>JASDDO010000019.1:970083381-971283381 GCA_030015575.1 Agapanthus africanus | reverse complement strand
TAACCATGAACTGCATCAACGCAAAAATATATCCATATGGACTTCAGCATAGACACTGAAGTAAAAGTCACATCACAATCCACAACAGGTATTTGATGAAAACTCTTTACTAGACTTATTAAGTAAGCACCTTTCTACCTGCACAGATCTCGAAATATCTACTTGCTCCTAATGAGTTTTACCCCTTCAGGAGCACCCGGTACAGTCCTCTAGTTGCTCCTAATGAGTTTTACCCCTTCAGGAGCACCCGACACAGTCCTCTACTTTCTCCTAATGAGTTTTACCCCTTCTGTCACGCTCCACCCTTAATACAGAGAGTATTGTCCGCTTTGGCCGAAGCCGCACGGTTTTTCCCTTTAGAGCGAACCGGACCCGACCAGGGGCCACTTCCCAGGAGGTCACCCATCCCAAGACTTCCCTGGCCCGAGCACGCTTAACTACGGAGTTCTTAAGCTCCTGTAGTTCCGGTTCACTTAAAAGGCGCCTCTGTAATTGAGGGTGGTATCATTACATTTATAATGCAGTTCGGTCCTCTTTCGGAATGTGTTCCGAAGATTCCCCATTGTTCTACAGTGGGTCCCACGGACTCAAGAGGTGGCCCCCACGGATTCAAGAGGTGGCCCCCGCCCACTTAACACGACACTTGGCGTGGCACTTTGTTCCGTGTGGCACTTTGCTCCGTGAGCAAGAACCGGGTCCCGACATTCTCCCCACCTTTGAACAATGGTTCGTCCTCGAACCACAGACCTACTATTGAGGAACCTGGCTTTGATACCATTCTGTCACGCTCCACCCTTAATACAGAGAGTATTGTCCGCTTTGGCCGAAGCCGCACGGTTTTTCCCTTTAGAGCGAACCGGACCCGACCAGGGGCCACTTCCCAGGAGGTCACCCATCCCAAGACTTCCCTGGCCCGAGCACGCTTAACTACGGAGTTCTTAAGCTCCTGTAGTTCCGGTTCACTTAAAAGGCGCCTCTGTAATTGAGGGTGGTATCATTACATTTATAATGCAGTTCGGTCCTCTTTCGGAATGTGTTCCGAAGATTCCCCATTGTTCTACAGTGGGTCCCACGGACTCAAGAGGTGGCCCCCACGGATTCAAGAGGTGGCCCCCGCCCACTTAACACGACACTTGGCGTGGCACTTTGTTCCGTGTGGCACTTTGCTCCGTGAGCAAGAACCGGGTCCCGACACCTTCAGGAGCACCCAGCACAGTCCAAAATCCATGACTTGCTGAAGTGCATGGAGTCCATCTCGGGTATGAAAAATCTGGTCACCTGAAAGTTACCACTTTCAATGACCTGCTGATAACTAGTAGGGCCATCATTACTATGATGTTGACCTCCCTGTCACCGTCTACGAGAAAACCGAAGTGTCTCTCGGGTGTCTGAGGTCACCTACTAAAATCTGCGGAGTGGTTAATAGTTTGTTAAGTCCAATTGAATCCTTAGGTTCTACTAAATTTTCGGTAACCGTTTGTGGTCCTGAAATCACTTCCAATTCTACCATACCCCCACTAGTTTCTTTTGAAAAAAGATCTTTTTATAAAAATGTGGTGAGTCAAGAACAATATAACTATTGATCTTGAAAATGGTAGAAACAAAAATCCTAGCGAATGCTTGGAATAATCCACAAACTGCCATTACCGAAGCGTGCCTTGAGTTTGTCTGGATTCTGCTTTTAGACAGAAACCAGATAACTCCATATCTTAACAACCTGAAGAGATGCAACCATTATATGTCCATATAGAATCAAGGCACTAATTTAGATGGAATCGGATTCAAAAGTCATGCAACTATTTCCAGTGCATATCATCTAATGGAAAAAGGACAATACAGCATTACTTATCATGGAGCACGTCCACAGATGAGTAACCTGTAAGAGAATTAAGTTCTCGATATTACTATAATGGAATACCTAGCATAAGTACCTATATCTTCGATCATCTCGAAGAATCCCGATACTTCCAACGTGTGGTTCTCTACTTTATTCTTATACCTATAAACTTCTCAAAATCGTTGACCTTGCATTACTACGAATGCGTGTCTAAAACCAGAGAACTCATATGTAATACTGAATGAAGTAAGAGTACCAATCTCTTGTCCCGAAGGACACTGGAAAACATACACTTTCATGTATAAGTCCCAAGAGTATTGTCACGCCCCACTTCCCGGTGTACGGGGACGGGACGCGGCGAGGCCGCTACGTATTTACTCCGAAGTAAACACGCTAAGCGTATCTAAGCAATATAAAGTAAATGTACACAAGAAAAGTGAAAATAGATTTAATTGAACAACAACTTTATTTATTAAACATTCTTTTACAGGTACAACTGGAAATGTAAATACATGGATGGAAAGCAATGCCTAAACAATGGCATGAACTGAAATGAAAATATGTACAAGTGACTATAGCTCGGGGTCTTCAGTGTACTGCTCCACATCTTCAGTGCTGGTCTCGATATCTAGTGCGTCCGATCCACCTAACAACATTTCAAAAAAGAAGAAAAATAGGAATGTCGTCAGCGAACAATCGCTCGGCAAGTCCCAAAGAAAGAGAGAAATAGAATAGACAGAAAAGATAATATAACTAATATAATATTTGATTGTTAGATTAACGTAGTGTTTGTAGCTTGGTACAGAAGATGCCAGTGTATACGAGAGGAGTCCAAATTACATCGTGGACTTTGGTAACCCGTAGTATAAAGCTTCGTCGAAAATATCACGGAACAACGGCATGGATGTAATTACGTCTTAAGTGACCACCTCATGCCACCTTTAACATATTCCGTACCAGTCTGCCCCTTTATAAACCCCACAGTGTCTTATTCTATTGATTGTATTGTATTGTCTTTATTGTCTTGTAGTAAATAGAAGACTTGCCGAAACCATGATATCAGTAAACGGAATGGATGTAAATGGATAGTCATGTAAACGGAGTATATCTATGGTTCGGTTCAGTCGATATAGGTTGATATAGATTGAATAGACGGATTCATGGATTCAGGTTGTATTATAGTTTATACTTGAATCACATTCAAGTCAGATTGATTGTATATTGCTCGCGACTCGAACTGAGTCAGACTTTTAAACAGAATTGAAGTCCTGATTGTTTTGGGGTTATCGGTAACTGCTGCACATGGACGACAGAATTTGTGTCTTTTTCCAAGACAATTACCGTGTTGATAACACCGTTTGTTAGATTGTCTACCTTAGATAGGCAAGCACCCACATTCTCCGGCTCCTTGAGGCTCAAGAGAATTGGTTCCGCTTAAACCTATATTTACTAGGGTCCTTATTGTAATTTAGTATAACTTGAGGGGGTTTTATGTAAAAATAATTTGATATAATTTTCAAAATACACCTCAAGCATTTAATTATGGTCTTTAGGGTTTTCATAGATGTATATTTTATAAAAGTGAAATTTCTAGTGAGTAGAACCTAGTTTTCATAGTATATGGTATTTTATTGAAATATCGGTATTGTTTTGTATTTGGATGATATTTTCATGTAATGGTGATTCCTTTGATTTGGAAAAATTGGAATATTTATATAATATAATTAAAATAGATATTTTGATAATAGTTATATATATATATATATATATTTAATAAAAATAAATTTTATTTATTTTTGTAGAAATCTTATTTTCTAAAGAAAAATGCATTAAAATTCTATCGAGATCGAATGATCCTTTCGGAGGTCTGCATCTCGCTTTACTAGGCCCAATGATGTGCGATAACCCACACCATTCCTAACGGGATTCCCCAAAATGGGTTGTAGAGGCGTAATTGCAAGGAATTGATTAACACACTTTTTAAAGAACCGGTTTTTGCAAGTTTGATGGTATTTATTTGTAATGTCGTATTATCGCATAACTAATGTCCCAAACTTTCATCATGATATGTAAAAGATGTGTGTTGTGATGAGGTAGGTCATTACCTCGTGAGTTATCTAATGGTAATACAAGTATTATGTTGTTTTATGTCGAAAATGAAGTATGCGGTATTTTACCGTAAAAATACGATAAAAGTTGTATAAAAGATTCGTTTGAGATGAAACTTGTTTTAAACTGTTTGTTAATGTTTTTTAAACATATATGAGAGTATGGTATTTTATTGATTAAGAAAAATAGAATTTTAAAGGAAAACCGAATCGGAAGCCGGATTAACTCCGCTTCCGTCGGGTTTTACAAATTAAAGTTTTTAGAATAGAAGATGAGAGGGAGAGAGGGGACTTACTATCTAGGGAAAAAGTGAAGAGAGAGGGGAAACTAAGGAAGGTTTCAGGGCATCTTTTCGTCGCCGGAATCTCCTTGGAACTTCGCCGGAACTTCGCCCTTTGCTAACTCCACTTGCACACTATAAGAACTTGAGAATTTTTGAGAGTTTTTGTGGGGAAATTCTAAATGAGGAGGGGTGAAATGGAGTGTCGTATTTATAGGGAAAATTAGGGTTTAGTGTATTGAATTGGAGAATTAAAAATTTGCATTTAAAAGGATTAAAGGGGTGATTTAATCACTCTGCCAATGTGCAGAAAAATCAAACAATATGGAGGAAGTGGGGTAGGCCAAATGGTGCTCGGGTGAAGAGATGGGGATCGTCCCCTACGGAGGGGCCGACGTCGCCGGGATTTGAAGCAATCTCGCCGGTTGGATCCGGTGCTATGGGGCTCGTATTCACGCCATGTGTCCCTGTCGTCTCATATACCCTCGTACACGTGTTTGTTTATTCTGTGTATCTTCATTTTACGTATAGTGTACGTGTAAACCTTTGGGCTTCTAAAAAGATTAAAAGAAAAATTAATAAAAATATAATGTGGCTGGGGGATTCGATCACAGGGGTTACGTCATAGCAGTGCAAGTCTTTACCAATGAGCTACAGGTGTTTTCTTGCTGTTCAAAAGCAAAACAAATTTATAACTTATGCTCAGGCTTAGGTATCCTTCTATATTTTGGAAAAATTTGTATATAAAGTTTAGCGTTATTACATTCTACCATCCTTATAAAAATTTCGTCCTCGAAATTTGTAGAAGGAGATTCAAGAAAATTTGGTGATTGTTATTGTGAAAGAAATACTAGTATTGCATGAAAAGTAACAAGAAGATACAAGGGTTTGAAAAGATTGAAAAGGATTACCAGTGTTACCTTGGTCTACAGTCTCGGTTTCTATGGCTGCTAATGTGAAAGCCTGACGCCGGGGTACATTCCTCCTAGCTGGAGGCACATTCCTCTGTCCTTGGGGCATGTTTCTTTGCTTTTAAGGTGTGTTCCTCAGTACCTGATGAAATTGGCGTAGAAGCTGTGCAGGAGGTGGAGCTGGGAGTGCAAGACGAGGTGCAGGAGCCTGGATAGCTGGCCGCTGCGGATAGTTGGTAGGTGTGTGAACTGAATTGCGTCTCTAAAGACAGGTTCCAATTCCATGATTGGATGCGCCACAAACTAACCACAGGCCTTTTGCACCCATACAGTCCTTCCACAAGTGTCCATCCCTTTTGCAGTAGAAGAAAAAATCTGGACTCGGGTGGTTATTGGTTTCTTCCAGTCTTTTGGGTTCAACAGTTGGCCTTGAAGAGGCTCCTCCTGCCATCTGGGTGGCAGGGCACTTCACTCCGGCAGATTGAGGTCTGCCCTTCTTCTTCACCACTGGCTCATATCGACGGGCTGCTTTCAAAGCCAAATCATGGGTTGGGAAATCCCCTGTAGTTAATGTAGCTTGGATTTCCTGGTCCAACTCTTGTTGAAATCTTCTAGCCCTGGTCTCAGCAGTCGGTATCAAGTGTGCCGCGAATCTGTTGCGGTATTGTGTTAGTTGTGTAGTATGTGATATTTGAAAATCGAACATTGAGACATATCTTACCTACTGAGCATGGTAAACTCAGCATCATATTCATCCACTGATTTGGTCCACTTAGAACCCTGTTGTAGGTGAATGAACTGCTGCTCTATGTCAAATCGGGCAGTTTCAGGGAAGTACTTTGCGTCGAACATGTCGCAAAAAGTCCTCCATTCAATCGGTTGGTCAAGACGGCTTTCTTCCGCTTTCCACCAGACTCGTGCATTGTCAGTGAGCTGCAGCTTCGCAACTCGAACCCAAGCGATCTCTGGCACTTGTGCCGCTGCCAGATCGTCCTCAATACTTGAGCCCATTCCTCAGCTTCGAGAGGGCTCTCTTTTCCCAAAAATTGTTTTGGGTGTAATGCCCGGAATTGCTTTACAACGGGCGCTTCCACTTCTGGACGGTTCATCAAGATAGCAGTCTGCTGCTGCTGTCCTTCCAGGAGGCTGCGGATTGCCTCAAGCAGTACCGTATGCTCATTGATCGGAGCAGCGACGTTAGGCGTAAGCGGTAGAGGTGCTGGTGTATTATTGAAGTTGGTACTCGTGATGTTTGGAGAATCCATAACCTTGAAAGAAAAATTTGGGTTATGACAGATTCAAAATATATGAAATTGGAAGATTAAAGGAATATGTAAAGAATTTTTTTAGTTACTGATTCTTGTGTTATATTGCTTAGGACTTCATGCAGAATTGACCCGCATGTCTATGCAGAACTGACCTGCATGTCCATACAGAGCTGACCTGCATGGGCCGCAAACAAAACCAGTCACACCCCGCTTCTCGGTGTACGGGGAGGGGACGCGGCGAGGCCGCTACGTATTTACTCCGAAGTAAACACGCTAAGCGTATCTAAGCAATATAAAGTAAATGTACACAAGAAAAGTGACAATAGATTTAATTGAACAACAACTTTATTTATTAAACTTTCTTTTACAGGTACAACTGGAAATGTAAATACATGGATGGAAAGCAATGCCTAAACAATGGCATGAACTGAAATGAAAATATGTACAAGTGACTATAGCTCGGGGTCTTCAGTGTACTGCTCCACGTCTTCAGTGCTGGTCTCGATCTCTAATGCGTCCGATCCACCTGACAACATTCCAAAGAAGAAGAGAAATAGGAATGTCGTCAGCGAACAATCGCTCGGTAAGTCCCAAAGAAAGAGAGAAGTAGAATAGACAGAAAAGAGAATATAACTAATATAATATTTGATTGTTAGGTTAACGTAGTGTTTGTAGCTTGGTACAGAAGATACCAGTATATACGAGAGGAGTCCAAATTACACCGTGGACTTTGGTAACCCGCAGTACAAGGCTCCGTCAAAAATATCACGGAACAACGGCATAGATGTAATTACGTCTTAAATGACCACCTCGTGCCACCTTTAACATGATCCATACCAGTCTACCTCTTTATAAACCCCATAGTGTCTTATTGTATTGTATTGTCTGTATTATCTTGCAGTAAATGGAAGACTTGCCGAAACCATGATATCAGTAAACGTAATGGATGTAAATGGATAGCCATGTAAACGGAGTATATCCATGGTTCGGTTCAGTCAATATAGGTTGATATAGATTGAATAGACGGATTCATGGATTCAGGTTGTATTGTAGTTTATACTTAAATCACATTCAAGTCAGATTGATTGTATATTTCCCGCGACTCAAACTGAGTCAGAATTTTAAACAGAATTGAAATCCTGATTGTTTTGGGGTTATCGGTAACTGCTGCACATGGACGGCAGGATTTGTGTCTTTTTCCAAGACAATTACCGTGTTGATAACACCATTTATTAGATTGTCTACCTTAGATAGGCAAGCACCCACATTCTCCAGCTCTTTGAGGCTCAAGAGAATTGGTCCCGTTTAAACCTATATTTACTATGGTCCTTATTGTAATTTAGTATAACTTGAGAGGGTTTTATGTAAAAATAGTTTGATATAATTTTCAAAATACACCTCAAGTATTTAATTATCGTCTTTAGGGTTTTCATAGATGTATATTTTATAAAAGTGAAATTTCTAGTGAGTAGAACCTAGTTTTCGTAGTATATGGTATTTTATTGAAATATCGGTATTGTTTTGTATTTGGGTGGTATTTTCATGTAATGGTGATTCCTTTGATTTGGAAAACTTGGAATATTTATATAATATAATTAAAATAGATATTTTGATAATAGTTATATATATATTTAATAAAAATAAATTTTATTTATTTTTGTAGAAATCTCATTTTCTAAAGAAAAATGCATTAAAATTCTATCGAGATCGAATGCTCCTTTTGGAGGTCTGCATCTCGCTCTACTAGGCCCGAGGATGTGCGATAACCCGCACCATCCAGAACGGAGTTCCCCAAAATGGGTTGTAGAGGCGTAATTGCAAAGAATTGATTAACACACTTTTTAAAGAAACAGTTTTTGCAAGTTTGATGGTATTTATTTGTAATGTCGTATTATCCCATAACTAATGTCCCAAACTTTCATCGTGTTATGTCAAAGATGTGTGTTGTGATGAGGTAGGTCATTAACTCGTAAGTTATCTAAAGGTAATGCAAGTATTATGTTGTTTTACGGAAATGAAGAATTTGGTATTTTACCGTAAAAATACGATAAAAGTTGCATAAAAGATTGTTTTGAGATGAAACTTGTTTTAAAGTGTTTGTTAATGTTTGTTAAACATTATATTAGAGTATAGTATTTTATTGATTAAGAAAAATAGAATTTTAAAGGAAAACCGAATCGGAAGCCGGATTAACTCCGCTTTCATCGTATTTTAGAAATTAAAGTTTTTAGAATAGAAGATGAGAGGGGGAGAGGGGAATTACTGGCTAGGGAACAAGTGAAGAGAGAGGGGAAACAAAGGAAGATTTCAGGGCGTCGTTTCGTCGCCGGAATCTCCTCGGAACTTCGTCTTTTGCTAACTCCACTTGCACACTATAAGGACTTGAGAATTTTTGAGAGTTTTTGTGGGGAAATTCTGAATGAGGAGGGGTGAAATGGAGTGTGGTATCTATAGGAAAAATTAGGGTTTAGTGTATTGAATTGGAGAATTAAAAATTTGCATTTAAAAGGATTAAAGGGGTGATTTTAATCCCTCTGCCAATGTGCAGAAAAATCAAACAATATGGAGGAAGTGGGGTAGGCCAAACGGTGCTCGGGTGAAGAGATGGGGATCATCCCCTACGGAAGGGCCGACGTCTCCAGGATTTGAAGCAATCTCGCCGGTTGGATCCGGTGCTATGGGGCTCGAATTCACGCCACGTGTCCCTGTCGTCTCATATACCCTCGTGCACGTGTTTGTTTATTCCGTGTCTCTTCATTTTACGTGTAGTGCATGTGTGGGCTTCTAAAAAGATTAAAAGAAAAATTAATAAAAATATAATATGGCTGGGGGATTCGATCACAGGGGCTACGTCACAGCAGTGCAAGTCTTTACCAATGAGCTACAAGTGGTTTCTTGTTGTTCAAAAGCAAAACAAATTTATAACTTATGCTCAGGCTTAGGTATTCCTTCTGTATTTTGGAAAAATTTGTAAAGAAAGTTTAGGGTTGTTACAAGTTTACCAACTCAAATTCTATGTTTTTTAAATTGAAAACTGTATCTTGGTTAAGAATGTCTTACATCGTTATTTAATGCACCTTATCTTATCCTGAACTGATAAAGGTAAATATTTACAACACAATTTTCAAAATGTATATTTCACTTTATAAAAATAAAGGTACAGATATTTCATTTTAAAATCTGGTGTATAACAATGGTTATTCGAAACCAAATATTTGCCGTCAGGCAAAAACCAGGCGATTTAATCCAATATCACCAATTACAATGAATTCCGATATTGAGGATCAAATTGCCCATTTCCCAATATTCTACTCCTCCTCATCATCTGTAACACCATACAGATGTGAGATCCAAAACTGGTAACTATATACCCTGGAGTCAAAATTTGATTGGGAAAACAGTTCTCTATTTCATGTACACGGAAAAACTGAAACATGAAAATGTTTCATAGGGGATGGTCAGGTATTCCTAGTAATGCCTTTTCCATTATCCAGATTCATGACAGTAGTCACAATTTCCTTTTCCCTCACTTCAATCCCTTTATATGTATTTACTTCTTACCTTCTGCACACCGTGTCCTGCGGTAACTGGTTTTCTTCCTTCCCTACCTTTCGGCACTAATTTAAGGTTTGGAAGAAGACTATCCAATAAGCGTAACAGGTGCACTCTCCTAATCAAGAAGCTCTCGCAATCTGAGAGAAGGTAAAGGGAAGAGACAACCGAATAATCCTATTCAATTTCTTTAGAACCTGTGGCCATCCTCAACTGAAGTAACTTCTTCGAATTCGTATGTAACTATACGATAGCCGTTCCAAGCAATATAGATTATCGTAGTGATACGACATGTTCTGAAGAAATGCAAATAGTAAAGTAAGAGTGGCAGGTATATATACGACTTTGTTGCGAATCAAGACAAACCAAAGCCAAAGTGTGTAAAAAGGTTCGGTCAAATTGGTTCATGAGTTTTTAAGGTAAGTCATAGGTCGCTGTATGTTCATATCAGAAAATTGCATTCTAATACCGTTCATTCATTATCTAATTGTTGTATTTATCGGTATTATTGACCAGTGTCTGCTCAGTATTACAGATTACAGGTATCCATGACAAAATACTGGAAATGCATCCAACAGCGCGGATATATCACTTGAGGGAAGACACTGCGACCAGAAACGCTAACCGACCGATACTTCAGGAGTTCCTTTATGCAACAAGTTGTGTACACATTTTTTTCTAAATGGTCCAACACAACAAGTGTGTACACAAGACTTTTAAGCACATGTGGATATGATTCTATATGCAATCAAGGATATGATTCTATATGCAATCAAGGATATGATTTTATATGCAATCAAGGATATGATTCTATATGCAATCAAGGATATGATTTTATATGCAATCATCAAGGATATGATTCTATATGCAATCAAGGATATGATTTTATATGAAATCAAGGATATGATTTTATATGCATATGATATTATATGCATTCAAGACTAAAAAGCATGTGTTCAAATCAAAGGCAATCAAACAAATCAGCATGAGCCATAATGGGGCAGATATGAATATTTCTTTCTGAGCCTATAAATAGAGACCAGAGGGAAGAGGAAAGGGTAGCTTTTTCTTTAGTTCTATCTTAGAATTCTTGTAATTTTTCTTTTCATTCTTGAGCTCTTGCCCCTTTGTCTTGACCTTGCAACTTCTCATTTAGAACTTGCAAGCTTAAGGCTTAGGTTCTTGACTTCAAGATCTTTTGTAACAAGTTTGTTCTTCAATAAAAGTTCGTATTTTTATTACATGTCTTGTTCCACTTTACATGATTTCAATTGTGAAATTCATGCCTTGCTTTGATCTTGCAACCTCTTAAGTGAGCTTGCAACCTTAAAGCTTGGTATTTGGATCTCACACGTTGCCGGGGATTGAACACTGGGAGATAAAACGCTTGAACTCATCGGTTCTCTTTTCCTCTTTATTTCATTGCATGTTTTTATGTATCTTCTCTTTTCTTTCTTGTTAATTTGTAAATATGTGTGAGTAATCTTTTCACTTGTTAAGGGTGTAATATGTTAGATCGTATTCGAAGATTTTCTTTGTCCAAACTTTAAAACCTAAAACTTGCCTATTGAAACTTCGTGCAAATCACCCGCAACTCCGCTCACTAGGCATCCTATCCTACCCCGATAGTGATGATTCTTAATCATGACCGGATTGCCCGTGGTTTGCCGAAAGCTAAAATCAAGAGATAACAACGGAAGGACAAGGGACAAGGAAAACGGATTTAGCGAAATACCGCAAATACCGTATTTCAAGTTCCCTAATCCGCGTTATTACCTATTGCTTTAGTATCAATACCAAGTCGGGGCTATAAGGAATTGGCAAATATCACCTTCATACAATCTAACTTATTACTACCCTTAACAAGCCCTTTTTATTCATATCTTTGTTACGACAATTAGTTAACCAACAAATCAAAACACGGAATTAACTCGTTAAAACAAGCAATAAGAAACTTACCATCTCCCTGCGGACGACCCGTATTCATCGCGGCTCGCTACAAGCGACACCGTTTTGATTGCGGTAATTTCAGAATTCTTTTTAAACACGACACAGTTAGAGCGTGACAATCAAATGGCGCCGTTGCCGGGGAGACGGTAACGCTTTTTATACCTGTAGTTTCGGGTTAAATTTGTGCATATTCTGTATAAAACTAACTTCTAACACATTCAAACAAATAACCATTCTTTTTGAAACCAACCACAAACACAAATAAAATTCTTTTCTTCTCTGGATTTGAATTCTGCTAACACTCTGATTTTCTTAATTATTTGTGTTCAGAATTGTGGTTGTTAATATTGCTTTTTGGCTCAAATATCCGTATTTTTCCAACATATGCAGATTTGACGGATTTTGAGCAGCGATCATACGGAACAAAGGGGCATTTTCAAGTGCAAAGGAGGGTGAACACTCAGTGCCAAAGATCCGGGTAGTTAGACCCGCGCAAGCGAACCATTCGACCACTCGGAGGCAATATCAACACGAGTTTCTGAAACTCGTGCTTTTTGGTACGTATTTTTCTAAACTTCCCCTCTCAAACCCGACGCTCCAATATTCTTGTCTTTGCAGGATTCTTAGCAAAAATCGCCGCAAAAAGCCAAAAAAAAAACTAACCGTATTTGTTGCAGCGCCGCATTAAAAGTAAAAAACGATAACTGATTGCTTGAAAACAAAACTTGGTTGAATTTTGCGCATTGCATCATTTAATACGGACTTAAGGGGCTCTAACACCAATCCAGATTGGGTGGGGATTTCATCACCCTTCCCAGGACCCCAAAAAAATCACTAAAGCATATGCATTGTCCATTGTAAATTAAAAAATACTAGACTTCAGCCCTAAGGACTTCGCGCTCATTAGGAGAAGATAAACCGTGTTTAGAACCTCGCTTAACGGTATATTATTTACGGGGTGTCTAGGAAAGTGTTAAAGGCGCAACCGCCGAAAGAGAAAGGGTTACTTAATTAAGGAACTTCGCGAAAGCGTTGGACAACCTCCCCTTATCTCTGCACTTACCTGGCCTTTTGATCAGTGTATTTTTAAGCCCGTTTCTCGACACTGTTTAACTTCGACAATCAAGTTCAGGAGCAGGTCTAGTAGACCTAGGTTACCCTAGATCTAGGTGTGATTGTGCATATCTTGTTTGTGATTGCTTAAGCCGTATATCCGTACATATTTCTGTAAATCTCCTTCTAAAAAAAAAAAGGAAATATCAAAAACTTTTATAATAAAAAAACTTGCCCTTTGTCGCCAAATCCATTTTTTACCCATCACCCATCGCCTTTCTCCATTGACGTTTTCTTACCCTCACCTTCTCCGCTTTGACTATACTAAACTCGTTTAGTGTATGTCCGTTTGGACTCGGGACACTAGCGCCCGTCTAGTCCGCGTTACGTTAGTCGCTACCGACTACGCGATCGACTCCGAAGTCGATACTCCTTCCACTCCTCTTTCACCCCTATCTTTGCCGGCCAACTCCGACGTTGACCGGAATTCTGTTCATACTTCTTCACCTTCACCTTCGCTTTCACCAACCTCTTCTTCCGCGATGTCGGGATTCAATCCGAACATCTCTTTGACCATCCCTGGATTGGCTCCACCTCCTACGGAGACCAATATCCCACCACCTCCGCCTGTTGTAGCGCCGCAGCGAATCGCGCTCCAGGATCGTTTCATCCCCACCCGTTCTGCACTTCCCACCTGCCTTTCTCTTCCTCCGGCCAATGGGGACAACTTTGAAATTAAGCCCCATTTCATCAACATGCTTCCACGTTTTCATGGGCTTGAATCTGAAGATGCCTATATCTTCATCAACAAATTTCAAAACGTCTGTGCCATGATGAAAACCACCCAGCTGTCGGACGATGCTATACGTCTACGGGTCATTCCGTTCACTCTATGCAATCTCGCTGAAAAATGGCTGTATAGCACCGCTTCCCATTCCATAACCAGTTGGGATGAGTTTGTTAAAGCGTTTCTCAAAAAGTTTTATCCAAATCACAAAACTGCAAGGATTCGCAATGAAATCAATCAATTCTCCCAGCTTCCTTCTGAACCCTTCTGGAAGTGCTTTGACCGGTACAAAGACCTTCTTGTTCAGTGTCCTCACCACGGTATAGAGAAATGGCAACTTTGCCAAACCTTATACGAAGGCCTGAACCCAGCAACGAAGCAGTTATTGGAAACCATCTGTCATGGCCACTTCCTATCCAAATCTGACGAGGAAGCATGGCAATTCTTTGACGACCTTGCGGAGCAAACGCTACAGTGGGAGAGCACGAGACCGGCGACTTCTTCTTCTTCTACCTCCACTTCTACCGGTCAGTCTAGGGTAGGAATTCATCAACTTGACGTCTCTATTGCAATGAAAGCTGAAATGGCTGCAATAACTAGAAAGCTTGAAGCGATAGAGAGCAAATTTTCTTCTCATGTTCCTAGCCCTGTTCTTCCACTTCGTACCATCTGCGCTTGTTGTTCCGATCCCTCTCATTTAACCGAAGAGTGTCCTTACAATTCTCCATCTCAAGGACAGGATTAGGTTAATGCTGCATTTCAGCAAAGACCAAGGAATGATCCGTACTCTTCCACGTACAATCCCGGTTGGAGGAACCACCCCAATTTCGCCTGGAATCAGAATCAGAATCAATTCCAAGGCAACCACTTCCAAAGGCCCCCTCCACCGCAACAACAAGCGCAACAACAAACTCAACATTAATATCAGCAGCCCTTCCAACCCCAACCTTTCCAAAACCAGACCAACAACTTTGCACCCAACAACTCTTTTCCACCAAACAACTTTGTTCCGTCAAACAACGATAAGGTTTTCTCGCTCGAGCGAAGTCTGGAGGCGTTTGTTAAACAATCGACTCAATCCACCGCCAACATCCAGTCTTCGATTCAATCTTTAGTGCAACACACTGCCGCACACGGGCAAAGCATCAAGACCATCGAGGCCCAGATTGCACAGCTGAACGCGGCCTTAAGCGAGCGAGAGAAGGGGAAGCTCCCGTCCCAGCCACTTCCAAATCCCGGTCACCCACATAATGCACATGTTGCTCTTGAACAACAAAACCATAATGTGAGTGCCGTGACTACACTGAGATCGGGGAGGATGCTGCAAAACAACATTGGCACACGGATCAACGATGACACCCCGGCCGCTTCTTCTTCTTCTTCTTCTTCTTCTTCTTCTCCTTCTTCTTCTTCATCTTCTGAGCCTATTCTCCGTTCTTCACAAGGCTCTCCTTCCTCTTCTTCTATGAACGGACCCACTTCTCACTCTACGAAAACACCTATTCTGGGATCCGGTCCAACTCCACAATCTCCTCTTCCAGCATTAGACTCAACCAATTTTCAAAATGTTCCATTTCCAAATCGGTTGAGATCTAATAAACAAAATCCTCAAATGGAGAAGATTCTGGAGTTATTTAAGCAAGTTAACATTAACATTCCTCTTTTAGATGCTGTCCAACAAGTCCCGTCTTACGCGAAAATCTTAAAGGACTTGTGCACGAAAAAGAGGAAATCTCAGGTACCCAAGAAAGTTTTCTTGGCTAGTGCTGTGAGTGATGCCCTTACCCAATCTTTACCACAAAAATGGAAGGACCCTGGCTGTCCTACGATTTCAATTACCATTGGGGATAAGAACATCAACCGCGCACTATTAGATCTTGGTGCCAGTGTTAACTTGCTTCCGTATTCAGTATACGAGCAATTAGGCGTCGGAGAGCTGAAACCCACGCACTGCACTCTCCAAATGGCCGACCGATCAATCACCCATCCTAGGGGTGAGCTAGAGGATGTGTTGATAAGAGTCGGGGACTTCATATTCCCCGTTGACTTCATTGTATTAGATACACAGCCTGTAGCTAACCCCCGGAATCAAATTCCGGTGATACTCGGTCGCCCATTTCTCGCAACCTCAAATGCTGTGATCAATTGTCGCAATGGTTCGATGAACCTCTCTTTTGGAAATATGACGATTGAACTCAACATTTTTAGGTTGGGGAATCAGCCCGCCGAACCTAATGCTCATATACTGGACGTCTGCTCGATCCAGGAGATCACCCCGCAAGAGTGTGAATTCGAGGAGTTTCTGTTTGAACGCGATAACCTTGACGCCACTAGTGCGTTTCTCTTCGAACCTGCTACTGCTTCCGCACCCGACTACGACTACGAGTGTTTTACGTTCTCACACGATCTTAGCCACTCACAACCCGAGTTTGAATCTTTTGACTTTCCGGATGAGTTACCTGAACCATCCAACTCGGTAGCTTACGCTCGTTTTGAACCTTTGATGGAATCCTTTGAGTTCGAGACCTTTTCTCCAATCCAGCCTTCAATCATTTCACCTCCAATTCTCGAACTCAAGCCTTTGCCGTCTCACCTTAAGTACGCTTACTTAGGTGAGAACGAGACCCTCCCGGTTATCATTTCCGCTTCTCTTGCTCCCGAGCAAGAGAAAGCCCTTCTTTCGGTCTTACACGGCAATAGGCAAGCTTTTGGCTGGTCCATGGCGGACATCAAGGGGATTAGTCCCCTGATCGTTGAGCATCATATTCATCTGATGGATGATGCCAAACCAGCCCGGGATCCACAAAGACGTCTCAATCCAGTCATGAAGGAGGCTGTGAAGAAGGAGATCGTCAAATGTCTGGATAGTGGTATCATTTACCCTATCTCCGATAGCCAGTGGGTTAGCCCCATTCATGTTGTCCCCAAGAAGTCGGGCATCACGGTCATAACCAACGAGGCGAACGAGTTAATCCCTACTCGCACCCAAACTGGGTGGCGAGTATGCATTGATTACCGAAAACTCAACGCCGCAACGCGGAAAGACCACTTTCCGCTACCTTTTATTGACCAGATGCTCGAACGATTGGCCGGACATGAGTACTATTGCTTTCTTGATGGCTACTCTGGCTATAATCAAATTCCCATCGCCGAAAAAGACCAGGACAAGACTACTTTCACTTGTCCTTTCGGCACGTTTGCATATCGTCGCATGCCCTTTGGGTTATGCAATGCGCCCGCTACCTTCCAGCGGTGTATGATGGGAATATTCTCAGACATGGTGGAGAAATTCTTGGAGATCTTCATGGACGACTTCTCCATCTTTGGCGATTCCTTTGACGAGTGTCTGCTGCATCTCGACGCTGTCCTTACCAGATGTAAGGACAAGAATCTCACTTTGAACTGGGAGAAATGCCACTTCATGGTGCGCGAAGGTATTGTCTTAGGACATATCATCTCGCAGAAAGGCATTGAGGTAGACAAAGCAAAGATTGAGGTCATTTCCAATCTTCCTCCTCCCCGATGCGTCCGAGATATCCGAGCCTTCCTTGGCCACATCGGTTTCTATAGACGGTTTATCAAGGACTTTAGCAAGATTGCTAGGCCCTTGACTCTTCTACTGGCCAAGGACACGCCATTCGACTTCAGCCCGAGCTGTGTGGCTGCTTTTGAATCATTGAAACACTCACTCACTTCTGCTCCCGTTCTCTCTTCCCCTGACTGGACGCACCCATTCGAGATTATGTGCGATGCATCCGACTCTGCCATCGGTGCTGTCCTTGGACAACACATCAACAAGATGCCGCACGTAATCTATTACGCTAGCCGAACCCTGAACGACGCCCAACTCAATTATACAACAACTGAGAAGGAATTCTTGGCTGTTGTATTTTCTTTAGAGAAGTTCAGGCCCTACCTCATCGGCTCTCCAGTCATTGTTTACACTGATCATTCTGCTCTGCGCCATCTTTTTGCGAAGAAAGATGCCAAATCTCGGCTTATACGTTGGATCCTCTTGCTTCAAGAGTTTGACCTTGTCATTAAGGACAAACGAGGATGTGAAAACGTCGTTGCCGACCATCTCTCACGACTTCCTTCTTCGCCGTCGCTTCAAATCCCGATCAATGACGTTTTCCCGGATGAACAACTCTTGACAATATCTCGCGAACCTTGGTTCGCAGATATTGTGAACTATTTGGCCACAGGGTTACTACCAACCGAATGGTCAAGTCAGGACAGACTTCGCTTTTTATCCCAAGTAAAACATTTTTACTGGGACGAACCCTATCTGTTCAAGTACTGTCCTGAACAGATTATTCGTAGGTGTGTCCCTGATGAGGAATTCAAGAGTGTGCTGTCATTTTGCCACGATCAAGCGTGTGGCGGGCATTTTGGCCCCAGAAAGACAGCTGAGAAGATCTTGCAATGTGGTTTCTACTGGCTACAACTCTTCAAAGACGCTTATGACTATTGCAAGACTTGCTCCCGGTGCCAACATATGGGCCGGATATCCCGGAGAAATGAGATGCCGCTCCAACCAATCTTGGTTGTGGAGATTTTCGACGTGTGGGGGATAGATTTCATGGGGCCGTTTCCCAGCTCTTTCGGGAACTTGTACATCCTTCTAGCTGTTGATTACGTCTCTAAGTGGGTCGAGGCTGTGCCCATCCGGACTAACGACAACAAGGTTGTCGTTAGGTTCCTTAAAGAAAACATTTGCTCCCGTTTTGGGCACCCCCGAGCGATCATTAGCGACAATGGAAGTCATTTCTGTAATAAGACTTTCGAGGCCTCAATGCGGAAGTATTCCATTAATCATAAGCTATCCACGCCCTATCACCCCCAAACCTGTGGTCAAGCCGAAGTCTCAAATCGGCAGATCAAGCAGATACTGGAGAAGATGGTTTCCAAGAACCGTAAGGATTGGTCGCTGAAACTAACTGATGCCCTTTGGACTTTTCGCACTACTTATAAGACCGACCTTGGCATGTCTCCCTATCGGCTTGTATACGGAAAAGTTTGCCACCTCCCTGTCGAAATAGAGCATCGCGCATTTTGGGCGATAAAAGAGCTGAATCTATCTCTCGAAGATGCGGGCAGCCATCGGAAGCTGCAACTGAACGAACTGAGCGAGCTTAGGGATGAGGCTTACGATAACGCGGTTGTCTTTAAGAATAGAACGAAGGTGTTTCACGATAAACACCATTTGCGCAAAACCTTCGTACCTGGTCAGCAGGTACTGCTTTACGACACCAGACTTCATTTCCATCCAGGAAAGCTCCGATCTCGCTGGAAAGGGCCGTATTTTGTGCGGAATGTGTATCCGCAGGGCGCTGTGGATTTGGAAAATCCAAAGGACGGTTCATTTTTCAAAGTGAACGGACACCGACTAAAACCGTACCTTAGCGCCGAACCAACAGAGGAGCTCCTATTCTTACAGGAGCCGGTTTACCCTGCCTGATCTTCCTCTGCCCACCTCCAAACTTCGGTTATCCAGCCAAGAACAGTGGACACTGTTCTAAATAAGTTTGGGGGTATGTATAAAGCCTTTTGTATATATTTGTGAATATTCTTTTCCATTCTTTTTCTTTTTCTTTTCTTTACAAACAAAAACAAATAAAAATTGTGTATCGCTAACCGACAATTTTTGACCCTTCAAATGATCTCTTCATGCAATGACAGTGAGGACACTGTTCAGTTTAAGTTTGGGGGTACGCTCGGTACGCATTTCTTACCTTCGCATTCATATGTATATTTTGCATCTGCATATTAAAATCCATAAAATCCATAAAAATCTGAAAATTTTCTAAAAACATAAAAACTTTTCTGTCAAGTTAGCTAGTGGGAGGACTCTGATTCAACATTTCGACGGTTTTGTTTGATAAAATAAGAATAACTAAATCTTATGTTTAGATTTTGAAAACCTGAAAAATAACTCTCCTTTGAAGTTAACTATAGCTGATATACATTTTTACATCACACTACACGTGTCGTGAGTTTTTAGGAATTAGATGATAAGTCTTTTATGTCGAAAAACTTTTAAATGGATCAATGATTTTCTGAGGATCAACTAGGTTTGTTCTGAAATAAGTAGTGTCAAGAATAGTTTATGAAGTAAAGCGAATATGAAGGAATGTTATTGATGCCGTAATTGGAACTAAGTCTGAAAAATAACCCATCTGAAACTTGATTGGAATGATTACACACCAAACCCACTAAACACGTCTTTTATCCAAAAAATAATTGAACTGCCGGTTATATCTCCGTTCGTATTAAATCATCTGATTTTCACGCCAAACTGTCTTTTGTTTTTGGACCTAGGTAACTTGAGTAATTAAGTCCGCCGGGGTGTTTCTACACCTAATGCCCTAAAACCAACTGGTGTGGGTGCATTGGCCCAAAGCTCGCTAAGAAGCCTAGAAAGTCCAGATTAAAACAAAGTCAAGCAAGTGTTCTCTCCGAGTTAAAATTCCTAACGGTTCTTTGTGTGAGAATAATCTTGATAAAAGACAGGCTTTTTAAAAAAAATTTAGCGGAGATATGAAGGTTTTATTCTATGATTAAGACTATTGCACGATTCACAGAGGTGTGTATGAAATGAAAACAAGGAAAGGGTGGAGTGAAAAATAAGACCTAGTTTCCTGTTAAGGAAGATAGAAATTCTGAAGTTGAAACTTTTTACTGGAAAACGAAGTTTGAAAAATTGCTTAACTCTTTATAAAACTTATGTGATCCTTTTAAAATTTTTATCCGGGCTTAATTGTGTGATATGATGACTTTATTCGACCTTTCGGGAACTTAACGACACTATTTGCACTGCACGTGAACACATATAAAAGCTGTAGTTAAACAAGAAGCGAGGTGTGAAAAATAAAGGGTCGATAGTCTAGACCTAGGATAATAGAATTGTTATTTTCTGAAACAAAACTTTAGGGTTTGAATCTTAGTTATTTTACAAAACTAGCTTGACCGGATTTTGTAGGTAGTATCCGCTGAAAACCCTCAGGAGACAACACTCCTCCTACTAGGGACACCTAGAGATTTAACGGCTTGTTGCACTTGCTCAGTGCAATCGCGTTCCCTGCGAAAGTGAGGTTAGGAAATTTTTTGTGAATAAATTGGTTTTGCTCGAGACGAGCAATAGATAAGTTTGGGGGTATTTGTTCATATCAGAAAATTGCATTCTAATACCGTTCATTCATTATCTAATTGTTGTATTTATCGGTATTATTGACCAGTGTCTGCTCAGTATTACAGATTACAGGTATCCATGACAAAATACTGGAAATACATCCAACAGCGCGGATATATCACTTGAGGGAAGACACTGCGACCAGAAACGCTAACCGACCGATACTTCAGGAGTTCCTTTATGCAACAAGTTGTGTACACATTTTTTTCTAAATGGTCCAACACAACAAGTGTGTACACAAGACTTTTAAGCACATGTGGATATGATTCTATATGCAATCAAGGATATGATTTTATATGCAATCATCAAGGATATGATTCTATATGCAATCAAGGATATGATTTTATATGAAATCAAGGATATGATTTTATATGCATATGATATTATATGCATTCAAGACTAAAAAGCATGTGTTCAAATCAAAGGCAATCAAACAAATCAGCATGAGCCATAATGGGACAGATATGAATATTTCTTTCTGAGCCTATAAACAGAGACCAGAGGGAAAAGGAAAGGGTAGCTTTTTCTTTAGTTTTATCTTAGAATTCTTGTAAGTTTTCTTTTCATTCTTGAGCTCTTGCCCCTTTGTCTTGACCTTGCAACTTCTCATTTAGAACTTGCAAGCTTAAGGCTTAGGTTCTTGACTTCAAGATCTCTTGTAACAAGTTTGTTCTTCAATAAAAGTTCGTATTTTTATTACATGTCTTGTTCCACTTTACATGATTTCAATTGTGAAATTCATGCCTTGCTTTGATCTTGCAACCTCTTAAGTGAGCTTGCAACCTTAAAGCTTGGTATTTGGATCTCACACGTTGCCGGGGATTGAACACTGGGAGATAAAACGCTTGAACTCATCGGTTCTCTTTTCCTCTTTATTTCATTGCATGTTTTTATGTATCTTCTCTTTTCTTTCTTGTTAATTTGTAAATATGTGTAAGTAATCTTTTCACTTGTTAAGGGTGTAATATGTTAGATCGTATTCGAAGATTTTCTTTGTCCAAACTTTAAAACCTAAAACTTGCCTATTGAAACTTCGTGCAAATCACCCGCAACTCCGCTCACTAGGCATCCTATCCTACCCCGATAGTGATGATTCCTAATCATGACCGGATTGCCTGTGGTTTGCCGAAGGCTAAAATCAAGAGATAACAACGGAAGGACAAGGGACAAGGAAAACGGATTTAGCGAAATACCGCAAATACCGTATTTCAAGTTTCCTAATCCGCGTTGTTACCTATTGCTTTAGTATCAATACCAAGTCGGGGCTATAAGGAATTGGCAAACATCACCTTCATACAATCTAACTTATTACTACCCTTAACAAGCCCTTTTTATTCATATCTTTGTTACGACAATTAGTTAACCAACAAATCAAAACACGGAATTAACTCGTTAAAACAAGCAATAAGAAACTTACCATCTCCCTGCGGACGACCCGTATTCATCGCGGCTCGCTACAAGCGACACCGTTTTGATTGCGGTAATTTCAGAATTCTTTTTAAACACGACACAGTTAGAGCGTGACAATCACTGTACCAGAGAGAGAGGTAAAAAACACTCAGCGTGCACTCTATCAAGATCAGATTGGTTATCACTTTATCTGATCAGGATGGCTCCCATTGTTTACTCGAATTCTCCTTAAAATCCTAAAAGGAGAACTAGTCGGGATAATTTAAGTGAAAAATCTTCCGAGGAATAATACATACTCATCAGTGGGAATCAAGACCCAACTATCATCATGTGATAACCTGACGGAATCCACTCAAGTCACCACACTCCAGAAGGTATGTGGATGCCTGACAAGTTTCCCGTATGTTTGAAACTCCCGATATGGTTTTTGCCCCATGCAGCTTATGACCTTGACGGATGCCAACAAATCATAAGTTGCAAGTCAAGTTCTACCCATCATTGTCGTGATTAATTTAGACCCATCCGTACTCACCCTTGACGGATGCCAATAAGGCTGTACGACTGTCCTAGATTAATGCATATCCATGCTATAGAAGAATAACACATAGCTACCGCACACTATGCCTTGACGGATGCCAACAAATATAGCACGAATATTAGGCGCTACCTTTCTGAAATGACGGAGGGCTACGATTGGTTTTTGGCGAAAAACCTTTAACGTAATGAACTTGATATCGTTGAAGGAACTCGAGTGGCTTTGAAATGGAGTGGTTTAAGCTCCGCATTTTAAAACTAGTAACATAAACTTTTGCTTAAGAGTGAACTTCCAATGAGGGGATCAAGGCTCTTCCCTCATAGAATGAGGTGCGGGATATTCCTAACCGAATACCTCTATGCAAAGTAAAAGAATACGACCATGAGTTTTGAAGAAAACCGAGTAGTTTTAAAATTGGTTCCGACAACATCATTTAGGTTTATTTTTCCTTGCATTATTCAGATAATGCATTCCCATCATTTTATGTTTTCAAGCCACAAAAGAAACAACTAAAATAACATAATTTTTATATGCCATCCGCATTCGCCACGGGACCCCTTCATGCACCGTTAGGTTACTTAACTAACGGCAGAGCGAGGGTTGGACTTGCACGGATACAAAACATCTAAACGCATCTACTAAATATATATAATATATATATATCAACATCGCAGGCAGATAATAACCATCACAGTCATGCAAAAAACAATATGGAACAGCGGATAATCTAGGAGCCCTGCACTTCATTTGAGCCATAAATGAGACACGACGTTTCCCGGTCGTATGGATAGCCGATGCAATGAAGATCCTAGATCCCTACGAGTGTGGCAAGTTACCCGCCAATCCCCGAAGTGAGGCAACCCCAATCAACAAAGTGAGTGGGCCACCCAGCACTTCATGGAATCCGGTAACTTGAGCACCCTTCCATGGGTCAACTTATACCCCCTACGAGTACGGCGAATAGTCCATAAATTCTAGAGTAAGGTCCCCCCCGGTCTCAACGCCATGAGATGCGGTCCCGTTGCCCTCTAGAATCCGGCTATTCGAGCACTCCTCCGCGGGGTAATCATAGCACAGAAAAGAAAATATATATACAACGGTAACATCGACCTCAACCCGGACGTGCCCCAACAAAAGAATATACAAACTGGCAGTGACGGCAGTCCACATGTCGGACACTCGTCCCGCAATAATGAATATACAAATGAATCTGAACTGTACATCTAACATGAACACATGGCTATCCATCATGACAATCCGCATAAACTATAACCATATATATATATATAATCGATGAAGAAAGCAACACCAGAATGTGTGCAACCCGTCTAAATGAACATATAGAAATTAGACGACGCTCAGCAACATATATACAACATCACAGATACCAACGATGCAAAAGTTTTGAGTTTTTAAAACTCCCGAGTTATCCCTAAGCTAAGATGACACAAAGTGAAATCTGGGACAAGACAAACAATACCAAAAATACCAATTTACAAAACCCAGCACACACCATGAAAACGAGCTTCTAATATGAACAGTAAAAAGGTGAGGACGGCCATATGGAGAATCTCGCCGGGCCAAACTTGATGGAATCGTCTCGTTTTCATTGAGTATCTCTATCTAATCTAGACCAAGCTTCTGCACTTGTTTAAAAAAATTTTAAAGATCAAAAAAATTTTGAACAGAAACTGGGTTTTGAAATCGAAGTTTTCGGTTTCGAAACTTAAGCATCGTCAAACACCAGTTTATGGTGTTTGGGTGTCTCTGATACCATGTTGGGATCCGGCGCCCACGCTGTGGAGGCCGCGGGCGACGCGGAAGCGAAAACAAAAACTTTTTGCGGGCACGGGACGCCCGAACCCAAGATACGAACCAAACACCCTAAACTAGCTAATCTAAAACATACAAGGTTTGAGAAATACAACCTTTGTCGCGTGTCCACCCAGTTGTGGAAGACCCCTCCAAGCTCGTAGCCGCCGGAAACGCGCTTGAGAATCGATCACCCTTACCGAAGACAATCCATCTGAGGAAACACGGAGAAGGCTTTAACCGACGGTCCAAAGTTGCTAGATTTGGATGGCCAGTGATGTAGGAATACTGCACTATATTTCTCTCTCTAGAATCTTACTTAAAAATGATAGCAAGAAGAAGAAGGAGAAGGAGAAGATGAAGCAAGAGCTAACCATGAGGAGATGAGGAAAAATATCATCAAGTGAACATGTGTAGAAAAGCATGGATATATAAAATCAACCATGATGCAATAGTATATGTCATGCCCCGCTTCCCAGTATACGGGCAGAGGACGCGACTAGCCGCTACGTATTTACTCTGAAGTAAATATGCTAAGCGTATCTAAGTAATATAAAAGAAATATACACAAGAGATAAATGTAATGAACAACAACTTTATTTATTAACATTCTTTTGTACAATGCATGGAAAAGTAAATACATCTGAATGAAAGCAATGCCTAAATAGTGGCATAAAATAAATGTAAAGTACTGAAATGAAAGGTGTACAATGAATCTAAGGCTCTGGGTCGTAGGCTAGCTGATCCAAGTCTTCGGTGGTGGGCTCGATCTCCAGTGAATCCGAATCACCTGACAACATTCCAAAGAATAAAGAGAAGGAATGTCGTCAGCGAACAATCGCTCGGTAAGTCCACAAGATGAGGGAGAAATAGAATAGACAGAGAGAGAGAGAGTATATTTTTATAATATTGTATTTAGTGTTAACGCTGTTATTTGTAGCTTGGTACAGAAGGATGCTAGTGTATACGAGAGGAGTCTCTATATGCCAGAGACTAACGGCAAATGGAATACAAGGAACCGTTTATGCCACGGTACAACAGCAAATGAATTCTGGTTAGGTGTCTTAAATTTTGCAGTTTCGTGCCACTTCTAACACCTTCCGTACCAATCTACCCCTTAAACCCCGTGATGTCTTGATCGTATTGTTTGTATTATATTGTAAATTGTATTGTCTTGTATAGATGGATGACTTGCCGAAACCATGATATCAGTAAATGGATGTAACTGGAGAATCATATAGATGGAAAGTATATCCATGGTTCGGTTCAGTCAATACAGATTGAATAGATTGAACAGATTGATTATATGGATTCATGGAATCATATTGAATTGTAGTTTGTACTTGAATCATATTCAAGTCAGATTATTTATAATGAGACTCAGTCTGAGTCAGAACAATTAGAAGAGAAATTGAAGTCTTGAATTGGGTTTTGGTGTTATCGGTAACCGCTGCACATGGGCGGCAGGATTTGTGACTTTTTCAAAGACGATTACCGTGTTGATAACACCGTTTGTTAAGTTGTCTACCTTAAATAGACAAGCACCCATATCTCCGGCTCCCTGAGGCTCAAGAGACTGGTCCCGCTTAAACTTATATTTACTAGGGTCCTTAGGGTAATTTATAGAACTTGAGGGGGTTTTATGTAAAAATAATTTTGTATAATTTTCAAAATACACCTCAAGTATTTAATTATCGTCTTTAGAGTTTTCATAGATGTAGATTTTATCATTGTGACATTTCTAGTGAATAAACCTATTTTTCATAATACATGGTATTTAATTGTAAAGTGTTGAACTTGTATAGAATTGCATGGTATTTTCATGTAAAGTGATTCTTGTGATTTAGAAAAGTTGGAATATTTATATTATCATAAAAATAGATATTTTGATGTTATATATATATATATATATAAATAATTTTAATTTATTATATTTCTAGAAATCTCATTTTCTTAAGATATTTGTATTTTAAAATCTTTCGAGATCGAATGCTGCTTGCGGAGGTCTACATTTCGCACTACTAAGCCCGAGGATGTGCGATAATCCATACCATCCCGAACGGGTTCCCCAAATGGGTTGTAGCGGCGCTTTGCAAAGATTTGTTTAAAAATACGTAATCTTATAGAAAACGGTTTTAATAGTAAAACGTATTTAAGTGTAAATTCGTATTCGCGTATTCTATATTTTCAAAAGACATCGTACTATGTTGCATATGAGTGTTGTGAGGAGGTATGTCATAACCTCGTGATCTATTTAAAGGTATAGCAAGAAATATGGTGTTTAATGACAAAACTAAACTTCATGGTGTTTTACTGAAAGAGTATGATAAAAATTACAATATGAAATATTTTTCTATGAAACTTGTTCATGATATTTTTTTAATGTTTAATAGTCATATGTAAGGGTTTGGTATATTTTTATTTAAGAAAAAGGTGGAATTTTTAAGAAGAACCGAACCGGAAGTCGGATTAACTCCGCTTCCGTCGGCTTTTAGAAATATGAGTTTTAAGAATAGAAAATAGAAGAGGGAGGAGGAAGTAGGAGGTGGCAGTGCGTCGTTTCATCGCTGGGAGCTTCTAGGGTCGTCGTCGAAATTTTGCCGGAGTTTCGCCCTTCACTAACTCCACTTGTACACAAAGGTCTAGAGATTTTTCTTGAGAGTTTGGACAAAAATTTGGAAGTGAGGAGGGTGTGTATTTGAGTGGTATTTATAGGTTAATCTAGGGTTTAGGGTAGATGAAATGTTGTTTGAAAATTATATTAAAAATTGTATTTAAAATAGAGTAAATAGGTGTTTTTATTGACTCTGTAAATATGCAGGGTAATTAAACTATGCAGGGGTTTTCAGAAGACCAAAAGACACAACTTTCATGAAGGCACGAATCGGACTTGGACCAAGTCGCTGGGCCGATTCAGGTGAGTCGGGCCGAGTTCGGCTGCCATGTGTCCCTCGTCTGTTGGTCTACCTCCTGGGCCAGTTTGTTTTATATGCGACTTTTGGTTTTCACGAGTTATGCACGTGTAGGCTCTTGGGCTTCTAAAGTTTTAAAAGAAAACAGTATAAAAAATTATGTGGCTGATGGGATTTGAACTTCGGTGCTTTACTTCAGCAGTGCAAGGTCTTACCAATGAGCTACAAACTCCTTCTTGGTATTAAAAAGCAAAACAATTACTTCAAGTACACACTGGAAATGCAAAACCCCAAGTATACATTAATTTTTAAACAAATTTTTGTACACTAAAATTGGAGTTGTTACACTCTACCCTCTTTACAAAAATTTTGTCCTCAAAATTTACAATTTTATTTTAAGGATTAGTTTACAAATAGGTGAGGATATCTTGCACGCATCTCATCTTCTCTTTTCCATGTCGATTCTCCTGGAGTGTCTTTTCTCCATATCACTCGAACCAAGTTGACTTTCTTGTTCCGAAATGAATTCGCTTTCCTGTCCAGGATCTCCACAGGTTGTTGGTCACAAGATAAGTCGGGCTGTACAGTGAGCTCGGAATGATCGAGAATATGGCTGGGGTCACTTACATACCTTCTGAGTTGGGATATGTGGAACACATTATGCACTCCTTTCAATGAAGGTGGAAGTGCCAAGCGGTATGCCACTTCACCGGCTCGTTCGAGTATGTCGAACGGTCCAATGTATCTCGGACTTAGCTTACCCCGTCTTCCAAATCGAATCACTCCGTGGTTTGGAGATATCTTTAAGAATACATGATCTCTTGGCTGGAACTCCAAGTGACGTCGCTTTGCATCAGCCCAGTGCTTCTGTCGATCTTGGGCTATGCGCATTCTTTCCCTGATAGTACGAACCACATCAACAGTTGCTACTATTATCTCAGGTCCAAGAAGTTCCCTATCTCCGATGTCATCCCAACTTAATGGCGATCGACACTTTCTTCCATAAAGTGCTGCAAAATGTGCCATTCCTATGCTTGCTTGGTAGCTGTTGTTGTATGAAAACTTCACAAGATGTAGGTGATCTTCCCATGATCCTCCGAAGTCCAACATACACGCTCTGAGCATATCCTCTAAAATCTGAATAGTTCGCTCAGAATGATCATCTGTTTGTGGTTGATAAGCCGTGCTGAAGTTCATACTTGTTCCTAAGTTTGTTTGCATACTCTGCCAAAATTGCGATCGGAACCTGGTGTCACGATTAGAGACAATGCAGACCGGTACTCCATGAAGTCTCACAATTTCCTGTATGAGTTCATGGGTATCAGAGATAGTACATATTTGAAGAGTTTAAATCTTAAGTAAATTCTTACCTCCATGTACTTCTTTGCTAATGTCTCAGTTGATTGGCCAACTCGAAATGGGATGAAGTGAGCCGACTTTGTGAGTCGATCCACAATAACCCATACCGCATCGTCACCCTTTGTGCTGCGAGGAAGAGCAGTCACAAAATCCATTGTGATGTGTTGCCACTTCCATTCTGGGATTGATAACGGTTGAAGTAATCCAGCAGTCCTGCTAATGGTTGGCGACTAAGAGCATCTGGAACCACATTCACCTTCCCTGAGTGATATTGCAGGTTGATGTCGAAGTCTGCCATGAGTTCTAACCATCGTCTTTGCCGCATATTAAGCTCCTTCCGAGTAAACACATATTTCAGACTCTTGTGGTCTGTGTATATGTTCACTCGTTCACCAAGAAGATAATGGCGCCAAATCTTAAGAGCAAAGATAACGGCTGCCAACTCCAAATCATGCGTCAGATAATTGCGCTCATGAGTCTTCAGCTGTCTTGAAGCATAAGCCACAACCTTACCGTGCTGATGTAGAGTACATCCTAATCCCTTACCGGATGCATCACAATCCACTTCGAAACCTCCAGATTGGTCCGGTATAATGAGAATAGGCGCCGATGTCAACCTTGACTTGAGTTCTACGAAAGCTTGTTCGTATGCTTCTGACCACACAAAGTCTTCATCTTTACGTGTGAGCTTGGTCAGGGGTGTTGCTATCTTAGAAAAGCCTTCAATGAACCTTCTGTAATATCCAGCTAGACCCAATAAACTCCGAATGTCCTTCACTGACTTTGGTGTCGACCATTCTCTTACTGCTGAAACTTTCGCTGGATCCACAGAGATTCTTTTGCCTGATACGATATGTCCAAGAAAACCAACTTGATTTAGCCAAAACTCGCACTTGCTGTACTTGGCGTATAATTGATGCTGTCGTAGAGTTTCCAGGACAATTTGTTGGTGCTCGGCATGTTCTTTCCGACTCTTAGAATACACCAGGATGTCGTCGATGAAGATGACAACGAACCTGTCTAAGTACTCCCGGAAAACTTGATTCATCAGGTTCATGAATATTGCTGGGGCATTGGTCACTCCAAATGGCATCATAAGAAATTCGTAATGTCCATAGCGAGTTCTGAAATCCGTTTTATGAATATCAGCTTCCTTGACCTTCACCTGATGATAACCTGAACGAAGATCTAATTTGGAGAAAACACAAGATTCATTTAGCTGATCGAATAAATTGTCTATGCACGGAAGTGGATACTTGTTCTTTATCTTTACTTCGTTCAAGGCTCTATAATCAATGCACATTTTGTATGAACGTTCCTTCTTCTTCATAAGCAATACTGGTGATCCCCAACTTGAAGTGCTGGGACGAATCCATCCTTTCGCCAATAATTCGTCCAACTGAGTTCGGACTTCCTTCAAACCTTCCGGACTTAATCGATAAGGTGCTTTGATCACCGGTTTTGCTCCTGGTACTAAATCAATGCTGAATTCAAGAGCTCGATCGGGAGGCAAACCTGATATATCTTCAAAAAATACATCGTCGAACTATCGAATCACTTCTGGCTTTGATCCTTCCTCTGCTTGAGTTGCTGCAATTACCGCCTTCTTTGGTTTTGCCTTGTAAGCACTTGGCTCCAAGGTGCGGTCTCCACTTTTGAAATAGAAGACCGGATGGTCTGGAATCTCGAATACTACCCTCCTTTGACGACAGTCAATGGTAGCATAAAATGTTCCGAGCCAATCCATACCTAGAACCACATCGAAGTTCGGTATGTCCAGCACCTTGAAGTCAGCATAGAATTCTCTGCTGCAGACGACTACTGGACACAAGCTCTATCCCATTGTTGCCTTTAGAACGCCATTCCCTGAACTGACATTCCAGCTGGATACAAACAGTATGACTGGAATCGCATGAGTTCGAACGAACCGTTGCGACATAAAGCAGTGAGATGCTCCAGTATCGAAGAGTGCTAGTGCAGGGAGTGAAGCTACTAAGATTGTACGTAAGGTATGTGGGATATGTTTTAGGTATAGGAAAATATGTGGATATGTATTAAGGCTGAAAGAAAAGCTTAAAAAGAAAGGGTTACCGGTGATAACTTGGCCAGTGGCCTCAGCTTCTTCCACGGTCATCGTGAAAGCCCGTCGCCGTGATACATTCTTCCTGGCCGGAGGAGCGTTCCTCGGAACATTCCGTTGAGTTTGATGGAACTGGCGAGGAGGAGGTGCAATCGGTGGTAGAACAGGTAGTGCAAGTCTCGGAGTGGGTGCTTGGATGGCTGGGCGCTACGGGTAAGTGATTGCTGGCCTGGGTGCAACATATGAGTTTTGTCTACGAGGACAAGACACAATATCGTGAGTAGCTGAGTCGCAGACTAAGCAAAGGCGGTTTGCACGCCGGCAGTCTTTCATCAGATGCCCATCTCTCTTGCAGTAGTTACAAAAAGCTGGGATGGGCTTGTTGTTCGGTACTCCCGGCCTCCTTGGAACAAATGGTGGCCTTGACGAGGCTCCTCTTGCCATCTGGTTGGCAGGGCGCTTCATTCTGGCAGACTGAGGTATGCCTCTCATCTTTACCACTGCCTCATAACGGCGGGCAGCTTTCAGATCCGATTCATGAGTCGGAAAATCTCCTGTGGCTAGTGCAGCCTGGATCTCCGAATCCAAACCTTGTTGAAATCGACGGGCTCTGATCTCATCCGTCGGTATCAGGTGTGCCGCAAATCTGTTAAACTATTGTGTTAGCTGTGTAGTATGTGATTTATTGAAAAATTGAAAAATTGAATTATTGAGACATATCTTTCCGACTGAGCATGGTGAACTCAGCGTCATATTCATCTACTGACTTGGTCCACATTGAACTTTATTGCAGATGGATGAACTGCTGTTCCATGTCGAACCTGGCAGTCTCAGGGAAGTACTTTGCGTCGAACATGTCGCGGAAAGTCTTCCATTCGATGGGTTGTTCAAGATGGCTTTCTTCCGTCTTCCACCAATTCCGTGCATTGTCCGTGAGCTGTAATTTCGCAACACGAACCCAAGCTATTTCTGGTACTTGTGCCGCTGCCAGATTATCTTCGATGCTCTGAGCCCATTCCTTAGCTTCTTGAGGGCTATCCTTTCCTGCAAACTGTTTGGGGTGCAAAGCCCTGAATTGCTTCACCCTAGATGCTTCTGCTTGGGGACGGTTCATTAAAAGAGCAGTCTGCTGCTGCTGTCCTTTCAGGAGGCTGCGGATCGCCTCAAGCAGAACCGTCTGCTCGTTGATCAGAGCAGCTACAGGAGGTGTAATCGGTAGTGGAGGTGGAGTGTTGTTGAAGTTGGTGCTGGTGTTGTTCGGGGAATCCATAACCTTGAATGAAAAATTGAGGTTAGGACAGATTTAAAGTATATGAAATTGTAAGATTCAAGGATCATGAATTGTCAGTTGCTGGTTCTTGTGTTATATTGCTTAGGTTGTTCACGCAGAACAGAACTGCATGGTAGGGTTCCATACAGCTCTGACCTGCATGGGCCACCAACAAAACCTGTCACGCCCCGCTTCCCAGTATACGGGCAGAGGACGCGACTGGACGCTACGTATTTACTCTGACGTAAATACGCTAAGCGTATCTAAGTAATATAAAAGAAATATACACAAGAGACAAATGTAATGAACACCAATTTTATTTATTAACATTTTTTTGTACAATGCATGGAAAAGTAAATACATCTGAATGAAAGAAATGCCTAAACAGTGGCATAACATAAATGTAAAGTACTGAAATGAAAGGTGTATAATGAATCTAAGGCTCTGGGTCGTAGGCTAGCTGATCCAAGTCTTCGGTGGTGGGATCGACCTCCAGTGAATTCGAATCACCTGACAACATTCCAAAGAATAAAAAGAAGGAATGTCGTCAGCGAACAATCGCTCGGTAAGTCCCCAAGATGAGGGAGAAATAGAATAGACAGAGAGAGGGTATATTTTTATAATGTTTTATTTAGTGTTAACGTTGTTGTTTGTACTTTGGTACAGAAGGATGCTAGTGTATACGAGAGGAGTCTCTATATGCCAGAGACTAACGGCAAATGGAATACAAGGAACCGTTTATGCCATGGTTCAACAGCAAATGAATTCAGGTTAGGTGTCTTAAATCTTGCAGTCTCGTGCCACTTTTATCACCTTCCGTACCAATCTACCTCTTAAACCCCGTGATGTCTTGATCGTATTGTTTGTATTGTGTTGTAAATTGTATTGTCTTGTATAGATGAATGACTTGCCGAAACCATGATATCAGTAAATGGATGTAACTGGAGAATCATATAGATGGAAAGTATATCCATGGTTCGGTTCAATTAATACAGATTGAATAGATTGAACAGATTGATTATATGGATTCATGGAATCATATTGAATTGTAGTTTGTACTTGAATCATATTCAAATCAGATTATTTATAATGAGACTCAGTCTGAGTCAGAACAATTAGAGGAGAAATTGAAGTCCTGAATTAGGTTTTGGTGTTATCGATAACCGCTGCACATGGGCGGCAGAATTTGTGTCTTTTTCAAAGATGATTACCGTGTTGATAACACCGTTTTTTAAGTTGTCTACCTTAAATAGGCAAGCACCCATATCTCCGGCTCCCTGAGGCTCAAGAGACTGATCCCGCTTAAACCTATATTTACTAGGGTCCTTAGGGTAATTTATAGAACTTGAGGGGGTTTTATGTAAAAAGAATTTTGTATAATTTTCAAAATACACCTCAAGTATTTAATTATCGTCTTTATAGTTTTCATAGATATATATTTTATCATTGTGATATTTCTAGTGAATAAACCTATTTTTCATAATACATGGTATTTAATTGTAAAGTGTTGAACTTGCATGGAATTGCATGGTATTTTCATGTAAAGTGATTCTTGTGATTTAGAAAAGTTGGAATATTTATATTATCACAAAAATAGATATTTTGATGATACATACATACATACACACACACACACACACACACATATATATATTTATACAAAAATAATTTTAATTTATTATATTTCTAGAAATCTCATTTTCTTAAGATATTTGTATTTTAAAATCTTTCGAGACCGAATGCTCCTTGCGGAGGCCTGCATCTCGCACTACTAAGCTCGAGGATGTGCGATAATCCGTACCATCCCGAACGAGTTCCTTAAATGGGTTATAGCGGCGCTTTGCAAAGATTTGTTTAAAAATACGTAATCTTGTAGAAAACGGTTTTAATAGTAAAAGGTATTTAAGTGTAAATTCGTATTCCCGTATTTTATATTCCCAAAAGATATCGTGTTATATTGCATATGAGTGTTGTGAGGAGGTAGGTCATTACCTCGTGATCTATTTAAAGGTATAGGCAGAAATATGATGTTTAATGACAAAACTAAACTTCATGGTATTTTACTGAAAGAGTACGATAAAAATTACAATATGAAATATTTTTCTATGAAACTTGTTCATGATATATTTTTTAATGTTTAATAGTCAGATGTAAGGGTTTGGTATATTTGTATTTAAGAAAAATATGGAATTTTTAAGAAGAACCGAATCGGAAGTCGGATTAACTCTGCTTCCGTCGGGTTTTAGAAATATGAGTTTTAAGATTTGAAAATAAAAGAGGGAGGAGGGACTTACGGGTTTAGAATCAAGAGAAGAGTAGCAGGAGGAAGTAGGAGGTGCCGGTGCGTCATTTCGTCGCCGGGAGCTCCTAGGGTCGTCGTCGGAATTTCGCCGGAATTTCGCCCTTCGCTAACTCCACTTGTACACAAAGGTATAGAGATTTTTCTTGAGAGTTTGGACAGAATTTTGGAAGTGAGGAGGGTGTGTATTGGAATGGTATTTATAGGTTAATCTAGGGTGTAGGGTAGATGAAAGTTTGTATGAAAATTGTATTTAAAATAAGGTAAATAGGTGTTTTTATTAACTCTGTAAATGTGCAGGGTAATTAAACTATGCAGGGGTTTTCAGAAGACCAAAAGACACAACTTTCATGAAGGAACGAATCGGATTTGGACCGAGTCGCCCGGCGGCGCCGGCTGATCCCACCGATTCCCGGGCCGATTCAGGTGAGTCGGGCCGAGTTCGGCTGCCATGTGTCCCTCGTCTGTTGGTCTACCCCCTGGGCCAGTTTGTTTTATATGTGACTTTTGGTTTTTACGAGTTATGCACGTGTAGGATCTTGGGCTTCTAAAAATTTAAAAGAAAACAATATAAAAAATAATGTGGCTGATGGGATTTGAACTTTGGTGGTTTGGTTCAGCAGTGCAAGGTCTTATCAATGAGCTACAAGCTCCTTCTTGGAATTAAAAACCAAAACAATTATTTATAGCACTCACAGTAAATGCAAATACCCCAAGTATACATTAACTTTTAAATAAATTTTTGTACACTAAAATTGGAATTGTTACCCTCCTTACAAAAATTTCGTCCTCGAAATTTACAATTTTATTTTAAGAATTAGTTTACAAATAGGTGAGGATATTTTGCACACATCTCATCATCTCCTAGAATTTTGCTTAAAAATGATAGAAAGAAGAAGAAGGAGAAGGAGAAGATGAAGCAAGAGCTCACCATGGAGGAGATGAGGAAAAATATCCTCAAGTGAACAAGTGTAGAAAAGCATGGATATATAAAATCAACCATGATGCAATAGTGCATCCAAATGAAATAATCATTTTGAAACAAAGCTATGCCTTTCTACATTGTTCACACCATGCTTCACTTTCTCCACTTGCCACCTCATATCCTTATTTGTTTTTCTAAAAAAAAAAAAACAAATATGAGGTGTCCATCATCTAGAAGCATTCCCGTATAAATACGGAATAGTTCACCTGGTATATGTATCACTATACATACGCGTATCCGTATAAAAATACGGATAGCACCAAAGAGAGAAAATGAATAGTGAACAATAATACTAAAATATATGTATCACAATACATATATAAATTATTAAATCAAAACCTGATTTAATAATCCGGCTTAATCCTAAGCCGGCTAGTATTATCAACTGTCCGATTAAAATCCGTGTATACACATATTTAATCGGACCCCTTGCACGTACAAATGTACGGCTCCTACATTTATCGCCTGAACCAGGAAAACGCTCTGTGTGGGTCTCTAAAGACTCGACAATACGCTGGCAGTGGGTTTAACCACAAGCACGTCAGTGGCACTAGCTGTACGTAACGGCTACCAAGATACTTGTCGAAAGAGGGGTCGACAATCAAGTGCGTTCTTACCCTACTGAGCTTGAATGTGACAATCTCCGTACAGTCCGGTCTCTTCGTTAAAGAGTATCGCATATCGGATCTAGGGGGTGGATAACGTCAGACCCCTACTAACTCGATAAGTCGTGTCTGAGTCTAGCTCATCACCAACTGAGATACTACTGATCAACTATCAGTAAATCTCCCCTACCGTGGCCATGGATTTCTGGTGCTAACCAAACACAGCGCGACATCGAATCCTAATATCAGGAGGGACGAATCCCTGACAGTTGACCACTGCCTCCATGTGGCTTGGGACTGTACCCAACTAAAATTTGTTTGCACGACTCCTTTGAGCCGTGGTAGGGTAGTAATCAAAGTACAATGGGAACTCACACGAGACAAATGATGACTTCAGGTCAAATGACTAATCTGTACTCATGCCACATGAGAACTTCCATCTGACGATATGTATAAAACCATCTAGAAGTTCTCGGCGAGTCCGTCTAGTATACCCACCTCCAGTGAGCACCTGTATACTATCTTAGATGATACAACACCAATGGCTTGTGAGACCGGCTACTGCCTCTCGTTGGGGTCTCGAAACTTATACATTAGTCTACTCCGGAATATCGATCCTCAGTCGATACTCTCACGACTAGGGACATTTAAGGATGTGCTTATAGGCTACCCAGCTCTCACATATATGATCGCCATCATAACGCTGGTAGTCAAGCAAGAATCGTATAGACTCTATCAACATGTAATGGTGATCTGCAATGCCACATAATGCATGTATATGATGATGAAGACAAACCAGATAACATACTATTATTTTGAGTAAGATTGTTCTATCTGTATAGGTCCTCCTTCAATTATCATACTTGCATGCCTGCAATTACAATAATTGTCTTGAGAGCACTATATCCAACACATATGTGTCGGGTCATGAAAAAGAAAGAAATAGGAATATGGACCCTATCAAATTGTTTAAGATTTTTCATCTCTTTTTCTCTCCTGCCGAGATGTATTACACCCGTCATACCAAATAATTTATCAAGGAATTGATGAGATTGAATATTTTGAAATGGAAATAAATTTACATAATTTTCTCAACTCATTGGGTTAGACTTCTGACTTTTTCTTTAAAAAGAGAAATATGACAATTCAACTCATTGGGTTTGATGAGGCATGCATTTAATTTTGGGCTTTTTTTTACTATAATGCCCTCTCATACTTCGCTAATTACTCAAAAGTTATTGCTAAAAAAATTCATCTTTTTATTTTCCATGCCTTGTGTACTATATGCAAAATAATTTCTCCTGAAATAGGTAATATCCAACAATAAATTTTCTCCTCATTTCAACAAATATAAGCACTCATGTACTATAAACACTTCTATTGGTGGGGGTTGAAGTAGCCATTGGTGGTGCTTGGAGTAGATCATGGGAGAGATCCGGATTCGAGCACGGGATACTCCATTAATGAGAAGGAGTGGCTTATTCATTCCACCTATCATCCCGGGATCCCGGCATCGGGCCCAGAATCTCATTTTTTTTAAAGCACTTCTATCCTTGGTTCATATGCGCTTTGAGCAGTGAAATGCTACTTTCAAACAGTACCATAAACTCAATCAACTCAAATGAATGAAATCTTGACATTGTAGGGGTAGAGAGAAGGAGGAGATGAGGAAACAGAGAAAGAAAGAAACCTGAGAATTAGGGCAGCTCTCTAATAGCAGCCTCTCTTCATTCTCGTGATGAGAACCCATTGGCATAAATCAAGCACAAAACCCTCTACAATGCTAGTAGAAAAGGCAGAGATATATTTTGATTGATTGCTGGAATATAATGGTTATTTTGTTGACAAAACCACTGTTATTTTGCAAAAAAATTATAAAAAAGTTAGCTAAGAGCCAAACCAAAAAATAAAAATAATTTTTTTGAGTTTGTTGATGCTTGCGCAAAAAAATATAGAGCACCGCCTATGCTGACATGCATGCAATCAAACAAAGGAAGTTAGGGTGTACCCAGCATGAGCTTTGGCTTACTCTCTCTCGAGTCCAGAGTGAATTATTTTTGGATTTTTGTTCAGTACCCACTACCTTTATTGGAAAAAGTACGTCTAGCTTCCTGTATCCAAAAAACAACAGTGAAATTCACTGTGCCATAAAACTTCTGGAAAATTTCCTATATTCAAAAAGCTGTAGCAAGTCTCTCAAGTACGCCGCCATTTTTTATATTTCAGTATCTCTATGCCCCCTTGAAATTTTTGCAGCTCTTACATTTATCAAATAATTACTACCCACATGTGATCAAGTCTTTTCCAGACTATCGCTCGTTTATATGTATAGCTATCAAATATATATAATGTTGTGTAAATCCCCAGTTTCACTTATTTTCGGTGTTTGAAATTTTAATCCCAAAATTTTTTCGTTTAAATCCCAAATTAATTTCCTAAATATTTTCCCCAATTTCGCAATTTTTCTATTTCTGTATTTTTTTTCTTAAACCAAACCCTAATTCTTTTCCTCGGCCCGAGCCCGGCCCAAACCTACGCACCCAAACTTCCAACCCGATCCGACCCGACCCGTTCTCTATCCCCTCTTCTTCTCTTCTTCATCTTCTTCTTTTCTCTTTTTTTTCTTTTGAACGAGCTCCCAACGGCTCCCTCCCTCTCTCGCACTCATCCCCACGAGACCCGATCTTCATCGACGCCTAACCGACTCGAGATCCTCTCCTCCAAATCCCAGCTCCTCCCTCTAACCTCACCCTCTATCTCTTTAACTCTCTCTCACTCACAATTCCTTTCCCTCTCCTCTCAACCCCACTAAGCTCGCTGCCGACGACCCCTCCTCCGGCCGACCTCAAGCTCCCTCACTGTTCCTCTGAACACCACCATCATCTTTACACCCACCGCAACCCACAACTCCCTACTTCCTCTCCTACCTCCTCACACCAAGCTCCCAACCCTCACCGGCGACCCACTGCCATGACCCATCACCACCCTCCGGTAACTCCGCCGCTGCCACCACCGGCGTCTCATCCTCTGCTAGTCACCGTCAACCTCATCTCAGCAAACACCACCACCATCATCGAGCACCCAGCCTCCCTCACTCTCCTCCTCCACTCGTTGCCTTCTTCTCCTTCTCCTCACCGTCGAACTTTGCACTCTGCCGCCGGCGCCAGTGCCCCGATCCCCTGTATCCACCATCTCCAGCGAGTCCCTGGCTTAACTCCGGCCAGATCCGAGCCAGCCACCATCGACATCGTCTCATCGTAGGATCGTCGTCGCCGCGTTGCTGCTTGTGTTGTCGTGCTCGTGCCATTCGTTAGTCGCAGGCAAGTGAAACCTCACTTGCTTTAACATGCTACGTATATAGATCTATAAATTCGTGTTAACATTATACTAGATCGATTATTGCGAATCCGTGTTACGTATTATGCTATCACATATATTTTTTGTATGCCATCATCATATTAATTCTAAGGTGTTAGCTTTGAGCATAATCGGATCTAAAACGTCATATTAATATCGTGTGGAAGTTGTAAATATTAGATACCGTTTTCACGAGTTAGGCAAAACCAAATTTAATTTGATAGTTCTTGATATTGAATGCTAATAGTTCGATATGGTGAACTGAACCAAAACCCCGTCGATCATGCTCAAAGATTTTACCAATATTTTCTTTTGTTACTTATAAATGCCGTGTAGAAAACTAAACCCAAAACCATGAAGTATCGCATGTGAAACGACGTCCTAAAAAAGCGACGTCAAATCTTGTTTTTACTGTACACATCGTGGTGTTAAATTGATATTAATTTTGATACATATTTTAATGTAATTTTCTATTGCTAATAACGAAGCCGACTCGATAAGCTAGAACCCCCTGTAATTTATCTTTCGATACTGATATATCACAACGACGAAAACTAGCTTGGAATGCGGCTCTGGACTGCAGTCCAGAGCAGCATTCTATATTGACACTTGTTTCTAAATAAATGTGTAGCTTTGTATGAACATGAAAATATGCAGGACCATATACTGTTGTGAAGATAATCCTGTTAGCTAACTATAGGTGGTTGTTTCGTTCGATTTTACTGCCGTTTGATATTTTAATTGTATTATAAACCGTCGAGGCGTATTGCAGTTTAGTACAGAGACAGATTGTATACCCTAGCCTTAAACATGACATGTCTCTCAGCACACAGCTGATATTGTAGATCCTTCTGGTGTGTTGGAAACACAATTGATAGATCTAAGTTTTAGCTTCCTGTAGAGTCGCCTAATTATGTTCCCAACATGGATTAAAATGTGTTACGAAATGGACTTTCAGTTCAGCAACTGAATTTTCAGCGATGAACACTTAAAATGAAATGACCGTAACTCGCAAATCTAGAACCCGATAGACCTGGAACCATTTTTTGTTAGATCTCTGTTTGAGTTTACTTATAGCCTCTTTTATAACATTTTGTCTAATTACGATCGTACGAATTAATATGTTTTTCTGAACTCGTAATGTACATCGTGTTTCATATCGTACATAACTTGCTATGTTGCATCGTTTTCGTATTTTACCCGACTGTGATACCTTTATTGATAGCGAACGTTCATAGTGATTTATAGCGAACTTTGCACTGTTGAACATGAGTGGTATTGGATTAGTTGTGTCAACTACGCAAGAGATAAGTGATTGATTCGTGAAAGTGAACAGTACAGTGAAAAGTGAATAAAACCGTGATTTTGACGCGCGCTTGTATACAACTAGTCCTATACATATAGTTATCGTAACCTGAGAAAATGGGGAAATTAAAATGTAATCGAACTCGTATTTAATGAGGTACAGTGACTTAGAGGATGATCATTCAATATTAGCGATATATATATATATATATATATATATATATATATATATATATATATATATATATATATATTAGGTCGTGGGTCTAGCGGCACGGCTGCAGGGTTATCTCTCGGGCAACAGTGGACCGTAGTCTCAGGCATGCACAGGACCCTTTTTAAACACGAGCATCCTTTCCACCGATTGATTTTATTTGACTTAGTGACTGATAGGTAATGACATAAATATTGCATGGATTGCTGACATGATACATATACCATACTGTTCATATTCACTTCATATTCCTTATTCTCATGTTACTGTATTCTGCCGTTCATTTCATGTTTAATATACTGTATTCTGTCGTTCATTTCATGTTTAATATCATAGTACACACACTATATATATTGTTATATGTATCGCCCTGATGACCTGAGTGTGCATGCTCAGAGCACGAAGTGCACCCAGCTTAGAAGCAGGACCTGACATCAGCGTTATCACGGAGATTTAGACCGCGACATCAGTGCTACCGCCTTCTACTTGTTATAAGAATATTTTTATTTCTTTGGTTAGTTATTTCTTTCATGCAAATAAATGTATCCCAAACTCTGTTATTTTAATGTAATAAAGTTGTGAGCTGTGATTTTCTTTACTTTAGTGCCGTATTTACTGATTACCATGTAATGCTAGAAACCGAAGTGTGACTATAGCAGGATTATTTCTTGACCGTAGGAGTATGGCTGGCCTAGTCACTCCTCCTATTCCATATTTTGGGAAGCAGAGCGTGACATGTTGACTTCTAAATATAATAGGTATATGGTAAATGGATGTTATCTACAAAATATAGTTGTTATTTGATAAATGTAGCATTATCTATTAAAAAAGCTATAAGGATGGTGAAATATTGAAAAATAACAAGTGGCCGGTGTGCTTGAGAGATTTAGACGTGCCGCTTTTGAAGATAGTGTTTTTTCATAAGTTTTTTGGGCAAGAATTTAAACGCGCTGTCTTTTAGGTCCAGAAAGCTAGACCCCTTTTTTCTCCATTTTTTATGCAATTGAGCCCTTGTAGGTTCCACCCAATCAATTAGTGACTGTGTGTAGGTTTTCCTTTTTTTCCTTTCATCAATCATATGTTTGATTAGAAAAATTAAAAAAAGTCGTCCCAGAAAAAAACATTTTGGATGTGTGATTTAAGAAGAGCAAGGTTATTTCTCACTTTTTTTGGATTTGGTTCTGGTTCAACTCATGACCCGACCTGATTAAACTCAACAATTCTCACTTTTCTCATTAGGGGTGAAATCGAGCCAGGTGGTTTGGTTTTTGACAATATTTAATATTCAACTTGAAATTTAAAACCCAAACCCAAAATCTGTCTTAACCTGACATTACAATGTGTTAATCCCAAACTCGCAAATTCGGGTTTGTGCAGGTTTTGGGTTTTGGTAGGTATGTCCATTTTTTCAGGCTTGGCCCGTTAACAATTATTAAAAAGCTGAAATACAAAACTTGAGATGAGTTCTACCAAATATATATCCGCACAATTTATACTTTGACGAAAAGAAAACGGAATCTCAGCTATCACTTGAAAGAATTTTCTCCTATGGCGTCAAGAAAAGCCAACCCTTCAATTCTTTTGAAGACCGGCAGCCATCAATTTTCGTCCTCATCATGTAAGACGTGGATACACCAAATTTCACATGATTCTAACACCTTTTCACCATTGATTTTGTGATGAAAATATACTAAAAATGTTGTACTATCGAAACACGTTAATTTTACACGTGCAAAATCAACTGTGAAAATACGTTAGAATCATACGAAATTTGGTATATCCACATCTTAGAGGAAGAGGAAGAAAATAATGGATGCCGATCGTCAAAAGAATTGGTGGAGGGTTGAATTTTTTCGACGTCATAAGAGAAAATTCCCTCGTGTAGCATCTGGGATTCCGTTTTCTTATATATTATAAATTAAAATAAAAATTGCACCACCTAAATATTATATGATATAATACAATATATATATTCCAATATTTAGAATCAAAAGTCCATGTTATATAGCCAAAGATCAGATATACACAGCGGGTTTTGCTCGGGCTGAGTTTTGGATTCGACCTAACGGGTTTTATATTAAACCATACCTGATCCAAAAACTTTGAAATCTAATCTTTTACCCATTTGATGGGTTTGGGTGGACATTACATATTTAAAACAGGGTTAAATACCGAAAACTGTCACGTCCCGCTTTCCGAAAGACAGTAGCGGTCACGTGACAAGCCTGCAATGTAATTATTCTAAGAAAGAATTTTCTTGCAACAAATACGTTAAGCGTATATAAACAACATAAAATAAAAAGAAATAACAAGTGAATAAAATTCAACTGCTATTTATTACATTCAAGTTCCACAAAGTTCAACATTTAACGATATGTCCGAATGCAAAATAAAATAATACAATAAAGCCTTAAAAGGCATATAGAAATGAAAAGATGGAACTTGACTTAAAGTCTGCTTGAGATAAAAGCTAATTGTACTTCTCTTCCGTCTGTTCTATCTCTTCCGTTTCATAGTCACCTGACAAACATTCCAAAGAAAAAAAGAAATATGGTGGAATGCCCGTCAGCAAACTTGCGCTCGGTAACTCCCTAATAATATAAGCATAAGTATATAATGACAAGTTATATAAGAGGAAATGGAAATCATGAAGCGGTGAACGAATGTGATATGGTAATTATACATGGCAAATAATATAAGCATGACAATTCTATATGACATGGAAGTATAGTATAGACATAGTGTCGGTTAACTAAGCATGTAATAATATAACTGATGAACATGAAATGTCAGGCAATAAAGTTTAAGAGGCCACTACAAGGATAAGCTAGCATAACGTCAGTTCAAGAGTTAGTGTCAATCAATCTCAAGAGTATTCTAAGAACCAAGGCTATAATTCAGGAGCAAGGAAACACGAGCCCAAATCAAGAAAGTAGTATCGGGACTCCAAACTGTGTAGGAGTCGACCCGAATCAAGAGTGTAGTATCGGGACTCCAAGCTGTGTAGGATCTGACTCGATCAAGAGTGTGATATCGGAACTCCAAGCTGTGTATGTCACACCCCGCTTCGCAGTAAACGGAAACTGTGATGTGGCAAACCCGCGACATATTCATCCAGAGAAGGTCATTCCCCAAATAAATATGCTAAGCGTATTGAAACAATAATACAAAAAGCAGGAATAAATGGAGATTGTAAAATTTTCAAAAAATATCTTTATTTACATTCAAACTTGAAATATTTACAAATACAAGAGTTCAACTAAAAAGTAAGTACAATAGCAGAAATGCCTAAACAGATGGCATACATAAACTGAAAGAAAAGATAAGCTAGTCTAAGCCTGAGCAGCGATCTGGTCGTACTTCTCCTCTATGGCATCCACCTCCTCATTCTCAGCCGTATCTGACGAATATTTCAAGAAAATAAAGGTGGGTGCAATGCCCGTCAGCGAACTAGCGCTCGCTAAGTCCCAAAGGTAAGGTAAAAGTGAAAAGTGACAGGTACAACATTAATGATGAAATGTAAATGACAAGTAAAAGTATGTGGAGCTGAACATGGGTATATGTTCTATAGGTCTCTATATGGTCACTATATTAACGTTAAGTTCTGTAACGACTTTGAAATCCCTGTACAAATGTAATTTATTCAAATGTATAGAAAGGGTATTTCAGCCTGATTAGAATTTATAAGTTATTTTTGTTCAATAAAAGCAATAAGCAATTTGTAGCTCACTGGTAAAATTTCTACACTGCTGTGACATAGCCTGTGTGTTCGAATTCCATCAGTCCAAATAATTTTTTATATTTTTCTTTTTAACTTTTCGGAAGCCCAAGAGTTGCATATGCAATACACGGAGAATCGAAAAGTTTCAGAAAAATCAAACGGGATAAATGAGGAGTTAACACAAAATATAGTACGTGAAACGAATCTCGAGGCAGATGGATTAAATCCAACAGCCCAAATCCTCGTTTTGGCCGCCACCGACGGTCCATCTAGCCCCAATCGTCTCCATTCTTTGCCCGTGCATCCCTTTGACTCCCCATTACTCTCCTGTATTGTTTGATTACTCTGCATTCATTCATAGACCTTTCATTTCACCATTAATCCTATTTTAATTCCAATTCTTTAACTCACACACTCTCATCCCTACACTATAAATACATCCCATCCCCTAGCACTCTCCATTCTGAAAAAACTCTATCAAAATTCTCCTAAAATTTTCTAAGTGCAAGTGGAGTTCTTTTCGTTGAAGATCGGAGTTGTCCCGGAGTTACCGCGACGCTACGAAGACTTCTCACTCTTCCTTACTCTTTTCTCGACACTCTAAAACCGTAAGTCCATTTCTCTCTCTTTCTTTCATCTCAAACCAATCTCTAAAACTATTTGACTAAAATGGAGTTGGGTCAGGTAAAACTTCTTTTAATAAGTTTTTGGCATTTTTACTATGTCAAAATTTCCACCCTAACTCTTCTAAGCATCATATCACAATATTTCATCCAAATTATTTTTTAGTTGTTTATAATTTTAGGCTAAATACATCATACAACGAAATTTCATCAAAATACCATAAACTTTAATTATAACCCTTTGTTCCATAATTAGTCATACATACATCTAGAACATTCACAGGGTAACGACATACCCCACATGAACACTTTTGATTCATAGCACGATATTTGGTTAGAATTTTTCATCTAAATGAAACAATTTTCAATAAAATACCACCATTTTATAAAAATATGTTTTTAATCGTTATTTTTTAAACCCTTTGCAATTGCGCCTCTATAACCCTTTTAAGGGAACCCATCTATGGATGGTGTATCTACGGATAGTGTAGGTTATCGCACGTCCTTCAGATAGTAGAGTGAGGTACAAAACTTTTCACGGAGAATTTCGTCTCGAAATGAAAATACGATTTTAAAGAAATACGACCTTTTTAACAAATTAAATCATTTGAAAATTTTCATAAATCATAAATCTGTATTTTTCTATGAAAACTAATTTTGGAAGAATATTTTATTAAAATGAAAAAAATTAAAGTTACATAAAAATGCGACCAAGTTTCTAAAAGTATAGTTTACATACAAATCCCCCATAAACTTTTAAAATCTAGGTTTTATCACTAAAATTAAAATACTTGTTCATAAAAACTCTAAATAATATAAATCACCCTCGAGCTTTATTTTTAAATAATATTAAAGTATTTTTCATAAAACACCTTCGAGAAATGCAAATAATATAGATACAATATAAACAACAATAATAAATGGTAAGGACTGATTAATATAGGTTTAAGCGGTATCATTTCTCTTGAGCCTTAAGGAGCCGGAGAAAATGAGTGCTTGCCTAATCAGGTTAGACAAATTAACAGAGTTATCAATGGCAATTATCTTGGAAAAAGATACAAATCCTGTCGTTCATGTGCAGCAGTTGTCTGATTACTCCCGAACGTAAGAAATTCAAAAGCTTAATCCTTTCATAAGATACTGAATCCAACCTGATTCCAAACTCAAACCAGAATCCAAAATCAAGCACAAACTTGGATACTTAATCGTGAACCTGAACACTCGAATTCAAATATCAAACTTGAACTTAAACACTTGACTCGACTTGACCGAACCATGTATATAACTTGACATGAACCTGACATGAATACCTGAATACATGATTACATCTTGAACATGAACCTGTAATTTTTTTTATATATATATTTATGGATTCAGCCAAGACCTGTAAATTATACAATACAATACGCGGGGATAAAGGGGTAGATTGGTATGGAACGTATATCGTGATACGAGAGGTCACTTAAAAGACACCTAGATGAATTCACGTGCCGTTGTCCCGTGGGTTATGACGGGGCCTTATACTATATGTTACCATTGTAGGGGTCAAAAATTACATCCCGATTGACCAAGTCAAAGTCAAAGTCAAACCCAAGTAAGCGGGCCCAAGCCCATGTCAAGTGGGCCGATGCCCAAGTCGAGCCCCGCGGCCGGCCTCTCCCATACCAAAATAAAAATTGTGTAATAAATAATTTTGATGTAATTCTTATGAATAAATGTAAAAAAAATCGGCATAAAACCAAATTTTTATAAAGCCTATGGCTCATGTGCAAAAGAAATGAGTACATCATATATGGGATGGGCAAAATACCATTTTGTAAAGCCCAAGAGGCTATGTGTAACTTTGTAAGCCTATAAAAGGTAACATGATGATGAAATGAAGGACAAGAATTTATTTCCCTCAAAATCTAGGTTTTCTGTGCCTCCTTCTCCTTCCTTAAGGTTTTAAACCTTCTTTCCCTTTTTTGAATTAAATCAAGAGTTTAACTCTTCTTTTTCCAAAAAGAAATAGTTGTCACCATATAACCCTTGAAGGGGAGATCAAATCTTTCATCAAATCCCCAAAATGGGTGATTTTTAAGTCTTACCCCTTTTCTCCAAGATCCAGCCAATAGAGAGGAGGAAGAAGGAGACCTATCTCATGAAAAAAAAAACACTTTGGGAAGATCCAAGGCTCAAGAGAAGATCTAGGGCTCAAGAAAGAAGAAAGGGGTCACCTTTCATCATCTTCGAAAATCTCTTGGGAGTTTAACTCCGGAAAAAAAGTCTTTTCTTTTTAGGAGTTTAACTCCAAAAGTCAATTGGGAATACAACTCCCAGTGCAGGGCTAAACCCCTTTGTCCTTTTTTAGGAGTTTAACTCCAAAAGTCAATTGGGAGTACAACTCCCAGTATAGGGGCTAAGCCCCTTTTTCCCGCTGGCATCCAGCGCCCACGCGCCAAGCACGTGAGGCACTGGCGCCCAGTGCCAAGCACCCGTGTGCCAAGCACGTGAGGCACCGGCGCCCAGCGCCCAGCGCCGGCATGCCAAGCACGTGAGGCGCCGGTGCCCAGCGCCCGCGTGCCAGGAACGTGAGGCGCCGGCGCCCAGCGCCCGCGTGCCAGGCACGTGAGGTGCTGGCGCCCACACGTCCTTTGGACCCCGTAAACTCTGCGAAGCTCTCGATATACCAAAGATCCCTCAAAACACAACTCACGCACACTGCACATTGAGTTCGCATGACCAGTTTGACCCGTCAATCGGAGATTCCTTCGTTCTAAAAGCGAGGGGTAATTAACAGCAGCTTAGTCCGCGGCTGTCGGAGATTCGGATCCCCACAATCAATAACCCCTAGCCTACCGTAGGCAGGAGGAATCTGCAGTACACCTAACAAGCGACACATATTCCCATCTCAATGGGGTGAAGAAAAACACCTTACAACCATAGTCTACGGGGTAAGATAGACTCCTCTTGTATACATGAATACATTCTTTATCAAAGTAGAAACAACCACGTTAGAATAGCAAATTTTATACCTGTAAATAATCATGCTTAAATGCTCGCTTATATAATCTTACCTGTTTACATTACTTGGTTTCTATTCACTTTATATACCATTCAGTCATTTTCCTCTATTTCTTTCGGGGACTTACCGAGCGCTAGTTCGCTGACGACATTCCTCTATATTTCTTTTCTTTAGAATGTTCGTCAGGAAGACCGGACTCTGAGGGTATAGAGCCCGGCCAGGAGGACTTGGACTAGTTCGCTACCCAACCTGAGTATTAGCTCTTGCTTGTATTTACTTTCAGTATGCCATTATTTAAGTGTAACAACCCCAAATTTCCAATACAAGTTTTTACAAAAAAAAAATTTCAAAATCCATAAAGGGGTATTTATTGCCTGAGCACAAGATATGTAATTAATTAGCAATTTAATTACAAGAAATAGCTTGTGGCTTATTGGTAATACCTTGCACTACTGAACCAAACCACCAGAGTTCAAATCCCATACCCCACATTATTTTTAATATTATTTTGTTTTTTATTTTTAGAATATCAACAGTTTACACGTGCATTTCTCACAAAAACCCCACTACCCTAGGAAAGTTAAATATACCAGTGAGCATACCAAACGACCAGCCACCCCCTGACTCGGCCCGACTCGGCCGGCGGACCGGCCGACTCGGGCCAGCGCCGCCGGTCGGACTCGGCCGGACGGCCGAGTCCCCAACACCAAGTTTATGGCTTTTTGTCTTCTATACCCCCTGCACACTTCATTTTCCCAGATCGGTTCCAGAGACTTTTGAAATCCCTATTTACTCCATTTTTAATGAATTTTAATACATTTTTACATTTTTTCAATTTAAACCCTTCATCTAGCCTAACCCTATAAATACCACCCCTACACTCTACCCCCTCACCCCTAAACTCTAAGCCAACTCTCAAGAATTCTCTAGAAAACCCTAGTGTGCAATCGAAGTGAGCAAGAGACGAAGCGCCGACGAAATTCCGACTACGACACTAGGAGCTCCCGGCGACGAAACGACGCACCGGAAGCTACGTTCATTCCATCTCCCTCTTGTCTAGTTCGCAACCCGTAAGTCCCCATTTCTATCTTTCTTTTCTTTCTAAAAAATACGGAATTCCAAAACTCGACGGAATTGGAACAAATCCGATTTCCGATTCGGTTTCTTTATAAACTTCACTTTTCTTTAATAAAATTATGCTTAAACCCTTTCATGTTGACTAATAAACACTAATCAACCAAATTGATCAAGTTTCATATCATAAAAATAATTGCTATTTCATTTTACCGTATTTTTCATTTAAATACCACAAAGTTTCAATTCTATATTTAACATCACAAAACTTGCTATACCTTTAAGTAGATCATGAGGTAATGGCCTACCTCCTCACACACTCATATGCAACATAGCACAATACCCTCGGGAATATAGAATACGGGAAAACGACATCATTGCAAATAAATACCATTTACTTAATAAAACCGTTTTCTAAAGGATTTAGTATTTATACAATCTTTGCAAAGCGCTGCTACAACCCATTTTGGGGAACCCGTTCGGGATGGTGCGGATTATCGCACATCCTCGGGCTTAGTAGTGCGAGATTCAGACCTCCGCAAGGAGCATTCAGTCTCGAAAGATTTAAAATACGACATCTTAAGAAAACGAGATTTCTAGAATATTATAGATATATACAAAAATTATTTTCATATAAATATATGTATATGTAACATAAAAATATCTATTTTGAAGTATTATAAATATTCCACCTTTTGCTAAAAATTTCACAAGAATCAATTTTACACTAAAATACCACGAATTCCATACAAAACCAATATTACAAATAAATACCTTTATTTATGAAATTAGGATATTTTCACTAGAAATATCACAGTATAAAATCTACTGTTATTACAACTTTAAAGACGATTAATAAATACTTAGGGTTTATTTTGAAAACTATACAAAAGTATTTTAAATAAAACCCCCTCAAGTTCTATAAATTACAATAACGATCCTAGTAAACATAGGTTTAAGCGGGACCAATCTCTTGAGCCTCAGGGAACCAGAGAAGTGGGTGCTTGCCTATCTAAGGTAGAAAATCAACAAACGGTGTTATCAACACGGTAATCGTCTTTGAAAAAGACACAAATCCCGCCGTCCATGTGCAGCAGTTACCGATAACATCAAAACAATCAGGGCTTCAATTTACTTTTCTAATTGTCTGACTCAGATTGAGACTCATTATAATCTGACTTGAATATGATTCACGTACTACAATTTACAATATTACAATTCTCCATGAATCCATTATTCCAGATATTCAATCTATCAACTTGACCGAACCGAACCATGGATATACATTCCATTTACATGATTATACAGTTACATCCATGATTCTACAGTTACATACATGATTCTACGGTTACATCTGTTTACTGATATCATGGTTTCGGTCAGTCATCCAATTATACAATCAATACAATTTACAATACAAAAAAGACATCTCGGGGTTTAAGGGGTAGATTGGTACGGAAGGTGTTACAAGTGGCACGAGACAGTAAGACTTAATACACCTAACATGAATCCAATTGCCGTTGTTCCGGGTTGTATAACGGAGCCTTGTACTTACATTTGCCTCTAGTCTCTGGCATATAGAGACTCCTCTCGTATACACTGGTATTCTTCTGTACCAAGCTACAAACAACATCGTTAACACAACATCATAATAATATAATACAACTTTAAAAGCTACCTTCTTATTCTGTCTATTCTACTTCTCCCTTATCTTTGGGACTTACCGAGCGATCTGTTCGCTGACGACATTCTCTTTCTTTCTTCTTTGAATGTTGTCAGGTGATCTGGACACGTCAGAGATCGAGCCCACGAGTGAAGACTTGGACCAATTCAGTGAAGACCCCGAGCTCTAGTTCATTGTACACATTTCATTTCAGCACTTTCCTTTTTCTGTTATGCCATTGTTTAGGCATTGCTTTCATTTAGTTGTATTTACTTTTCCATGCATTGTACAGAAAAAATGTGAATAAATAAAGTTGTTGTTTTTAATTATATCTTGTCTCTTGTGCTTTATTTTTATATTGCTTATATACGTTTAGCGTATTTATTTCAGAGTAAATACGTAGCGGCCTCGTCCCGTCCCCTTCGCCGTATACCGGGAAGCGGGGCGTGACAGGTTTTGTTGGTGGCCCATGCAGGTCAGAGCTGTATGGAACCCTAAGCAATATAAAACACAAGAACCGGCAACTAAAACATTCTTTATAATTCGTACCTCTTGAATCTTATCATTTCATAAACTTTGAATTCCCTCACTTCTTTTACAATCTTACCAAAACCCTCGCATCCTTTCATTTCTTCATAAATTTTTCATAAACTATCAAGTACTTCTAACACCTTGTAACACCTTAGCAGCCATAGAAGCCAAGATAGTTGACCAAGGTAACACTAGTAATTCACTTTCACATTCTCAAACCCTTTCACCACTTTGTTATTCTTCATACACTGTTAGTACTTTAGTCACTAAACTTTCCTTGAATTTGTTACACTTTCCTTTTACAAATTTCGAGAACGAAATTTTTATAAGGAGGATAGAATGTAACAACCCCAAATTTCCAATACAAGTTTTTACAAAAAAAAATTTCAAAATCCATAAAGGGGTATTTATCGCCTGAGCACAAGATAAGTAATTAATTAGCAATTTAATTACAAGAAGGAGCTTGTGGCTCATTGGTAATACCTTGCACTGCTGAACCAACCCACTAGAGTTCAAATCCCATACCCTACATTATTTTTAATATTATTTTATTTTTGATTTGTAGAATACCAACAGTTTACACGCGCATTTCTCACAAAAAACCCACTACCCTAGGAAAGTTAAATATACCAGTGAGCATACCAAACGACCAGCCGCCTCCTGACCCCCTGACTCGGCCCGACTTGGCCGAGTCGGCCGGCGGACCGGCCGACTCGGACCGGCGCCGCCGGCCGGACTTAGCTGGACGGCCGAGTCCCCAACACCAAGTTTGTGGCTTTTTTTCTTCTATACCCCCTGCACACTTCATTTTCCCAGATAGGTTCCAGAGACTTTTGAAATCCCCATTTACTCCATTTTTTAATGAATTTTAATACATTTTTACATTTTTTCAATTTAAACTCTTCATCTACCCTAACCCTATAAATACCACCCCTACACTCTACCCCCTCACTCCAAAACTCTGAGCCAACTCTCAAGAATTCTCTAGAAAACCCTAGTGTGCAATCGAAGTGAGCAAGAGACGAAGCGCCGACGAAATTCCGACTACGACACTAGGAGCTCCCGGCGACGAAACGACGCACCGGAAGCTACATTCATTCCATCTCCCTCTTGTCTAGTTCGCAACCCATAAGTCTCCATTTCTATCTTTCTTTTCTTTCTAAAAAATACGGAATTACAAAACCCGACGGAATCGGAACAAATCCGATTTCCGATTCGGTTTCTTTATAAACTTCACTTTTCTTTAATAAAATTATGCTTAAACCCTTTCATGTTGACTAATAAACACTAATCAACCAAATTGATCAAGTTTCATATCATAAAAATAATTGTTATTTCATTTTACCGTATTTTTCATTTAAATACCACATAGTTTCAATTCTACATTTAACATCACAAAACTTGCTATACCTTTAAGTAGATCACGAGGTAATGACCTACCTCCTCACACACTCATATGCAACATAGCACAATACCCTCGGGAATATAGAATACGGGAAAACGACATCATTGCAAATAAATACCATTTACTTAATAAAACCGTTTTCTAAAGGATTTAGTATTTATACAATCTTTGTAAAGCGCTGCTACAACCCATTTTGGGGAACCCGTTCGGGATGGTGCGGATTATCGCACATCCTCGAGCTTAGTAGTACGAGATTCAGACCTCCGCAAGGAGCATTCGGTCTCGAAAGATTTAAAATACGACATCTTAAGCAATATATCACAAGACTTATAAAAATCAGCAACTATACATTCCTTGCATTTTCAAACTTTTTGAATCTATCCTAACCTTTTCTTTTCTATCAAGATGATAGATTCTCCGAACAACACCAACACCAACGTCAATGGCAATACACCACCACCTACCTTACCACCTCCCTCTATCGTTGCTGCTTCGATCAATGAACAAACAGTGCTTCTAGAAGCCATCAAAAGCCTTCTGGAGGCCAGCAGCAGTAGACTATTATTCTCATGAACCGTCCTGAAGCCTGTTCACCGTCGAAAGACAGAGACCGAGACGTTAGGACGTCTGGCCTGAATTTAGGGTCAGATGCTATTTGTACAGACGCGACCGTTGTAACAGACTTCATCAGACCCCCCTCATTTGTGAGGTTTTTTTTTAATTGTGGGGACGCTCTTCCTTGCAGGCGCAAACCCCTGCAGTTAATTACGTTACCGTATCGCGATAACCACTTTCTCCTGCTCCGGCAGTTCACTTCGTGTCGTGTTTTTTTTGTTTTTTTTTTGGTTTCCTGTGGATTGTATACGAAGACTAGATTATGTCATCACCCGTATAGCGCAAATTAGTCCAAATCCGTATATTTTTAGATTTGGATTTTGGGTCAAGGATTTTCTTGACGCGATCCACGTTATTAGCTTGGTTTGCCAAAGAGAGTGAACTTAGGATGTAAATTTCATATAAATAAGGTCCATCAGTTCACGGGATATTTGGGTTCGATCTAAAGATCGTTAGTCATATTTGAGACTAAGATCAACTTAGAAACAAATGAGCATATAAGCTCAATTATTTTATTTTAGGGACATTACGGTCCATTATTATCATGTTTAGGGCGAATATTAGTTTAAGGACATTTCGGTCCAACATTCCCATTTTGGGGACGAATATTAGTTTAAGGACATTTCAGTCCCGTATCGTTGTATTTGGGGCGAATGTCTAGTTTAGGGACATTTCGGTCCATTATTCATCTTGCACGCACGTATATTTATTACGTGGCAGAGTGAACGATGGTGACATGGAATGCGCCCAATTTGGGACGCGATCCGATTTGAGGTGTGCACATCAATTTGGAAGTACATCAATATGTGATGAAAGGAGTTGTTGGCTGTCGGGACCCGCCACCTCTCTGAAGACATTGAGGAATTACAACGACATATATCAGAGGTGTGGAAAGATATAACCTTGAACCAAATACCGTATTTGAGGGAAAAAGGGGTTGTGGTGGACCTAAGAATCGTTAGTCATATTTGAAACTAAGATTACCTTTGGAGATATAGGACGGATATCATCAATGAGAGGTCATTAGTCATGTTTGAGACTGAGATCAGTTTGGAAATCACGAGCATATGCGCTCGCTTGAAGAATCAAAGAGGTTTAACCTCAGGAAACTTAGCCAATTTAGGCTAAGACTGGGTTTCTGTACTACCCAGCAGTGCTAAGCACTCAGTTATACAGCACCCATGTATGTTTCACGTGAGGCGCTGAAATAGTGCTAAGCACTAGTTTTTTATGGCGCCCACGTGTGTTTCATGTTAGGCGCTGCACTAGTGCTAAGCACTAGCTTTTTTTGCCGCTCACGTGTGTTTCACGTGAGGCGCTGCACTAGTGCTAAGCACTAACTTTTTCAGGCGCTCACGTGCGTTTCACGTGAGGAGTTATGTAACTTGTCCTTGAGCGCTCACGTGCTTTTTACGTAAGACACTGAGTTCTTTTGGAGATTTAATTTTTGTTGATATTTTTAGAGAACTTAAATCTCTGTTAATGGTATTTTGACCATTAACGATCACCCAGATCATTATTTTGAGGATATGGGATCATGTTCTTTAAGAACTAAGTTCTTGATTTGAAGGAACTAAGTTCCTGGAGTATTATGAACTCTATGTTTTCCATGTTCATGTTTTCAGAGAGGTTAAACCTCTTTTAATGGTGTTTTGACCATTAAGGATCACCAAGATCACTATTTTGAGGATCTTGGATCGGGTTCTTTAAATAACTAAGTTCTTGATTTGAAGAAACTAAGTTCCTGGAGTATTATGAACTCCATCTTCTTTCTTTTCAATTTTGTTCTTTCCTGAATCTTTGATTCTTAAGAATAAGATCTTCCCGATGAGAATTAAATTCTCAACCTGTGGGAGATTTGTCTTGCGGATCTCAGATCCATAGAAAGAACTAAGTTCTTTGAGAAGGGTTAAACCCTTATATATGATATGATAGGTAAAGGAGATATTTTGATCTCGATATTTTCTTTACCTAGGCTTTTGAGGAAGAAGATCTTGTTTGAGAATTAAATTCTCTGTTGTTTTGTTGGAGCTTTTGGAAGCTTTATATATTTTTTTTACAGAAACTTATGGGGTCTTCTTTTTCCTCACCCCTTTTCATATCTTTGCTCTTATTTATACGAGAAGAAAAAAAATCAATTTGTTGAGAAAATCCCCCATTGAGAGATCATGATTGATTTCATAATCAATCCAATTGATCTTTTAGATCAACCGGTGAATTTTATTCACCGTTGGATTTTAAATCCAAAGGCACTCTATTTAACAGAGATGATTTCTTGTTTGTTTAACACGATTAGGAAATATTTTCCTAAGATAGAATTTATTCTATCATACGAATATCTTGTTAGTTTAACAAGATTAGAAATATATTTTCTTAATATATAATTTAATTCTGTTATATGAATATCTTGTTAATTTAACAAGATTAGAATTTTATTCCAACATAGAATTTAATTCTATCACATAGAATTTTATTCTATCATATGAATATCTTGTTAGTTTAACAAGATGAGAATTTTATTCTATCATATGAATATCTTGTTAGTTTAACAAGATTTGGAATATATTTTCCTAACATAGAATTTAATTCTGTTATATGAATATCTTGTTAGTTTAACAAGATTAGGAAAATATTTTCCTAAGATAGAATTTTATTCTATCAGATGATTTAATTGGTGATATTTTATCACCGTTGGATTTTAAATCAAAGATTCTCTGTTAGGGAAAGATCTTTCCATATTAGAAAGATCAAGGAATTTTTTTTCTAAATAGAATTTAATTCTATTATTAGATGATTTTAAATAACAGAGAATAGTTGATCAGGGAGATATTTTCTCCTTAGAAGTCATGAGGACTCCTAAGTGCATTTTCTCTTGAGAGTCGTAAGGATCTCACAAGAGAATTTTTCCCTTACGAGTCGAGAGGACTCGTAAGTGGTTTCCCCTCCCCGTTGGTATGCGACTTTGGAGAATGTTGCCCGTGGATAGTGTACAAGAGTCAGTTTGGACCTACTTGTAGAGCTACAGTGCTTAGGAAACAAGTTGATATCCCCGTCGCCTAAGGCTTTTTACCTTCATGAACCGTGAGGGTTTCATAAAAATGTTTTTCCCTACGAGTCGAGACGAGTCGAGAGGATCTCACAGGTGTATCCTAACGTGAAATATAGATAACCCCCATTCTTTTACGATAGAGGTCCGTTAGGTTTGTTGTATTAGGGTTTTAGTCCGTGGTACCGTCACGTTGGCTGATATATTTCTCGATATGTAGTCTTTAAGCTACTGTTCGAGTAGCCCTACGACTATCGTGTCTTTGATCCCTTCGGGGGTTGGACAAGATGTCTTAAAGTAATCTCCTTAGGTTATATTACCGTTTGAAGAGCAAGCATTAGGAATTTTCCATGACGCTTTTTACTTGAGGTTAGGCTCAATTTGGAGCCCCGATGAGTCATAACCGCACCCTTCTTAGGTGGGATGATATCTAATGGTCTTTTAGGCTTTATATGAGTTGCCTTCAAGACCCGAATCTAGGAATATGCCATCACTTCAATTTTTTTGCTTTGACGATGTCGCGCCGATTCTTTGCTGAAGTAGGGTAGACATCTGTAGGACCTCTATGCTGTATGTATTGCAATCGAGATCTGGAGCTAGGAATATGCTATTGCTCCAATTTCGTTTGATAGTTGCGTCCGTATCCTGCTGAAATGAGGGGGAACGTCGAGATAGTCTCTAGGTTGTATATGAACCATCAAGACGAGCTAGGATTTTGCCGTTACTCCATTTTTGTTTTGACCCTTGGGTCTTTTGTTGACATTTCCTCTGCATCCTGCGGGAATGAGAAGAACGTCGAGCTAATCTCTAAGCTGTAGATGTTGCCGTTGAGACCTGAAGCTAAGCTTTTGCCGTCACTTCGTTTTATTTGATTGTTGTGTCTGCCCTTGCTGAAATGAAGGGGAACGCCGAGATAGTCTCTAGATTGTATATAAACCGTCAAGACATTGAGCTAGGATTTTGCCGTTACTCCATTTTTACTTTGACCCTTGGGTCTTTTGTTGACGTTGCATCTGCATCCTGCTGGCATGAGAATCACGTCGAGTCGATCTTTAGGCTGTAGATGTTGCCATCAAGATCTGGCTCTCTCTTTGACGGAGCCTGGTGGGAAAATATGGTTCCCTTTCTTTCATTTGTGCCCATGGATTGTATACAGGAGTCATTGTGAACCTACCTATAGGGCAGAAAAGTTTCATTTTCATTTTTCTTTCTTTCCGCGATGCCCTATTTTTTCTGCATTTATGTCGCGAAAGTCGCGATTGCCCAATCATTTCGGTTGTTTTTGTTTTTACTTGCTGCTTTTTAATTCGAGTTGCTTTATCATTTCGAACTTTTTTTTGTATTTACTCGCTACTTTTTATTTCGAGTTGTCCTATCATTTTGGATTTTTTTTGTTTTTACTCGCTGTTTTTTTATTGCGAGTTGCCCTATCATTTCGGCTTTTTTTTAAAAGGAATTTGAAATATGATACTAATCCTGGCATCAACATCGCTACCACTAGAATATTGCCAGGAGCGAATCATCATTTGCCTTAAAAGGACTTGTGGTTCGACACCTATTTAGGCATCAGTATCGCTACAACTGGAATGTTGCCAGGAGAGAATCATCATTTGCCTTTGTTGGTTTAAACAAAGATGGCTTAGCAAACAGGGTTAGGATCCTGTCGACTAAGGCTTTTTGACTTTATGGGCCGTAAGAGTCTCATAAAGGTATTTCTCCCTACAAATCGTGAGGATCTCGTAGGTGTGTTTTCTCCTTAGGAATCATGGAGAATCCTAAGTGATATTTTCTCTTGTAAGTCGTAAGGATCTTCCAAGAGTGTTTTCTCCTTATATGTCGATAGGATTTACAAGTGTCATTCACCATATGGGGGTATTTCTCGTCGTTGGTGGAACTTGGTGGGGGATATATTTATTTATGCCCGTGGATTGTATACAAGGGTCAATATAGGACCGCCTGTAGGGCAATATTAGGGGAATATGACGGATTAAGAACAGTTTCAGATCCCTGTAACTTAAGACTTTTGAATCCTATGAGCCGTAAGGGTCTCATAGGGGGAAATTCTCCTTACGAGTCGTGAGGGTCTCGTAAGTGTATTTCTCCTTAGAAATCATGTGGATTTCTAAGTGTGTTGCTCCTTTGTAAGTCGTAAGGATCTCATGCAGGATTTTTTATTTTTATTTTAATTTTTTACGAGATTGCGCCCTTTCAGGTTTTCGCGAAGCTCGCCGACAGTCCTGCTGTTTTTACTCACGGCGCCCTTTCGGGTTCTTATCCGCGCCCATTTCGCTTGTGGACATACCGTTTTTTTAATGATGAAATACCCGAGAGTAGTTTCGCCGCAGGTGCCCATCAATTTTTTGGTAGGAATTAGGGGTAGTTTCATTGCTGGAATAGCTATGCAGCCAGTGGGACTTGAGTTGCAATCTTTGCTGCTAAGACTTCGATTGCAATATATATATATCTCAAGGGAATGTATCGCCGTATTGGAGCGATGCACTAGTTTAGAGATGTTCCGGTCCATTATCGCCATGTTTGAGGCGAAATTTTAGTTTAGGGACTTTTTGGTCCATTATCGCCATGTTTGAGGCGGATTGTTAGTTTAAGGACTTCTCGGTCCGTTGTTAGTTTAGGGACATCTCGGTCCGTTGTTAGTTTAGGGACATCTCAGTCCGTTATCGCCATATTTGAGGCGGATAATTAGTTTAAGAACTTCTCGGACCGTTGTTAGTTTAGGGACATCTCGGTCCGTTGTCGCCATGTTTGAGACGGATAATTAGTTTAAGGACTTCTCGGTCCGTTGTTAGTTTAGGGACATATCGGTCTGTTGTAGCCACGTTTGAGGCGGATAATTAGTTTAAAGACTTCTCGGTCCGTTGTTAGTTTAGAGACATCTCGGTCCATTGTCGCCATGTTTGAGGCGGATAATTAGTATAAGGACTTCTTGGTCCGTTGTCGCCATTTTTGAAGCGACGGAGCTTTTTGGATACTGCTCTCAGATTCCTGACTCACGAAGATAGCGAGCGGACACAAGCGTTGTCATCTATCATTGACCTAAGTCATGATTCGTCAGGCGTAGTATTTTTTGAGAAATCGGCCGTTTATTAGTCGGAAGGGTCTTTCGCCATGCATATCCATGAGCAGGTAGGCTTCACCTTGGTAGACTTTGTCTATAATATACGGGCCTTCATAGTTCGGCTAGAACTTCCCCCGATTTGCACGATTGGGAATCATTGTTCTTTTGACGACTAGCACGAGTTCGTCTTGGCGGAACGTTCTCAGACTAGTCAGTCTTTCGTATGACCGTGTCATCCTAGCCTTATAAGCCTCCAGGTTTTGCAGTACTATAAGGCAAGTTTCGTCGAGGGCGTCGAGTTCCTCAAGCCGAAGATGAGCATTTTCTTCATCTGTAAGCTCGTATCGAACCGCTACTCGTAGAGAGGGGAGTTCTATTTCCAGTGGGAGCATTACTTCCGTGCCGAACACCAACGCGTACGGTTTCATATTCGTGGCCGTCTTGAACGTTGTTCTGTATGCCCAGAGAGCTTCGTGCAGCATTTCATGCCGGTCCTTTTTATTTCTGGACACCGTCTTTTTTATAATCTTTATCAAGGTTTTGTTGAAAGCTTCAGCTAGACCGTTGGTCCACGGATTATAGACTAAAGAGTATCTCCAATCTATTTTATGCTTTTGTGCGAAGCGGTTGATTTTATGACTTCTAGAAGCTGGCCCATTATCCGAAATAATTCGTCGCAGAGTGCCGAACCGGTAGATGACATGGGTTTTGAAGAAATGGAGGATATTCTCCTTCTTCACCTCCCTTAGTGGTACTTCTTCTACCCACTTAGAAAAGTAGTCGGTCGTTGCCAATATGAACCGATGTCCTTTGGACGATCCCGGTTCAATGAGGCCAATTATATCGGTTCCCTACATTTTGAACGGCCAGCTAGCCACTGTTGGGTGTAGCGGATTTGGATGTTGGTGGATGAAATCTCCATGAATTTGGCATGAGTGACACCGCTTCGCATATTAGAGGCAGTCCTGAATCATTGTGGGCCAATAATAACCCATTCTTTTTATATTCAGCTTCATCTTTGGCCCAGCTTGATGAGAGCCGCAGAGTCCGTCGTGAGTTTCTTGGACGACTCTCTTCGCTTCTTCTGGTCCCAGGCATCTTAGCCACAGACAGTCGAACGATCTCTTATATAGAGTATCATTGGCGAAGGCGAAGGACAAAACTCGTTTCATGAGCTGATATCTAGACGACACATTTTTGGGCGTTCGTTAGGATTTGAAGTAGTCTATGAAAACTCCCCTCCAATCCTTGACCTTTTTTCGTCCTCTATTTGAAGGGCTACTTTTTTGTTCGTTTCTTTTCTTTCGGATGGCTCTATTAAGTCTTCCGAAGATATATCTGTTGGCGTGAGAACGCTGCGGTTTTGCACAATGATCCTTACGTTATCGAGGTCTTCATCGGCCAGTTTCTTAGCCAGTTTGTCCAATGCGTCTGCCTTGCTATTTTCTGCACGCGGTATACTCTCCAGGATATAAGAGGGTATTTGTGTCAGCAGTTGCTGCACCCTTTTGCCATACTTTATAAGCTCTGGATTGCACGTCTGATAGTCGCCATTTACTTGGCTAACGATCAGCTGGGAGTCTCCATATATGAGGAGGTCTTTGATTCCCATGTCGATAGCGATCTCAAGACCTTCCATCAAAGCTTCATATTCAGCTTCATTATTAGTTCTTGGCTCCGTTAAGGAGAGGGCGTAATGCAATATCCTTCCTTACGGAGTGACAAAGATAAGGCCCACCACGGCTTTGATTATGGAGGTGTTTTGCTTTTGCCTCTTCACGGAAGATGCTCCATCGAAGTATAGTTCCCATTGGGAATCAGTTTCTTCCTTCTTTTCTTCGATTGTATCGAACGCATGTTCATCCGGCAACTCGCAATTTAAGGGGGAGTCAGCCGGTATCGGATTCTCCGCAAGAAAGTCGGTAATGGCCCGGCCTTTCACTGCTTTGAGGGGTCGATATGTTATCGAGAACTCTATCAGGAGGAGGGCCCATTTGGCAAGCCTTCCTGTTAGTATGGCCATTGACATCAGATATTTGAGAGGATCCACTTTTGATATGAGATGGGCTTCATGTGCCAAGGCGTAATGTCCGAGCTTCGTTATTGCGAAGATCAGTGCCAGGCAATGCTTTTCGATGGGGGAGTAGTTGTTTTCTGCCCCCAGGAGAACTCGACTCAAATAGTACAGAGATCTCTCCTTTCCCTGATCATTCTTTTGTGCCCATAGCGCGTCTAGAGAACCCTCAAGGGCTGTTGTATATAAAATAAAGGGTTTTCCCTTAACCGGAGTGGTCAATATCGGCGGATTTTACAGGTATTGCTTGATTTCGTCTAGTGCATTTTGGAACTTTTGATCCCAGACGAACGGGGTCCCCTTCTTCATTAGATGACTGTAGGGACGACATTTTCCGGAAAGGTTGGCTATGAACCTCCAGATATATGCGAGCTTTCCTTGAAGAGATCGCAATTTTTGAGAGTTCTTGGCATGGGCATTTCCATAATCGCCTCGATCTTTGATGGATCGATTTCGATACCCCGGTGCCGTATGATGAATCCTAGGAATTTACCTGAGGAGACTCCAAACGCGCATTTTAGAGGATTTATCTTCAGATTATACTTTCGAAGACGCCAGAACACTATTTTTAGATGTTCCCAATGTTCCTCATAAGATTTGCTTTTAACCACAAGGTCGTCGATATAGCATTCGACAATTTCATAAATGAAGTAATCGAAGATCTTTGTCATGGCCCTCTGGTAGGTAGCGCCGGTGTTCTTTAAACCGAAGGGCATCACCTTATAGCAGAATATGCCCAGTGGGGTCCAGAAGGCGGTATGCTTTTGGTCTTCAAGATGCATTTTTAATTGATTGTATCCTGAAGATCCATCTATGAAGGAAAAGACCTTATGGGTAGACGTATTATCGATCATCAGCTCGGTAACAGGTACTTGGAAATCATTCTTCGGGCATGCTTTGATGAGGTCCCGAAAGTCCACGTAAATGCGCATCGTCCCATTTTTCTTTATCACTGGAACGATGTTAGCGATCCAGTCGGGATATTGAAATTCTTGGATGAAGCCGGAGTCGATTAGTTTCTTGACTTCAGCGTTGATATCTTCTGAAGTTCGAGCCGCATTCTTCTTGGCGCCTGTTTGATTGGCTTTATGTCCGGTGATATGGCCAGTTTATGTACTGCTACCTTTGGATCTAAACCTGGAATTTCTGAATAGTTCCACATGAAGCAATCTTTATACTGCATAAGCACGTCTTTTAACGTGGCCACCTGTTTTTCAGATAGCAGCTCACTGAAGAACGTTGGTCTCGGATCATTTTCCGTCCCCAAGTCAATTTTTCTAAGGTTTGTTTCCCCCAATAAAAGGGCAAAGCTCTGTTCAAAACTTAAGAGGCAGCGCCTCATGTGCCTTCCACGAAGGCGCCAGCGCCAGAGTTAAAAACTCTTATATGAGTAGCGCCCGTGTGCAAAGCACACAAAAATCTTAAGCAGCGCCCACGTGCACAACACGTGAGCGCCGGCGCCCATTAGAATTAAATTCTACTCTCTATTAAACAGACCCATTGGGTCAAAGATCCAACGAAGACGATAAATCATCAGGATGCAGAATTAAATTCTGTTTAGAGGAAATATTCCTCAAATCTTTCTAAACAAGAAAGATTGCCCTCTGTAAAACAGAGTACCATTGGATTAAAAATCCAATGGTGATTAAAGAATCACCGATGTATAGAATAAATTCTGTATGGGTAGATATTTCCCTAATCTTGTTAAAAACAAAAAAATATTTTCTGTAAAACAGAAGTCCTTAGATCAAAGATCCAACGGTGGGTAAAATCCCTAAATCACTTGGAATCTCTTAATGAGTGATTTCTTCGGAGCTAACCAACAAACCCGCCAATACTATAAAAAGGACCCAAGAGTTCAAGTCTAAAGAGGAGAACCCCCCCATAAGCTTCAGAAAGAACAGAGAATTAAATTCTCGAGGAAGAAGAACTCTCTTCTTGGAAAATTAGGTAAATAAAAATAAAGGAGTGCTTAGAACTCAACGCCCAGCGCTCAACGCCCAGCGCCCCACATGCCTCTCATATGGGCGCTGCCAAATAAAGGAGTGCTTAGCACTCAGTGACTGGCGCTCAGCGCCCAGCGCCCCACGTGTCTCTCATGTGGGTGCTACAAAATAAAGGAGTGCTTAGCATTCAGTAACTGGCGCACAGCGCCCCACGTGTCTCTCACGTGGGCGCTACAAAATAAAGGAGTGCTTAGCATTCAGTGAGCGGCGCCTAGCGCCCAGCGTCAAGTGCCTCACGTGTCCCTCACGTGGGTGCCACAGAATAAAAAGTGCTTGACACTCACTAGGCAGCGCCTAGTGCCTCACGTGCTTCGCACGTGGGCACCATAAAGAGTGCTTAGCACTTCATATAAAGACAAAAAGGGTAAAGTGTTTAACACTTATTAGGCAAATCCTTATGACTGAAAACCTCACATGGTTATGTGTGCGCGTCAGAACTTACAGAAGTGCTCAGCACTTTTTGCATAAAAAAAGACTGAGCCAAAACAAGTGCTTAGCACTTTTTTTCAAATAAAAAGAAAACTGAGTGGACCAAGCCCAAGTTGGCTAGGTCCCTAATTCAGATCAACCGAGCCCATGGGTTCACTACTTCCCAAACTGAGCTTAGTCTCAAATACGACTATCGATCTTCCAACTGAGAATATCCCAAAACGATATTCGTTCCACATTCCCCTGAGGAAGTCTTAGTCTCAAAATATGACTAATGATTTCTGGGTTGACCACTGATTCCTTTTTCCCTCAAATACGGGAATTGGTCCAAGGGTACATCTCTCTACACCTCTGATGCATGTCGTTATAATTCTTCAACGTCTTCAGAGAGGTAGCGGGGCCCGACAACCAACTTCTTTTGGGTGCACTTCCCAAGCTGACGTACACACCTTAAACCAAACCACACCTCAAAATGGGTGTATCCCACATCATCGCCGTACATCCCGTCACGTAACAAATACACGTGCACGCAAGATGAACAACGGACCGAGACGTCCTTAAACTAAAACCTCAGCTCCAAAATGGTGATCAACAGACCGAGATGTTCTCAAACTAAAACTTCGCCTCCAAAATGGCGATCAACGGATCGAGATGTCCTTAAACTAAACTCTCACCTCCAAAATTGTGATCAACGGACCGAGACGTTCTTGAACTAAAATCTCACCTCCAAAATGGTGATCAACGGACCGTAACATCCTCAAACTAAAACTGCCTCCAAAATGGTGATAATGGACCGAAATGTCCCTAAACTAAGACAACAAAGCCCAAATGCTCTCTTGTTGGATCTAAAACAAAAATAATCCTAGAACCTTGTTAAGTAGATCCTAGTCTCAAATTGGACTAACGTATCCTTAACAAAAGACTAACCGAGCCCCAACCGCTCACATACATTTAAGTCGATCTTAATCTCAAACTTGATTAACGATCCTTAAATAAAACAAACCTAAATCTAAGACATACGGATTTGGACTAATCCATGCCCTACGGGCGACAACATAAATTAGTCTCCGTATACAATCCACGGGCAACCTAAACAAATAAAAACACACACGACACGAAGTGAACTTCTGGAGCAGGAGAAAGTGGTTATCGCAATGCGATAAAGTAATTAACTGTAAGGGCTTGCGCCTGCAGGGAAGAGCGTCCCCATAATCAAAAACCCCTCGCAAACGAGGGGAATCTGACAAAGTCTGCTACAACGGCCGCATCTATCCAAACCTCCAATATACGCTGCCATAAATCAACTTGGCATTTTCGGAGAGGTGGACGGATAAACCTAAATAGCATCTGCCCCCAAAATTCAGGCCAGACGTCCCAGCGTCCCGGTCGCGTCTTTCAGCGGAGAACAGATTCTGGCACGCCCGGTGGGGCCTTTTCCTCTTTCCACTCCACACTTCGTGTTTTGTGTTCGCGAACAAAATCGCGGCTCGTTATGGTTGCCCTTGGATTCAAGGTACTAAGATTTGGTGTCTTGCTCCTGTGCAGAAAGAAGAAGTGGAAATCAATGGCTTCCAACTGCAACTGCAACAGCAACTCCCACTCCGCCCCAATTGGAGGAGTGACATACGGTCCGAATGAGGCCTGCATCTTTTCAATGCCGGTGGAACAGGTGACTCAGGCCACCACTAGACTGTCCTTTGGGACTATGCTCCCGCCAGCAAGCTTCAGCGCCCCAGTGCCGCCACAGGAAGCTCCAAAGAAGTCGGTCTTTGATCGACTTGCAATCACCACGGCCACTCTCAACGGGTCATCCAAGTCTGCCACTTTAGTCTTCAACAGGCTGAGCCAAAGTTCAAGTGGGCCCACAAAGAGGCTCGCGATACCTGAAAGGGCTATCCCAAAATGAATAGTCCTCCCAACTCCTCCGGCAGGTGAAATCGTCAAAGGTGCTTCTCCTACCAAAGGATCGGTCTTCGCAAGAGTGGCCGTGCATACTCCTTCTATGGGTGAAGTCATCAAAAGTGCTTCCCCTACCAGAAAGTCGGTCTTCGAAAGATTGGCCATTCCCTCTCAACGGACGTCGGTCTTCGACAGGCTGGCACAAGCAGCAGCCCCTAATCAAAGCCTGGGGTACGACGGAGCTGCTTCCACAACTGAGGTGGTCTCGTCTGCAAGACATGCTCAACGTCGCCAATGGCGCTGAGTGAGGAAAGTTGGGGGAAACTCCCCCTCTGGACTTACTCCACCAGCTCCAATGGTGGAAGTTGACGCTGCTGTTCCAACCAGGAACAGTTTTGATCTGCTTAGGACGGTGCGAAAGAACTCTCCAACCGCAGTACTGAAGAAATCTCCCCCGCCTGCTGAAAACATGATGCAGGCAAAACCGGAGCAGCCCTCTCAGTGGCTGTCCTCCGAAATCCATAGGGTCTGGCGGAAAGTCCAAGATTTTGTGATCAACAAAGACTACCCTCGCCGGCTGAAGAAAATGAAGGCTCGGCAAGAGGAGGACCATCCCTTCGCCATACCACGGAAGGCATCATCCACATAGGTACCTGTTACAACGGCCCCTCTGACTTCAATCTCCCACAAAAGGAGAAAGCCAGAGAAAATCCCACCGGCGGCGGCAAATTCCAAAGGCAGTGGACCCAAACATCCTAAGTCTGGGGGCATGATAGTGCACACCGTCTACATGGCTTCCGGGAAAGAGGATAGCCTTGCTTCCGTAAGTCATCGACCGCAAACTCGGTCGTTAACAATGGCTCAAGAGCAGCAACAAAAGCTCCATGAGATGCTGACGAAAATGGCAGCACTCACCGGACAGAAAGAAAGTCTGGAGTCAGCATCAGAACAGCGCCAGGAGAAAGAGACTGATACAGAGTTCCTGCGAAGGGTGCTTGAAAGAATGGATAAAGAGGCCGCGGAACAGGCTGTTAATATAAAACAGATGGCGCTCATGTTCCAAGACATGGTTGGAATGATGATCCAGCCAGAACCTCCAGCTGAAGACCCGCCGATAATTATCGAGGACAACAGAGGAGAAACATCAAACTCTCTTCCGGCTCTATCAGTGGCCAGGGAGGAAACAATCTCCAACGCTGCCCTTAACGATTACATAGCTCAACAAATACGAGCTCATCAAGCCAACGAAGTGGCTGGCCAGGTCGTCAGAACTGGGCGACCGTACCCAGGCTAGTACGATCAAATCAAGTACCCGCCGGGATATACAATCCCTAAGTTCCATGTGTACAAAGGGACAAGCAACCTGCATCAGCACGTCGCTCAGTTCAGAGCTTTATGCGGCAATACTGGAGGCGACGACAAATTGCTGATTCGCCAGTTCGTTGGCAGCTTGTCAGAAACGGCGTTTGAGTTGTACTTGGAGCTCCCAAATGACTCCATCAAAACATTCACAGAAATGGAATTGCTGTTCACACAGTGGTTCTCCAGCGCAAGCGAGCGCACCCCGATCACGGCATTAATCAATGCCAGGGTGAAGCCAGGAGATACCTGGGTTCAATACGCAATCCGGTGGCGGAACCTATGGTCAAAATGCGAACAACGCATCGAAGAAGTTCATGCCGTAGGCATGTTCATAGGGACTCTAGATCCTCAGACGACTGTGTCCTACTTTATGACGTTCTTTAAGCCGACTACCTCCCAGGATCTGATCGACAAGTTGGCCCAAATGGACCAGATGGACCACAGACCTTCCTCTTCAAAAATGGACCCTCGGAATGTAAAGAGTAAAGGGAAAGTGGCCTTCGTTGCCAACACTCAACAGTAACCGAGTGAACCGAAACTAGTTGCTCACCAAAACAACGCGCGCCCGCGCCAATCCCTCGAAGAGAATGTTCCCCTCCGAATACAGAGACGCGACCGCGTAGGTTCGTCTTGCCTGGGATTCAGGGCAGATGCTATTTGGTTTTATCCGTCCACCTCTCCGAAGATTCCAAGTTGATTTATGGCACCGTATATCGGAGGTTTAGACGGATGCGGCCGATGTAGCAGACTTCGTCAGATTCCCCCTCGCTAGAGGGGTTTTTGATTGTGGGGACGCTCTTCCCTGCAGGCGCAAGCTCCTGCAGTTAATTACGCTACCGCGTCGCGGTAGCCACTTTCTCCTTCTCCAGAATTTCACTTCGTGTCGTGTGTGTTTGTTTTGTTTATGGTTTCCCGTGGATTGTATACGGAGACTAAGTTATGCCGTCGCCCGTAGGACGTGGATTAGTCCAAATCCGTATTTACTTAGATTTGGGTTTGGTATTTTAGTTTAAGGATACGTTGGCCGTGTTGAGGCTAAGATCAACTTAAACGTTCGTTAAGGATACGTTAGTCCTGTTTAAGACTAAGATCTACTTAACGTGGTGATCCATTTAATATATGGCCGTCGAGACTCGTCACCTCTCTGACGTCGTTGAAGGATTGCAACGATAGGTGTCAGAGGAGTTCAGAGATGTACCCTTGAACCGAAGTTGATTAGGGAATATGGAGTATGTTGAAATGCTTAAGGATACGTTAGCCTTGTTTGGGGCTAAGATCTACTTAAGCGGGATCGTTTAGATCCGACAGAAGAGCGTTTGGAGGTTCTATTATTCCAGTTTAGGGACGTGGTGGTCCATGTACCAGTTTAGGGACGTGGTGGTCCATCGCCAGTTTAGGGACGTGGTGGTCCATTGTTCAGTTGATAAAACTGCACATTTGTATTACATTTTTCCTACCATTTTCATATTAAAAAAGGACTTTATTATAATATATTATACATATGAGGGTTTATGTGTAAAAACATTATTTTCCATGTGTTAATATATTTTAATTATCATTTGGTAGGAAAATGTATGCAAATATTATTGACCTAATCCTAGTAGAACAAACTCTACTAAAATCTTATTTGAGTTGTTGTGCAGAATATTTCCAAGTTGTTATGAAGAATTTATCAAACAAATCAATTTGTTGAAGAAATCTTGCCAAATTAAGAAGCAAACCTGGAGACCAAGTCTGGAAGCAACCGAGAGAAGATTTCTTAATTCTAAAGGTGCCTTGGATTGTCAAATGTCACCATCAGAAAGCCCAAGAAAATTGACGAAGTGATCTTCACCATTGAGCGCGGATCCGCGGCCAAACCCACCCTTGGGCCGCGGATCCGCCGCACTTCTATGGAATTGGAAAGCAAGATTTTTTGGCATAAATCTATGAAGAATTTTACCAAGTTTTCAACAAAAAGATTCTGGTTTTGCACTATAAAAAGGCACCGAGAGCCTCTTGGAAAAGTTATCAAGCCGAAGAGATCATGAAGCTCCCGACGCTCACGCATTCAGGCTGATCATCGACTGTTCGACTACCTCCTTAGGAAAGATCGAGAAGCAACTAGTTGTAATCATTTTCTATGGATTAAAAGTGTAGATTGTTCAAGTCGATTAATAAAGGTAGTTATTTTATTTAATTTTCTTTGCATTTACATTATGTTTTCGCTCTCTTTCTTTTCATCTTCTTCTCCCAACATGTGCGAGTAATTCTCCGCTTGTTAGGGTTTGTAGGATTAGGGTAGGCTAATGGACGATGAAAATAATTAAACTCTTTTTAAGTCCTATAAAGTTTAGGAACTTTATCAAAAGAATCATTAACATCCTAATCGGGCGCGCTAGCAATTCTTTGCTAGTTCCGACCGCGATTAGAGATTAGATTAATGATTGTTTTGGTAAAGGCTAGATATGAACGGAGTTCCGTGTCGAGATAAGGGTTAAGAGTGGGATTCCTTTTCCCTCCGGAAACCCTAATCTACACGCATCACCGTCGTTCTAGTTCTAAATCTATTAATGGATAAAAAGGGTACTTTTAATTAATCGTCCATAACTACTAAATCCTAACGAACCCTACAAGCCCTCTTATTATATTAATTACATCTTTAAAATAATCTAAATCTATATTTTACATTCTTGTTTAACGTAGATCTAGAAACCATTCTATAAAAATTCTTTATCCCTCCTCTCTTTCTCAACACATCTAAAGTAAAAGTAAAAGGTTCCACGTTTCCCTGAGGACGACCCGTACTCATCTCGGTCTGGCTACGCGCGACACCGTTATTGATTGCGGTTAATTACTACACACTCTTTCGTGTCAATCAAATGGCGCCGTTGCCGGGGATACGTGTGTAATTTTTTATTTTTACTATTTGTGTTGGATTCTTAGACGAGTCATATCATTATTAACACAAAACTGCAAATTGCATATTTAACGATTTGTGTGTGAATTTTGCGAGGGAATCTGGAGTCGCGGACTTGAGGAAGCAGGAGATCTAGGGTTCCGAACTTCTCTGGTATATTTCTTAACTCCTTCTCTCTCCTCAAATCCAATAAAATCTATTTTCTGCAGGATTCTTTGCAAAATAGCGCCGCTCAAAAATCTTTTTGCAAAAGTTTTGTGATTGGTTTTGTTTTGCATATTTTAATACGGACTTTAAGGGGCAAAGACCAAATCAAGATTAGGTGGGGATTTCATCACCCTTCCTAAGCCCCACAAATCACAAACTGAGCATATAGATCAACCTTTCATTAATTTAAAAAATATTTAGACCAGACTCTAAGGACTGTCGCGCTCAATAAGGACAGAGGAAGGTCGTGGGTAATCTATCGTTTGTCCGCATTATTTTTGTAGTGCCTAGGCAAGTGTGTCGAAGGCTAGTGGTTTTTAATTAGGCCCACGACGTGGTTCCTTCCCACTTACCTGGCACTTACCTGGCTACAAGGGTAGTACGGAGGCGGTAGAGGATTTATCCTGCGGCTTGTCCTTTGGAAGTCTAGGAGCGGTCTAGAGACTGGACCTAGGTGACCTTAGCTCTAGGGTTGCTTGTGCATCTTAGGGAGATTTGTCTTGAGTCCCACTTTTTCAAAACAAGCCAATTTTAAATCACACATACGTTGCCACTTGCACTAAACCCGCTTAGTGCATGCTCGGCTGGACACGGGATCCTAGTGCCCGTCTTGTCCGCGTTCCTGCTATCGACACCGAAGTCGGTACTTCTTCATCTTCTTTTCCCCCACCACACACCACATCGACCGTGATGGACGGCACTCCATCTAATTATAACACCACGCTGCCACCGCTCGTAGGTGAGCAGAATCCACCGTGCATCTCTCTCCAAGAGAGATGCTATCCTATTCGTGGTCCTCTTCCTACTTGTCTATCTCTTCCACCACCTAACGGGGATAATTTTGAAATTAAACCTCACTACATCAATCTGCTGCCCAAATTTCACGGGCTTGAGTCGGAAGACGCGTACGTTTTCATCACCAAATTCGAAAACGTATGCGCAATGATGGGTACTTCACAATTGACTTTAGATGCTATGCGCTTACGTCTTCTCCCATTCACATTGTGCGACTTGGCAGAAAAATGGCTTTATAATACTGCTGCACACTCTATCACTAATTGGGATGAATTCGTCATAGCATTTCTTAAGAAGTTTTACCCAAATCATAAGACTGCACATATTAGGAGCGAGATCAACCAGTTCACCCAGCTTCCCAATGAACCATTTTGGAAGTGCTTTGAACGTTTCAAAGATCTGCTTGTCCAATGCCCCCATCACGGAATACAAAGATGGGATTTATGTCGGATTATATATGAGGGCATTAATCCAGCGACAAAGCAGATGCTTGAAACAATGTGTCAATGCAATTTCATGTCTAAGGATGATGGTGAAGCATGGAAATATCTGGAAGATCTTGCTGAACACACGTTGCAGTGGGAAAGCGTAAGACCACCTTCAACTAAGGGAGGTATTCACCAGCTCGATGTTTCTATCGCAGTAAAAGCCGAAATGGCAGAGATGCAGAAGACACTCGATTCTATTGAGAACAAACTTTCATCAATCTCCCTAAATCAGGTCACGCTTCCCAAGAATGTCTGTGGTTGCTGTTCGGATCCTTCACACTTAATGGAAGAATGTCCTATGAATGCATCGTTTCAAGCTAATGCTGCTTTTCAGCAGCGACCTAGAAACGACCCTTATTCTTCCACGTACAATAAAGGATGGAGGAATCATCCTAACTTTGCTTGGAATCAAAACCAACAAAGCAATTATCAAAGACCTCTTCCACAGCAACCACAATCACAGAATCAGCCCCCCTTTCAGTCACAGAATTTCCAAAATCCGGCCAACATTTCTACACCACAAGTGGCCGGTATTGACAACTCACTTGCACAAACTTTGGATATGTTCATGAAACAATCCATGCAAAATTCGGCTGAGATGAGGTCTTCTATTGATGCCCTAACGAAAAACTCCTCCTCCCATGGTGAGAGTATTAAATCAATAGAAAACCAAATCGCACAGTTAAACGCCGCAATGAGTGCGAGAGAGAGAGGGAAACTCCCATCTCAACCCATACCTAATCCTGGCCACTCACAAAGTTATAATGTGAGTGCTGTTACCACGTTGAGATCGGAAAAAGTGCTGAATGACCGAGTGGGTGAGCAGTGTGATGATAGTGACACCAATGATACCCCTTCTTCTTCTTCTTCCCCTAATTCGTCTAGTCTCCCACCTTCACCCGAGCCTATTCTCCGTTTTCCCCAAGGCTCGAACCCTTCGCCCATTTCACCAAATCTATCTAAGTCGATTCCCACTCCAGTTTTGGGATCGAATTCGTCCCCACAATCCTCTCCAATGTTGGACCAAACCCTTATTGATAAAGCACCTTACCCAAACAGGTTAAGGGGCAACATACCAAGTCCACAAATGGAGAAGATTGTGGAAATTTTTAAGCAAGTTAACATAAACATTCCTCTCCTAGATGCTATTCAACAAGTTCCGTCATATGCAAAAATCTTAAAGGACTTGTGCACTAGGAAGAGAAAAGTTCAAGTACCTAAAAAAGTTTTCCTTGCGAGTAATGTGAGCACTGCTTTTACACAACAACTTCCCAAGAAACGAAAGGACCCCGGAAGACCTACAATTTCAATTTCTATTGGGGGTAAAAATATTAATCGTGCTCTACTCGATCTAGGTGCTAGTGTTAACTTGCTTCCGTATTCGGTTTATGAGCAATTAGGAATCGGAGAGTTAAAACCTGCGCATTGCACTCTTCAGATGGCCGATCGATCTATCACCCAACCAAGGGGTAAGCTAGAGGATGTGTTAATCAAAGTCGGGGAATTCATATTCCCTGTGGACTTTATCGTTATAGATACACAACCTGTAGCAAATCCACGCAATCAAATCCCGGTGATACTCGGTCGACCCTTTTTGGCCACTTCCAACGCAGTAATCAATTGTAGAAACGGCTCTATGACCCTATCCTTTGGAAAGAAGTCAATTGAGCTTAACATTTACAAGTTGGGAAGTGAACCATCCGAACCCTATGCTCATGCGTGTTCTGTCGAATTAATGGATGTCGACAGCAGCGAATTTGATCAATCTCATGATACTGACTCTTTTTATATGTTGTTGCTTGATACGGACTCTTCCACCGAGTTGTCCGGGTCAACATCCAACACTGATGAGGAACTTTTTATAGAGTCTGACGATCACCCCATTTTTTCTGATGATATTATTCTTCGGGGTATCGATGAAAGCTTTGAGGAAATTTTCGCTGATGAACTCGCATTTTTAAAAGATACGGGTGTTGAGATAAATCAACTCCAAGATGAAGAAATTAGACCTCCACCCCCTCTTTTGGACAATCATGATAATGCGAGTAGTCCATCATTACTATCACTGTGTCGTCTCTCCAAATTGAGACGCAATCTTTTTCCATTACACCTCTTGTCACCTCCCCACTTCTTCACGTCAATAGGTGACATGTTCTTCCACCAACCTTGGTGCTTCATTGATAAAATTTTTGAATGGTTGGTGTTGACCTTCGGTCTTTGCAAAGCTTGGCATTGACCAATAACCTTGACCCCCTCGTGTGATTTTAAAAGATTAAAAGTGTTTAACTCAAGTTTGGGGGGTGTGGTATATTTTGGCTCTTAAAAGAAAATGATTTTTACAAAATTGTGAGCCTAAAATAAGTTTGGGGGAGGATTTTCACTTTCATATATTCTTGCCCCCATTAATAATTTCCTCCCAAGTCTACAGGTTTTTGAGCTTAACGGATGACATCAGTGAGGACACTGCTGTAAACAGGTTTGGGGGAGGTTTGTGCTTATGTACACATAAATTTGCATCATATTTTGCATAAGCACAACATTTTCAAAAATTTAAAAAAAAAAAATTTATAACAAAGGAGTAGAAAGTGAAAAATTACATCCAAAAGATAGGAATAGTTTAAGAAAACCAAGAAAATTAGAAGTTTTCTTAAACGAACTGGTAATAAGTAGTTATGAGCTGTTGTCCGAAGGGTTAGTAATATGAAGGAAGTCACTAATCTGAGGATAAAAATAAGTCTGAAAAATAGTTTCTATTCTGGAAGCCAAACATTTGAATGTTGATACCCTACTATTTGCACTTACACACGTCTTGAAACTTGGGATAGTAGAGGATACCTTGAAATGCTCTTGTCTAAAAGCCAAAGTATGAAGGAAATGAAAAAAAAAATGAAGAAAATATAAATGGTGAAAAGAAAAAAAAAATGAACACTGGTTTTGTTATCGCCAAGGAAGCAATAAAAAAATATAGCGAGGATGCCTCTTCACCTAGTGCCCTAAGGCGAACTGGTCTGGGAGTCACTGCTAAGCCTTAGGTGGTGCAAGACGAGGAAAATATTATCACCTAATTAGCAAGCACATGAGTAATCGGTCGGTTAGTACCTCAAGAAGTATTAACGGTCGCATGAAAATGTGTGAGCAAATTTTTAATATTCATTAAATTAAAAGTACTAAGGTAGATGGACAAGGGTATGATAGCTTGAATTGAATTCTCCGAGTGTAGGGATGTCCATTTCACACACGTGGGGTTATATGATCAATGTTTGGATGAAAGGTAGGAATGAAGAATAAAGACGATGTTTTATTGAGGGATGATGTGATTTCTAACATTTTTTCATTACTATTAAGATAGGGCTCATGACAACTGAAAAGCTAGCATAGTTGGAAACTCTTCTTTTCAAAGTATTTCTTTTATGGTTCTTGTCTTTATATGAAAATTTCACCATCTTTCTTTTGTTATAGGATTTTGTGGGTGTAATCCGCTGAAAACCCTCAGGAGACAACACTCCTCCTACTAGGGACACCTAGAGGTTTAACGGCTTGTTGCACGTGCTCAGTGCAATCGTGTCTGCCTAGGAAAGTGTGCTTAGTTTTCTCCTTTCTTTTTTCTCCTCTTTAATAAACTAGTTTGCTCGGGACGATCAAAGATAAGTTTGGGGGTATTTGTTCAGTTGATAAAACTGCACATTTGTATTACATTTTTCCTACCATTTTCATATTAAAAAAGGACTTTATTATAATATATTATACATATGAGGGTTTATGTGTAAAAACATTATTTTCCATGTGTTAATATATTTTAATTATCATTTGGTAGGAAAATGTATGCAAATATTATTGACCTAATCCTAGTAGAACAAACTCTACTAAAATCTTATTTGAGTTGTTGTGCAGAATATTTCCAAGTTGTTATGAAGAATTTATCAAACAAATCAATTTGTTGAAGAAATCTTGCCAAATTAAGAAGCAAACCTGGAGACCAAGTCTGGAAGCAACCGAGAGAAGATTTCTTAATTCTAAAGGTGCCTTGGATTGCCAAATGTCACCATCAGAAAGCCCAAGAAAATTGACGAAGTGATCTTCACCATTGAGCGCGGATCCGCGGCCAAACCCACCCTTGGGCCGCGGATCCGCCGCACTTCTAGGGAATTGGAAAGCAAGATTTTTTGGCATAAATCTATGAAGAATTTTACCAAGTTTTCAACAAAAAGATTCTGGTTTTGCACTATAAAAAGGCACCGAGAGCCTCTTGGAAAAGTTATCAAGCCGAAGAGATCACGAAGCTCCCGACGCTCACGCATCCAGGTCGATCATCGACTGTTCGACTACCTCCTTAGGAAAGATCGAGAAGCAACTAGTTGTAATCATTTTCTATGGATTAAAAGTATAGATTGTTCAAGTCGATTAATAAAGGTAGTTATTTTATTTAATTGTCTTTGCATTTACATTATGTTTTCGCTCTCTTTCTTTTCATCTTCTTCTCCCAACATGCGCGAGTAATTCTCCGCTTGTTAGGGTTTGTAGGATTAGGGTAGGCTAATGGACGATGAAAATAATTAAACTCTTTTTAAGTCCTATAAAGTTTAGGAACTTTATCAAAAGAATCATTAACATCCTAATCGGGCGCGCTAGCAATTCTTTGCAAGTTCCGACCGCGATTAGAGATTAGATTAATGATTGTTTTGGTAAAGGCTAGATATGAACGGAGTTCCGTGTCGAGATAAGGGTTAAGAGTAGGATTCCTTTTCCCTCCGGAAACCCTAATCTACACGCATCACCGTCGTTCTAGTTCTAAATCTATTAATGGATAAAAATGGTACTTTTAATTAATCGTCCATAACTACTAAATCCTAACGAACCCTACAAGCCCTCTTATTATATTAATTACATCTTTAAAATATTCTAGATCTATATTTTACATTCTTGTTTAACGTAGATCTAGAAACCATTCTATAAAATTTCTTTATCCCTCCTCTCTTTCTCAACACATCTAAAGTAAAAGTAAAAGGTTCCACGTTTCCCTGAGGACGACCCGTACTCATCTCGGTCTGGCTACGCGCGACACCGTTATTGATTGCGGTTAATTACTACACACTCTTTCGTGTCAATCATCCATCATTAGTTTAAGGACGTTTCGGTCCAACGTTCCCATTTTGGGACGAGTATTAGTTTAAGGACGTTTCGGTCCGTCATTAGTTTAAGGATGTTTCGGTCCAATATTAGTTTAAGGACGTTTCGGTCCACGAGTTTAAGGACCCCGCAGTCCGTATCAATGTGTGGTCGTCGGGACCCGTCACCTCTCTGACGTCGTTGAAGGATTACAACGATAGGGGTCAGAGGAGTTCGGAGATGTACCCTCGAACCAGATATAAATTGATTTAGGAGAGCAGCCTTGCTCAGTCAATTTAGTTTGAGGACTTACGGTCATGATTGGGCTAAGTCTAGTTGAATATTCAACATTTTTATTTGCATTTGGCCTGTTAGGCCTTTGCCCCTTTTTAAATAATGCATTGCATTATTTTCGATTTTGGGTTGGGCTCTGCCCATAAAGGATGCAGAGCATCAATTTGTTTTGGGCTCTGCCCATTTTATTGCTTTGCAATTTATTTTGGCCTGCTAGGTCTTTTTGACTTGGGCCTGGCCCTTTAACAAAAGAAATGCATTGCATTTTTCAGGCGCTTTGCACCAATCAAAGAGCGCAAGCGCTTGTGGTGATGACACGTGTCATGCAAGCGCAGTGCGCTGCGCTGGTGCGCTACGCTTGCACTGCTGACACATGACGTGCTCTGGTGAGTTGCGCCAATTACAGAGAGCAAAGCTCTATCTTAAAGCGCATAGCGCAAGTGGTTCAGATACTGACACGTGGCGCTCTCTGGTGGCTTGCGCCAACCCAAGAGCGCAACAGTGCAGATTTGCAAGTGCAGAGCACTATTAATTTGAGAATCTTTTAGATTCAAGAACCAATGGTTCATAAAGGAAGTGCAAAGCACTATTTGATTTCTTGATCTAATTTAGATCAAAGAAAAACAAGCTTTTTCTTATTTCAGGAACCAGAGGTTCATAAAAAGTGCAAAGCACTATTTTTATTTGTTTTTTATTGAAGATCATTGATCTTGTTCTTAGATCAATGATCTATTAGAAGAAATTCTTCTATCTAAAAGGTCTTTTACCTTTCTTTTTTTCTTGGAATTTCCTCAGAGTTCTCTCTGTTTAATTTCTCAAAGAATGTTCATCCCTTTGATTTGAGGTCTAGGGGTCTTTATATAGTGCCCATAAGTTTGTTGAATTTGTTAACGAGATCTTTCTCTGAGTGATTTGGGAAATTTTCCCCACCGTTGGATCTTTGATCCAAGGGCTTCTGTTTTACAGAAGGTAGTCTTCTTGTTTTTTAACAAGAACAGAAAGATCTTTTTAAAATTTTAATTCTGTTTGGCGCAAGCGCCCTAGCGCGTGACACGTGTCAAGCAGCGCACAGCGCAGCGCAACTGCGCTTGCGCAACTGCGCTGACACGTGTCGCGCAGCGCACAGCGCAGCGCAACTGCGCTGCCACGTGTCGCGCAGCGCAACTGCGCTGCCATGTGGCTCGCAGCGCAGAGCGCAGCGCAACTGCGCTAGCGCAACTGTGCTGCCACAATTGCGCTGCCACGTGACGCGCAGCGCAGAGCGCAAGTCATCTGAAGCGTTGCTTCCTTTAATTTTTTGTTTTAAATAGAGCCTTGCTCTGATTGGGCGCGCTGCCTTGGGCGCTGCGCTCCTTGCACTGGCGTGTCTGATTTTGACACGTGGCGCGTTGCGCGTAGCGCAAGGAATCTGAAGCGTTGCTTCATTTATTTTAACTTTTAATTTTTACTTTAATTTTCAAAGCAGAGCTTTGCTCTGATTGGGGGAAACAGAAGCGTTGCTTCGTTTCCTTCCTTGGAATTTGAACAGAGCTTTGCTCTGATTGGGGTAAACAGAGAAGTTAGGAAGTTCTTACTCGTTCTCCCGTGATAAAACGAGGAGTTTGTTCGAATTGGCATTGCGCAACAAACTCATCACGCTGCGGGACCAAAAACGTCCACCGCAGCCCGGCGACGTCAACAACCCCAATTACTGCTCCTATCACCGAATGGTGAGCCTCCCAATCGAAGATTGCTATGTTTTCAAAAATTGGATCGAGGAACAGTATCAACGGGGGAAATTTGCGCTTTTCGAGAACTGGAGGATGAACCCGCCACAGAGGCACGCTCTTAAAAAGGTGGATACACCGGGGGCATCATGCTCATTTGTGGAAGAAGCCCTGTGGGAAGTTGTCCTTTCAGCTAAAACCAAAAGAATGCTGAAGGATCTTCAAGCATGTATAGAGATCAGGTGGAAAAGTCCGCTGGAAACTGAGATCATTGAGGGGATGCTGAAACCGCATCCCACACCGAAAACTGCTAACGATGGGTAAAACACCCAGGTCAAGCCTTCAAAGTCTTCGAAGGGAAAGAAGAAGATCAAGAAGCCCGTGCAGCCTGACGACAAGCGCACGGACCTGCAAAAGTATATAGACGCGCTAGAGGAATACAACCAGAAGGCGCGGACACCAGTCGCTCTCAAAGAGTTTCTCAACCATATACTTGAGAACGAAGATAATGACGATGATGAGGAACATGACTCATCAAGAAGAACTCAAGACTATATAGTAAGTTGCCACATGGTTTCTCATTCGTCGTTAAATAACGAAGAAACTCCCTTGGCGTTAGAAAACAACGCAGAGGAACTGGGGGCAGGGCCGGTGCCGAAATCCCCGGAGCTGCCAGAAGACCCAATTGACATGCTGCTAAATGATGCTTTTCAAAAGAGCAGAGATGACCGAGAGCGTGAAACGGCCATATACGAAAAGGCCAAGCATTGGCGTCAGGATGAAGAAGAAACAGCGAGGAAGATTCACAAAGTACTCCAACCAGACCGAAGCACACCTGCGGTAAACAAAAGCAAGTTTAAGATGGAGAAGCGGTTCACCAAAGCCCTGTCAATGGGAATGAAGCTGCCATCTCTCAAGGAAAGTATTCCTGGGGCCACATACCTCAATAGAGGGCCACCCACCCCACCGAAGAGTGCAATGCCTTCAAGAAGTGGTGGAAAGGATACGTTGCTCACTGACAACACTTCAAGCGGATGAAGCACAAAACTCGTCAGCAACAAAGAAGCGCGGCAGATGAGCATGAAGGGACGGCTGGCAACTGTCATATGATTGGTACAAGTTCAATAAAAGAAAAATCTCAAATTCTTACATTCGGAAGAGATTCTGAGGAAGAAATAACCCTCGGCCCTCTCTTCAAAGAATCCACCTCCGAAAAAGAAGAGGATGAGAAGGACTGCGAGAACATTCAGCTGCGTAACCGCACGCTGCCTGAAAAGAACCTCGGGCCTACAAATAAAGGTTCTAGCAAAAGAGACAAGGGGAAGGAAAAAGTCCCTGAGGAAATTGCCCTCGATGATAGGGTCGTCAAAGAGCTCGCAGCCAAGGACCCGCCTAAGAAAAATAAGGTGGATTACAATGTCCTGGCGCATCTGAGGAAGATACCTTCACAACTGAGCATACTGGATGCTCTCTTCTTGCCTAAAGAAGCAAGAGATTCTCTGATCAGGGCGTTACAAGAGCCCGATCAATTCCAAGCTTTCCTTGCAGAAGAAAGAATGAAGGACGAGCTGGCATAGGTTCATACAGCTGACATTACATTCGGCGATGAAGATCTCCTCCTCGGAACGTACGAGCACAACCTGTTAGTGTATATGCCCTAGGGGCCATTATTGTATCATACTAGATTGTATATTACTTAATGGAAGCTTGGGATATTCACATTTGTATATACAGTCTTGCTAAAAATGGTAGTATGCTACTTGGTTTGTGTCTACTTTAATATGTGCATATGTTTCTTGTAACGTATCACTTATACATATTAGTAGAGCCCATAGGTTCTTTGCTTGATTACCAGCGTTGTGATGGCAGTCACACTAGTGGGGGCTGGGTAGTCTATAAGCAACATCCTATACAGGTCCCTAGTCGTAGGATTATCGAGACAGGGCATCGATACTCCAGAGTAGACTAGTGTGTACGCTTCTCATCCCAGTTGGGGAGATGGTCTGTCCCATAGCCATCAGTACGTCGTACTGGAGATAGTATACAAGTGCTCGTTAGGTTATGGGTACACCGGACAGGACTCGCAGGGGAACTGTTGGTTGGTATTATACCCATCGTCAGTTAACAGTTCCCAGGTGACATGAGTACAGCATAGTCCGCAGACTTGACACTGCTACTTCGCCTCGAGTGTGTCCCACTGTTCTTAGATTTCTACCCTACCACGGCTCAAAGGAGTCGTGCAAACAGGTAGCAGTTGGGTGCAGTCCCGAGCTCTTGGAGGCAGTAGCGGTTAGACAGGATTCGTCTCTCCCGGTATTGGGAGATGATATCGCGCTGTGTCAGAGAGCCATTACGCAAAGTCCCTGGCCAGGGCAAGCGAGATATACTGGTAGGTTCCAGTAGCTTCTCAGGGTGTAATGGGCTTCGCTCTGACACGACTTATACAGCTATTAGGGGACTGACGCTTGCCGCCCCTAGGCTTGATATGCGATAGTCTTAGACGAACAGACCGGACTGTACGGAGATTGTCACATCAGGCTCAGTGGGAGTTCGGATGAGTTTCCTCATCAGCCTTCTTATCGACATCTACGTGGGGACCGTTACGTACAGCTAGTGCCGCTTGCGATATGTGGTTAAACCCACTGCCAGTGTAGTGTCGAGTCTTTAGAGTCCCATACAGAGAGTTTCCCTGCTCCAGGCGAAACGATATAGAGGTCGTATGGTTTTACGACAAGGGTTCGAACGCGTACGTGTGTTTACGCACGTATGACTTTTCGGACAGTTTTTACTAGCCGGCTTTGGTTTAAGCCAGATTCTAGTATCGGGTTATAGGATTTATACAGTCTAAAGTTTTTCCGTGTTTTCACGGATTGGAGGGGCGTTCTCGTAATTTGTCGGGAACCTTCTAGAAGAGTGGTGACTTGGGGGGTAAGGTGGCATTGCATTAAATGAGATTAGTGACTCATTTGTGTGATTCATCCATGTCATTAATGCATCATAAATGCTTAATGACTCATGGAGATGAATCACTCATAGATATTTATGAAGCAAGGTTGTTAATTCTATTATTTCATTTTTGGATAAATAAATAATGCTTCATATATATTATGATAGATCATTATCTCATTTCATTATCATCTTCACATTCTCTCTCCTCAAGCTCACTTTCTCTTCAAACCCTAACCCTAACCTCTCATGTGTTGAGATCAAGGGTTAACTAGACTAATACATCCATAACCTCACTCTATATCCCCTAGGTAGCTTAGATTAGCACTTTAAGCAACCTAGTTATCTCAAGTTTGAGATTAAGCTTGGCGTAGGAGCTTTCGGGTGGATCGTCTTTGACTCGAGGAGGCCGTAGAGGTGCCGATGTTCTTACGAGCCTACGAGGAGTGGAGGACAGCGATGAAGACCCGAAGGACATGTAACGTGAGGTATAACTTCGAATCCGAGTAGTTAAACCTCTAGTATATTGTTATCAATGGTTTAGATAACGATTCATGCGCTCAAGTCCGTGTTACGAAGCTTTGATAATCGTTTTTCATATATTCAGCCTCCCCGCAAGTTCGTGGGGTGCGTGACATGGACTTACAGTGGTATCAGAGCCAACTAAACCATTACTAGCTTGTTAGCAACTGATTAGAAGTTCGATCGACAGAAAAACACGAAAACAAAATTCGAAACCCTAAGTTTTTGTTAATTTTAAACGTGTCTGAAAAAATATTTGACATACCTTAAAATTCACAGCAGGGAAATATAAGAATACTAGGAAAATACGAGGACACAACTCGACTAGACCACCACGGAACCGCAGCCAAATGGTGCTTTTAGCCGCGGGTCCGTGGCCGAGTCAACCCCGAGTTGACTCGGATTTGCGCAGTAATTCTTATTTTAAAGTTTTTTGTTTTCCTGTATATACTGTTTCTGCCCAGGTTTCTTCAGTACAGGTTTGCTTTTGGGGTAGACACGGAATATGGTATTCGATCGATGTTCTAAGATATTTGCTAATTGGGTTTTATCTATAATGTTTAATGTGTTCGTAAACCTCCCCTAACTGCTAGTATGTCGGTTGGCAGGGGGTTGCACATTTCTGAAATGTTTACTGCTTGTGTATATGAACTTTGTTGGACTGTTGTGATGATTAGCCGGGGTTTGAGATGTGTTTAATATTCATTCATTCAATGTAAATGTAATTTGATGTAATATTCTTTTCCAGGGCACATCCAGGTTGCGGTTGTAGCCACCGTTGTAATATTTCTTTTTACTGTTTTTTGCTCCTAGGATAGACCCAAGGTGGGGTACACAAACTACCGGGTACGTCAAAGTGTTTAGTGGCCTACTCACGTTGTTGAGGGAGACCGCTTCACTTCGGGTACTTGGCGGGTAGTTTGCCGTACCCGTAGGGGTCTAGGGTGGGGTAATGGCTATTCATCACAACTGTGTAATCCGTCTTTTATTGCAGGCTCAAAGCAAATGGGGATTGCTAGTAAATCTAATAAAGTTCATCTGTGATCTGGAATGCTTATTATTGCATCTGACGAATGTACAATATCTATATATGATAGCTATTAGACGTCACTTATGTTTTACACCCGCGCTAGCCCAGCCCCCGCTCTGTTGTTAGTTAAGTAACCTAGCGGGTGATGACGGGACCCAGTGGCGAATGCGGATGGCATAAGAGGGCATGGTATTTTCGTTGTTTTCTGCAATGATAGGATAAATGATGGGACGCATTATTATAATGCAAAGAAAATAAACCAAAGTTGAATCATTGGAACAAATTTAAAAGAAACCACTCGGTTATTTTAAAAGATCAGAATTTTTTAAATTGCGGAGCTTTAACCACTCCTTTTAAAAAGTATCAGGTTCCTTCGATTATATCAAGTTCACTACGTTCACGGTTTTTCCAAAACCAGTCGTAGCCCTCCGTCATTTCAGTTAAATATTCAGTAGTATTCAAGCTATGTATTTTGACCTTCGCCAAGGCATAGTGATTGGTTGCTGCTGAATGTTTATCTGTAGCATAGATAGATGCGTTGGTTTGGGACAGTCGTACTACTATTTTGGCCTTCGTCAAGGGTATGTACGGGTGGGTTCAAATTAACCAGGATATTGACGGGTAGAACTTGACATGTGACTTATGATATGTTGGCCTTCGTCAAGGTCATAAGAGCATGGGGCAAAAATCCACATCGGGAGTTTCTAAAGAAACTGAAACTTGCTAGAGTTGTATACCATTTTGGAGTTTGATGAATGTTTGTAGGATACCTTCAACATTATCATACGATGATATTTTGGATCCCGATCCTACTGTGAGTATATACTACTTATCAGGAGATTCGTCACTTAACGATCAATGCTATAAACCAAGTAGGTGCCTAGAAAGGTGTCAGCGGGGTTACGCCCCCAGAGAAAATAGGTTATTTAATTAAGGAACTTCGCGAATGCGTTGGAAAACCTCCCTCGAAGTATCGACACTGGCCTGGCTGAACGGTTAAGCAAGTATTGTACGGTGAGAATAGTGCTGGCTAATTCTTCTTTTATGGTTTGAGGAAGGATTCGAAAAACAGTGGGAGCCATCCTGTTTAGATAAATTAATAACCACTCTAAACTTGCAAGAGCATCATGCTAATAGTGTTTTCTTCTCTCTCTCTCTTAATTGCAGCGACCTTGTGACCACACATAGGTTACATCTAGATAACAAATTGACTGAATCTGACTTATATGACTGGCAAAGGTCTGTCCAGATGTCCATTGCCTATGACAAGCTGGAACACCCTATTACTACTCAAGATCTCGCCGTCCCAGGTCCAGTTTCCACCGTCACGGATATGAATATCCGTCAGACAAGAGAAAAGGATAAAACGAAAGCCAAGTGCCTCGTGTCAGCTTCAGTTGATGGTGTATACCAGAAGCAGCACGAGAAGATGGACTTAGTTTCCATCTTTCTCCATAGAGATTTATATGGAGAGCAATCTCATATCGCAAGATATGAGACCTCGACCGATTTAATTCAAGCGAGGATGGCTGTCGGGTCATCTGTAGGGGACAACATCCTTACAATGACTAGCTATATTGATGAGCTCCAGGACCTGGAGACCACGTTGCAGAACGAGTCAGGTACTGACTTGATTCTACAGTCTCTACCTTCTACCCTGAAGGAAACCAGGGAAGTAGAAGGAAAGAGAAGGGCAATAGTTTCGGGACTTAAAATAGTAAAAGAGGGACGTTCCTATTGTTATGGGATTGGGAATAGGCAGAATGATTGCAGGGCTTTGGAAGCCAGTAGCCAGGATTCGAAACATGTTGTGGCTTCGACTTCGGGTGTGTTTATGATAGAGAACTGTATGTCAGTTAACCCTACTTCCTGGGTATTGGATACCGGGTCAGGATCTCACATCTGTAATTCATTACAAGCTCTGAGAAACCGTAGGGTTATCGGGATAGGTGATATGACCCTCACGGTTGCTAACGGAATGAGCATGAATGCTGAATCCGTAGGGGAATATCATCTTGGAATGACAACTGGGCAGATATTGATTCTGCGTAACTGTTTTTATGTACCAGGTACAACTTGTAATATCATATCTGTATCCTTACTTTCTAAAGAAGTATATGATTTTACTTTTATAAGAGATGTGGTTCACATCCACCTAAATCAAGTGTTGATTGGGTCAGGTACATTAGAAAGCGGAATATACGTATTAAATCAAGCTCAGATTTTCAGTGTCCAGAACACACTTAAAAGAAAGTCTCCAGATTTAAATCAGGCTTTCTTATGGTATTGTAGACTGGGTCACATTAATGAGAGAAAGTTGACAAAGCTACATAAAGAAGGATATTTGGATCCGTTCGAATATCAAACATATGCAACTTGTCAATCCTGTCTCATGGGAAAGATGACAAAGACTCCGTTCACTGGACAAGGAGAATGAGCAAGCGAGGTCTTGGGACTCATACACAGTGACGTGTGTGGTCCAATGTCTATACCTGCGCGAAGTGGTTATTCATACTTCATTACATTCACAGATGATTTCTCTAGGTATGGACATGTCTTCCTGATAAAGCATAAATCCGAGGCCTTTGAGAAATTTCGGGAATACAAGAATGAAGTTGAAAAACAAACAGGCAAAAGTATCAAGACACTGAGATCTGATCGAGGTGGTGAATACTTGAGTGCCGAGTTTCTGAACTACTTAAAAGAGAATGGAATTCTCTCTCAGTTTACTCCTCCATACACACCACAACATAACGGTGTATCGGAAAGGAGGAATCGAACCCTATTGGATATGGTTCGTTCCATGATGAGTAAGGCTGAGTTACCGCGATCTTTCTGGGGATATGCACTGGAATCAGCTGCATATCTTTTAAACAAGGTTCCAACCAAAACTGTGCCTACCACACCATATCAGATGTGGAGTGGGAAGAAACCCTGTCTTCAGTACCTGAAGGTATGGGGATGTCCAGCTTTTGTTAAAAAGCAGCATGCGGACAAGCTCGAGGCATGCTCAGTACTGTGTAAGTTTGTGGGATACCCAAAGAACTCCAGGGGGTATTTTTTCTATTACGCAGAGGAACAAAAGGTTTTTGTTTCTCGTAATGCCCATTTTCTAGAACATCGGTTTTTAGAAAAGGAAACAAGTGGGAGCGAAATAGAACTGGAAGAAATTCCAGAACCACAAACTACAACTGAAAGTATGGTAGAACCAGAGGTTTCAGAAGAAAGGGACATACCAGCGCCTATCCGCAGAAGTAGTAGACAGTCTCATCCGCCTGAGAGATACTACGGTTTTCTCATAGATGGGGATAGAGAGGATTGCGTCATTGATGATGATGACCCTACTAGCTTCCAGCAAGCCATTCAGAGCGGCGACTCGGTAAAATGGCTGGATGCAATGCGGACCGAAATGGAGTCCATGTACACTAACAAAGTATGGACTTTGGACTTTGCTCCAGATGGGGTAAAACCCATAGGATGCAAATGGATCTTCAAAAAGAAGATTGGTGTAGATAGACAGGTTGAGACCTATAAGGCTAGACTTGTTGCAAAGGGTTTTCGTCAAAGACCTGGTTTGGACTATGACGAAACCTTTTCTCCAGTGGCTATGCTCAAATCCATTCGGGTCCTTCTTGCTATTGCTGCCTTCCACGATTATGAGATCTGGCAGATGGACGTAAAGACGGCTTTTCTAAATGGAAATTTGGAAGAGAGCGTCTATATGGATCAGCCAGAGGGATTCATTCAGAGTGGGAGTAGCGGTAAGGTATGCAAGCTGCTTAAGTCCATTTATGGACTAAAGCAAGCATCGTGGAGTTGGAACATCTGTTTTGATGATACTGTCAAGGAATTTGACTTTATCAAAAATCCAGATGAACCATGCATATACAGTAAGATTGTAGGGAGAGCTGTAGTATTCCTCGTCTTGTACGTGGATGACATTCTCCTAATAGGAAATGATATTCCTATGTTACAGTCAGTCAAAAGATTCTTGTCACATAAATTCTCCATGAAAGACCTAGGTGATGCCACCTACATTCTGGGGATCCAGATCTATCGTGATAGATCAAAAACGATGTTGGGACTTTCACAGTCCAGGTACATAGACACCATATTGAAAAGATTCAGTATGGAGAATTCTAAGCGTGGTAACCTACCGGCTTGTCACGGAATCGCCCTCTCCAAAGATATATCTCCCAAGACTGATTTAGAAAGGGATCACATGTCGATTATACCCTACGCTTCAGCGGTAGGCTCTATAATGTATGCGATGTTATGTACCAGACCAAATGTAGCATACGCATTGAGTGTTGTAAGCCGGTATCAAGCAAACCCAGGGGAGAATCATTGGATAGCAGTAAAGAACATTCTCAAGTACCTGAGGAGGACTAAGGAGATGTTCTTGGTGTATGGCGGAAAAGACCTCCAGATGGAGGCCTTTGCCGACTCCGGCTTCCAAAGTGACAAAGATGACTCCAAGTCCATGTCGGGTTATGTCTTTACCCTCAATGGAGGGGCGGTCTTTTGGAAGAGTTCCAAACAGGAGACCGTTGCTGACTCAACAATGGAAGTGGAGTACATAGCTGCTTGCGATGCCGCAAAAGAAGCTGTCTGGATGAAGAAGTTCCTCACAGAACTTCAGGTGGTTCCTTCCAGTGTAGGTCCAATACCTCTGTATTGTGACAACAATGGCGCTATAGCTTTAGCGAAGGAACCCAGGTCCCATCAGAAGTCCAGACACATCTTAAGGCGGTATCACCTGATCAGGGAGATCGTAGATCGCCGGGAGATCGAGGTGAAAAGAGTAGAGATGGAGAATAACATTACTGATCCATTCACAAAGGCCATTCCTCAGACGCAGTTCGAGAGGCTATTCGAGATGATAGGTCTACGATATGCCAGCTCATGGCCCTAGTGCAAGTGGGAGATTGTTAGTGTATATGCCCTAGGGGCCATTATTGTATCATACTAGATTGTATATTACTTAATGGAAGATTGGGATATTCACATTTGTATATACAGTCTTGCTAAAAATGGTAGTATGCTACTTGGTTTGTGTCTACTTTAATATGTGCATATGTTTCTTGTAACGTATCACTTATACATATTAGTAGAGCCCATAGGTTCTTTGCTTGATTACCAGTGTTGTGATGGCAGTCACACTAGTGGGGGCTGGGTAGTTTATAAGCAACATCCTATATAGGTCCCTAGTCGTAGGATTATCGAGACAGGGCATCGATACTCCAGAGTAGACTAGTGTGTACGCTTCTCATCCCAGTTGGGGAGATGGTCTGTCCCATAGCCATCAGTACGTCGTAGTGGAGATAGTATACAAGTGCTCGTTAGGTTACGGGTACACCGGACAGGACTCGCAGGGGAACTGTTGGTTGGTATTATACCCATCGTCAGTTAACAGTTCCCAGGTGACATGAGTACAGCATAGTCCGCAGACTTGACACTGCTACTTCGCCTCGAGTGTGTCCCACTGTTCTTAGATTTCTACCCTACCACGGCTCAAAGGAGTCATGCAAACAGGTAGCAGTTGGGTGCAGTCCCGAGCTCTTGGAGGCAGTAGCGGTTAGACAGGATTCGTCTCTCCCGGTATTGGGAGATGATATCGCGCTGTGTCAGAGAGCCATTACGCAAAGTCCCTGGCCAGGGCAAGCGAGATATACTGATAGGTTCCAGTAGCTTCTCAGGGTGTAATGGGCTTCGCTCCGACACGACTTATACAGCTATTAGGGGACTGACGCTTGCCGCCCCCTAGGCTTGATATGCGATAGTCTTAGACGAACAGACCGGACTGTACGGAGATTGTCACATCAGGCTCAGTGGGAGTTCGGATGAGTTTCCTCATCGGCCTTCTTATCAACATCTACCTGGGGACCGTTACGTACAGCTAGTGCCGCTTGCGATATGTGGTTAAACTTACTGCCAGCGTAGTGTCAAGTCTTTAGAGTCCCACACAGAGAGTTAAACCTCTAGTAGATTGTTAGCAATGGTTTAGATAATGATTCATGCGCTCAAGTCCGTGTTACGAAGCTTTGATAATCGTTTTTCATATATTCCGCCTCCCCGCAAGTTCGTGGGGTGCGTGACATGGACTTACACAACCGTCCTCTATATGTCACCGGGTATTGCCACGACATCAAGATAGGAAAGATCCTGGTCGACAACGGGTCCTCCGTCAACCTTCTCAACGTGAAAGTGCTGAAGGAGATTTGCATGAACGTTCAGCACCTAGCTCGGGATAAAATTACCATCTCCGGGTTTGACTCTCAGTCATCACGGACGCTTGGGTCCGTAATATTGACATTATGCTTTTGGCTTCTCGTCACTGACATCAAATTTCATGTCATCGATACCAAGACTTGCTATAACGCTCTGCTCGGCCGGCCTTGGTTACACGAGTACAACGTCATCCCTTCTACACAACACCAGTGTATAAAGTATTTCAAAGATGGCCTCGAATACACCATCACGGGGGATCTAAATCCATTATCTGTAAACGAAGTCCGAAAATATGAAGACGCGAAGTACTTCCTACCGGAGTTCGAAGACACGGAAAGATATCAAAAGCCGGAGAACAAACAAAAAACTGTCACCACTATCCCGATCTTTGGGAGCGATACCGAGGAGGATGAAGAGATAGTCTACTCGGGGCAACCCCAAGGCAACAGGCCCGGACCATCTACCCCTGTTTTGGTCTTCGGCAGTGACTCTGAAGACGAGGCCAACACAGTGTTCTCTGTTCACCCGACAATGCAGACCTTCACTGAAGCTGATCAGAGTTTATAAATTACCATGGTTCTGCAGCGGCATTACAGGGAACTTGATGCACTCGATACAAAGGCATGCAAGATCTGAAGACCTTCTACGTCCCTCCTAGGCGAAGAGGTGAAAAGATGATCCTCTTCTACCAATCTATGGAGATTAAAGTGGAAAAAGAAGTCTGGCATGGTGCCAATTTTGCATTTGACAGGCTTCAACCAATCCGTCTACCCAGATATTATACAGAGGGATTGAAAAGGCTATTAAGATGCCAATGTGCACCCTTCAAACAAACCGCTCGACAAGTCCAGTTCTATAAAAAGATTTGGGACATGTCCGGGACTCAGCGAAAGATGCCCAATGGAAGAATGGAGACGATTGGGCTCGGATACGTTCGGTCAAATAAACGAGAGAAATTCCACAATTTCCGCTTCGTAAATGGCTTCAGTAAAGAAGGGAACGTTTTTCCAAATGGTCATAACATTGAACCAGAGCGAGATCCCTCCATAAGGACGTCAAGTCCGTCGTTCGAAGAGCAGGTTGCTACGCTAATAAGAGAAGCAGGTCAAAAGGTTCGGGATGACCACAGCCGCGAAATGGTCATTTACGAGAAATCCAGGACGCAGCGTCTCACTCAGCAATCTGCGGAAAGAGAAGACTACGATGCCCTTCACCCTCAGTCCGCTGTGCACTTTCGTGGTAAGGAAAAAGCCCGACGTAGAAGCAACAACTAGATGAAGAACGAGAACGACGTTCGAAAACAGCGAAGCGGATCCAAGAAGCCACGCGATCGAGAAAAAGTCAGCTGGAATCCATCGCTGATAAGGAAGATGGGTCGGGAATACTCTTTCCCCCAAGACAAGACAAGGAAAATATTCGACCTTGTTATTAAGCATCAAATGATGAAGCTCCCGGAGTCTCGGCACCCTGAACAAATAAACGAGTTCCATCACCTGGCTTATTGCTCCTACCACCGAACAATAAGACATCCTCTTGAAAACCGCTTCACCATCAAAGACTGGGTCGAAGAACAGTATCAGCAAGGCAAGTTTGCTCTATCCGACAGTTGGAGGGTAACCCCACCACGAAAGTATGAGCCAAAAGCAACCTATATTGCGAGGGTAAGTACATAGCAACATCGAGCTTGGAAACGAACTTGTACCTGCTACGTGATAATATTCTCAAAGGAGGGGGAGCACGAGAATATGGACGACCTTTTCTAGTGCTTCGCAAATGAGAATGAGGACGAAATGATCTCAGAATTTCCACCGGCGCCAAAAGAGTTGGAAGATGGGATACACATCACGGCGGAATGCCTAAGGAAAATTGACTTGGGCACGGTAAACGATCTTAGGCCAACGTTCGTCAGTAAGCTGCTGTCTAAAAAGCAGGTGGCGACACTAAAGGACGTTCTTACACAATATAAAGATTGCTTCGCATGGAATTATTCCGAGATGCCGGGACTAGATCCAAAAATAGCGGTGCATAAACTGGCGATTTCGCCGGACGTCAAGCCAATCAAACAGGCGCCAAGAAGAATGCGGCTCGAGCTCGAGATGAGTATCAACGCCGAAGTCAAGAAACTAATTGACTCCGGCTTCATCCAAGAAGTTCAATATCCTGACTGGATCGCCAATATCGTTCCAGCGATGAAGAAAAATGGGACGTTGTGTATCTGTGTAGACTTTCAGGACCTCAACAAGGCTTGCCCGAAGGATGACTTCCCAGTACCCGTTACCGAACTGATGATCGATAACACGTCTACCCATGAGGTCTTCTCCTACATGGATGGATCTTCGGGGTATAATCAAATAAAAATGTATCCTAAAGACCAAAAGCACACCGCCTTCCGAACTCCGTTAGGCATATTCTGCTATAAGGTGATGCCCTTCGGTTTGAAGAACGTAGGCGCTACCTACCAGAGGACCATGACAAAGATCTTCGACAACCTCATACATGAGATTGTCGAATGCTATATTGACGACCTTGTGGTGAAAAGCAAATCGTACGAGGAGCACTGGGAACATCTGAACATAGTGTTCCAGCGTCTTCGAAAATACAATCTAATGATGAATCCTCTGAAATGCGCATTTGGAGTCTTCTCAGGCAAATTCCTAGGATTCATCATACAACACCGAGGTATCAAAATAGACCCATCAAAGATTAAAGCGATCATGGAAATGCCCACACCAAGAACTCTCAAACAACTTCGGTCTCTCCAAGGAAAGCTCACATATATCCGACGGTTCATAGCTAACCTCTCCGGAAAATGCCGCCCCTACATCCATCTAATGAAGAAGGGGACCCCGTTCATTTAGAATCATAAATGCCAAAGTGCACTGGGCGAAATCAAGCAATACCTGCAGAACCCGCCGGTACTGACCGCTCCGGTCAGGGGAAAGCCCCTCATCTTGTACACAACAGCCCTTGAAGGTTCTTTAGGCGCGCTATGGGCACAGAAGAACGACCAGGGGAAGGAGAGAACTCTCTACTATTTGAGTCGAGTTCTTATGGGGGCAGAAAACAACTACTCCCCCATTGAAAAGTATTGCCTGACACTGATCTTCACGATAACGAAGCTTCGACATTATGCCTTGACACATGTGTTGGGGTAAAAATTTACACCCCGGTTGACCAAGTCAAAATCAAAGTCAACCCCAAGCCAGGTGGGCCCAAGCCCAGGTCAAGCGGGCCCATGTCCAAGTCGAGCCCGTGGCCAGCCTCCCCGTGCCAACAACAAAATCATGTAATAAATAACTTTTATGTAATTGTTTATGCATGAATGTAAACAAAATGGGCATAAAGTCAATATTTTGTAAGCCCATGGCTTATGTGCAAAAATGAATTGACACATGAGCCATGGGATGGCTAAAATGCCATTTTTGTAAAGCCCAAGGGGCTATATGTAAATATGTAGGCCTATATAAGGCAAAATGATGATGAATAAAGTAACACTTTTTCCATTCTCTCAAAAACCAAGGGTTTGTATTTCTTTCCCTTTTCTGAAGGTCTCAAACCTTCTTCTTTCTTTTGAATTAAATCAAGAGTTTTACTCTTCCTTTTCAAAAACAAGATAGTTTTTCACCACAAAACCCACGAAGGGGAACTTGGATCTGTCTTTAGATCCCAAAAAGGAGAGATTTTGAGATCTCACATCTTTTGATCTTCAAGATCCAGCTAACAGAGGAGGAAGAAAAAGAACCCCTTCCATTAACCCCAAAAACACACTTAGGAGTCTAACTCCACTCTGATTTCTCTTCCGAGAATCTTTTTAGGTTAAAAGCCTCTTTTTCTCGCCGGCGCTCAAGCGCAGAGCGCCCACGTGCCGACACGTGGCGCGCTTGCGCTCAAGCGCTCAGCGCTCAAGCGCAGAGCGCCCACGTGCCGATACGTGGCGCGCTCGCACAACAGCGCCCTGCGCTCGAGCGCAAAGCGCCCACGTGCCGACACGTGGTGCGCTTGCGCTCAAGCGCAAGCGCTCGAGCGCAAGTCACCCCAGTGCCGACACGTGGCGCGCTTGTGCTTCGAGCGCAAGTCGCCCCAGTGCTGACACGTGGTGCACTTGCGCTCAAGCGCACAGCGCTCTGGCGCAAGTCGCCCCCATACCGACACGTGGTGCGCTTGCGCTCAAGCGCCCAGTGCTCAGGCGCAAGTCGCCCCCGTGCCGACACATGGCGCGCTTGCGCTCAAGCGCCAGGCGCAAAAGCGCAAAGCGCCCACGTGGCGCGCTTGCGCTACAGCGCCCTGCGCTCGAGCGCAAAGCGCCCACGTGTCGACACGTGGCGCGCTTGCGCCTAAGCGCACAGCGCTCAAGACGCTGGCCCCACGCATCCTTTGGATGTCTTTTCCCCCTCTTTTTATGTACATACATATGTATACATATTTACACACACACGTACTCTACGACCCCCGTAAAAACTCTACGTGGCTCCCTATATATCTAGAACCCCTTTTCAAAACACAACACACGTACACCGCACATTGAGTTCGCATGATCAGTTTAACCCATTAATCGGAGGTTCCCTCGCCCCAAAAGCGAGGGGTAATTAACGGCAGCTTAGTCCGCGGCTGCCGGAGATTCGGATCCCCACAATCAATAAACCCCAGCCTACCGTAGGCAGGGGGAATCTGTAATGCGCCTGACAAGCGCGCGCGTATTCCCATCTCAATGGGGTGAAGAAAAACACCCTACAACATGAAGTCCATCTCATATAAAAGATGGATCCTCTCAAATATTTGATGTCAAGAGCCATAATAACAGGAAGGCTTGCCAAATGGGCCCTCCTCTTGATTGAGTTCTCGATAACGTATCGACCCCTCAAGGCAGTGAAAGGTCAGGCCATCGCCGACTTTCTCGCTGAGCATCCGATACCAGCCGACTCTCTCTTAAATTGCGAATTTCCAGATGAACATGCGTTCGACGCAATTGAAGGGTAGAAGGAAGGAAATAATGCCCGATAGGAACTCTCCTTCGACGGAGCATCTTCCTTGAAGAAGCGAAAGCAAAGCACCCCCATAATTAAAGCTGGGATGGGCCTTATCTTCGTGACTCTGCAAGGAGGGATAATACATTTCGCCCTTTCCTTAACAGAGCCGAGGATAAACAATAAGGCTGAGTACGAACCTTTGATAGCGGGTCTTGAGATTGTTGTTGACATGGGAATCGAAAACCTCCTCATATATGGAGACTCTCAGCTAGTCGTTAGCCAAGTAAATGGAAACTATGAAACGTGTAAACCGGAGTTGGTAAATTATGGCGAAAGTGTGCAGCAACTGCTGACTCAAATTCCTTCCTGCATCCTAGAAAGCATACCGTGTCGGAAAATAGCAAGGCGGATGCGTTAGCCAAGCTCGCTAAAGAACTGGCCGAAAAAAACCTCGATGACGTAAGAATCATTGTGCAAAGTCGCCAGATTCTCGCGTTAGCAGAAATATCTCCGGAGTCGTCTGAAAGAAAGGAAGTGACTGAACAAGCAGTCTTCCAAATAAAGGACGAAGAAAAGGATGAGGATTGGAGAGAAGTTTTCATAGACTACTTCAAATCCCATCAAATGCCCAAAGATGCTTCATCAAGACATCAGCTCATGAAACGAGCTCTGTCTTTCGCCTTCGTCAATGATACTCTATATAAGAGATCATTTGACGGTTTGTGGCTAAGGTGCTTGGGACCAGAAGAAGCAAGGAGTGTCTTCCAAGAAACCCACGACGGACTTTGCGGTTCTCATCAAGCCGGGCCAAAGATGAAGCTGAAGATCAAGAGAATGAGTTACTATTGGCCCACAATGATTCAGGACTGTCTTGAATATGCGAAGAGTGTCACTCGTGCCAGATTCACGGGAACTTCATCCACCAACATCCAAATCCTCTACAACCAACGGTAGCCATCTGGCCGTTCGAAATGTGGGGAACCGATATAATCGGCCCCATTGAGCCAGCATCAACCAAAGGACACCGGTTCATACTGGCAAAGACTGACAACTTTTCTATGTGGGTGGAAGCGATACCACTAAGAGAAGTGAAGACGGAGAATATTCTGCACTTCTTCAAGACACATGTCATCTACCGGTTCGGCACTCCGCGACGGATAATCTCGGATAATGGATTAGCCTCCAAGAGCCATTAAATCAGCTGCTTCGCAGAACAGCACAAAATAGACTGGAGATACTCTTCAGTCTATAATCCCCGAGCTAACGGTCTAGCTGAGGGTTTCAACAAGACCTTGACGAAGATCATTGTCACGCCCCGCTTCCCGGTGTACGGGGAGGGGACGCGGCGAGGCCCGCTACATATTTACTCAGAAGTAAACACGCTAAGCGTATCTAAGCGATGTATAGTAAAATGTACACAAGAGACATGAATATAATGAACAGCAGCTTTATTTATTAAACATTCTTTTATAGGTACAACTGGAAATGTAAATACAAGGATGGAAAGCAATGCCTAAACAATGGCATGAACTGAAAAGGAAATATGTACAAGTGACTATAGCTCGGGGTCTTCAGTGTACTGCTCAGGGGTTTGCTCCAAGTGCTCCGGGTGGTCTCGAACTCCTAAGAGTCGTGTCCTCCTGACAACATTCCAAAGAAGAAGAGAAATAGGAATGTCGTAAGCGAACAATCGCTCGTTAAGTCCCAAAGAAAGAAAGAGAAGAATAGACAGAGAATAGAACATATGAAGTAGATAATGTTATATTTGTTATACTAACGTAGTTTTTGTAGCTTGGTACAGAATATGCCAGTGTATACGAGAGGATTCCAATTTACACCGTGGATTTTGGTAACCCGTAGTACAAGGCTCCGTCGAAAATACCACGGAACAACGACATGGATGTAATAACGTCTTTTAGTGACCACCTTGTGCCACCTTTAACATGTTCTGTACCAGTCTACCCCTTTATAAACCCCGTAATGTCTTATGTATTGATGTATTGATTGTACTGGTTGTATTGTATTGTCTTGTAGTAAATGGAAGACTTGCCGAAATCATGAAATCAGAAAATGGAATGGATATAAATAGATAGTCATGTAATCAGAGTATATCCATGGTTCGGTTCGGTCAAGTTCATGTTGATATGGATTTTATTCTGGTATTCATGGATTCATGTTGTATTGCAGTTATACTTGAATTGAATTCAAGTCAGATTGTATTCATATTTGACCATGACTCGAACCGAGTCAGACTTTTATACAGAATTGAAGTCCTGATTGTTTTGGAGTTATCGGTAACTGCTGCACATGGATGGCAGGATTTATGTCTTTTTCCAAGACAATTACCGTGTTGATAACACCGTTGTTAGGTTGTCTATCTCAGATAGGCAAGCACCCATATTCTCCGGCTCCCTGAGACTCAAGAGAACTGGTCCCGCTTAAACCTATGTTTACTAGGGTCTTTTTTTGTAAATTAATATAATTTGAGGGGTTTTTATGTAAAAATAGTTTTGATATAATTTCAAAATAAACCTCAAGTATTTAATTATTGTCTTTAGGATTTTTATAGATGTATATTTTATAAAAGTGAAACTTTCTAGTGAGTAGAACCTAGTTTTCATTGTATATGATACTTTAATGAAATATTGGAATTTGCATTGAATTGTAATGGTAGTTTCATGAACTTGTGATTCTTTTGATTTAGAAAAATATGGAATATATATATAATATATTTAAAGTAGATATTTTTATAATATTTATATATATCTAATATTTATAAAAATAGAATTTAATTATTAAATAGAAATCATATTTTTCTTAAAAATTGCATTAAAATTCCATCGAGATCGAATGCTCCTTGCGGAGGTCTGCATCTCGCTCTACTAGGCCCGAGGATGTGCGATAACCCGCACCATCTCGATCGGGATTCCCCAAAATGGGTTGTAGAGGCGTAATTGCACGGAATTAAATAACACACTTTTTAAAAAAAACGGTTTTGTAAGTTTAGGGTATTTAAATGTAATGTCGTATTTTGTCCCAAAAGAATGTTTTACAAACCATCGTGCTATGTCAAAGATGTGTGTTGTGATGAGGTAGGTCATTACCTCGTGAGTTATCTAAAGGTAATATAAGGAAATATGTTGAATTGTGTCGAAAGTAAAGTATATGGTATTTTACCGTAAAAATACGGTAAAAGTTGCATAATACATTATTTTGAGATGAAACTTGTTCTAATGTGTTTTTTAATGATTACTAAACAATCTATTAAAAATTTATAGGTTTGTTATTATGAAAAATTATATTTTTAAAGAAAAGAGATTCAGAAGCCGGAATAACTCCGCTTCCGAAGAGTTTTGAAAATGAGAATTTTTAAAATAGAGATGGAGGAGGGGAATGGGAACTTACTGGCTACAAAGATAGAAGGGAGGTAGGAAAAGTCTTTAGAACCGTCGAGGCGTCGTTTCGTCGCTGGATTCTCCTCGGAACGTCGTTGGAACTTCGCCCTTTTCTAACTCCACCTGCACAACTTGGGACTTGAAAATTTTAGAGAGTTTTTGTAATGAAATTCTGGATGAGGAGGTGTGAAATGTGGTATGGTATTTATAGGTAAAATTAGGGTTTAGGGTAATGAAGAATAGAATTAAAATATGCATTAAAATGTGGATTAATGCCCATTTTTAATTCTCTGGAATTGTGCAGAGAATACAAACAGCATAGGAGTAGTGGAGGGAGTACAAGGGTTCAGGGGTAAAAATTTGGGGCCATCCCCAACGGGGGGGGCCCGGTAGTGCCGGTCGAGAAGAAGATCTCGCCGGTCGGGATAGGGTGAAATGGGTTGGGATCTTCGCCACGTGTCATGTTCAGTGTTGTAACATTTCAGAAAAATAAAATATTATTTTGGGAATTTATATAATTAAATAATAAATATATAAATATTTTAATGATGCGGTACAATTATATACTGATAAATTGGGAAACATTTGAAAAATTATAGGAATTACGGAAATGAGAGTGTTTTATATGATTTAAGCAAATTATAAATTCTTTATGATTAATTATATTTCATTTTAATGCTAATCGCGATTAAATATCACTAATCGTGCATTAAGCTTGATTTATGCACATGACATGTACCATGTCATATTACATAATGTTACACTTTCCTACCATGGTCTTTTCTTTATTTTTCTTGCATGGCTTTGTTTTTAAATGAGATGAAAAGATAATGAGAAGAAAAGAAAAGAAAATGAAAAAAGAAAAGGGAATAAACAAATAGGTATGGGCAAGAGAGAGAAGAGAGAGAGAGGTGAGGGGTCTTTGACCATGGCACTCATTTGTTTATCCTTCATTATTTCCTTCATCATCTTCTCCTCTCTCCCTCCATGGATTCCCTCACTCCCCCACCTCCTCTTCAACCTCACAAATAATCCTAAATCAACATCAAAACATCATCTTGCCTTCACAAAAAACATGCACAAGCTCACTACAAGCATGGGAGATCAAGCAAGTTTAGATTTTGAGCACTTGGGGCAACTCAAGAAAATTCTTGAGTTTCCAAATGAGATAATTCCTTCACACTTAGTATAGTATTTCATTCACTTAAGCATCCATATATGTATAGAAGTGTTTTAGTGAGGTATTGTGAACTTAGAAAATTCTTAGAAGAGATTTGAGGGATTCTTGAATTGAGATAGTGTAATTGAGGTTAGTAGAGGCCATAAAACCCCTGTGGTGATAGTAAATTGGACTAAATCAGAGACTAGAACCCCAAACACCAAACTTAGAAACCCCGATATCGGAAAATTGTAGGAATTGAGATGATTTTAATGATCTACTATGATCCGGGGCACCTGAAAAATATTTAGCAAAGACTGAGAGATGTGCAGGCAACATAGAAGCTAACCCCAAAACCCAAGACCCCAATTCCACTTCCAGGCTGCAGATTTAATCACTTGGGCCGCAAATTGCGGCCTGGGTACTCCCATTTTGGTTCATGCTTGGTCCAGGGCTTTATCGTCAGTAAATTAGACCTTCCACATATGCAAAATTGGCTAATTTCACCTGGGGTAAAATTTGGAAGTGTATTTCATAGTTTCTGATTTCGTTTTGCGGCTTTTAATGAATTGGGATTTGGTATTTGATATTGTGTCCCGTCGTCTGACGTTTGTACGTCAACGACGAGGGTTGTTTGGTTATTCTTGCATGTGTAGACCATAGGTTTTAACCTATGCATGATACGCGTACCTTTTTGGTTTTCGTGTGCGATTTCGGTTTACGATACTACGTGTGATATGTAGGTACCCCTATGTGGAATTCGGATGATGAAGAAAAGGTTGCCGACATCGACTTCGGCAAGCGAAGATCAAGATGAGTAGATATATATACCTACGGGGGAAGTCGGGTGGATGACGTATAGCACCTCCGCAGTTTCGTAGTGTAAAATATGATTACGTTATATTATATATATATATATATATATATATATATATAAGTGTGTGTAATGTGAGACTTATGATTATCAAGATAGGTTAGGCGTTTATGGGTTAGTTTTAGTGTAATTAGAAGTAACTTAGTTTAGCTTCCTAGTCGCGAAACCCTAGAGTAATGATTTGCACACACGCACACACACACACACATTTATTTTACTTTTGCGTATATGGGGATATATATACACACACACACACATACATATATGTATGTGAGTATGTATATATTGTATGTATACATATATATGGATAATGAGGATAGTATATGATACTTGAAGATGAGTCGATGTGATTGGGCATGATGCCACGAGATCGGTGAGGTGATTTGGTTCGTATTATGAGATACGACATGAGATTATAGCGGGTCTTTAGGCGATGTGTTTTCATACACACGCATATATATATATATATATATATATATATATATATGTTGATGGTATCAGTATGTACTAGACTTTAGATCAGTACCCCCAGTTCATGATATGTGATGATGATACCATATAGATGTTGTGTTATATGTGATATTCGACCCGTATCCTGATTTGGGATGCCGTACAATGGATTTACCGTACGAGATATAATTATGATGATAGATCCGCACTCTTGACTCGATGATGTCATATTATATATATTGTATCGTACGTGATACTATTGAGGCGGGATCACCGACTACTATATATATATATATATATATATATATATCGACTCAGACTTAGGTGGTTTTCCTTACCCTTTCAATTGGTCTGTTAGTTTAGTCATGTAGTTTACTTAGTAGGTGTTATACTGAGCTCGAGTCATACCTATTTACAAAATTAATGAATCGTGAGTATTTTAAAGACATGCCAAAGGATACTACGGATATTTCAAAGGGCGTACCTTTTCTTAAAAACACCATAGCCCCTATTTTCTAAACACACGATTCGTGTTATTTCAAATGTCAAAACCGTATGACTCATATATATAAATATATATTCCTATATGTTGCGTTATTATTCATGTTCCGTATGTTCTTGCTGTTCGCATCGCATCGAATGCTTATTTGTGTTTTCAATTGTTATTATTAAAATCATGTTGTCAGGACACCAACACCATTACTGATGATGCGTATGCTCCACGTACACCTGCTTGCCGGCTCACACACATCATCATCGGTAATTGTCATGTCGCGTACACATTAGAAAACACTATTTCATTGTATAAATTGCTAGTTAATAGTTTCGACATAGTGCGCTTGCTTTTATATGATAGCTTATATATTGCATTTATTACTGTGATATTTCATGCATGTGTATTTTCATTTGTCATGCAATACTATGGTATTTACTGTTTATTGACTTTTGATTATGGGATTCGGATTTCCATGAGAGTTATGGATTTGGAGAAGACGTAAGGATTTTATAAACTCATTATCATTTTAAAGATAGAAAATTATGGTTTTCTCATGATATGATTTGAGAAGTGTCCACCATGAGTTTTCTCGGTCCTTGAGCGATATCATACACCCGATTCGAGGAGGAGGAGAAACCGTCTGTGGGTGCATAGTGGACCCGGTGCGGTACCCCGGGACAAGATGGTCGCAGATGATGGCGTTGAGCCTAGCAGGAGAGCACTACCGACCGGTGATTTTATTGTGACTCGACGGATATCCGGAGGATACCGATCGGAGTATAGGCCATTCCGGATTGCCGGAGCCTGAGGTATTGAGATTTGATGTTACGGGCCAGTCCGGATTGCCGGAGCCTGAGATATATATTTTGTGTCGATGCTAGACAATGATTCTCTGTTGATTTCTTTGATGATACTTCGATTTTATACAGGAATCTCACTGAGATAAGAAAACATTTTCCCCATTTTTATGTATGCTGTTTTCATTTTAATGCATTCATACATCATATATGTATTATGTTGCTTCCTGAGACACTGACACGAGCACTTAATATTACACTTATGTGTAGATGGTACAGCTTTATATATTGAGGATATATATTATCGTATGACCTAGGATTGAGTCATACATGCGATTTCTGCTCGGTGATGTTTTCTACTCACGAGTTGGCAACTCACCCGCGTTGTGCCGCAGTTTCTTACAGGTTTAGCCGTACAGGTTTTCTTGGCGGCTTTGCTGGCACACTGCTCCTTTCCAGGTGATTTCTTTGGTAGGTTGGTTCACTCGCATCGTGACCACCATTGTACTTTATTTACTTTCAGTTGTATCTAGTAAACTCCATCAACCAGACTTGTATATTGTTTAGACTTAGAAGACCAGCGTATATTCTTTCGACCTTAGAGTCGCGCTTGTATTATTATGGCTTTCTTGATGATTTTGGGTTTCCTTTTGAGTTTTGATCCTCGCCCTTCGGCGTTGTATATTATAGTGCTTGCGTGGTTGTGACCGCCAATTGGCGAAGAGCTAGCTCCCGCTTGTGGATACCTTTATATATATTTCATGTGTTGTACCCTTTTGGGGCCAGTATTTACAAAGGAAACTCTGCCGAAATTTTCAGAAAAGACTTGAGGTTTTAAAAAAATGCATATTTTGGCTTATGTTGTTAAACCACATGCTTTAAAACTAAACTTTTACTTCTATCTCTTTTCAAATGGTTTAGATTTCTGGGATTTTGGCTTACTTGAATTAGATGGGGTCCTATAGACTTCATATGATTCAAGTGCCAGTCACGTGCCATTTCCGGTCGTGACAAAGTTGGTATCCGAGCCAGGTTAACCTTGATTCGAGTCTATGTTTGACTATGCGGAGTCTAGGGCGTATATTTATATTCGGAATCTAAGCTTGACCTTACGGAACTTAGAATTGGTCGAGGGGGTATTAGACCCGAACTTTCGTCGCGTAGGTTGACCTTGGTTGATAGAGTAGGTGACTTAAGTAGAATGATATACCGTGTGTATATTCCGTGGCATACTTACGATACGCTACTCCGCTTAAGAAGCGTTAGGATGTACATTTCCTTGCACAATATTATATTCATTCCCATGAAGTAATACCCAGTCCCTATAAATAATTAGCGTATTTTGATAAATAATATCTCCAGATATTTTCCTAAATTTTTCTACAGATTTTCCGTATTTTCCAGAATTTAATCCAGATTTATTTCAATATATATATATATATATATATATATATGCAATTTTTATTTAAAATAATTTCTTAACCTACTAATCTAAAACTAAAATCCTAAAAACTATTTCTTTTCATTAAATCCTATTTTACCCGACCCATCTTCCTTTCCTCGATTTCTTTATTTAACCCAGCCCAGCCCAGCACTCTATCCCCTCTTTTAATTCTCTGATCTTGGCCCACACTCCCTCTATATTCCTTTTTAATTCCCTCCCGGCCCATGAACCCGAACCCAACCCGACCCGCTCCTTCTTCCTCCCCACGCTCGTTTCCCTTCCCGCTCATTTTTCTCTCCCCCACGACGCACACGTTCCCAACCCCACACCCAGTCGCGACCACGTCCCCACTTCCTCACCCACGACCGCGCGCGCATGCTCACTTCCCCAATCGACCTCGTCCCTCTCTCTCCCTTCACCCCCTCGTACCTCGAGCCCGAGACCCTTCTCCACCCATGCACCCACCTCCTCTGTCACCGCCCACGCCCCTCGCCTGTACGCGTCGCCGACGTTCACCTCTTCGTCATTGACCATACCCACACCCTCGTCTCCACCTCCTCGACTTCCTTCTCTTATCCTCCTCTCTTCCTCCACCTACTCCCCCGGCTCACTTCCCTGCACACCCGACGAGAACCCAACCCATCAACCGTACCTGCGTCTCGTCGTCGCCGGATCTCGCCTCACCGTCGACTTCTCCTTCTAGCCTACACCAAGCACCATAGACCCACCACCAGACCCCCGACAACCTCAGCACCCGAGCACCATCGTCTGCATACTCCCGCACCGGAGCTTCCCCCACTGCCGACGAAGGCCGCACCACCACGACGAGAACCTCGTGCATCGCCGAGCCGCTACCGTCAACGAACCCCTCCACGGTCGCCTGCCACCTCCGACCACCGTGCGACCTCCCCGACACCATCTTCATCACTACCGGGCTCACCCCTGAGCTCGCTGCCGTCGCCGCTGCTGGTGCCGTGCCAGGCCCTTACTTGACCCCTTTCCGTCGTTGCTGCCGGGCTTATCATCGTCGCGGCCTTGACCACCACCTCCGGTTACCGTCGCCTCACCACTTCACTACGCCTCCAAGCTCCGTCTTCTTCACCAAGGCCAAGCTCAAATCCCAGCCGTGTGTAGCCGCGTGCATGTCGCTGTGCTAACCGTGCCGTCGCTGCAGGCTGCCGCCTTCGTCGCCTTTGTGACCATCGATCGTCGTCAGGCAAGTTTTAATACTTGCTTCATGCTATATATTTTTCATTTCGGTTGCGATCTAATACTATTATAAGTGTTCGATGTGAACCATGACCTACAAACCCAGTTAAATTGACGGCAACAAATAACATTGGGTGGCCCGAGTTACAATGAATGTCCCTTAAGACTTTGGTTACGATACGATGTCGTTTGCTCACGTAAAATGATGTCCCGATTTCTGTCGTAAAACCTGAAAACTTTCGTACATGCTAAACTATAAAATGTATAATAAGTTATGTACAAATCGAATTTTAGCGTTCCATGGATCGTATCGAAGATAACTGTTTAGCCTACAGTATTCTATAGTTGGTCACTGGATTTTAACAAACTATTATAGGGATAATTGCGGAGGATTACGATTCTGGACTGCAGTCCAGAACGGAAATCCCAGTTAACCCCTGTTTCTGTATATTGCTGTTCAAATATGAGAATGCGCGGAACCCTATATCGTTATGTAGAAAATTGAATTAGATTTCTTACTCCATTGTTCTCACTAGATTCCTCAACTGTTTGTTATTTTTAACTCATTTTACAATGTCGATACGTTTTGCTGAATTCTGCAGAGGCATATTTTACACATCGAACATAACATGTCCATAACACCCTGTCGACATAGTATATTACTGATCCGCCAATTGCGGTGGGAACCTAAATGATAACCCTAAACATTGTTCATCTATAGCGTCGCCTAATTACGATCCCAAATGGGACTAAAGTGTGTTACAAAATGGACTTCCGATTCTCAAACCAGATTTCCAGTCGTGAACGCTTAAATTGAAATGGTCATAACAACCAAACCTGAAACCCGATTGGCGCGAAACCAATTTTGATGGATAGATAATTCAATGTACTATTTACCCCTTTTACATTGTTTTGCTTAATTCTGCACGTATGACTTATAGTAAATTATGCAGGTGGTAGGACACTGGCTGATGGTATTCCATTCTTATGGTAATTATTGTATTATCATCATATCGTGTAGAAGTCATTGCATCGGTAACCTAGTGATCATATGAATTAACCAGTGTTAGGTATTAGTGTTTGATTGTGGCAAGTACGCGAGTGTTTAAGCATGAATGGATAAGTGAAAGTGACACGTACTTGTACGCAATCAGCAGACCCTATTTATATATTGCATTGTCGACGTCTATGGGACATGTATAAGTGTAACTATAATTGGTATGGGATGATTATGGAAGCACTTATATGGGTGTCATAGATAAGGCACCAAACACTGTCCATTTATCTTGGGTATCAGTCGAGACATGCTTGATGGAGACCCTGTCTCCAGTTCTCATGTAGACTTGTCATGGACCGACTGGTATTTGAGTTTATGGTTGGCGTTTGATGTAGACCACGGGGTGTGGGGTAGTTTGAGTGTGAGTTCAAAAGAACCTCGGGAGTCCCATTGCCGGCACATACAGCGACTCTGGTGATATATGGCGATATTACTGATTATTAGCGAGCAACTCGGGCCCGTGTTCCCTTGTCCTTGGGTCTTACCCTTGGGTGGGGGATACTCACGAGTGGTTGACTCTCACACTTGGACTGACGATAGGCTTAGTGATCTGTACAGTGAGACTTATAGACTGATAGGGTTAGTGACATTGACACGCATTGCTTACTGATTCAACATACCTGCCATACTGTTTACTGCTTTACTGTTTACCTGCTCTATTGGTTACCTGCATTGGCTACTTCATATTCACGCCATTATTCCATGATTACTGTTTCATATTCATTATTATTGCATGAGTTCCCATTTGTATCTATATATATATATATATATATATATATTGCCATCGTGTCGCTCTGACGACCTGAGTATGCATGCTCAGAGTAAGAAGTGGATCTAGCTTGGACCAGGACCTGACGTACCTCGAGGATATCGCGGACATCTTGATCAGCGACCCAGAGCTATACTCTCTTGATCTCCATCTGGTTAGTTCTTTTGTATTTGTTTTTGATTTAGTGACCGCATTTCTCATTACCTGTGCATTGATTACTGATTACCACGTAGAGCTAGAAGCCGAAGTGTGACTACGGAGGGATATTTCCTCGACCGTAGGAGCATGGCTAGCCTTTTCGACCCCTCGTATTCCATATTTTGGGAAGAGGGTCGTGACATGGTTTTGTTGGTATCAGAGCCAGGTTTTGCTTCGATTGGGATTGCAGTTTCCGTGTAGGGCTTGACAATCTAAGACATCCTTCGGTCTAGATTGTAAACTTGTCATTCTTGATCTTGATTCACATAGTGTATTCTGCTATACATATTGATCCATTCGCTAGAGTTTTTGGTGATTTAGTAGAGTTACGTGGTTGTAATTATGAACTGCAGCATAGTTACAATACTGTACTCTATTGAGTGACTTGGAGTTCTACATCTGATTTCCGCTCGATTGAGTTTCACCTCACCCGATATTCTTGTTTCATTGTCTATTCTATATCTTGTTCTGGTTTTTACTCCTTGTACTCCCCAGAATCAGACTGTCGAGATTTTGAATGTGCTGCAAGGTTTGAAGGAAGCCCAGGAGCGAACGAACGACCTGTTAGCTGAAGGATTAGGAAGGCAGATGACTCAGGCACCAGCGGAAGCCTCCAATCGTAAGGGAATCCCTGTTAAACAAGGAAAAGAGGTGAAGATGAAGCGCCCACCTGTTCCCCAGCAACGGAAGCAGCGGAAGGCTCAACGTTGTGGATACTGAAGAAGCCAGGATACTTTCGGAGAGACTGTCGCAGCACCAAAGGACAGTGCCTAATTTGCGGATCCAGCGAACATCTTGTCAATGGGTGCCCTAAAAGGAAGGAACTACAAGGGGGAGATTCGTCCACACTCTCCACTCTTGCTAAGTGATGGTTATTTCATAACTCGAGCTTCGAGGATAGTACGGGTCCAGCGCAGAATTCCACTTGCTTGACGAGAATGCAGGGGTCTAGCTATCAAAGGAGAATTATCACCTTTCTGCTTTCAATAAAAAAATGTTGTCACTCTTTTGTAAATATTTCCTTTCGTTTAAGATCTTGTATCCGTTGAACTTTTAGTTGAATGCAATAAAACTCTGAGTTGTGATGTATGTATCGTTCCCTTGCCTCTCACTTTATTTATACTATTCATTGCATCAGCATTCTAAATTTTGACTTTTCAGTCCTTACCTACCGCATATTTTCCTTGTACTCGTATCCTTGATTATTTTCTTAATGTGTTCCACTGTCTAACCATGACTCTTTCTTTTCAGGCCATGGCCCACCCTGGAGCAGGGCCGCCTCCAGATGAGAACGCACGGTCGTGCGTTTCCTTGGACTGCATGCTGGTGAGTTCAGATGACGAGATCAACGGCCCACAGGTGATTTTCGGAAACAGCGATTCCGAGGGTGAGGGATTCGCAGCCCCAGAAGTCGACATGATCAACGACTCTGACGACGAAGAAGAGGACCCGATAGAAGGAGATCCCGAGGAGGACCCGATAGAAGAAACTCCAGGAGAGGAAGACCTTGGGGAGAATCCAGTGGAAGAAAATCCCATAGAAGAAGGTCCAGAAGAAGAGAATCACGTGGAAGCAGACCTTTATGAAGAAGCTCCAGCCGAGGAAGAAGGACCAGAAGAACAAGGCCCCGCGGCAGGAGAACCTCCAGTGGCGATCCCTGCGAGGCGCTATGGAAATGGACGTCCCTATCTGAGCGCGTGAGCCTACCATAACCTGCTGAACTCCCATAACCGCGACTGACGTGATTTAGTTTTTGTCTCCTCTGACCAAATAAATCTATGTATAGTTTAGGGCCATCTTTTATTTTTTGAGAATGCCTTATTTGGAATTTTCTGGAATGAAATAAAATTTCTGAGTTCGCTAATCTTTTGATTTTTGGTTCGCATGATGCTTTGATTGTTTCCCCTATACATTTCTTTTCCTCCTGAGGTTCATTGTTGTCCTTCACTCCTGCACCTTGTGCTGATTTGACCCTCGTTTAGATTAAAAGTACTGCACCCCGATCTTTTGAATGGGCCATACTCTATTGTAACCCCTATCCTGACTAGCCCTTATACACCAATAGTGCTTCCTTTTATTACATTCAGTGACGTCGTTATTCAAAAAATTTAGTTTTCATTATTTTGTATTTATCGAAAAATTTCGTGTTATTAACTACTTCCGTTTTACCCGTTTTAAATGATTTACTACTCTTCACATTTTTAATAGCGCAAACATATATCGCGCATATTATTTTGTTCCATGCCTCTTATTGTCACCATGTGGGTTTTCTAAGTTATTTTAAAATTTGTTTGATCGATACATTTATTCTAAAATACTTTGGCCTATCGGCAAACCCTTCACTATCATTTGTTATTGCTATTTTATTTTTGGTATTATGCGTATAATTTATCCTTATAGATGATCCTGTCTTATGCTTGCTTAGGCATATTCTGTTAGTTGCGTTATTTCTTATACTTATATGGACCTTGGATTTTCCTAACTGTTTTAAGTAAATCACTATATGTTAGCACTTAATTTTGTGGCTTTTGCACATCATTTATTGGTTATTGTTTATTTTAAATTTGGAGAACGAAATTTTTGTAAGGGGGTATGATATAATACCCAGTCCTTATAAATAATTAGCGTATTTTGATAAATAATGTCTCCAGATATTTTCGCAAATTTTTCTACAGATTTTCCGTATTTTCCAGAATTTAATCCAGATTTATTTCAATTTATATATATATATATATATGTATGTATGTGTGTGTGTGTATATATATATATATATATATATATATGTATGTATGTATGTATGTATGTATGTATGTATGTATGTATATATATATATATATATATATATATATATATATATATATATATATATATATATATGTATGTATGTATGTATGTATGTATGTATGTAATTTTTATTTAAAATAATTTCTTAACATACTAATCTAAAACTAAAATCCTAAAAACTATTTCTTTTCATTAAATCCTATTTTACCCGGCCCATCTTCCTTTCCCCGATTTCTTTATTTAACCCAGCCCAGCCTAGCACTCTATCCCCTCTTTTAATTCTCTGATCTCGGCCCACACTCCTTCTATATTCCTTTTTAATTCCCTCCCGGCCCATGAACCCGACCCCGACCCGACCGGCTCCTTCTTCCTCCCCACGCTGGTTTCCCTTCCCCCTCATTTTCCTCTTCCCCACGACGCACACGTTCCCAACCCCACTCCCCGTCGCGACCACGTCCCCGCTTCCTCACCCACGACCGTGCGCGCATGCTCACTTCCCCCATCGACCTCGTCCCTCTCTCTCCCTTCACCCCCTCGCACCTCGAGCCCGAGACCCTTCTCCACCCATGCACCCACCTCCTCTGTCACCGCCCACGCCCCTCGCCTGTCCGCGTCGCCGACGCTCACCTCTTCGTCGTCGACCATACCCACACCCTCGTCTCCACCTCCTCGACTTCCTTCTCTTCTCATCCTCTCTTCCTCCACCTACTCCCCCGACTCACTTCCCTGCACACCCTACGAGAACCTAACCCATCAACCGTGCCTGCGTCTCGTCGACGCCGGAGCTCGCCTTACCGTCGAATTCTCCTTCTCGCCTACACCAAGCACCATAGACCCACCACCAGACCCCCGACCACCTCAGCACCCAAGCACCATCGTCTGCATACTCCCGCACCGGAGCTTCCCCCACTACCGACGAACGCCGCACCACCACAACGAGACCCTCATGCATCGCCGAGCCGCTACGTTCAACGAACCCCTCCACGGCCGCCTGCCACCTCCGACCACCGTGCGACCTCCCCGACGCCATCTTCATCACTATCAGGCTTACCCCTGACCTCGCTGCCGTTGCCGCTGTTGGTTCCGTGCCGGGCCCTTACGTGACCCCTCACCGTCGTTGCTGCCGGGCTTATCATCGTCGCGGCCTTGACCACCACCTCCAGTTACCGTCGCCTCACCACTTCACTACGCCTCCAAGCTCCGTCTTCTTCACCGAGGCCAAGTTGAATCCCAGCCGTGTGTAGACGCGTGCATGTCGCTGTGCTAACCGTGCCGTCGCTGCAGGCTGCCGCCTTCGTCGCTTTTGTGACCATCGATCGTCGTCAGGCAAGTTTTAATACTTGCTTCATGCTACATATTCTTCATTTCGGTTGCGATCTAATACTATTATAAGTGTTCGATGTGAACCATGACCTACAAACCCAGTTAAATTGACGGCAACAAATAACATTGGGTGGCCCGAGTTACAATTCCCTTAAGACTTTGGTTACGATACGATGTCGTTTGCTCACGTAAAATGATGTCCCGATTTCTGTCATAAAATCTGAAAACTTTCGTACATGCTAAACTATAAAATGTATAATAAATTATGTACAAATCAAATTTTAGCGTTCCATGGCTCGTATCGAAGATAACTGTTTAGCCTACACTATTCTATAGTTGGTCACTGGATTTTAACAAACTATGATAGGGATAATTGCGGAGGATTACGATTCTGGACTACAGTCCAGAACGGAAATCCTAGTTAACCCCTGTTTCTGTATATTGCTGTTCAAATATGAGAATGCGCGGAACCCTATATCGTTATGTAGAAAATTGAATTAGATTTCTTAATCCATTGTTCTCACTAGATTCCTCAACTGTTTGTTATTTTTAACTCATTTTACAATGTCGATACGTTTTGCTGAATTCTGCAGAGGCATATTTTACACATCGAATATAACCTGTCCATAACTCCCTGTCGACATAGTATATTACTGATCCGCCAATTGCGGTGGGAACCTAAATGATAACCCTAAACATTGTTCATCTATAGCGTCGCCTAATTACGATCCCAACTGGGACTAAAGTGTGTTACAAAATGGACTTCCGATTCTCAAATCAGATTTCCAGCCGTGAACGCTTAAATTGAAATGGTCATAACAAGCAAACCTGAAACCCGATTGGCGCGAAACCAATTTTGATGGATAGATAATTCAATGTACTATTTACCCCTTTTACATTGTTTTGCTTAATTCTGCACGTATGACTTATAATAAATTATGCAGGTGGTAGGACACTGGCTGATGGTATTCCATTCTTATGGTAATTGTTGTATTCTCATCATATCGTGTAGAAGTCATTGCATCGGTAACCTAGTGATCATGTGAATTAACCAGTGTTAGGTATTAGTGTTTGATTGTGGCAAGTACGTGAGTGTTTAAGCATGAATGGATAAGTGAAAGTGACACGTACTTGTACGCAATCAGCAGACCCTATTTATATATTGCATTGTCGACGTCTATAGGACATGTATAAGTGTAACTATAATTGGTATGGGATGATTATGGAAGCACTTATATGGGTGTCATAGATAAGGCACCAAACACTGTCCATTTATCTTGGGTATCAGTCGGGACATGCTTGATGGAGACCCTGTCTCCAGTTCTCACGTAGACTTGTCATGGACCGACTGGTATTTGAGTTTATGGTTGGCGTTTGATGTAGACCACAGGGTGTGGGGTAGTTTGAGTGTGAGTTCAACAGAACCTCGGGAGTCCCATTTCCGGCACATACAGCGACTCTGGAGATATATGGGGATATTACTGATTATTAGCGAGCGACTCGGGCCCGTGTTCCCTTGTCCTTGGGTCCTACCCTTGGGTGGGGGATACTCACGAGTGGTTGACTCTCACACTTGGACTGACGATAGGCTTAGTGACCTGTACAGTGAGATTTAGAGACTGATAGGGTTAGTGACATTGACACGCATTGCTTACTGATTCAACATACCTGCCATACTTTTTACTGCTTTACTGTTTACCTGCTCTATTGGTTACCTGCATTGGCTACTTCATATTCACGCCATTATTCCATGATTATTGTTTCATATTCATTATTATTGCACAAGTTTCCATTTGTATCTATATATATATATATTGCCATCGTGTCGCTCTTACGACCTGAGTATGCATGCTCAGAGTGAGAAGTTGATTTGGCTTGGACCAGGACCTGACGTACCTCGAGGATATCGCGGACATCTTGATCAGCGACCCAGAGCTATACTCTCTTGATCTCCATCTGATTAGTTCTTTTGTATTTGTTTTTGATTTAGTGACTGCATTTCTCATTACCTGTGCATTGATTACTGATTACCACGTAGAGCTAGAAGCCGAAGTGTGACTACGGAGGGATATTTCCTCGACCGTAGGAGCATGGCTGGCCTTTTCGACCCCTCGTATTCCGTATTTTGGGAAGCGGGGCATGATACATGATCTATCCTTATTGATATCGGTTTATGGTTTTTGCTACTATGATTGCATAGACAGAGAGAACTGCGGCTAGAGTTGCGGTCAGCACGAGCTCGTCACGGACGGGGACATACCACGGCATGATTCCAGGGACATACGATTGCATAGATGCGTCGTTTTATTGTGTTTTTTCATGCCATGAGCGTTTGATGGATTGCTTTTACAAAATTTCTCGAACGTGCAGATCAGCACCAGAGGATTGGACCACTGCTAGAGTCCAGTCAGAATGTGATGACCGTCATTGCACCGTTATTCTTGATGATTGAGGCACTGTTCAGCGTGCGGACGAATGATTCACTTGTTGTTGCGACTGACAAGATATCGCCCCAGATGTTTGAAACTAACGCAGCACGAGATGTACTTAGAGATATCATAGAAGATCGCTAGTCACCAAAGGAGGAACGACTAGGACATGTGGTTCGTTGCATACCTCGACGCGAGGTCATCAGATTGATTGATTCTAGCTTGAGAAGACTTCACGCAGGTACGTTGAGAGTCGATAGAAAACGATCGAATGTCAGAAACCCATTTTTCCAAGTTTAAAGTATTCGGAGAAACATGCAAGTAATTCTATGGACCTTCTAGAAGAATGAAACCCTAACTCGATATAATGACCATGAGAACGCTTTAAAACCTTAGGGTTTGCGGCAGTTCCGCGGTGCCATTAATGATGCTTGGGTTTGCCCTTCTACGGCTGGTCCACAGGTACTGTGGCATGTACTGAATATTATTAAATTGTAATCAAGAGTTGAGCTCTCGGGGAATTTTGAGACTTTGACGAGTCGATCGACAGGCTCGACGTCGTTCGGATATCATGTGATGGGATACATTGCTTGGGAGACTCCAGATATGAGTATTGCCGTTGGAGCGCAGTCTATGCAGCCACGAAGAGACGAGTCTGAATTAGTCGACATTAGAGAAATGTGGAGTAAGAGATTCGTACAAGATTTTGACGGGATGACGTTCCACTCTGTTGACACCAGAGATGTGATACGCATGCAGAGGCGTTGAATATGGATAAATCTTCCAGAAGGAGTCGCGATGAGTATACAGCTGTTCCGGAACCAGAAATTGATTTAGTAAAGGATGATGACTTCCGGGTAGTTCAGCAGAAATGAGATTGGGAGAGATTTCGACAGAACCTTTCTGGAATACAATACGAGAAAACTTGGACCCAGGATCGATCATATTCCACACACCCAGTAGGCCAGAGTTCGGCATCATCGATAAGACATGTTATGAGTGACCATGATAGTTGGCCAGAGACCTTTAGAGGATGCGCCAGAGCGGGACTGTTTCCGCCATCTTTGATTTCGGTATTTTGGGCGATTTATTTGCATGATTGAGATTTTGTGCACCACAGTTGAACTTGACTTCGATTTGATGTCATTCGAGATGTTGATTTTGATTTCATGCCTATGGTATGCATATGATTTGACTTGTGCTTTCGGCATAGTTTTCATGCACTTTTTGTATTTTGATTCGATTTTGTGCACGCTGATGCACATGGTTGTGAGATCATATACCACGGTATACCTGATTTGGATTGAGGTTTGTTGTATACCGTCGATTTCGATTGTGATATTCGATATTGTTTTCGTGCACCTTGTGCACTTGACTTGGATTCTTGCGCATACTTGACGCGCTTGATGCGATTTTGGTGCACACCAGATGCACTAAATCGAGATTCTTTGTGCATATCAGATGCCCCTGATATTGTTGTCAGGCACACACCGTTGCCCTTGACAGGTGTTTTCGTGCACACCCGTTGCACTTAGATTTTGTTCTGTGCACATGTATGGCACATTCATTGATTTCGATTTCCGTGCGCACCAGACGCACGTGGCATCCTTATACACATTTTGGGATTGATTTCTTTTGGGACAGTATGTTTTATGATATTTACTATTTGGTATAGTAGCTGAGCAGGACTAGTCAGAGGACAGTACCTGAATATATTTTTGCATGCATTGATAGTTACCGAAGGGATTTCCAAGAAGGAGCTATAGTCTCAGTATTTACCTACGTGTCCGAGATGACACGCAACATTTTACGAAGGATACCCTAATAGATTATTTCAAAAACGGCGGGACGTGAATATAAACAAAGGATATATATATATAGTTATCTTTCTTACAATAAACGTCCGCCACTGTGCAATGATACGTTCATCGCACAACGACTTAAAAGGTTTGGCATGCATCTCTTTCAGATGTTTTGACGAGTTTAAAACGATGTGTACTATGTACATATTTTAGTCTTGAGTATATCATGTTGGTTTTCATATTAGATTTCGACATTGGTGTCTTCACCATAACTCCGATGATTGCGGGATGCTTGACGGAGTTTTGATTTTGGTTTAGATACTCGTTTTTCATGCGCATGTATTGCACTACGATATGTTTATGTATTTATGATTTCGGAGCCCCGACGACTTGATCTTTTTACTGAAATGTTTTAGTATTTGAGGGGTTTAAATTTAAATTCGGAGACCGAATTTATTTAAGGGGGAAGATTGTAACATTTCAGAAAAATAAAATATTATTTTGGGAATTTATATAATTAAATAATAAATACATGAATATTTTAATGATGTGGTACAATTATATACCGATAAATTGGGAAACATTTGGAAAATTATAGGAATTACGGAAATGAGGGTGTTTTATATGATTTAAGCAAATTATAAATTCTTTATGATTAATTATATTCCATTTTAATGCTAATCGCGATTAAATATCATTAATCGTGCATTAAGCTTGATTTGTGCACATGACATGTACCATGTCATATTACACATTGTTACATTTTCCTACCATGGTCTTTTCTTTATTTTTCTTGCATGGCTTTGTTTTTAAATGAGATGAAAAGATAATGAGAAGAAAAGAAATGAAAATGAAAAAAGAAAAAGGAATAAACAAATGGGTATGGGTAAGAGAGAGAAGAGAGAGAGAGGTGAGGGGTCTTTGACCATGGCACTCATTTGTTTATCCTTCATTATTTCCTTCATCATCTTATCCTCTCTCCCTCCATGGCTGCCCTCACTCCCCCACCTCCTCTTCAACCTCACAAACAACCCCAAATCAACATCAAAACATCATCTTGCCTTCACAAAAAACATGCACAAGCTCACTACAAGCATGGGAGATCAAGAAAGTTTGGATTTTGAGAACTTGGGGCAACTCAAGAAAATTCTTGAGTTGCCAAATGAGGTAATTCCTTCATACTTAGTATGGTATTTCATTAACTTAAGCATCCATACATGTTAAGAAGTGTTTTAGTGAGGTTTTGTGAACTTAGAAAATTCCTAGAAGAGCTTTGAGGGATTCTTGAATTGAGATAGCGTAATTGAGATTAGTAGAGGCCATAAAACCCCTGTGGTGATAGTATATTGGACTAAATCAGAGACAAGAACCCCAAACCCCAAACTTAGAAACCCCGATATCGGAAAATTATGGGAATTGTGATGATTTTAGTGATCTGCTATGACCCGGGGCACCTGAAAAATATTTAGCGAAGACTGAGAGATGTGCAGGCAATATAGAAGCTAACCCCAAAACCCAAGACCCCAATTCCACTTCTAGGCCACAGATTTAATCACTTGGGCCGCAAATTGCAGCCTGGGTACTCCCATTTTGGTTCATGCTTGGTCCAGGGCTTTATCTTCAGTAAATTAGACCTTCCACATATGCAAAATTGGCTAATTTCACCTGGGGTAAAATATGGAAGTGTTTTTCATAGTTTCTGATTTCGTTTTGCGGCTTTTAATGAATTAGGATTTGGAATTTGATATTGTGTCCCTTCGTCTGACGTTTGTACGTCAGCGACGAGGGTTGTTTGGTTATTCTTGCATGTGTAGACCATAGGTTTTAAGCTATGTGTTATGTTCCCCTCCGAATGGCGGCCGAGACATTAGGACGTCTTGCCTGGAGATTCGGGGCAGATGCTATATGGTTTTATCCGTCTACCACTCCGAAGATGCCAAGTTGATTTATGGCACCGTGTATCGGAGGTTTGGACAGATGCGGTCGATGTAGCAAACTTCGTCAGATTCTCCCTCGCTTGAGGGGTTTTGATTGTGGGGATGCTCTTCCCTGCAGGTGCAAGCCCCTGCAGTTAATTACGCTGCCGCATCGCGGCAGCCACTTTCTCCTTTTCCAGAATTTCACTTCGTGTCGTGTGTGTTTGTTTTGTTTGTGGTTGTCCGTGGATTGTATACGGAGACTGAGTAATGCCGTCGCCCGTAGGACGTGGATTAGTCCAAATCCGTATTTACTTAGATTTGGGTTTGGTGTTTTTGGTTTAAGGATACGTTAGCCGTATTGAGGCTAAGATCAACTTAAACGTTCGTTAAGGATACGTTAGTCCTGTTTGAGACTAAGATCGACTTAACGTGATGATCCATTTAATATATGGCCGTCGGGACTCGTCACCTCTCTGACGTCGTTGAGAAATTACAGCGACAGGTGTCAGAGGAGTTCGGAGATATACCCTCGAACCGAAGTTGATTAGGGAATATGTAGTCTGTTTGAATGTTTAAGGATACGTTAGCCGTGTTTGGGGCTAAGATCAACTTAAACGGGATCGTTTAGATCCGACAAAAGAGCGTCTGGGGGCTCTATTGTTCCAGTTTAGGGACGTAGTGGTCCATGTTCCAGTTTAGGGACGTGGTGGTCCATCATTAGTTTAAGTACATTTCGGTCCACGAGTTTAAGGACCCCGCAGTCCGTATTACCAGTTTAGGGACATGGCGGTCCAACATTCCCATTTTGGGGACGAATATGAGTTTAAGGACCCCACAGTCCGTATCAATGTGTGATTGTCATGACCCGTCACCTCTCTGACGTCGTTGAGGAATTACAACGATAGGTGTCAGAGAAGTTCGGAGATGTACCCTCGAACCGGATGTAAATTGATTTAAGAGAGCAGCTGTGCTCAGTCAATTTAATTTGAGGACTTACGGCCATGATTGGGCTAAGTTCAGTTTCAACATTTTTTTCTTTGGCCTGTGCTAGGGCTTTACTCCTTTTTAGTAATGCACTGCATTATTTTTGTTTTGGTTGGGCTCTGCCCTTTTATAAATGATGCAGAGCATCTATTTTGTTTGGGCTCTGCCCTTTTTTAAAATGCATAGTATTTTTATTAGGCCTGTTAGGCCTTTTAATTGGGCTCTGTCCCTTTTCTTTAATAATGCAGAGCATTAAATACTCTGACAGTGCCCCACGTGGCTTGTCAGGCGCTTTGCGCCAAGTAATGAGCGCAAACTCATATGGTGGTGACACGTGTCACGCTCTGGTGAGTGCAAGCGCAACAGTGCAGTGCGCTATGTCAGTATGCTGCGCTGCTGCGCCACTGACACGTGGCACTTCCTGGTGGCTTGCGCCAACACAGGAGCGCAACAGCGCAGTTCTTGCGAGTGCAGAGTACTGTTTTATCTTTTGATCGATTTTAAATCAAAGAAAACAAGTTTTTCTTGTTTTCAAGGAACCAATGGTTCATAAGCAAGTGCAAAGCACTATTATTAGTTAGTTTTCTTTCTTATTGAAGATCGTTGATCTTGTTCTTAGATCAATGATATGTTTTTAAGAGAATTTTCTCTTTTTCTAAAGGTTTTTACCTTTTCTTCTTTTGAAATTTCTTCAGAGTTCTCTCTGTTTGAAGTTCTTGATTTCTCACAAATGTCCCCCCCTTTGATTTGGGGTCTAGGGGCCTTTATATAGTGCCCGTAAATTTGTTAAATTTGTTAAAGAGATCTTTCTCTGAGTGATTTGGGGAATTTTCCCCACCGTTGGATGTTTGATCCAAGGGCTCCTGTTTTACAGAAGAAAATCTTCTTGTTTTAAGAAGAACAGAAAGATTTCTTTAAAACTTTAATTCTATTGGCGCAAATGCCCCAGCGCGTCGCACGGCGCAGCGCAACTGCGCTTGCGCATCTGCGCTTGCGCATCTGCGCTGACACGTGTCGCGCAGCGCACGGCGCAGCGCATCTGCGCTGACACGTGTCGCGCAGCGCAACGCTTGCGCAAACTGAAGCGTTGCTTCCTTTAATTTTGTTTTAAATAGAGCTTTGCTCTGATTGGGCGCGCTGCCTTGGGCGCTGCGCTGACGTATCAGCGCCTGACGCGTGGCGCGTTGCGCCCGGGATTTGAAGCGTTGCTTCAAAATTTGAATTTTGAATTTCAACAGAGCTTTGTTCTGATTGTGGGAAACATGTGATACGCGTGCCGTTTTGGTTTTCATGTGCGATTTCGGTTTACGATACTACGTGTGATATGTAGGTACCCCCACGTGGACTTCGGATGATGAAGAAAAGGTTGGCGACATCGACTTCGGTAAGCGAGGATCAAGGTGAGTAGATATATATCCACGGGGGAAGTCGGGTGGATGACGTATAGCACCTCCGCAGTTTCGTAGTGTAAAATATGATTATGTTATATATATATATATATATATATATATATATATATATATATATATATGCGTGTGTGTGTGTGTGTGTAATGTAAGACTTATGATTATCAAGATAGGTTTAGGCGTTTATGGGTTAGTTTTAGTGTAATTAGAAGTAACTTAGTTTAGCTTCCTAGTCGCGAAACCCTAGAGTAAAGATTTGCACACACGCGCGCGCACACGTATACATTTTTTTTACTTGTGTGTGTGTGTGTGTATATATGTATGTGAGTATGTGTGTGTGTGTGTGTCTATATATATATACATATATATACATACATACATACATACATACATACATACATACATATTCATAGATAATGAGGATAGTATATGGTACTTGGAGATGAGTCAATGTGATTGGGCATGATGCCACGAGATCGGTGATGTGATTTAGTTCGTATTATGATATACGACATGAGACTATAGTGGGTCTTTAAGCGATGTGTTTTCATACACACACACACACATATGTGTGTGTGTGTGTTTTGATGGTATCAGTATGTACTAGACTTTAGATCAGTACCCCCAGTTCATGATATGTGATGATGATACCATATAGATGTTGTGTTATATGTGATATTCGACCCGTACCCTGATTTGGGATGCCGTACGATGGATTTACCGTACGAGATATAATTATGATGATAGATCCGCACTCTTGACTCGAGAATGTCATATTATATATATTGTATCGTACGTGATACTATTGAGGCGGGATCACTGTCAGTCCCCGCTTCCCAGAGTGCGCTAAGATAGGCACGTGACAGAGCCAACCATGCTACCTGTGGATAGGAAACATCCCTCCACAGTAACATTACGGCTGTCTAGAGATATCAAGAACAGGAAAATATAGTAAACTATCTAGTACATGTCCATATGCCAGAATAAACGAGTCAAGAAATAATATAATGCGGAAGAAAAAGATCCAAATACAATAATAATCTGGAAAGTATGGAAATAACTAAACTAACTGGATCATCACTGCTCGGCCTGTCGGCTGAAGTACTCCTGCTCGGCCTGCGACAAGGGTAGCGGATCTGGGCCATGCAAAACCCAGACGTCAGTGCGTCATAATATCAACAATAATATAGTCAGGAGGTAACAGGATATGCATGCATGAATATAAACAGTAACAAGAGTATAACAGGGATATATATAACAGTGAAGTACATCAGTATAAGTGACATGCAGTGATATCTAAACTGTGCTACGGGGTTATCCATTCTAAAGTCTTCGAAATCAATTAATGTAATCCTCATTGTAACCCATCAGTGATTATTCCGTAACGCCAGGAAAAACGGCAAACAATAGGTATTCCGTAGCGCCCGGAAAAATGGCAAACAATAAGATGGCCCTTTGAGTTACGTTCGATTACATTCTTGATTTCCCCATACCCCCAAGTTATGTGTTCAAGTCAGGTATTGATAAGTCTGAAGCTAATGCCAACACAAGATCAAGCAGGAACATGTTTGTCTATACAGACAACAGGATATGTCCATCGGGACAACATGTCAGGATTGTCGGCATTTGTTCATACCATAATTTTGCATTATTTTATTCCCCATTCTTATTCAGTTTACAAAAAAACAGGTGCTTTTGACCCATGTCTGCTACATAGTTGCAGGTTACAGGTTCTCGGAACAAAAACAGTGAAAAAGATGAAAAGACGATACAAAAGTGAGACTCCAACGAATGGAAGAATCTTGATCAAGCCTACAATTTGGAGAATAAACGAAGATCAATAAATAAGTTCACAGAGTACAAAAGCAGCGCAAGGTTCAAGACTTCGTCACGAAGCAACGGTAAAAGTCCACTACAATTATTCACTGTGGAGATCTGGAAGAAAACCAGAAGACATTCTGAAGAACAAACTGAAGAAAATAGAAGGAAAAATGCAGCAGAAGATTCCCTGAGAAATTGAGCCCACAAGCCCACTACATGGCCGCGGAACCGCAGCCAAACAGGGGCTTGGGCCGCGGATCCGCGGCCATGATGTGCCCGTGTCGGTGCAGAATTCTTGTGTCGGTGCGTCAGTGCATTAGTTAGGTTTCTTAGGGGGTAAAATTGTAAAAGCAGATGTGCGTCGATTGTAAACCTAGGGTTTCTATGAATCTATAAATAGAAGCCTTAAAACCTTTTTTAGGTTATTCCTCTTTTTATTCATCTATTCAGATCTGAAAATTCCTGTGTAAATGTTTGGAGAGAGCCATCAATAAAGTAAGTAGTTTTATTTAATTGCCTTAGTTTAATTTTCTTATCTGCCCTAGTTAGATAGATAGATATGTTTTTCAATTCTCTAATGAGCGAGTAGTCTCCTCGTTTGTTAGGGTTAGATTTGGGGAAGGCTTGAGAGATGAAAATCTCTCACCCATTTCTTGCCCATCACATATAATTAATAGGACTCCATGCATACATACACACAAGTTCCCTACGGCACCTTACCCTACGAGGTAACGGTGATACCGTAGTATAAACGACCGGTTGCGTATGTTTTCCATGGAGGTTAGGGTAAGAATTAAGAAAGGAAGGACTAGAACCTAGAGGAAGAAACATTGATTCTTCCCGATGGTACTAATCCCCTTTATTAATTATTACCACAACACCTAAAGAGATCTAAATTAGGGCATTGAAAGCGGTGAGGAAATCTTCAATTTCCAAACTTAACTTAAACCTAACCCTAGCAAGATTCTAGTCTTAGTATAAATCAGTTTAGCTTTTAGCGATAATCCATTCACACCATTTGGAATTAACTCGTTAGACCAAATTAGGAAATACACAACATCCCTGTGGACCGACCCGTGCTCACCGGCTAGCTACCAAGCGACGTCGTTCTTGATTGTGGTTAAAATTATTCTTTGATTCATCTTTTAAAAGCGCACAAGCACGCTAAATCTCTACAAATCAGCATTAGAAATAGGATCAGATAACATGTCAAGTAGTGTACATGTATCAAGTCATGTCAAGTAGTGAACATGTATCAAGTCATGTTAATTCGTAGTGTATCAGGTCATGTCAGGTAGTGTACAAATATCAAGTCGGTGCTCATAATCAAACTGTAATAAGTATGGGTACACAATATCAAGTATGTAGTACTAATATAACAATAAAATGATATAATGCAGCATGGTATGCGAATAGATATGAAATCAATGATATGGATGTACAATTATTGATTAGGGTTACAATTACAGTTCAATTACTAATTAGAATGTACTTTATTAAACATGGGGTGTTCTAACAATAATGACATGGACTAATATGATAGGTAGATGCAGCTACATGTATATTAAATGTTATAGTTGCAAACGGGTATCTGAAAACTGTAAAACTTTCATATGGATGTGTAATGGGATAAACGGTTAACATTTTATTAGTATGGATGCATGATACTATACCTAGCATGTAGCAAGATGATTTAGCATGCGACTAGATGTGTAAATACTAATATGGATGCATACAGATGTCGTATAACAGTAAAATGATAAACTAGCAAGTGCGGGACATATAACTCAACAATATGAGATGTAACTATTCAATTTGATGCAGTATATGGTAGTATAATATGTAACAAGATAGGTTTTCATGCACTAGATCTGAAATGATATATACGGATATATACGGATGTCGAATAAATCGATAAAACTGAAAAACAATAATGTGGATTGCAAAATTAATCATTTTGAAGTATTATAATTCAAATAGATATAGATTATAATATTATAGCATGTAGCAAGATTAACTTGCCTCGATGAATCGTGATACGGATACGCACGTCCGACGTCGGTAAAACGTCACAACGCACGCACGGCACGAGACGGGTCCAGGAAAGGCAAGAGCACGACCACGCCGGCTGGGAACGTCCACTAGGTTGTTCGGACCGTCGGCAGCGGCACGGTTCCGGAGGGTGACCGGAAAACAAGAAATCAAGAAGTAAAGAGAAGAAAAGAAAGGAAGAAGAAGAAAGGAGAAGAAGAAGGAGAAGATGGTCTCTAGGGTGTGGTGCTCTGGGTCAGAGGAGGTCTAGGTGATGGGGTGACGTCGGCAACGGGTCTCCGGCGATCACCGGAAAAGATCAAGAAAGAGAAAGAAAGAGAAAAGAAGAAGGAGAAGAAGAAGAAGAGGGAACTAGGGTTTGGTGTTCTGGGTTTAGAAAGGAGGTGAGGCGAGGCAGGGAATATGACGACGACGATGATCCGTCGACGTCAAGGTTCAGGCGATGGTTCCGGCCAAGGGCAGTAGGTGCTAAGGTTTCAGGTGAAGGGAAAAAAAGAGATCGGGATGTGGGGTTCTGGTCTGGAGTTGGCTCGGGGTTGGAGAAGGTGACAAGGGGACGTTGACGAGGCTGGTCAGCGGTGATGGTGCCGGCAATGGCGACGTGGGCGAGGAGGAGGTTGCACGGGTGCAGTTTCTTGGTGTCGGGGGTGTGCAGTTATAGGGTCGGGTATAGGGTGAAGGAGGAAGGAGATGGAGGAGAAAGGAGATGGTGATGACGAAGGAGGGGGTGGAGACGAGGGCGTTGAGGCGGCGACGCTGAGGGGAGTTGATAGGTTAGGTTCGGGTATGGGTGCAGGCTCGGTCTGGGATGAAGGAAAAGAAGAGGAGGTGGATGAGGGTGAGGAAGTGGAGGCGAGGGAGACGATAGTGGTGATGTGAACGGAGGTGGTGTCGATGACGGTGGAGGCGAGCGACGGGCGCGGGCGCGAGGAGGCAGCGAAGGCGGGAACAGAAAATGAAAATGAAGAAGAAGAAAAAGGAAAGAAAGAACGTGAGAGAGAAAGAAAGGAAAAGAGGAGAGAGACAGAGGGAGTGCGTAGAGAGAGAGAGAGAGACAGAGAGAGGAGAGAGATCGAAAGGAGAGAGATAGAGAGTACGAGATCGAGAGGAGAGAGAAAGTTGTTTTGTAGTGGGGATATATAAAAGTTTTAAAAATCTTTTTGGTTAATAAAATTTGTTAATCAGTTAATAATATTTTAAATATAATATTAATAAAATTAGATATTTTGGAAAATACAAACCTAGTCCAAAACACGCCCGGGTCGGGTTTAAAAATTTAGTTTTAAAATATGAAAAATATATGCGAAGTCCAAATCTCAAAATGCATGCCCAGGTAACGAAAATGCATACCCCCAAGAACGGATGCACGTACGTGCGCCTAGCCATACAAACAAGTCCGTTTCACTGAATGGGATGAGAACAAAATGCGCGGATGCTACTACGGAGTTAGGGGTATCATGCAGGCCATGTTACGTAATTTTAAATTATTTTACGTGACTTAAAATGTTATCTGGTGAAAGATGCAATGTCAGATAAAATGCCAGTAAGCAGTATTCATGAAAATGCACGTATCTATGTAACAAGTCAAGGTAATTCATAAATATGAATCAAATAAGTTCAAGCAAGAAGGTCGGGTCGAATACAATGTAAAATATAAAATACCATTTGTACCCAAAACATGATAAATCAAGAAAATACCACAAATAAGGAAATACGAGAACTGGAATTGGTATAAATGAACTAGGGTGTTACATTATACCCAACTACAAAAAGAATTTCGTCCTCGAAATTCCAAGAACAAAGAAAGATAAACGATCAAGGACTACAAGAATAAGTGTGGAAACTTCTGTCAGATTTCGTCTTCTCGTTCCCAAGTCGATTCTCCATGCGAGCGATTTCCCCAAGAAACAAGTACGAGAGGGATAGCCTTGTTCTTAAGAACCTTTTCCTTTCGATCCACAATCGACATCGGTCGTTCCTCAAAGGTTAAATCTTCTCGTACAGTCAGCTCCGAATGATCCAGCACGTATTTTTCATCTCGAACATACTTACGGAGTTGAGATACATGAAACACGTCATGAACATTCGCTAAAGATTGCGGTGAAGCCAATCGATATGCCACTTCTCCAATATGTTCCAAAATCTTGAAAGGCCTAACGAATCGAGGACTAAGCTTGCTTCGACTCCCAAAACGAATCATTCCTCTAGTTGGTGATATCTTCAAGAATACCAGATCACCAACAGAGAACTCTAGAGGTCTTCTCGATGTATCGGCCCAACTCTTCTGCTGATCTTGTGCTGCCTTCATATGATTCCGGGTGGTGTTAACTTTCTCTACTGTTTGCACGATCAAATCCGGTCCCAACAATCTTCGTTCTCCAATATCGTCCCAACAAACAGGTGAACGACACTTGCGACCATATAATGCTTCGAATGGAGCCATCTAAATAGTCGCCTGAAAACTGTTATTGTAAGAAAACTCCACCAAGTGTAGATGATCCTCCCATGAACCCGTGAAGTCTAACATGCAAGCTCTCAACATGTCTTCAAGAGTTTGGATCGTTCTCTCTGACCGGCCATCTGTCTGAGGATGATAAGCTGTGCTAAACTTCAATCGAGTCCCCAAAATTTCCTGTAATCTTCTCCAGAAGTGCGACAAAAAATCGGGTATCACGATCAGAAACGATACTCACAGGTACTCCATGCAATCTTACAATCTCCTGCATGTACCGTTCTGCTAACGTTTTCATTGACTGACCAACTCGAAATGGTATGAAATGAGTTGCCTTGGTCAATCGATCAACAATCACTCAAACTGCATTGTTGCCCTTTGGACTCCGCGGTAAAGCCGTCACGAAATCCATGGTTATATGTTCCCACTTCCATTGAGGAATCGGAAGTGGTTGCAATAAACCAGCAACCCTTTGATGTTTAGCCTTAACTTATTGACACACCAAGCACTTCGCTACAAAGTGGGCAATCTCCCGTTTCATGCCTTCCCACCAGAAATGCTGTCATAGATCTCGGTACATCTTCGTGCCTCCTAGATGTACGGAATACGCGGAACTGTGTGCCTCCTTCATAACTTCTTCACGAATATCTCCTTTTGGCACACACAAACGGCTCCATATCGCAACGAACCATCTTCATGAATTAACAAGTCCGTTCGAAGTCCAGCTTCAACCTGTTCTCGAAACTTCTGCAATCTTGGGTCCTGTGACTGCGTTGCTTTAATATTATCGATCAACGACGACTGTACTTGCAGATGCATCAACTGTCCCGAAGAATGCGGTAGCACGATCTCCAACTCGAATCTCCGAAAGTCTTCGATAAGTTCCTTTTGTGCAGTCAACATCTGAATTGCTGGCAACCGACTAAGCGCGTCCGGCACAACATTAACTTTCCCCGGATGGTACTTGAGATCAAGATCATAGTCAGTCATTAGCTCCAACCATCTACGCTGCCTCATATTAAGCTCCTAAGCTCCTTCTGTGTGAACAAATACTTCAGGTTTTTGTGATCGGTGAATACTTCGACTCTTTCGCCCAATAAGTAGTGTCTCCAAATCTTCAAAGCAAAAATCACAGCTACTAGCTCCAAATCATGAGTTGGGTAATTCTTCTCATGGGTCTTCAACTGTCTCGATACGTAAGCTATAACCTTCCCATGCTGCATCAAAACACATCCCAATCCCTTCCCAGATGCGTCGCCGTGAATCACTAATCCTCCAGAACTGTCTGGTACGGTCAAAATACGAGCGGTTATTAATCTTTGCTTCAACGCCTCAAAAGCTGACGCACAACTATCCGTCCATACGAACGGTACTTCCTTTCGCGTAAGCTTAGTCAAAGGCTCAGCCAAACGAGCAAAATTCTCCACGAACCTTCTGTAATATCCGGCAAGGCCAAGAAAACTTCTGATCTCTGCTACGTTCTTCGGAATCGGCCAATCTTGAACTTCTGCAATCTTTTCGGGGTCAACGGCGATTCCATCTCCGGATACGACATGCCCTAAAAACTTCACTTCTTTAAGCCCAAACTCGCACTTGCTCATCTTTGCATACAATCTTTCTTGCCTCAATGTCTGCAGTGCGATTTTCAAGTGTTCCGCATGCTCTTCAATGCTCCTCGAGTAGACCAGAATATCATAGATAAACATCACTATAAACTGGTCCAAGAACGGTGAAAAGATTCGGTTCATCAAGTCCATAAATATCGCCGGTGCATTCGTGACTCCGAATGGCATCACTAAATACTCGTAATGTCCATATCGAGTTCGGAACGCAGTATTGCAAATATCCTCTGATTTAACTCGGACCTGATGATATCCGGATCGCAAATCCAGCTTCGAGAATACTCTCGCGCCACTAAGCTGCTCGAAAAATTCGCCAATGCGAGGGATCGGGTACTCGTTCTTAATAATCACCCGGTTTAATTCTTGATAATCGATGCACATCCTCCTTGTGCCATCTTTCTTCTTGACTAGAAGAACTGGAGCTCCCCAAGGTGAATTGCTGCTGCGAATCCAACCCTTCTCAAGTAATTCAGTAACCTGCTTCTTGTCTTCTTCCAACTCCACTGGTGCCATCGGATAGTACGCCTTTGAGATTGGCGCTGCACCAGGAACAAGATCGATCGCAAACTCCACATCTCATTTTGGTGGTAAACCCGAGATGTCTTCGAACACGTCCATGAACTCTCGAACTACAGCTGGCCCTTCTTCCTTATCAACTTCCATAAATGAAAGAACATTGTTTGTTGGCCTAGCCCTAAACTCAGCTGGCCCGACAGAACTGGTTCCTCCAGCAAAAACAAACTCCGGATGTCCGGGAATCTGGAAAATCACTTTCTTTGACCTACAATCAATGTGAGCGTGGAAAGTGCCGAGAAACTCCATTCCCAAGACAACTTCATAACTGCCGGTATCAGTCACCAAGAAATCTGCAAAACATGAACTGGTAAGTAATGAAATGAGAGAACTAAGGAAATAAAACGACCATGATACAAGGAAATGAAATAAGACCAGGACTCCAAGTTACTTAAATAGAGTACCGCATTGTAACCATGCTGCAGTTCATAGTTACAATCACATAACTCCGTTCAAGTCGCCCAAATCCTAGCATCAGAATCAAAATAATAGGACGAGAGAAACAATAAGGAACCAAAAGGATTCAAGCCAAGATGCAAAGTTGTTTGCATATCGTCAAGACCAGGGTCAAGAGAAATATATGATTCAAGAATCACGATAATAAGGTGGCACGACATGTTCCTAATCACGGATTCCGATTCGTGTATTGGGTCCAATACCCAACTACAAAAGAATCAAACCCGATTAACCTAAATCCTATGTCTCTGATACCAAACAAACCTTGTCAGGCCCCGCTTCCAAGAGTGCGCTAAGATAGGCACGTGACAGAGCCAACCATGCTACCTGTGGATAGGAAACATCCATCCACGGTCACATTAAGGCTGTCTAGAGATATCAAGAACAGGAAAATATAGTAAACTATCTAGTACATGTCCATATGCTAGAATAAACGAGTCAAGAAATAATATAATGCGGAAGCAAAAGATCCAAATACAATAATAATCTGGAAAGTACGGAACAAACTAAACTAACTAGATCATCACTGCTCGGCCTATCGGCTGAAGTACTCCTGCTCGGCCTGCTACAAGGGTAGCGGATCTGGGCCATGCAAAACCCAGACGTTAGTGCGTCATAATATCAACAATAATATAGTCAGGAGGTAACAGGATATATAGGCATGAATATAAACAGTAACAAGAGTATAACATGGATATATATAACAGTGAAGTACATCAGTATAAGTGACGTGCAGTGATATCTAAACTGTGCTATGGGGTTATCTATTCTAAAGTCTTCGAAATCAATTAATGTAATCCTCATCGTAACCCATCAGTGATTATTCCGTAACGCCCGGAAAAACGGCAAACAATAGGTATTCCGTAACGCCCGGAAAAACGGCAAACAATAAAATGGCGCTTTGAGTTATGTTCGGTTACATTCTTGATTTCCCCATACCCCCAAGTTATGTATTCAAGTCAGGTATTGATAAGTCTGAAGCTAATGCCAACACAAGATCAAGCAGGAACAGGTTTGTCTATACAGACAATAGGATATGTCCATCGGGACAACATGTTAAGGTTGTCGGCATTAGAAACATGATCAGGTAACATGTCAGGTAGTGTACATGTATCAAGTCATATCAAATAGTGCACAGGTATCAAGTCATGTTAAGTAGTAGTGTATCAGGTCATGTCAGGTAGTGTACAAGTATCAAGTCGGTGCTCATAATCAAACTGTAATAAGTATGGGTACACAATATCAAGTATGTAGTACTAATATAACAATAAAATGATATAGTGCAACATGGTATGCGAATAGATATGAAATCAATGGTATGGATGCACAATTATCGATTAGGGTTACAATTACAGTTCCAATACTAATTAGAATGTACTTTATTAAATATGGGGTGTTCTAACAATAATGACATGGACTAATATGATAGGTAGATGCAGCTACATGTATATTAAATGTTATAGTTGCAAACGGGTATCCGAAAACTGTAAAACTTTCATATGGATGTGTAATGGGATAAACGGTTAACATTTTATTAGTATGGATGCATGATACTATACCTAGCATGTAGCAAGATGATTTAGCATACGACTAGATGTGTAAATACTAATATGGATGCATACGGATGTCGTATAACAGTAAAATGATAAACTAGCAAGTGCGGGACATATAACTCAACAATATGAGATGTAACTATTCAATTTGATGCAGTATATGGTAGTATAATATGTAACAAGATAGGTTTTCATGCACTAGATCTGAAATGATATATACGGATATATACGGATGTCGAATAAATCGATAAAACTGAAAAACAATAATGTGGATTGCAAAATTAATCATTTTGAAGTATTATAATTCAAATAGATATAGATTATAATATTATAGCATGTAGCAAGATTAACTTGCCTCGATGAATCGCGATACGGATACGCACGTCCGACGTCGGTAAAATGTCGCAACGCACGCACGGCACGAGACGGGTCCAGGAAAGGCAAGAGCATGACCACGCCGGCTGGGAACGTCCATTAGGTTGTTCGGACCGTCGGCAGCGGCACGGTTCCGGCGGGTGACCGGAAAACAAGAAATCAAGAAGTAAAGAGAAGAAAAGAAAGGAAGAAGAAGAAAGGAGAAGAAGAAGGAGAAGGTGGTCTCTAGGATGCGGTGCTCCGGGTCAGAGGAGGTCTAGGTGATGGGGTGACGTCGGCAACGGGTCTCCGGCGATCACCGGAAAAGATCAAGAAAGAGAAAGAAAGAGAAAAGAAGAAGGAGAAGAAGAAGAAGAGGGAACTAGGGTTTGGAGTTCTGGGTTTAGAAGGGAGGTGAGGCGAGGCAGGGAATATGACGACGACGACGGTCCGTCGACGGCAAGGTTCAGGCGATGGTTCCGGCCAAGGGCAGTGGGTGCTAAGGTTTCAGGTGAAGGGAAAAAAAGAGATCGGGATGTGGGGTCCTGGTCTGGAGTTGGCTCGAGGTTGGAGAAGGTGACAAGGGGACGTTGACGAGGCTGGTCAGCGGTGATGGTGCCGGCAATGGCGACGTGGGCGAGGAGGAGGTTGCACGGGTGCAGTTTCTTGGTGTCGGGGGTATGCAGTTATAGGGTCGGGTATAGGGTGAAGGAGGAAGGAAAGGGAGGAGAAAGGAGATGGTGACGACGAAGGAGGGGGTGGAGACGAGGGCGTTGAGGCGGCGACGCTGAGGGGAGTTGATAGGTTAGGTTCGGGTATGGGTGCAGGCTCGGTCTGGGATGAAGGAAAAGAAGAGGAGGTGGATGAGGGTGAGGAAGTGGAGGCGAGGGAGACGAGAGTGGTGATGTGAACGGAGGTGGTGTCGATGACAGTGGAGGCGAGCGACGGGCGCGGGCGCGAGGAGGCAGCGAAGGCGGGAACAGAAAATGAAAATGAAGAAGAAGAAAAGGAAAGAAAGAACGTGAGAGAGAAAGAAAGGAAAAGAGGAGAGAGACAGAGGGAGTGCGTAGAGAGAGAGAGAGAGACAGAGAGAGGAGAGAGATCGAAAGGAGAGAGATAGAGAGTACGAGATCGAGAGGAGAGAGAAAGTTGTTTTGTAGTGGGGATATATAAAAGTTTTAAAAATCTTTTTGGTTAATAAAATTTGTTAATCAGTTAATAATATTTTAAATATAATATTAATAAAATTAGATATTTTGGAAAATACAAACCTAGTCCAAAACACGCCCGGGTCGGGTCTAAAAATTTTGTTTTAAAATATGAAAAATATATGCGAAGTCCAAATCTCAAAATGCATGCCCAGGTAACGAAAATGCATACCCCCAAGAACGGATGCATGTACGTGCGCCTAGCCATACAAACAAGTCCGTTTCACTGAATGGGATGAGAACAAAATGCACGGATGCTACTACGGAGTTAGGGGTATCATGCAGGCCATGTTACGTAATTTTAAATTATTTTACATGACTTAAAATGTTATCTGGTGAAAGATGCAATGTCAGATAAAATGCCAGTAAGCAGTATTCATGAAAATGCACGTGTCTATGTAACAAGTCAAGGTAATTCATAAATATGAATCAAACAAGTTCAAGCAAGAAGGTCGGGTCGAATGCAATGTAAAATGTAAAATACCATTCGTACACAAAACATGATAAATCAAGAAAATACCACAAATAAGGAAATACGAGAACTGGAATTGGTATAAATGAACTAGGGTGTTACATTATACCCAACTACAAAAAGAATTTCGTCCTCGAAATTCCAAGAACAAAGAAAGATAAACGATCAAGGAGTACAAGAATAAGTGTGGAAACTTCTGTCAGATTTCGTCTTCTCGTTCCCAAGTCGATTCTCCATGCGAGCGATTTCCCCAAGAAACAAGTACGAGAGGGATAACATTGTTCTTAAGAACCTTTTCCTTTCGATCCACAATCGACATCGGTCGTTCCTCAAAGTTTAAATCTTCTCGTACAGTCAGCTCCGAATGATCCAGCACGTATTTTTCATCTCGAACATACTTACGGAGTTGAGATACATGAAACACGTCATGAACATTCGCTAAAGATTGCGGTGAAGCCAATCGATATGCCACTTCTCCAATATGTTCCAAAATCTTGAAAGGCCCAACGAATCGAGGACTAAGCTTGCCTCGACTCCCAAAACGAATCATTCCTCTAGTTGGTGATATCTTCAAGAATACCAGATCACCAACAGAGAACTCTAGAGGTCTTCTCGATGTATCGGCCCAACTCTTCTGCTGATCTTGTGCTGCCTTCATTTGATTCCGGATGGTGTTAACTTTCTCTACTGTCTGCACGATCAAATCCGGTCCCAACAATCTTCGTTCTCCAATATCGTCCCAACAAACAGGTGAACGACACTTGCGACCATATAATGCTTCGAATGGATCCATCTAAATAGTCGCCTGAAAACTGTTATTGTAAGAAAACTCCACCAAGTATAGATGATCCTCCCATGAACCCTTGAAGTCTAACATGCAAGCTCTCAACATGTCTTCAAGAGTTTGGATCGTTCTCTCCGACCGGCCATCTGTCTAAGGATGATAAGCTGTGCTAAATTTCAATCGAGTCCCCAAAATTTCCTGTAATCTTCTCCAGAAGTGCGACAAAAAATCGGGTATCACGATCAGAAACGGAGACGAGAGCGGTGATGTGAACGGAGGTGGTGTCGACGACGGTGGAGGCGAGCGACGGGCGCGGGCGCGAGGAGGCAGCGAAAATGAAAATGAAGAAGAAGAAAAGGAAAGAAAGAACGTGAGAGAGAGAGAAAGGAAAAGAGGAGAGAGACAGTGGGAGTGCGTAGAGAGAGAGAGAGAAAGACAGAGAGACAGAGAGAGGAGAGAGATCGAGAGGAGAGAGATAGAGAGTGCGAGATCGAGAGGAGAGAGAAAGTTGTTTTGTAGTGGGGATATATAAAAAATTTAAAAATCATTTTGGTTAATAAAATTTGTTAATCAGTTAATAATATTTTAAATATAATATTAATAAAATTAGATATTTTGGAAAATACAAACCTAGTCAAAAACACGCCCGGGTCGGGTCTAAAAATTTAGTTTTAAAATATGAAAAATATATGCGACGTCCAAATCTCAAAATGCATGCTCAGGTAACGAAAATGCATACCCCCAAGAACGGATGCACGTACGTGCGCGTAGCCATCCAAACAAGTCTGTTTCACTGAACGGGACGGGAACAAAATGCGCGGATGCTACCACTGGGTTAGGGGTATCATGCAGGCCATGTTACGTAATTTTAAATTATTTTACGTGACTTAAAATGTTATCTGGTGAAAGATGTAATGTCAGATAAAATGCCAGTATGCAGTATTCATTAAAATGCACGTGTCTATGTAACAAGTCAAGATAATTCATAAATATGAATCAAACAAGTTCAAGTAAGCGGGTCGGGTCGAATGCAATGTAAAATGTAAAATACCATTCGTACCCAAAACACGATAAATCAAGAAAATACCACAATTAAAGAAATACGAGAACTGGAATTGGTATAAATGAACTCTAGGGCATATATATATATATATATATATATATATATATATATATATATATATTGATGGTACCAGTATGTACTAGACTTTAGTTCAGTACCCCCAGTTCTTGATATGTGATGATGATACCATATATGTAACACCTGAGTTCATTTATACCAATTCCAGTTCTCGTATTTTCTTTATTCGTGATATTTCTTGATTTAACGTATTTGGGTGCAAATGGTAGTTTATGTTTTACATTGCATTCGACCCGACCCGCTTGCTTGAGCCTGTTTGATTCTTAGTTATAGATTACTTTGACTTGTTGCATGGACACGTGCATCTCATGTTTAGTATATACTGGTATATTTATCTAGTGTCCCATCTTTTATCATATAACATTCTAGGTCACAGAAAATAATTTAAAATTGCATTTCATAGCCTGCATGATCCCCTAACCCCGTGGTAGCATCCGCGCAACTTGATCTCGTCTCGTTCAGTGAAACGGACGTGTTTGGATGGCTACGTGCACGTACGTGCATTCGTTCTTTGGGGATGCTTTTTCGTTACCGGAGGCTTCATTTTGAAATTTGGAAGTCGCATATATTTTTCATATTTTAAATCTAAATTTTTAGACCCGACCCGGACATATTTTGGAGTAAATTTGTATTTGCCAAAGTCTCAAACGGACTAATATTATAATATTATATAACCTTCCGTTTCAACTGAAAATATTTTAAAGAAAACAAATAAATCTCTCTCTCTCTTTTCATTAATTAATTCATGCACGTCTCTCTCCCTCCCCCTCGTGAACTCTCTCTCTCTCTCTTTCCTCTCCTGGGTCCCACTCCTCTCTCTCTCACCCGCGATAACTCTTTCTCTCTCCCCTCACAAAGATACAAATTTATCTCTCCATACTGTGCACATCTCTCTCTCTCTCTAGCTCCTTCTCTCTCTCTCTCTCTCTATCCCTATCCCTCTCTCTCAGAATTTCTCTCTCTCTCTCTCCTCTCGCATAATTTCTCCCTCCCTATCTATATTTTTCTCTTCTCCCATTCCTTTCAACAGCGAACACATAGACTAAACCTAGCTGCCGCCGCCTCTTCACCGTCGCCCACAGCTCGACGTCGCCTCCACCTTGTCAGCCTCCTCTCGTCTCCTCTTCCTCCTCTCCCGTCTCGCCAACCCTGATGAGAACCACTTTCCCGTCGTGATCGCCACAACCGAACCCAACCTCATCGCCGACCTTGCCTCACCGTCGTCGACTGCTTCTCGACCTCGCCTCCTCTCCTCCTCGACTACTTCAACCTCCCTTCACCCTCGTCGCCAACAATCATCTCACTTGCACCTTTCTTTCTCGGCCAGCCTGCGCCCAGAACATTGCATCGCCGATCCCGACTCAACAGCCAAGCCTCAACTTCACCACCGCCATCATCCTCTTCATTTCTCCATAAACTCACCCGTGAAACCATCTCCCCTCGCCTGCATCTTCCTTCACCAAGCACCTATCAAAACTCACCCCTCCCGTCAGTTTCCGACCTTCGGCTGCATCACCCGGCGTGCACCTCGCCAACCTCGTTTACTCCATCATCGGCGTGCCCCTGCAACTTCCAAGCACCCCATCACCTCCACCTACTGCCGACTCCTCCTTCATCTCCGAACCCAACTGAAACCCTAGCTCGAGCAACCCATGGTGCCACCTTCTTCCTTCACCGAGACCCATCGGTGCAAAAACCCCAGCACCAAGCGCAACCCAATCGAGTAGCACCAACCAGGCCAGCTCCAGCGACCACCATCGTCTTCGCCATGCCATCGTCTCCATCTCTTTCTCTCGAACCAGCACCTAGTTGAGATCCCACATCTGGTCTCCGCGGTCGCAGCAGCAGCGAGAACCGAGGCTCCAATGTGTGACCTGCAATTATTTGAACGTTGTGATGATTTCTCTGCCTCTAGATCTCCATTCCGTCAATGTTCGTGTATGCGCGCAAAGTGTTCGACGGAATGCCCCAGTGGAGTTTTTCCGTAGTTTTATCGCATTCTTACTGCGTGACGTATATCTGTGGATCCCCGAGGCAAGTGAAACTTGCTACATGCTATCTTTATGAGTTTATAACTATTTATTAAATATTAAACTTATAGTTTGAATCCAAAGTCACCTATTTCAACTTAACCGTTCGATGTTCCGTTTCTATCTTTAGATTCAGAACTTGAATTATAACCGTTGCATTTTAGTGTACTACACCTAGTAACCACATCTGTATGCTAAATCATATAATAAATATTTACATAGTCTATGGTACCCTTTCTATAGTTTACTCTATTGGACACCCGTGTGCATCTTTAACCTGTTTTAGTTATAATTGCATCTATTGAACCTATTATACATATCATTGCATCTTTAGATTACGTAATACATGTTAGCATGATTTTAACAGCCATATTTGTATACTGTAGCTAAGTAATGATAACCGTGCCTCGATATAATTTAACCTGTACCTATTTGCATATTATATTACATGTCCAGTTTATTGTTCTGACAGTACCCGTGCTTGTTTACTTATAACCATGTTTATATTAGTTGATTTATGAGCACCCACATAACATTTTGTGCTTCCTGACATGACCTGTTGCACTTCCTACTTGATATGACATGGTACCGTACACTCTTGACATAACATGACACCTAATTACACTACTTGACCTGACCTGATGTACCATGGCTTTACCTGTTACCTGATCTTGTGTCTAATGCCAACCAACCTGACCTGTAGTCCTTACGGACCGTTCCTGTTGTCTATCCAGACAAACCTGCACCTACCTGATCCTGAGTTGGCATTAGTTCTTGATTGCTTAATACCTGACTTGAACATATATAACTTGGGGGTATGGGGAAATCAATGATGAAACCTGACTTGTAACTCGACAGTTCGATACCTTTACTGATCAGTCTTACCCGCTAGGCCAGCCCTGGGGTGATGATGCTGACATCACTTATCTTTACATACTACCCTTTTACTGCCTAGCGGCACGTCTCGGATTCAGCCCGAGAATCTTGACCGTGGTCCCGGGTATGCACGGGATACTATTGAGTTATATTGATGATTCATCAAATTGATTTCAAAGACTTGAGAGTATTTAACCTAATAGACCAGTTTAGATTACTCACTGCACACTACCTGCCACTGCCCTGATTTATATTGCTGTTACAATTGCTTTACCTTTTATGATTATACTTGCATGTCTTGCTACCCTGTTTATATATTATTGCTTGACGTTATGACGCGCTGACGTCTGGGTTTTGCATGGCCCAGATCCTCTACCTTTGTTGCAGACTGACCAGGAGTATTGCCGCTGTTAGACCGAGCGGTGAAGATCCTATCGGTATGCAGTTTTACTTTCCAGGTGGTTCATTTATTGTATCTTTTGCTTCCGCATGTTATCATTTCTTGACTCATTTATTATGGCTCATGGACATGTACTAGATAGTTTAGTCTACTTTCCTGTTCTTGATATCTCTACAGCCGTAATGTGACTGTGGAAGGATTTTTCCTATCCACAGGTAGCATGGTTGGCTATGTCACGTGCCTATTTTAGCGTACTCTGGGAAGCAGGGCGTGACATGGTTCTTTTGGTATCAGAGCCCTGGATATAGGTCAATAGAGTCTAATCCTTTTGTAGTTGGGTATTAGACCCAATACACGAATCAGAATACTCGTGATTAGGAACATGTCCTGCCACCTCGTTATCGTAATTCTTGAATCATATCCTTCTTTTATCCTTCGCCTTGATGATATGCAAACCACTTGCATCTCGACTTGAAACCTTTTTGGTTCACTATTGTTTCTCCCTGTTCCTTGATTCCGATACTAGGATTTGGGCGACTTGAGTGGAGTTATGTAATTGTACCCATGAACTGCAGCATGGTTACAATGTGGTACTCTATTTAAGTAACTTGGAGTCCTGGTCTTGATTCACTTCCTTGTTTCATGGTTGTTATATTACCTTGCTTCTCTCGGTTTCATTGCTTACCAGTTCTTGTTTTATCGCCAGCTTGAATCATGGTTACCGTGCTTAATCCTCTTCAGTATCTTAACGTCGGATGAAGTCATCTCGGTATCTTACTTGTTCATGTTTTCCTCGCATTAGAATTATTCAATTCTGGTGCACCCCTTTGTTTGTTGTTGTCTAGGGAATGGATTTCCGTGGCACTTTCCACGCTCATATTGATTGTAAGGAAAGAAAAGTGATTCTCCAGATTCCCGGACATTCGGAGTTTGTTTTGTTGGAGGAAGCTGTTCTGTCGGGCCAGTCGAGTTTAGGGCTAGGCCGACAAATAATGTTCTTCCGTCGATGGAAGTTATTAAGGAAGCAGCGCCAGCTGTTGTTCGAGATTTCATGGACGTGTTTGAAGACATATCCGGTTTACCGCCGAAACGCGGCGTGGAGTTTTTGATTGATCTTGTTTCTGGTGCAGCGCCAATCTCAAAGACGTATTATCCAATGGCACCAGTAGAGTTGGAAAAAGTTAAGAAGCAGGTTGCTGAATTACTTGAGAAGGGTTGGATTCGCAGCAGTAACTCACCTTGGGGAGCTCCAGTTCTTCTAGCAAAGAAGATGATGTCACAAGGAGGATGTGCATCGTTGATCGAGAATTAAACCGGGTGACTATTAAGAGCAAGTACCCGATCCCTCTCATTGGCGAATTGGTTGAGCGGCTTAGTGGCGTGAGGGTATTCTCGAAATTGGATTTGCGATCCGGATATCATCAGGTACGAGTTAAAACAGAAGATATTTGCAAGACTGCGCTCCGAGCTCGGTATGGACATTACGAGTATTTAGTGATGCCCTTCGTAGTAACGAATGCACCGGCGATATTTATGGACTTGATGAACCAAATCTCTTCACCATTCTTGGACCAGTTTATAGTGGTATTCGTTGAGGATAGCCTGGTCTACTAAAAGGAGTATTGAAGGGCGTACATAACACTTGAAGATCGCACTGCAGACATTGAGGCAAGAAAGATTGTGTGCTAAGATGAGCAAGTGCGAGTTTTGGCTTGAAGAAGCGAAGTTTTGGGCATGTCGTATCTGGTGATGGAATCGCCGTTGATCCCGGGAGGATTGCAGCAGTTCAAGATTGGCCGATTCCGAAGAACGTAGCAGATATCAGAAGCTTTCTTGGACTTGCCGTGTATTACAGAAGGTTAGTAGAGAATTTTGCTCATTTGGCAGAGCCTCTGACCAAGCTTACGCGCAAGAAAGTACCATTTGTGTGGACAAATAAGTGTGCGTCAGCTTTTGAGGCGATGAAGCAAAGGTTGATAACCGCTCTTGTTTTAACCGTGCCAGACATTTCCGGAGGATTGGTGTTTCGCAGCACCGCATCGGGAAAAGGAGTGGGATGTGTTTTGATGCAGCATGGAAAGGTTATGGCCTACGCATCGAGACAGTTGAAGACCCTTGAGGAGAATTACCCAACTCATGACTTGGAGTTAGCAGCTGTGATTTTCGCTTCGAAGATTTGGAGACACTACTTATTGGGCAAAACGGTCGAAGTATTCACCGATCACAAAAGCCTAAAGTACGTGTTCACTCAGAAGGAGCTTAATATGAAGCAGCGCAGATGGTTGGAGCTGATGGCTAACTACGATCTTGATCTCAAGTACCATACGGGGAAAATTAATGTAGTGCCGGATGCGCCTAGTCGGTTGCCAGTAATTTGGATGTTGACTGCACAGAAGGAGCTTATCGAAGATTTTCGGAGATTCGAGTTGGAGATCGTGCTGCCGCATTCTTCGGGACAGTTGATGCAGCTGCAAGTACAGTCGTCGTTGATCGAGAGTATTAAAGCAGCGCGGTCATATGATCCAAGATTGCAGAAGTTTCGAGAACAAGTTGAAGCGGGACTTCGAACGGACTTGTTGATTCATGAAGATTGTTCGTTGCGATATGGTAGCCGTTTGTGTGTGCCAAAGGGAGACATCCGCGAAGGAGTTATGAAGGAGGCACCCAGTTCCGCGTATTCCGTACATTCAGGAGGCACGAAGATGTACCGAGATTTACGATAGCGTTTCTGGTGGGAAGGTATGAAACGGGAGATGGCCCGCTTTGTGGCAAAGTGCTTGGTATGTCAGCAAGTTAAGGCTGAACATCAAAGGGTTGCTGGTTTGTTGCGACCACTTCCGATTCCTCAGTGGAAGTGAGAACATATAACCATGGATTTCGTGACGGCTTTACCGCGAGGTACAAAGGGCAACAGTGCAGTTAGGTGATTGATGATTCTTGGTCAATCAACGGAAGCTGTGGCAGAATGGTACATACAAGAGAATGTAAGATTGCATGGAGTACCGGTGAGCATCGTGTCCGACCGTGACACTCGTTTCTTATCACATTCTGGAGGAGCTTACAGGAAAGTGGGTTTGATTTAGGTTTAGCACAGCGTATCATCATCAGACCGATGGCCAGTCGGAGAGAACGATCCAAACTCTTGAAGACATGCTGAGAGCTTGCAAGTTGGACTTCAAGGGTTCGTAGGAGGATCATCTACATTTGGTGGAGTTTTCTTACAGCAATAGTTTCCAAGCGACTATTCAGATGACTCCATTCGAAGCTTTATATGGTCGCAAGTGTCGTTCACCTGCTTATTGGGACGATGTTGGTGAACGAAGATTGTTGGGACCAGCTTTGGTTGTGCAGACAGTCGAGAAGGTTAGCACTATCCGGAATCATATGAAAGCAGCACAAGACCGACAGAAGAGTTAGGCAGATACGTTGGGAAGACCTCTAGAGTTCGCCGTTGGTGATTTGGTATTCTTGAAGGTATCACCGACTAGAGGGGTGATTCGTTTCGGAAGTCGCGGAAATCTTAGTCCTCGATTCGTTGGACCTTTTGAGATTTTGAGCGTGTTGGAGAAGTGGCATATCGTTTGGTGTCACTATAATCTTTGGTGAATGTTCATGACGTGTGTTACGTACCTCAACTCCGTAGGTATGTTCGAGATGAAACACATGTGTTGGATCATTCGGAGCAGACTGTACGAGAAGATTTAACCTTTGAGGAGCGACCGATGTCAATTGGGGATCTAAGAGAAAGGTTCTTATGAACAAGTTACCCCTCTTATACTTGTTTTCTTGGGGTGATCGCTCACATGGAGCATCAACTTGGGAACGAGAAGATGAAATCCGGCAGAAGTTTCCATATCTATCCTTGTAGTTTCTTGATTGTTTATCCTTTCTTGTTCTTGGAATTTCGAGGACGAAATTCTTTTGTAGTTGGGTATAATGTAACACCCGAGTTCATTTATACCAATTCCAGTTCTCGTATTTTCTTTATTCGTGATATTTCTTGATTTAACGTATTTGGGTGCAAATGGTAGTTTATGTTTTACATTGCATTCGACCCGACCCGCTTGCTTGAGCCTGTTTGATTCTTAGTTATAGATTACTTTGACTTGTTGCATGGACACGTGCATCTCATGTTTAGTACATACTGGTATATTTATCTAGTGTCGCATCTTTTATCATATAACATTCTAGGTCACAGAAAATAATTTAAAATTGCATTTCATAGCCTGCATGATTCCCTAACCCCGTGGTAGCATCCGCGCAGCTTGATCTCGTCTCGTTCAGTGAAACGGACGTGTTTGGATGGCTACGCGCACGTACGTGCATCCGTTCTTGGGGGTATGCTTTTTCGTTACCGGAGGCTTCATTTTGAAATTTGGAAGTCGCATATATTTTTCATATTTTAAATCTAAATTTTTAGACCCGACCCGGACATGTTTTGGAGTAAATTTGTATTTGCCAAAATCTCAAACGGACTAGTATTATAATATTATATAACCTTCCGTTTCAACTGAAAATATTTTAAAGAAAACAAACAAATCTCTCTCTCTTTTCATTAATTAATTCATGCACGTCTCTCTCCCTCCCCCTCGTGAACTCTCTCTCTCACTCTCACTCTCTCTTTCCTCAACTGGTCCCACTCCTCTCTCTCTCACCCGCGATAACTCTTTCTCTCTCCCCTCACAACAAGAAATCCAAGAACACCTATACTGATCATGGCATAAACCATGCGATACAAATTTATCTCTCCATACTGTGCACATCTCTCTCTCTCATCTCGATCTCTCTTTACCTCCTTCTCTCTCTCTCTCTATCTCTATCCATCTCTCTCAGAATTTCTATCTCTCTCCCCTCTCGCATAATTTCTCTCTCCCTCTCTATATTTTTCTCTTCTCCCATTCCTTTTAACAGCGAATACATAGACTAAACCTAGCTGCCGCCGCCTCTTCACCGTCGCCCACAGCCCGACGTCGCCTCTACCTTGTCAGCCTCCTCTCGTCTCCTCTTCCTCCTCTCCCGTCTCGCTAACCCTGACGAGAACCACGTTCCCGTCACGATCGCCACAATCGAACCCAATCTCGTCGCCGACCTTGTCTCACCGTCGTCGACCTCTTCTCGACCTCGCCTCCTCTCCTCCTCGACTACTTCAACCTCCCTTCACCCTCGTCGCCAATAATCATCTCACTTGCACCTTTCTTTCTCGGCCAGCCTGCGCCCAGAACATTGCATCGCCGATCCCGACTCAACAGCCGGGCCTCGACTTCACCACCGCCATCATCCTCTTCATCTCCCCATAAACTCACCCATGAAACCATCTCCCCTCGCCTGCATCTTCCTTCACCAAGCACCTATAAAAACTCACCCCACCCCCCGTCAGTTTCTGACCTTCGGCTGCATCACCCGGCGCGCACCTCGCCAACCTCGTTTACTCCATCATCGGCGAGCCCCTGCAACTTCCAAGCACCCCATCGCTTCCACCTACTGCCGACTCCTCCTTCGTCTCTGAACCCAACTGAAACCCTAGCTCGAGCAACCCATGGTGCCACCTTCTTCCTTCACCGAGACCCATCGGTGCAGAACCCCCAGCACCAAGCACAACCCAATCGAGTAGCACTAACCAGGCCAGCTCCAGCGACCACCATCGCCTTCACAGTGTCATCGTCTCCATCTCTCTCTCTCGAACCAGCACCTAGTTGAGATCCCACATCTGGTCTCCGCGGTCGCAACAGCAGCGAGAACCGAGGCTCCAATGTGTGACCTGCAATTATTTGAACGTTGTGATGATTTCTCTGCCTCTAGATCTCCATTCCGTCAATGTTCGTGTATGCGCGCAAAGTGTTCGACGGAATGCCCCAGTGGAGTTTTTCCGTAGTTTTATCGCATTCTTACTGCGTGACGTATATCTGTGGATCCCCGAGGCAAGTGAAACTTGCTACATGCTATCTTTATGAGTTTATAACTATTTATTAAATATTAAACTTATAGTTTGAATCCAAAGTCACCTATTTCAACGTAACCGTTCGATGTTCCGTTTATATCTTTAGATTCAGAACTTGAATTATAACCGTTGCATTTTAGTGTACTACACCTAGTAACCACATCTGTATGCTAAATCACATAATAAATATTTACATAGTCTATGGTACCCTTTCTATAGTTTACTCTATTGGACACCCGTGTGTATCTTTAACCTGTTTTAGTTATAATTGCATCTATTGAACCTATTATACATATCATTGCATCTTTAGATTACGTAATACATGTTAACATGATTTTAACAGACATATTTGTATACTGTAGCTAAGTAATGATAACCGTGCCTCGATATAATTTAACCTATACCTATTTGCATATTATATTACATGTCCAGTTTATTGTTCTGACAGTACCCGTGCTTGTTTACTTATAACCATGTTTATATTAGTTTGATTTATGAGCACCCACATAACATTTTATGCTTCCTGACATGACATGTTGCCCTTCCTACTTGATATGACATGGTACCGTACACTCTTGACATGGCATGACACCTAATTACACTACTTGACTTGACCTGATGTACCATGGCTTTACCTGTTACCTGATCTTGTGTCTAATGCCAACCAACCTGACCTGTAGTCCTTACGGACCATTCCTGTTGTCTATCCAGACAAACCTGCACCTACCTGATCCTTAGTTGGCATTAGTTCTTGATTGCTTAATACCTGACTCGAACACATATAACTTAGGGGTATGGGGAAATCAATGTTGAAACCTGATTTGTAACTCGACAGTTCGATACCTTTACTGATCAGTCTTACGGGCTAGGCCAGCCCCGGGGTGATGATGCTGACATCACTCATCTTTACATACTACCCTTTTACTGCCTAGCGGCACGTCTCGGATTCAGCCCGAGAATCTTGACCGTGGTCTCGGGCACGCACGGGATACTATTGAGTTACATCGATGATTCATCAAATTTATTTCAAAGACTTGAGAGTATTTAACCCAATAGACTAGTTTAGATTACTCACTACATACTACCTGTCACTGCCCTGATTTATATTGCTGTTACAATTGCTTTACCTTTTATGATTATACTTGCATGTCTTGCTACCTCGTTTATATATTATTGCTTGATGTTATGACGCGCTGACGTCTGGGTTTTGCATGGCCCAGATCCTCTATATTTGTTGCAGACTGACCAGGAGTATTGCCGCTGTTAGACCGAGCGGTGAAGATCCTATCGGTATGCAGTTTTACTTTCCAGGTGGTTCATTTATTGTATCTTTTGCTTCCGTATGTTATCATTTCTTGACTCATTTATTCTGGCTCATGGACATGTACTAGATGGTTTAGTCTACTTTCCTGTTCTTTATATCTCTACAGCCGTAATGTGATTGTGGAAGGATTTTTCCTATCCATAGGTAGCATGGTTGGCTATGTCACGCGCCTATTTTAGCGTACTCTGGGAAGCGGGGCATGACAATATAGATGTTGTGTTATATGTGATATTCGACCCGTAGCTTGATTTGGGATGTCGTACGATGGATTTACCATACGAGATATAATTATGATGATAGATCCGCACTTTTGACTCGAGAATGTCATATTATATATATTGTATCGTACGTTATACTATTGAGGCGGGATCACCGACTACTATATATATATATATATATATATATATATATATATATATATATATCGACTCAGACTTAGGTGGTTTTTCTTACCCTTTCGATTAGTCTGTTAGTTTAGTCATGTAGTTTACTTAGTAGGTGTTAGACTGAGCTCGAGTCATACATATTTACAATACTAACGAATCGTGAGTATTTTAAAGACAGGCCAAGGGATACTACGGATATTTCAAAGGGTGTACCTTTTCTTAAAAACACCATAGCCCATATTTTCTAAACACACGATTCGTGTTATTTCAAATGTCAAAACTGTATGACTCATATATATAAATATATATTCCTATATGTTGCATTATTATTCATGTTCCATATATTCTTGCTGTTCGCATCGCATCAAATGCTTATTTGTGTTTTCATTTGTTATTATTAAAATCATGCTGTCAGGACACCAGCACCATTACCGATGATGCGTATGCTCCACGTACACCTGCTTGCCGGCTCACACACATCATCATCGGTAATTTCCATGTCATGTACACATTAGAAAACACTATTTCATTGTATAAATTGCTAGCTGATAGTTTCGACATAGTACTAGTACGCTTGCTTTTATATGATAGCTTATACATTGCATTTATTACTGTGATATCTCATGCATTTGTATTTTCATTTGTCTTGCAATACTATAGTATTCACTGTTTATTGACTTTTGATTATGGGATTCGGATTTCCATGAGATTTATGGATTTGGAGAAACCGCAAGGATTTTATAAACTCATTATCATTTTAAAGATAGAAAATTGCGGTTTTCTCATGATATGATTTGAGAGGTGTCCACCATGAGTTTTCTCGGCCCTTGAGCGATATCATACACTCGATTCGAGGAGGAGGAGGAACCTTCTGTGGGTGCATGGTAGACCCGGTGCAGTACCCCGGAGCAAGATGGTCGCAGATGATGGCGTTGAGCCTAGCAGGGAAGCACTACCGACCGGTGATTTTATTGTGGCTCGATGGATATCCGAAGGATACCGATCGGAGTATAGGCCAGTCCGGATTGCTGGAGCCTGGGGTATTGAGATTTGATGTTACGGGCCAGTCCAGATTGCCGGAGCCTGAGATATTGAGATAGCGAGATATATATTTTGTGTCAATACTAGACACTGATTCTCTGTTGATTTCTTTGATGATACTTCGATTTTATACAGGAATCTCACTGAGATAAGAAAACATTTTTCTCATTTTTATGTATTCTGTTTTCATTTTAATGCATTCATACATCATATATGTATTATGTTTCTACCTGAGGCACTGACACGAGCACTTGATATTACACTTATGTGTAGATGGTACAGCTTTATATATTGAGGATATATATTATAGTATGACCTAGGATTGAGTCATACATGCGATTTCTGCTCGGTGATGTTTTCTACTCACGAGTTGGTAACTCACCCTCGTTGTGCCACAGTTTCTTGCAGGTTTTGCCGTACAGGTTTTCTTGGCGGCTTTGCTGGCACACTGCTCCTTTCCGGGTGATTGCTTTGGTAGGTGGGTTCACTCGCATCGTGACCACCATTGTACTTTATTTACTTTCAGTTGTATCTAGTAAACTCCATCAACCAGACTTGTATATTGTTTAGACTTAGAAGACCAACATATATTCTTTCGACCTTAGAGTCACGCTTGTATTATTGTGGTTTTCTTGATGATTTTGGGTTTCCTTTTGAGTTTTGATCATCGCCCTTCGTCGTTGTATATTATAGTGATTGCGTAGTTGTGACCGCCAATTAGCGAAGAGCTAGCTCCCTCTTGGGGATGTCTTTATATATATTTCATGTGTTGTACCCTTTTGGGGCTAGTATTTACAAAGGAAACTCTGCCGAAATTTTCAGAAAAGACTTGAGGTTTTAAAAAAAAATGCATCTTCGGCTTATGTTGTTAAACCACTTGCTTTAAAACTAAACTTTTACTTCTCTCTCTTTTCAAATGGTTTAGATTTCTGGGATTTTGGCTTACTTGAATTAGATGGGGTCCTATAGACTTCATATGATTCAAGTGCCAGTCACGTGCCATTTCGGGTCGTGGAAAGTGTATTTAACAATTCGTACATGTTTGTTTAATCTGTGACTTTTCATTTTACGTGTAGTGCACGTGTAAACCTTTGGGCTTCTAAAAGATTAAAAGAAAATACAATTAAAAATATATGTTGCTGACGGGATTCGAACACAGGGGCTATGTCACAGCAGTGCAAGGCTTTACCAATGAGCTATAAGTGTTTTCTTGCTGTTCAAAAGCAAATTTAATTTATAACTTGTGCTCAGGCTTAGGTACTCCTTTCTGTATTTTGGAAAAAATTCTGTACCGAAAATTTAGGGTTGTTACAATCATAAAGAAAACGGTGTCCAGAAATAAAAAGGACTGGCACGAGAGACTGCATGAAGCTCTCTGGGCGTATCGAACCACGTTCAAAACGGCCACGAATACAACGCCATACGCGTTGGTATTCGGCACGGAAGCGGTACTTCCCTTGGAGATAGAGCTACCCTCTCTCGAGTGGCAGTTCGATACGAGCTGACGGATGAAGAAAATGCCCATCTTCGGCTTGAGGAGCTCGATGCCCTCGATGAAACTCGTCTCATAGCGCAGCAAAACCTGGAAGCTTACAAAGCAAGGATGACGTGCTCATACGAAAGACTAACCAGGCCAAGAACATTCAGCCAAGGCGAACTCGTGCTAGTTGTCAAAAGACCTATGATCCCCAACCGTGCAAAACGGAAGAAATTCGAGCCAAACTATGAGGGCCCGTATATCATAGACAAATTCTACCAAGGTGAGACAACTTGCTCATGGATATGCATGACGAAAGACCCTTCCGGCCAATAAAATGCCGATTCCTTAAGAAATACTACGCTTGTGTAATAACTAAACTTTCTGTACAAAATTTTCCAAAATACAGAAAGGAGTACCTAAGCCTGAGCACAAGTTATAAATTAAATTTGCTTTTGAACAGCAAGAAAGCACTTGTAGCTCATTGGTAAAGCCTTGCACTGCCATGACGTAGCCCCTGTGATCTTATCCCTCCAGCTACATATTATTTTTATTGTATTTTCTTTTAATCTTTTATCAGCCCAAAGGTTTAAATGTGCACTACACATAAAATAAAGAGTCACAGAGTAATCAAACACATGCACTGAGTTATGCCAAACGACTAGGACACGTGGCAAGAATCTAAACCCAAACCAACCCATCTCAACCGGCGAGATTATCTTCTGGACCGGCACCGCTAGGTCCCCCGTAGGGGCTGGTCCCCAATTTCTTCCCCTGGCACCCCTTCGCCTACCCCACTACCGTCATGTTGTTTGTTTACTCTGAAATTATCCAGAAAGTGTAATTTCACTCTTTAATTCTAATTTTAATGCATATTTTTAATGCATTCTTTAACCCTCAAAACCCAAATTTTCCCTATAAATACCACACTCCATTTCACCCCTCCTCACTCAGAATTCTATTACAAAAACTCTATAAAATTTCCAAGTCGTAAGTTGTGCAAGTGGAGTTAGCAAAGGGCAAGATTCCGACGACATTCAAAGAAGAATCCGGCAACGAAACGACGCCCCGATGGTTCCGAGAGCTTCCTCCTTCACCCCTCTTTCTTTATAGCTTGTAAGTCCCCTCTCCCCTTCTCTTTTGCTATTCTAAAACTTCTTCTTTTCAAAACTCGTCGGAAGCGGAGTTATTCTGACTTTCGACTCTCTTTTCTTCAAAACACAATTTTTCTTAAACAATGAAATACCATATTCTCTCATAATGTTTAACAAACATAAATAAACACATTAGAAGAAGTTTCATATCAAAATAATTCATGTTGCAATTTCTATTTTACTTTTACAGTAAAATACCATCATGTTTACAAACGATATTGTTATCCAATTTTAACCGTATTACCTTTAGAAAACTCACGAGAAAATGACCTACCTCGTCACAACACACATTTTTTGACATAGCACGATGAATTTTAGGATTCTAGATTTTGGGAAAATACGCTTTTATGAACAAATACCTTAAAAAATTAAAAACCGTTTTCTTTAAAAAGTGTGTTATTTAATTCCGTGCTATTACGCCTCTACAACCCATTTTAGGGAACCCCGATTGGGATGGTGCGGGTTATCGCACATTCTCGGGCCTAGTAGAGCGAGATGCACCTCCGCAAGTACGATGTCTGTATTTTCCATTTCTGTTAGTCATATTTGAAACTAATATTAACTTAGGAGATATGGGACGAATATCATTTTGGATATCATCAATGAGAGGTTATTAGTCATGTTTGAGACTAAGATCGGCTTGGAAATCATGAGCATATGGGATCGCTTGAAGAATCAAAGAGGTTTAACCTCAGGAAATTTATCCAATTTGGGCTAAGACCGGGTTTCTGTACTACCCAGCAGTGCTAAGCACTCAGTTATACAGCACTCACGTGTGTTTCAGGTGAGGCGCTGAAATAGTGCTAAGCAATAGTTTTTTGTGGCGCCCACGTGTGTTTCACCTGAGGCGCTGCACTAGTGCTAAGCGCTAGCTTTTTGTGGCGCCCACGTGTGTTTCACGTGAGGCGCTACACTAGTGCTAAGCACAAACTTTTTCAGGCGCTCACGTGTGTTTCACGTGAGGCGCTATGTAACTTATCCTTGAGCGCTCACGTGCTTTTCACGTGAGACACTGAGTTCTTTTGGAGATTTAATTTATGTTGATATTTTTAGAAAACTTAAATCTCTGTTAATGGTATTTTGACCATTAACGATCCCCAAGATCATTATTTTGAGGATCTGGGATCATTTTCTTTAAGAACTAAGTTCCTGGAGTATTATGAACTCCATATTTTTCATGTTCATGTTTTCAGTGGTTAAACCTTTTTAATGGTGTTTTGACCATTAAGGATCACCAAGATCACTATTTTGAGGATCTTTGATCGGGTTCTTTAAAGAACTAAGTTCTTGAATTGAAAGAACCAAGTTCCTGGAGTATTACGAACTCCATCTTCTTTCTTTTCAATTTTGTTCTTTCCTGAATTTTTGATTCTCAAGAACAAAATCTTCCCGATGAGAATTAAATTCTCAGCTTGTGGGAGATTTGTCCTACGGATCTCAGATCCATAGAAAGAACTAAGTTCTTTGAGAAGGGTTAAACCCTTATATATGATATGATAGGTAAAGGAGATGTTTTAATCTCAATACTTTCTTTACCTAGGGTTTTGAGGAAGAATATCTTGTTTGAGAATTAAATTCTCTGTTGTTTTGTGGGAGCTTTTGAAATCCTTCTGTATTTATTTTTTACAAAAGCTTATGGGGGTCTCCTTTTTCCTCCTCCCCCCTTTCATCTCTTTGCTCCTATTTATACGAGAAGAAAAAGAATCAATTTGTTGAAAAAATCCCTCATTGAGAGATCATGATTGATTTCATAATCAATCCAATTGATCTTTTAGATCAACCGGTGAATTTTATTCACCGTTGAATTTTTAATCCAAATGCTCTCTAATTAAATGAGACGAATTTTATTTGTTTAACAAGATTAGGAAATATTTTTCTAAGATAGAATTTAATTCTGTTATATGAATATCTTGTTAATTTAACAAGATTAGAATTTTATTCCAACATAGAATTTAATTCTATCACATATAATTTTATTCTATCATATGAATATCTTGTTGGTTTAACAAGATTAGAATTTTATTCTATCATATGAATATTTTGTTAGTTTAACAAGATTAGGAATATATTTTCCTAACATAGAATTTAATTCTGTTATATGAATATCTTGTTAGTTTAACAAGATTAGGAAAATATTTTACTAAGATAGAATTTTATTCTATCAGATGATTTAATTGGTGATATTTTATCACCATTGGATTTTAAATCCAAGATTCTTTGTTAGGAAAAGATCTTTCCATATTAGAAAGATCAAGGAAAATATTTCCTAAATAGAATTTAATTCTATCATTTGATAATTTTAAATCACCGTTGGATGATCCAACGGCTCTCTGTTTAACAGAGAATAGTTAATCAGGGAGATATTTTTTCCTTAATAGAATTTAATTCTATCATTTTGATGATTTATTATCACCATTGGATCTTTGATCCAACAGCTCTGTTTAACAGAGAATATTTCAGATTTTAGGGAGATATTCCCCATGTAGAATTTAGTTCTACCCTCTTTAATTTGGGCGCTGACTCTCACGTGCTTTGCACGTGGGCGCCGCCTAAGAATTTAATTATTTTATAAATAGTCACTCACGTGCTTTGCACGCCGGCGATCACATGTGTTCCACGTGAGGCGCCACTATAGGATTTAATCCTAACAGAGGCTGGCGCTGGCGCTCACGTGGGAAACACGTGAGGACCCAATATAGGATTTAATCCTATCTTAGGCGGTATCTACATGCTTTGCATGTGGGTGCACGTGTTTAACACGTAGGGGTTTTCTTTTATTTTTATAAGGGAACAACAAGCTCTGAGCCAAAATTTTTGGTGGGAACAAAGCCGAAGCACCTGGAGTAAAGCAATTTCGAGCGTTGCATCCCAAGAACTTCTCAGGAAAAGAGAGTCCTCTTGAAGCTGAAGAATGGGCCCAAAATATTGAGGAAGACCTTGCAGCAACGCAGGTACCAGACATAGCTTGGGTTCGTGTGGCCAAGCTTCAGCTCACGGAAAATGCAAGAGTCTGATGTAAAGCCGAGGAAAGTCGTCTTACACAACCAATAGAGTGGGAGACGTTCCACGATCTGTTCGATGCAAAGTTTTTCCATGAGACCTCCTGCTTTGAGATGGAACAACAATTCATCCACCTACAACAAGGCTCCATGTAGGTAAAATCGGTGGATGAATATGATACTGAATTCATCATGCTCAGCAGGTAAAGAATTCATCTCAAATTCTGTTCCGTAAAACACGTAACTATCCTGACATCAATATCTTATCAGGTTCACAGCACACCTTATCCCTATCGATGAGATTCGGGCTAGACGATTCTTACAGGACTTAGACCCGGAGATTCAAGCGGCATTAGCCACAGACGACTATCCAACTCATGAACTGCTCTGAAGGAAGCGCGTCGTTATGAAGTTGTGGTCAATAAGAAGGGTAAGCCTCACGTAGACGGAATCAAATGCCCTGCTATTCAGATGACAGGAGGAGCCTCTTCCAGGATGACTTTTACACCCAAGAGGCTAAGAGGATCGTTTAACCGGTTCAGTCCAGATTTCTGTTTCTACTGCAAGAGAACTGGACACTTGGAGAAAGACTATAGGCGTGCAAATGGCCTGTGTTTGATTTGTGTCACATCTACTCATGCTATAGGAGCGTGCCCATATCGAGGTAACACAGCACCAGCACCTAGATCCATAATGCCAGCTCCGCAGAGGCCACCTATTCAGACACCCGCACCCCGTCTAGCTCTTCCTGCACCAGCGCCACGTGGACTGCCTGCACAGCCTCAGCGTCAATTCCATTAGGCATAGAGAAACGTGCCTCAAGGGCAGAGAAATGTGCCTCTGGCAAGGAGGAATTTACCGAGACATCAGGCTTTTACAATGACGGTCGAAGAGGCCGAAGACACAGGACAAATCATAACCGGTAAAGTCTTCTCATCCTTTCAACCTTCGATACTAGTACATTGTTATCTTTTTCTATATCTAAACACAACCTCACACAACTTAGGTACTATACTAGTAGCCCCCCTTCCTACACTCGCACTTTTCGACCCTGGAGCTTCACACTGCTTCATGTCACAACGATTCATGAGAACGCACGCGATTCCCGTGAAGCCAGTCATTTTAAGTTGGAATGCCAGTTCTGGGGATGGAGTCTTGAAGGCAATTTTGGGATATGATCAGTGTCCAGTTGTAGTTTTCGGTCGAGAATTCTACGCAAATTTCAAAGTACTGGACATACCAAATTTCTATGTTGTGTTGGGAATGAATTGGCTGGGAGTATTTTATGCTACCATTGATTGCCGTCAAAGGAGGATAGTATTTTAGATACCAAATCACCCAGTCTTCTATTTCAAAAGTAGAGACAGAACTCTGGAACCAGGAAGCTACCATACCAAGCCGAAGAACGCAGAAGCGTTCTCCCTACAAGCCGAAGGTGAAAAGCCTGAGGTAGTTCGAGAGTTCGAGGATGTTTTCCCTGAAGACATATTGGGTTTGCCTCCCGATCGAGCTCTTGAATTTAGTATTGATTTATAACCTGGTGCACAACCTGTAATCAAAGATCTGTATAGACTAAGTCTGGAAGGATTGAAAGAAATTCGTATCCAGCTAGATGAGCTCCTGAAGAAAGGTTGGATTAGACCCAATACTTCAAGTTGGGGATCACCAGTGTTACTAGTGAAGAAGAAGGAAGGTACCTACCGGATGTGCGTGGATTATCGAGCATTGAACGAGGTGACAATTAAGAACAAGTATGCACTACCTTGCATCGATGACCTTTTCGATCAGCTAAGTGAATTTTGTGTCTTCTTAAAATTAAATTTTCGTTCAGGATATCATCAGGTGAAGGCCAAAGAGTCAGACATTCCGAAGACGGCGTTTAGGACTTGTTATGGCTATTATGAATATCTTGTAATGCCATTTAGAGTGACCAATGCACCTTCCATCTTTATGAACCTGATGAACCAAGTTTTCTGAGAGTACTTAGACAGGTTTGTTGTTATCTTCATCGATGACATCCTGCTGTATTCAAAGAATCGGAAAGAATACGCCGAGCACTTACGGATTACCATGGAGACATTACGACAACACCAGCTCTACACTAAGTACAGCAAATATTAATTTTGGCTAGATCATGTCGGATTTCTCCAACACATCGTTTCAGGTGAAGGAATCTCTGTAAATCCAGCTAAGGTGTTAGCTGTCAGCGAGTGGCCGACACCAAAGACGGTGAAAGATATAAGAAGTTTTCTGGGCTTAGCAGGACATTGCAGACGCTTCATCGAAGGATTTTCAAAGATCGTAGCACCCCTGACCAAGCTTACACGTAAAGAAGAAGCATTCGTTTGGTCAAAAGCATGTGAGAAGGCTTTTGTAGAACTCAAGTCGAAGTTAACCTCTACGCCTATTCTCGTAATACCGGATCAATCTGGCAGATTCGATGTGCATTGTGATGCGTCCGGTAAAGGATTAGGATGTGTTCTACATTAGCATGGAAAAGTTGTGACTTTTGAATCAAGGAAGTTTAAAGTTCATGAACGCAACTATCCAACATATGATCTGGAATTGGCAGCCGTCATCTTCGCACTCAAGATTTGGCATCACTACTTATTGGGAGAGCGAGTGGATATATACACCGACCATAAAAGTCTGAAATATGTATTTACTCAGAAGGAACTCAACATGCGGAAAAGAAGATGGCTCGAGCTTATGGCGGACTTCAACATCAACCTACAATATCATCTGTTGACTATAGTGCCATCAAGTCAATTATAAATTCCAGGGACGCGATTGTGATGATTGAGCGAGGACCTATTCCTGTAGAACAGTCTTACTCGAGATGATAGTATGTTATCTGGATTATCTTCATCATCATGTACAGCATTAGGTGGCATTACAGATCACTATTACATGTTGATAGAGCCCATAGGATTCTTGCTTGACTACCAGCATTATGATGGCGATCATATATGTGGGAGTTGGATGGTCTATAAGCACATCCTTAAATGTCCCCAGTCGTAGGAGTATTGAGACTGGGCATCGATACTCCGAGTGGACTAGTGTATACTTATCCAGACCCTGACGAAGGGCAGTGAACGGTCTCACGAGCCATTGGTGTCAGTTAGTCACCTAAGATAGTATGCAGGTGCTCATTAGGTTATGAGTACATTGGACGGACTCACCGGGAACATGCTAGTTCGTATTATACATATTGTCAGATAGCAGTTCCCAGGTGACATGAGTACAGGTTAGTCTGTCGACCTGAGATCGTCATTTGTCTCGTGTGAGTTCCCACTGTGCTTTCATTACTACCCTACCACGGCTCAAAGGAGTCGTGCAAACAGGTTTTAGTTGGGTACAGTCCCGAGCCATATGGAGGCAGTGAGCGGATCGTCGGGGATTCATCTCTCCCGGTATTGGGGTTTGATGTCGCGCAGTGCACGGATGGCCATCACCAGAAATCCTTAGCCAAGGTAGTCGAGAATTACTGATCTAGGTTCAGTAGTTTCTCAGGTGGTGATGGGTTTCATACCGACATGAATTATCGCGTTATTAGGGGTCTGACTTTATCCACCCCCCTAGACTCGATATGCGATACTCTTAGACGAACAGACCGTACTGTACGGAGATTGTCACTGTCAGGCTCAGTAGGGGTACGGATGAGTACGCTCAATACCTAGGTAGCCATTACGTACAGCTAGTGCCGCTGACGTACTTGTGGTTAAACCCACTGCCAGCGTATTGATGAGTCTTTAGAGTCCCACACAGAGGGTTTTCACAGTTCAGGCGATATGGTGTTAATGATGTATGTTGGTACATACAGGTGTCCGATTAAATATGTATACAGGCTACACAGACTTTAATCGGACGGTTGATAATTCTAGCGGCTTAGAATTAAGCCGGATTATTAAATCAGGTTTTGATTTAATAATTTATATATGTATATATATATGTATTCTAGTATTATTGTTCACTATTCATTTTCTCTCTTGGCTATTCGTATTTTTGTACGAATACGCATATATGTATTTCGATATGTGTACCGAGTTGTATTCCGTATTTATACGGAATAGCTTCTAGAAGTGGACACCTCATTTGTATGATTTTCCTTAGAAAATCATTTGTTTTACAGATGAGGTGGAGGGGTGACATGGCATGAACATTGTTTAGCATGTAGAGAGGTATGGCATGGCTTTATTTTATTATGAAATTGGATGAGATATTTTTTGGTGCATGATTGAAAGAGTCAGCCACCATATTTTTGAGGTGATAGACTTGTGATTTTTCTTGGGTTGCTTGTTCTTTCTCATTCTTACTCACTTGGAAAAAGCTTAGCCACTTTCTTGAGTTGCCCATGCCACATGTTTCCTCACCTCCTTCTTCTTCTTCTTGAGTTGCTCTTTTGAGCATTAGTGATGAAAGAAAATTATAGTGAGACATTCCTACACCTCCACTCTCCACTATTAGCAACCTTGGAGCGTCGGTTGCCTCACTTGACGAGGCTGAAGCTTGCGCCGTTTCCCTCGGATGGATCATCATAGATGGAGGAAGACGGGCAACCAAATTCGATCCGCGATCATTAGGAGCTTGGGATGATTGTTGAAGACCCGAAGGACTTGTTTCATTATGTATAACCATTCTAACTCCTTTGCATGTTTTGTTATCTAGGGATTATGGGTCGATCCGGGTTATAAGGTTGTGTTAGCGCCGGTTCTTGAAAAATTTTGTTCCGGGTTTGGCCACGGATTGATGGCCGGGGCACTTGCATAACCCAACATGGTATCAGAGCCACTCCATAAGCCTTAGTTAACTCTTTGCGACATTTGAAATCCGTCGTTTTTGTCATGCAAAAACTGCCGACAAAAACAGTTCCAAAAACTGAAAGTTTGAGAAGTTTGCATACCCCGCGGGCTCACGGTTTGAACTGAGAGCCGTGGGGTGGTGCATGGTAACCCCGGGGAACCTTAGGGGGGACTGAACGGCTGGGCCCACTCTCTGGCGGACCCGAAACTGCCCCAACTTGGGCAGTTTCGAGTCTGCCTCACCCTCTGGCCATCTCGTGGTGGCCTCGGGGGTGGGGTACCCCCTCTAGGCCCCGCAACTCGAAGTTAATTTCGTGCTCTAACTCTCTGCGAAGGTTCGGGCTCGTTTCGTTTTGATTCGGACTTCCGAATTGGCTTTAAACGGTCGCTTTTTGGAACTTTAGCTCATTGTTTTTTCATGGTTTTGGAAATTGGTTTAGTTTGCTAATTGCGTGCGGAATTCTAATGTTGTAGTTTGCAGTACATACATTGCTATCTGCGATCGTGAATTTCATTAGAGCGGTACAACTCGTCTAATTGCTATATGACTTTTAGACAGGTTTGCGAACGTGACATTCACGTTGATGTTCTGTGTTGTGCTGTGATTATGGTTGGATCATCGTGGTGGATAGCTTGGGTGCAATGGTAGTACAGTTTAGACTCATTTGTACATTTGATATTGCGGGAAGAGCATCCAAAATGTGGACTGTCGTCACTGCCAGTTTGTATATTATTTGTTTGGGGCACGACCGGGTTGAGGTCGATGTCACCGTTGTACATATTATTTTCTTTTCTTTACTAGGATTACCCCGCGGTGGAGTGAACAAATAGCCGAATTCTAGAGGGCAACGGGTCTGCATATCATGGCGTTGAGACGGAGGGGACCTTACTCTAGAAATGGCGGGCTATTCGCCGCACTCGTAGGGGGTATAGGTTGACCCACGGAGGGGTGCTCAAGTTACCGGATTCCGTGGTGTGCTGGGTAACCTATTCACGTTGTTGATTGGGGTTGCCTCACTTATGGGATTGGTGGGTAACTTGCCGCACTCGTAGGGGTCTAGATTTTCATTGCACAGGCTATCCACAAGACAGGGAACGTCGGGTCTCATTTGCGGCTCAAGTGAAACCCGAGGCTCCAGGATTATCCACTATTCTGTGTTGTTGGCTGAGATTCTGTGATGTTGCTTTATATCATGCCTGGGACGATTGTTATATATATATTTATATATATACTACTAGATATTGTATATGTTTTGCACCCGCGCTAGTCCATCCCTCGCTCTGTCGTTAGTTAAGTAACCTAACGAGTGATGATGGGGCCCAGTGGCGAATGCGGATGGCATATACGTACATCATATTTTCATTCTTTTCTGGTGTGATTAATTGATGGGACTGCGTTAATTCTGATCAATGAAGGATAAAACAAGCATATATATGATGTTGTTGGAACTAAGTTTTTTTTTTAAAACTGACATTACAGACGTTTTCTTTTTCTTTGCACAGTGGTATTCGGTTATGAATATCCAGCACCTCATTCGACGAGGCAAGGGCCGAGATCCCTTCATCGGGAGTGACCCCTTGGGTAGAAGTTTGCGTCAACGTAATAACTTCACTATAGTCGATTCTTTTACTTTGCATAGTGGTATTCAGTTTGGAATATCCTGCACTTCATTCGATGAGGAAAGAGCCGAGATCCCTTCACCGGGAGTAACCTCTTTAGCAAAAGTTTTCGCCACTATATATTTGTAAAACCACTTGGATTCCTTCAACGAGATCAAGTTCATTACGTTAAAGGTTTTTCGCCAAAAACTAGTCGTAGCCCTCCGTCATTTCAGATTAGTATTGCTTAGTATTCATGTTGCGTTTGTTGACCTTGTCAAGGCGTAGTGTGTGATAGCTCTGTAATACTTTTCTGTCGCATGGATATGTGGATTGGTTAGGACAGTCGTTCGACCTTGTTGACCTTGTCAAGGGTCTGTGCGGGTAGGTCTAATGCAATCAGGAAAATTCCGGGTTGAACTTGATTAGGACCCTTTGACTTGTTGACCTTGTCAAGATCATTTGGGACCTAGGGGTAAAAACACACATCGGGAGTTTCAAAAATACAGGAAACTTGCCAGGCATGCACATACCTTCTGGAGTGTGGTGACTTGAGTGGATTACATCAAGTTATAATGCGATGATAGTTGGATTCCGATTCCCACTGATGAGTAGGTGCTGCTCCTCGGGTGATTTTAGATGATCCTGACTAATTCTCTTTTTGGGTTTAGAGGAGAATTCGAGGAAACAGTGAGAGACATCCTTATTAGATAAATAAATAATCATTCTGATCTAGGTTAGAGTGCACGCTAAGTGTTTTCTCTCTCTCTCTCTCTCTCTCTCTCTCTCTCTCTCTGGCAGCGACCATGGTCCGACCCTAGACTAAAACTCATGAACCAAGTTAACCGAACCTTCTTAAAACACTTTGGATTTTGGATTGTCACAGTGTCGCATATATCATTCCCACTTCTATATCACCTTTGTGTTTCGCCAGAACATCCCGTATCACTACGAAAATCCATATTTCTTGGATATTCCATCGTATAGTTGCATACGAACTCGAAATAACTCGTTCCAGTTCGAGGATGGATTCTGGTTCTGGAGAAATTGAATAGATTTATTCGGTTGTCTCTTCCCTTCACCTTCTCTCAGGTTGCGAGAGCTCCCGGTATTAGGAGAGTACACCTATTGCGCTTATTGGATAATCTTCTTCCAAACCATAGGCAGGTGCCAAAAGGTAGTGAAGGAAGAAAACCAATTAAGCCTAAGTATGGTATACAGAAGGTAATAAGTAAAGACATATAAAGGGATTAGATTGAGGGCAAAGGACATTGCGACTACTATCATTCACGATGAAACCACGTATACCCCTGCCACTCCTAGTTCGCCTTTGATTTTCTCCGGAACATTCCGTACCACTATGAAAATCCACATTTATTGGATATGCCATCGTATAGTTGCATACGAACTCGAAGGAACTTGTTCCAATTCGAGGATGGATTCTGGTTCTGGAGGAATAGAATAAGGATTATTCAGTTGTCTTTTCTCATTACCTTCTCTCAGGTTGCGGGGGCTCCTGGTATTAAGAGAGTACACCTATTACGTTTATTAGATAGTTTTCTTCCAAACCTTAGGCTGGTGCCGAAGGGTAGGGAAGGAAGAAAATCAATTAGCCTAAGTGTGGTGTACAGAAGGTAATAAGTAAAGACATATAAAGGGATTGAAGTGTGGGCAAGGAAATATACGGTTACTGTCATGAATCTGGATAGCGGAAGGGGCATTACTAGGAATACCCAGCTAACCCTTCGAAACATTTCATGTTTCAGTTTGACTGTGCAATATTAATTGAAAACTGTTTCCCAATTAGATTCTTACTCCAGGGTATGTATTTACCAGATATGATTCTCACATCTGTATGGCGTTACAAATGCTGAGTAGGAGTAAGATATTGGGAATTAAGTGCTTATATCCTTAACATATCATAATTCTTTGTGATTGGTGATATTTAAGGAAATCACCTGGGTTTTGCCTGACGGCAAATATTTGGTTTTGAATATCCGTCGTTATGCACCAATTTCAAACTGATATATCTGTATATTTATTTTATAAGTGAGATATAAATTTTTGAAATTATGTCTATGACATTTACCTATATCAGTTAGTGATTGGGTAAGGAGCATTCAACAGCGGTGTTTTGAAATTATGTCTATGACAATTTTCAACCTACGATGCACGGGGTTTGAGTTATTTAACTCAGTGGACTTATACAGAGTATTGTATGTTGTCCGATGTCCATTAGGACAGAGGGGTTGGTACGCATACTATATTCTGTTTACTCATGACTTCTCTAGTTTTAAATAAATATTTCGTTGAAATACAAGGTCCAGATATTGAGAAGTTATAGGTATAAGAATAAAGTAGAGAACCATTTGTTAAAAGTATCAGGATTTTTCGAGGTAGTCGAAAATATAGATACTTGTGTTTGGTATTCCGTTGATAATAATAATTTTAAGAACTTGCTTCCCTTTTAGGTTACTCATATATGAATGCACTCCTAGTTGAGCGATGTTGATTAGTCTCCTTCCATTTGGTTGATATGCACTAGAGAAAGCTGCATGTTTTTGAATCTGGTTCCAATTAAATTAGTGCCTATGTTTATATATTGTATATAGAATGGTTCATATCTTAACGATGTTGAGGTATATGGAGTTTTCCGGCTTATGCTTAAAACCAGACTTTGGATAAACTCAAGGCACGTTTCAGTAATGGCAGTTTGTGGGTTATCCCGGACTTTGACGAGGGTTAACTTTCTACCATCTGGAAGATCAATATTTATATCGTTCTTGACTCGCCACCAGTTTTAGTAAAATGGATTCTTTTCAGAAAACATAAGTGGGAGTATGGTAGAACTGGAAGTAATTCCAGAACCACAAACGATTACTGAAAATTTAATAGAACCTAAGGATTCAATTGGATTCGACATTCCATTAGCCACTCAGCAGATTTGATGAGTAATCTCAGGCACCGGAAAGGTACTTCGGTCTTCTCAGAGACGGTGACAGGGAGGTTCTTGTTTACCCAGACTTGCTAATTCTGCTGTTCTAGACTATAAGACCCGGCAGGAGGATGAGTATAGCGTCATAAAACTAGCTTTAGAAGTACACGTATATATGACTCTGCCAGAGGGTTGTTGTAGTCAGTGGGAGCAGCGGAAGCATAGAGGGCAAGTAGCTTATGTCTATTTATAGACTAAAGCAGGTATAGCAGAAATAGATCATCTTATTTTTATGTGACAGTCATAGGCTTTGACTTCATCAGAATAGGAGATTGATCTGGTAAGAAGGTAGTAGAGAGTAATGTCCAGGTATTTGGATGACATGCACTTGATAGGGAGAGATCTTCCTATACTATAATCAGTTATATATTGTGGTTGTCACAAGGTGGTTTCTCCACATAGGATATAGATATAATATTAGGGTTTCTGGTTATTTGATCTATGGTTTTAGATCTAGATTTGGGAAGTGTCCCAATCTGGGTACTTTGACATTATTCTAAAGGTGTTTTAGAATGGTTGACTCCTGGCATGGTGGTGTACCTGCAAGTGATGGAGTTACTTTATCTAAAGGATGTCTTTCAGACTAAAGGGGAGAGGGATTTGCATGATTGGCATATCACTTGCTTAGGCAATTGAGTCAATCATGTGATATCAAGTACCACACCAGATGTTTTTTTTGCACTAGCTGCAATAAACATATATTAATCCAATCCTGGAGAAACATTGGGAAGCAGTTATGAACATAAGTGGATGTTCTCTGTATATGGTAACGGCAGCCCCCTTCGGGAGGCATTTATCATTTTGGGCTTCCAAGGTGACCTGGATGACAGAGCAACTGTCAGAGTTATAGTTTTTCCTCTTTTGGGGGCAGTATGTTGGATAGGTGGTCCAAGCGGATACTGAGGAAAGCATGTCGTAGGATACTGATTAAATTCAGCGGATGATACAGTCTAAGAAGTTTGTTGGATTTGGAGTTCATTTGTGAACTGGGTCCCATTAGATATCCAAACAAATTCTAAGACAAGGTATTGCTCTTTTCGGGAGATAGTCTTTCTCCGTGAAATTGAGATATAGAGAGATAAAGATAGAAACACTGGAGCGGATCCACTCACTGAGGCTATTTCTCGAACGCAATAGTTTTGCAAACGGGCTTTGCGAGACTGATTAGTAGAGAAGTTGGGTGTTCAGTATTACACGGGTTATGAGTATGCGACACCGCAATAATTAGCCTTAAGTGCAAGTGGGAGATTGTTGGCTATAGTGCTCTCAAGTCAATTATTGAATCGCAGGAACGCGATTGTAATGATTGAGCGAGGACCTATTCCAGTAGAACAGGCTTACTCGAGATGATAATATGCTATCTGGTTTATCTTCATCATCATGTACAGCATTAGGTGGCATTACAGATCATTATGACATATTGATAGAGCCCATAGGATTCTTGCTTGACTACCATCATTATGATGGCGATCATATACGTGGGAGCTGGATGGTCTATAAGCACATCCTTAAATGTCTGTTCAGTTGATAAAACTGCACATTTAATATGACATTTTTCCTACTATTTCTATATAATAAAAGGTGTTTATTATAATATATGATACATATGAGGGTTTATCTGTAAAAATACTATTTTCATGTGTTTATAGATTATAATTAACATTTGGTAGGAAAAAATAAGCATATAATATCCATGTAACATTTGGCCCGTTTAAATATGCTTACCTTATTAAATACCTTTGACTAATTCTTAATGGTTAAGTTAATATCTCAATAAAACAAACTCTACTACTATTATTTGTTGAGTTGTTGTGCAGAATTTTCAGGGCTGAAATCAAGGAAATCAAAGTTGTTAGAACAAATATGCCGAAGATATTCAGGTAAATTGAAGAAACTAATTCTGGCGAAACATAGAGAAGATTTTCAAAGTCTAGATATTCAAAAGATCACCAAGAGCTACATAGATGAAGCCTCAGAAATTTAAGGCTAAGATCCCACCATAAGACCGCGTATCCGCGGTCAAATCCATCCAACGGCCACGGTTCCGCCGCGCTCTAAGGGAGTTGGGATTCTGGATTTTTTGGTTAGAATCGTAACAACTAGTTACCATATTAGGAAACTAGGGTTCTGGCTCTGTGACTATAAATAAGGACCGAGAGTCTCTTGGAAAAATCATCAAGCTGACGAGATCACGAAGTCCAAGATGGCTCAAGCATCCAGGCTGATCATCAACTGTTCATCTACCTCCTTCAGAAGAGATCGAGAAGCAAACTAGGTTTTTGTAATCATTTTCTAAAGGAAACAAAGTGTATTTGATCAAGTTGATTAATAAAGGTAGTTGTCTTTATTCTTATTGCATTTTATTATTTACATCATGATCTCTATCCGTTCTTTTATCTCCATCATGCACGAGTAATTCTCCACTTGTTAGGGTTCGTAGAATTAGGGTAGATTAATGGATGATGAAGATCCTTAAACTATTTTTACGTCCTATAAAGTTTATAAACTTTACCAAAAGAATCACTAACATCCTAATCGGGCGTGCTACCAATTTATTGCTAGCCTCGACCGCGATTAGAGATTAGATTAACGATTATTTTGGTAAAGGCTGGACATGAACGGAGATCCATGTCAAGATAGGGGTTAAGAGTGGGAACCCTTTTCCCTCCAAAAACCCTAATCTACATGCATCACTGTCGATCTAGTTTTAAATCTATTGAAGGATAAAAAGAGTAGTCTTTAATTAATCATCCATGACTACTAAATCTTAATGAACCCTACAAGCCCCCTTCTACTATAAAACCTACATCCGTAGTTAATCTAGATCTATATTTTGCATCCGTGTTTAACGTAGATCTAGAACCTACAACCATTCTTCACCATTATTTATTCTTCCTCCTTTCTTTCTCAACACGCCTAAAGTAAGATTAAAAAATTCAACGTTTCCCAGAGGACGACCCGTACTCATCTCGGTCTAGCTACACGCGACACCGTTCTGATTGCGGTTAACTACAAACACATAAAAAAAAGACAAATCAAATGGCGCCGTTGCCGGGGATACGTGCGTAATTTTTTATTCTTACTATTTGTGTTGAATTCTTATTCGATCATTATCATAAAAAAAACAAAACTGCAAATTGTATATTTAACGATTATTGTGTGAATTTTCCGAGGAGATCTGGAGTCGCAGATTTGAGGAAACAGAGAGCCGGAGACATTCATCAAGATCCAGAGGAGCACAGGAGGCCACATAGCAAAAATCATCAAAAGATTCCCTCAAAGCACGGCGGAAGCGCGGCAGAAAGGCTATTTTAGCGGCAGATCCGCGGCTTAAGTGAGGAATTAGGGTTCCAAACTTCTCTGGTGAAATTTTCAACTCATTCTCTCTCCTCTGAAATCCAATAAAATATCTTTTCTGCATGATTCTTTGCAAAATATCGCCGCTCAAAAATCTTTTTGCAAAGTTTTGTTATTGGTTTATTATTTCATATTTTAATACGAATTTTAAGGGGTAAGACCAAAATTCAGATTAGGTGGGGATTTCATCACCCTTCCTAAGCCCCACAAATCACAAAACGAGCATCCGCATCAACCCTACATTAATTTAAAAAATATCTAGACAAGACTCTAAGGACTGTCGCGCTCAATAAGGACAGAGGAAGGTCGTGGGTAATCTATCGCTAATCCGCATTACTTTTGTGGTGTCTAGGCAAGTGTGTCTAAGGCAAGTGGTTACTTAATTAGGCCAACTACTTACGTAGTGGAGAACCCCCCACTTACCTGGCACTTACCTGGCCACAAGAGTAATAAAGAGGTGATAGAGGATTGATCCTGCGGCTTGTCCTTTAGAAGTCTAGGAGCGGTCTAGAGACTTGACCTAGGTAACCTTAGTTTCAGGGTTGTTTGTGCATTTTTGTGTGATTTGTCTAAGTCCGACACACTTTTCAAAACAAACCATTTTTAAAAAAAGCACACACGCTGCCACTTGCGCTAAACCCGCTTAGTGCATGCTTGGCTGGACACGGGATTCTAGTGCCCATCTTGTCCGCGTTCCTGCTATCGACTCCGAAGTCAGTGCTTCTTCATCTTCTTTTCCCCCACCACCCACCATATCGACCGAGATGGACGGTTCTCCATCAATTATAACACCACGCTGCCACCGCCCGTAGGTGAGCAAAATCCACCGCGCATTTCTCTCCAAGAGAGATGTTGTCCTATCCGTGGTCCACTTCCCACTTGCTTATCTATTCCACCAGCCAACGGGGATAATTTTGAAATTAAACCCCACTACATCAATCTGTTGCCCAAATTTCACAGACTTGAATCTGAAGACGCGTACGTTTTCATCACTAAATTCGAAAATGTATGCGCAATGATGGGTACTTCACAACTAACTGTGGATGCTATGCGCTTACGTCTTCTCCCATTCACTCTGTACGACTTGGCAGAAAAATGGCTTTATAATACTGCCGCACACTCTATCACTAATTGGGATGAATTCGTAATAGCATTTCTTAAGAAGTTTTACCCAAACCATAAGACCGCCCGTGTTAGTAGCGAGATCAACCAGTTTACCCAGCTTCCCAATGAACCATTTTGGAAGTGCTTTGAACGTTTCAAGGATCTGCTTGTCCAATGTCCTCGTCATGGAATAAATAGATGGGATTTGTGCCGAATTATATATGAAGGCATTAATCCAGCGACAAAGCAGATGCTTGAGACAAATTGTCAATGCAATTTCATGTCTAAAGATGATGGGGAAGCTTGGAAATATCTGGAAGATCTCGCTGAAAACACATTGCAGTGGGAAAGCGTAAGACCACCTTCATCTAGGGGAGGTATTCATCAACTCGATGTGTCCATCGCAGTAAAAGCCGAAATGGCAGCGATGCAGAAGAAACTCGACGCTATTGAGAACAAATTCTCATCAGTCTCCTTAAATCAGGTAACGCTTCCCAAGACCGTGTGTAGTTGTTGTTCAGATCCTTCACACTTGACGGAAGAATATCCTATGAATGCACCGTTTCAAGGTCACGAGCAAACTAATGCTGCTTTTCAGCAGCGACCAAGAAACGATCCACATTCTTCCACATACAATCAGGGGTGGAGGAATCATCCTAATTTTGCTTGGAACCAAAACCAAAATCAAAATCAAAACCAGTTCCAAAGCAATTACCAAAGACCTCCTCCACAACAACAGCAACCACCACAACAGAACCAGCACCCCTTTCAATCACAAAATTTTCAAAATCCGGTCAACAATTCTGTACCTTCTAATAATTCGACCGGTACCGATAATTCCTCTTTGCTCGCACAAACTTTGGATTTGTTTATGAAACATTCAATCCAAATGTCGGCTGATATGAGGTCCTCTATTGATACCATAAAGAAAGAATCCGCCTCCCACGGTAAGAGTATTAAATCAATAGAAGCCCAAATTGCACGATGAAACGCCGAAATGAGTGCTAGAGAGAAAGGGAAACTTCCGTCTCAACCCCTACCAAATCCTGGCCACTCACAAAGTTATAATGTGAGTGTCGTTACTATGTTGAGATCGAGAAGAGTGCTGGATAACCAAGTGGGTGAACAAGTTGATGATGTTAGTGATACCAATGATACCCCGGCTTCTACTTCTTCCCCTAATTCGTCTAGTCTCCCACCTACTTCCGAGCCTATTCTACGCTTCCCACAATGCTCGAACCCTCAGCCCACTTCCACAAATCTATCTAAAACGATCTCCACTCCAATTCTGGGATCCACTCCATCCCCACAATCCTCTCCAATGTTGGACCAAACCCTTATTGATAAAGCACCTTATCCAAACAGGTTAAGAGGCAACAAACCAAGTCTACAAATGGAGAAAATTGTGGAAATTTTTAAGCAAGTTAACATAAATATTCCTCTCCTATATGCTATTCAACTAGTTCCGTCTTATGCGAAAATCCTAAAGGACTTGTGCACTAGGAAGAGAAAAGTTCAAGTACCTAAAAAAGTTTTCCTTGCGAGTAATGTGAGCACTGCTTTTACACAACAACTACCCAAGAAACGAAAGGACCCCGGAAGTCCTACAATTTCTATTTCTATTGGGGGTAAAAATATCAATCATGATCTACTCGATTTAGGTACTAGTGTTAACTTGCTTCCATATTCTGTTTATGAGCAATTAGGGATCGGAGAGTTAAAACCGGCGCATTGCACTCTTCAGATGGCTGATTAATCTATCACCCAACCTAGTGGTGAGCTAGAGGATGTGTTAATCAAAGTCGGGGAATTTATATTTCCTGTGGACTTTATCGTTATAGATACACAATCTGTAGAGAACCCACGAAACCAAATTCCGGTGATTTTAGGTCGACCTTTTCTTGCAACTTCCAACGCAATAATCAATTGTAGAAACGGCTCTATGAACCTATCCTTCGGGAAGATGTCAATTGAGGTTAACATTTACAAGTTGGGAAGTGAACCCTCCGAACCCTATGCTCATGTGTGTTCTATCGAAACAATAGATTCCGACAGCAGTGAAATTGAAGAGCTTCATGATACTGATCTCAACTCCGCTATTACGTTGTTGTCCGGGCCAACAGCTAACGCTAAATGTGAACCTTTTATGGAGTCAGAGTATCATCCCGTTCTTTCTGATGAGATTATTATTCGGGATATCGATGAAAGCTTCGAGGAAATCTTCGCTGATGAACTCGCATTCTTAGAAGACATGGGCATTGTGATGAATCAACCCCAACCCAAAGAAATTAAACCGCCACATCTTCTTCTTATCAAGAATGAGAATACGAGTAATCCATCATCATTGTTTTGTCTTTACAAATCGAGACGTAAACCTTTTCCATTACACCTCTTATCTCCTCCCCACTTCTTCACGTCAATTGGCGACATGTTCTTCTACCAACCTTGGTGCTTCATCAATAAAATTTTTGAATGGTTGGTTTTGACTTTTGGTCTTTCCAAGGCTTTACTTTGACCAATAACTTTTACCCTCCCCAATAATTTTAAATGCTTAATACTATTTTACTTAAGTTTGGGGGGGGTATATTTTTGGCTCTTGAAAATAAAATTGTCCTCAAAATTGTGAGCTAATAATAAGTTTGGGGGAGGATTTTCGCTTTCAATTTTTGTGCCCCCGTTAATAACCTTTCCTCCCAAATCTACAGGTTTTTGAGAATTATAAGAAACAATGGTGAGGACACTGCTGCAAACAGGTTTGGGGGAGGTTTGTGCTTATTTACACATTACTTTGCATTACACTATATAAGCACACAAAAAAAAATTGATAATAAAAGTTTGAAAGTGAAAATTTACATATGAAAGATAGGAATAGTTTGAGAAAAACAAGAAAGTTAGAGGTTTTCTTAAACAAAATTAGTAATAAGTAATTATGAGTTGTTGTCCCAAGGGTTAATAAGATTAAGGAATTTGCCAATCTGAGGATAAAAATAAGTCTGAAAAATAGTCCCTATTCTAGAATCCAAACATTTGAACGTTGATACCCTACTATACGCACTTACACATATCTTGAAACTCGGGATAGTAGAGGATACCTTGAAATGCACTTGTCTAAAAACCAAAGTATGAAGATAATAAAAGTGCAGAATAAAAGATAAAATGGTGAGAAGAAAAATGAACACAGGTTTTGTTATCACCAAGGCAGCAATAAAAAAATATAGCGAGGGTACTTTATCACCCAGTGCCATAGATCAACTGGTTTGGGAGCCACTGCTAAGCCTTAGGTGTTGCAAGACGAGGAAAAGCACCTAATTAGCAAGCACATGAATAATCGGTCGGTTAGTACCTCAAGAAGTATTAACGGTCACATGAAAAATGAGTGAGCATATTCCATATAAATATCGATTAAAAAGGTACTAAGGTAGATGGACAAGAGTATGATTGCTTGAATTGAATTCTTCGAGTGTAGGGATGTTTTTTTTCACACACGTAGGGGTATATGATCGATGTTTAGAAGAAATGTAGGAATGAAGAATAAAGACGATGTTTTATTGAGAGATAATGTGATTTCTAGTATCTTTTCATGACTATTAAGATAGGGCTCATGACAACCGAAAAGCTGGTGTAGTTGAAAACTCTAATTTTCAAAGTCTTTCTTTTATAATTCTTATCTTTAAATGTAACTTTCACCATCTCTCTTTTATTATGGAATTTTGTAGGTGTAATCCGCTGAAAACCCTCAGGAGACAACACTCCTCCTACTAGAGACACCTATATGTTTAATGGCTTGTTGCACGTGCTCAGTGCAATCGTGTTGCCTACGAAAGTGTGCTTAGATTTCCCCTTTCTTTTTCTCCTTCTCTTGAATAAACCAGTTTGCTCGGGACGATCAAAGATAAGTTTGGGGGTAATTGTTCAGTTGATAAAACTGCACATTTAATATAACATTTTTCCTACTATTTATATATAATAAAAGGTGTTTATTATAATATATGATACATATGAGGGTTTATCTGTAAAAATACTATTTTCATGTGTTTATATATTATAATTAACATTTGGTAGGAAAAGGTAAGCATATAATATCCATGTAACATTTGGCCCGTTTAAATATGCTTACCTTATTAAATACCTTTGACCAATTCTTAATGGTTAAGTTAATATCTCAATAAAACAAACTCTACTACTATTATTTGTTGAGTTGTTGTGCAGAATTTTCAGGGCTGAAATCAAGGAAATCAAAGTTGTTAGAACAAATATGCCGAAGATATTCAGGTAAATTGAAGAAACCAATTCTGGCAGAAACATAGAGAAGATTTTCAAAGTCTAGATATTCAAAAGATCACCAAGAGCTACATAGATGAAGCCTCAGAAATTTAAGGCCAAGATCCCACCATAAGACCGCGTATCCACGGTCAAACCCATCCAACGGCCACGGTTCCGCCGCACTCTAAGGGAGTTGGGATTTTGGATTTTTTGGTTAGAATTGTAACAACTAAGTTACCATATTAGGAAACTAGGGTTCTGGCTATGTGACTATAAATAAGGACCGAGAGTCTCTTGGAAAAATCATCAAGCCGACGAGATCACGAAGTCCAAGACGGCTCAAGCATCCAGGCTGATCATCAACTGTTCATCTACCTCCTTCAGAAGAGATCGAGAAGCAAACTAGGTTTTTGTAATCAATTTCTAAAGGAAACAAAGTGTATTTGATCAAGTTGATTAATAAAGGTAGTTGTCTTTATTCTTATTGCATTTTATTATTTACATCATGATCTCTATCCGTTCTTTTATCTCCATCATGCGCGAGTAGTTCTCCACTTGTTAGGCGTCGTAGGATTAGGGTAGATTAATGGATGATGAAGATCCTTAAACTATTTTTACGTCCTATAAAGTTTATAAACTTTACCAAAAGAATCACTAACATCCTAATCGGGCGTGCTACCAATTTATTGCTAGTCTCAACCGCGATTAGAGATTAAATTAACGATTATTTTGGTAAAGGCTGGACATGAACGGAGATCCATGTCAAGATAGGGGTTAAGAGTGGGAACCCTTTTCCCTCCAAAAACCCTAATCTACATGCATCACTGTCGATCTAATTTTAAATCTATTAAAGGATAAAAAGAGTAATCTTTAATTAATCATCCATGACTACTAAATCTTAATGAACCCTACAAGCCCCCTTCTACTATAAAACCTACATCCGTAGTTAATCTAGATCTATATTTTGCATCCGTGTTTAACGTAGATCTAGAACCTACAACCATTCTTCACCATTATTTATTCTTCCTCCTTTCTTTCTCAACACGCCTAAAGTAAGATTAAAAGATTCAACGTTTCCCAGAGGACGACCCGTACTCATCTCGGTCTAGCTACACGCGACACCGTTTTGATTGCGGTTAACTACAAACACATTAAAAAAAAGACAAATCAATGTCCCTAGTCGTAGGAGTATCGAGACTGGGCATCGATACTCCGAGGTAGACTAGTGTATACTTATCCAGACCCTGACGATGGGTGGTAGCCGGTCTCACAAGCCATTGGTGTCAGTTAGTCACCTAAGATAGTATGCAGGTGCTCATTGGGTTATGAGTACACTGGACGGACTCGCAGGGAATATGCTAGTTGGTATTATACCTATTGTTAGATAGCAGTTCCCAGGTGACATGAGTACATGTTAGTCTGTCGACCTGAGATCGTCATTTGTCTCGTATGAGTTCCCACTGTGCTTTGATTACTACCCTACCACAGCTCAAAAGAGTCGTGCAAACAGGTTTTAGTTGGGTACAGTCCCGAGCTACATGGAGGTAGTGAACGGATCGTCGGGGATTCGTCTCTCCCGGTATTGGGGGTTGATGTCGCGTAGTACACGGGTGGCCATCACCAGAAATCCTTGGTCAAGGTAGTCGATAATTACTGATCTAGGTTCAGTAGTTTCTCAGGTGGTGATGGGTTTAATACCGACACGAATTATTGCGTTATTAGGGGTCTGACTTTATCCACCCCCTAGACTCGATATGCGATACTCTTAGACGAACAGACCAGACTGTACAGAGATTGTCACTGTCAGGCTCAGTAGGGGTACGGATGAGTTTGCTCGTCGGCCTTCCTTTCGCTGAATACCTGGGTAGCCGTTACGTACAGCTAGTGCCGCTGACGTGCTTGTGGTTAAACCCACTGCCAGCATATTGACGAGTCTTTAGAGTCCCACAGAGAGGGTTTTCACGGTTCAGGCGATATGGTGTAGATGACGTATGTTGGTACATACAGGTGTCTGATTAAATATGTGTATAGGCTGCACAGACTTTAATCGGACGGTTGATAATACTAGCGGCTTAGAATTAAGCCGGATTATTAAATCAGGTTTTGATTTAATAATTTATATGTGTGTGTGTATGTGTGTGTGTGTGTGTGTGTGTGTGTATGTATTCTAGTATTATTGTTCACTATTCATTTTCTCTCTTGGCTATTCGTATTTTTGTACGAATACGCGTATATGTATTTCGATATGTGTACCGGGTTGTATTCCATATTTATACGGAATAGATTCTAGAAGTGGACACCTCATTTTTATGATTTTCCTTTTAGAAAATCATTTGTTTTGGTGGAAGGGTGACATGGCATGAACATTGTTTAGCATGTAGAGAGGTATGGCATGGCTTTATTTTATTAGGACATTGGATGAGATATTTTTTGGTGCATGATTGAAAGAGGCAACCACTATATTTTTGAGGGGATAGACTTGTGATTTTTCTTGGGTTGCTTGCTCTTTCTCATTCTTACTCACTTGGAAAAAGCTTAGCCACTTTCTTGAGTTTCTCATGCCACATGTTTCCTCACCTCCTTCTTCTTCTTCTTGAGTTGCTCTTTTGAGCATTAGTGATGAGAGAAAATTATAGTGAGACAGTCCTACACCTCCACTCGCCACTGTTAGCAACCTTGGAGCGTAGGTTGCCTCGCTTGGCGAGGCTGACACTTGCGCCGTTTCCTTCGGGTGGATCATCATAGATGAAGGAAGACCGGCAACCAAATTCGATCCGCGACCATTAGGAGCTTGGGATGATGGTTGAAGACCCGAAGGACTTGGTTCATTAGGTATAACCATTCTAACTCCTTTGCATGTTTTGTTATCTAGGGATTATGGGTCGATCCGGGTTATAGGGTTGTGTAAGCGCCGGTTCTTGAAATTTTTTTCCGCATTTGGCCACGAATTGATGGCTGGGGCACTTCCATAACCCAACATATCATCCTTGAAAGGTGAACGTAGTTCCCGATGCACTTAGTCGCCAGCCATTAGTAATGAACCTCACCGCTCAGTGGAAGCTACAGCAAGAACTGAATGGATTGGAGATTGAAGTAGTTGTGCCAGGTAACACTTCATTCTTGATGAACTTACATGTCCAGTTCACTCTTGTCAATCAGATCAAGCCAGCTCAAGAAAATGATGACAAACTATAAAAGCTCCAAGAACAAGTAGAAAGTGGTCTTCGAACTGACTTCATCATCCACGAAAATGGATCCTTGCAGTATGGGAGTCGTTTATGCATGCCAGTCGGCCCTGTTTGAGAAGAGTTGATGAAAAAAGCTCACAGCTCTCCATATTCGGTACACCCCAGCGGCACAAAGATGTACAAGGATCTACGACACCACTACTGGTGGCATGGAATGAAGCGAGAAGTAGCAAAGAGCGTAGCAAAGTGTTTAGTGTGTCAGCAAGTGAAGTCTGAACATCATAAAACTATTGGTCTATTTCAGTCGTTATCAATCCCAGAATGGAAATGGCAGCACATTATCATGGACTTCGTGTCTGCTCTCCCTCACAGCACGAAGGGTAACAACGCAATCTGGGTTATTGTGGACCGACTCACCAAGTTGGCCCACTTTATTCCATTCTGAATTGGCCAGTCAACCGAGATGTTGGTAAGGAAGTACATGGAGGAGATCATGAGATTACATGGAGTACCTAACCATATCATCTCCGATCGTGATACCAGATTCCGATCACAGTTTTGGCAGAGTTTGCAGGCTAGCCTGAGAACGAGTCTGAATTTCAGCACAGCGTATCATCCACAAACAGACGGACAGTCCGAGCGAACGATTCAGATCCTGGAAGATATGCTGAGAGCCAGTATGTTAGACTTCGGAGGTTCGTGGGGAGATCGCCTACACATTGTGGAGTTTTCATATAACAACAGCTACCATGCAAGTATTGGGATAGCACCATTCGCAACACTTTACGGACGGAAGTGTCTTTCCCCGCTGAGTTGGGACGACATTGGAGATCGTGAACTTCTTGGACCAGAGATGATCGTGGCAACTGTGGATGTAGTTCGCACGATCAGGGAAAAGATGTGCATAGCCCAGGACCGACAGAAGCATTGGACAGATGCAAAGTATCGACACCTGGAGTTCCAACCCGGAGAGCATGTGTTTCTGAAGATCTCTCTGAACAAAGAAGTGATACGTTTTGGCAAGAGGGGTAAACTCATTCCAAGGTATATCGGACCGTTCGGCATACTTGAACGAGTTAGAGAAGTGGTATACCGTTTGGCACTACCATCCTTATTGGAAGGAGTGCACAATGTGTTCCACATATCCCAACTACGACGATATGTAAGCGAGCCCAGCAACATACTTGATCACTCAGAGCTTACTGTACAGACTGATCTAACTTGCGAGCAGTAGCAAGTCAAGATCTTGGATCGAAAGGTGAAGACCTTACGGAACAAGGAGGTGAACTTGGTCCGGGTGATGTGGAGAAAGGACTCGCCAGGAGAATTGACATGAGAGCAAAAAGACGATATGCGTGCACGATACCCTTATCTTTTTGAAAATTAATCTTTATGTAAATTTCGAGGACGAAATTTTTATAAAGAGGGTAGAATGTAACGACTCTGAAATGCTTGTACAAATGTAATTTATTCAAATGTATAGAAAGGGTATTTCAGATTGATTATGAGTTATAAGTTATTTTTGTTCAATAAAAATAAGAACTAACTTATAGCTCACTGGTAAAGTCTCTATACTATTGTGACATAGCATGTGTGTTCAAATCCCAGCAGTCCCAATTGTTTTTTATATATTTTTTTTAATTTTTCGGAAGCCCAGGAGTTGCACGTGCAATACACGGAGAATCGAAAAGTTTCAGAAAAATCAAACGGGATAAATGAGGAGTTAACACAGAATATAGTATGTGGCATGAATCTCGAGACAGATGAATTAAATCCAACCGTCCAACTCCTCGTTTTGGCCGCTACCGACGGTCCATCTAGCCCCAATTGCCTCCATTCTTTGCCCGTGCGTCCCTTTAACTCCCCATTACTCCCATATATTGTTTGATTACTCTGCATACATCCATAGACCTTTCATGTCACCATCAATCCTATTTTAATTCATTTTAATTCCAATTCTTTAACTCACACACCCTCATTCCTACACTATAAATACATCCCATCCCCTAGCTTTTTGAAAAATCTCTATCAAAGTTCTCCTAAAATTTTCTAAGTGCAAGTGGAGTTCTTTTCGTTGTAGATCGGAGTTGTTTCCAGAGCTACCACGACGCCACGAAGACTTTTCTCTCTTCCTTACTCTTTTCTCGACACTCTAAAACCGTAAGTCCCTTTCTCTCTCTTTCTTTTTATCTCAAACCAATCTCTAAAACTATTCGACTAAAATAGAGTTAGCTTAGGTAAAACTTCTTTTAATATGTTTTTGGCACTTTTACCATGTCAAAATTTCCACCCTAACTCTTCTAAGCATCACATCATAATATTTCGTCCAAATTACTTTTGAGTTGTTCATAATTTTGGGCTAAATATATCATACAACAAAATTTCATCAAAATACTATGAACTTTAATTATAACTCTTTATTTGATAATTAGTCATACATACATCTAGAACATTCACGGGGTAATAACATATCCCACACGCACACTTTTGATTTATAGCACGATATTTGGTTAGATTTTTCATCTAAATGAAACAATTTTCAATAAAATACCACCACTTTATAAAAATATGTTTTTAATCATTATTTTTTAAATTGTTTGCAATTGCGACTCTATAACCCTTTTAGAAGAACCCATCTACAGATGGTGCGGATTATCGCACGTCCTTAGGATAGTAGAGTGAGATACAGAACTTCTCACGGATAATTCGGTCTTGAAAGGAAATGAAAATACGATTTTAAAGAAATACGACTTTTTAACAAATTAAATCATTTGAAAATTTTCATAAATCATAAATCCGTATTTTTCTATGAAAATAAATTTTGGAAGAATATATTATTAAAATGAAAAAAAAATTAAAGTTACACAAAAATACCACCAAGTTTCCAAAAATATAGTTTTCATACAAATCCCATAAACTTTTAAAATCTAGATTTTATCACTAAAATACCACTAAAATTAAAATAAATGTTCATAAAAACTCTAAATAATATAAATCACCCTCGAGGTTTATTTTTAAACAATATTAAAGTATTTTTCATAAAACCCCTCGAGAAATGTAAACAATATAGATACAATATAAATAACAATAATAATTATTAAGGACTCTAAATTAATATAGGTTTAAGCGGTATCATTTCTCTTGAGTCTTAGGAAGCTGGAGAAAGTGAATGCTTACCTAATCAGGTTAGACAAATTAACAGAGTTATCAATGGCAATTGTCTTAAAAAACACAAATCCTGCCGTCCATGTGCACCAATTATCCGATTACTTCCGAACTTAAGAAATTCAAGAGATAAAATCCTTTCATAAGATACTGACTCCAACCTGAATCCAAACTCAAACCAAAATCTAAAATCAAACACAAACTTGGATACTTGATCATGAACCTGAACACTCGAATTCAAATATCAAACTTGAACTTGAACACTTGACTCGACTTGACCAAACCATGGATATAACTGGACATGAACTTGACATGAATACCTGCATACATGACTACATCTTGAACATGAACCTATACTATTTTATATATATTCATGGATTCGTCCAAGACCTGTAAACTATACAATACAATACGCGGGGATAAAGGGGTAGATTGGTACGGAATGTATATCGTGGTACGAGAGGTCACTTAAAAGACGCCTATATGAATTCACGCGTTGTTGTCCCATGGGTTATGACGGGGTCTTGTACTACATGTTATCATAGTTCACGGGGTAAGATGGACTGCTCTCGTATACATGAATACATTCTTTATCAAAATACAAACAACCACATTAGAATAGCAAATGTTATACATGTAAATAATCATGCTTAAATGCTCGCTTATATAATCTTACATGTTCACATTACTTAGTTTCTATTCACTTTATATACCATTCGGTCATCTTTCTTTATTTCTTTCAGGGACTTACCGAGCGCAAGTTCGCTGACGACATTCCTCTATATTTCTTTTCTTTGGAATGATCGTCAGGAGGATCGGACTCTGAGGGTATAGAGCCGGGCCAGGAGGAATTGGACCAGTTCGCTACTCAGCCTGACTATTAGCTCCTGCTTGTATTTACTTCCAATATGCCATTGTTTAGGCATTTGCTTTATCATTGTATCTTTTTAATACAAACAGTTGTATATAAATCTAAATATAAATAAAGTTGTTGTTTCATTCTATTACTCTTATCTTTCTTGCATATTGTCATATTGCTTAATTACGCTCAACGTATTCTCATAGTAAATACGCTGTGGCCTTGCCATGTCACCATTTCCGTCTACTGGGAAGCGGGGCGTGACAAGTTCCAAGTGTGAATATCAACGCAACCGTAGAAGTATTCACGAGCTCAAGAGTGGGGCCCCAGAAGCAAGGAAACACAGGCTCATTTCATGTGTTAGTATCGGGACTCTAAGTTGTGGAGGAGTCGACTCGACTGAGATTCGAGTAAATAGAATTCGAGTAAATTAATACGGGACTCCTGAAGTTCCGTTGGATTCACACCTGAAACTATTCCAAACACCCGAGTATAATAGATTATAATTGTTATATCGACTTGGTTGATTTGATTGGTTGATTATAACATGTCTTGATCGAAACCATAAATTGCAAAAGTGGGTAATGCAATCGAGTAAGTTAAGTAGAATGTGAGTCATGTCAATTGCAATCCTGATCGAGTCAAGTTAGTTTGAGTAGATTGAGTTCAAGTTTAAGTTCGAGTTTGGATTCAAGTTCATGTTTAAAACAAGTTCGAGTTTGAATTCGAGTTATAGTTTTTTCATATTACTAGATTTAACTTTTGAAGATCTTAAATTCAGGAATAATCGGACAACTGCTGCACATAAGCGGCTGCATTTATGTCTTTTTCCAAGACGATTGTCATTGATAACTCTTTTAATTTGCAGTATTATGTAATCTGAATAGGCAAGCACTCATTTTCTCCGGCTCTCCGAGACTCAAGAGAAATAATACCGCTTAAACCTATATTAATTTAAGGTCCTTAAAAATTTATTCAAGTTTTTTAATATGTATTCTCATTGTTTGCATTTCTTGAAGGGGGTTTATGTAAAATGTTTTAATATTATTTTAAAAACAAACCCCGAGGGTGTTTTAGAATATTAAAATTTTTTATAAAAATTTATTTTAGTTTGGTGATATTTTAGTGATAAAACCTAGTTTTTTAAAATTTTATGGTATTTTTATGAAAACTACACTTTTAGAAACTTGATGGTATTTTTGTGTAATTTTAATTTTTCATATTAAAAATATAGTTTTTAAAATTTGTTTTCATAGAAAAATACGGATTTCTGATTTATATAATTTCCAAATGATTTAATTTGTTTTAAAATTCATATTCTTTAAAAATCATATTTTTATTTCCTTTTGAGACCGAATTCTCCATGAGAAGTTATGTATCACCATCCGTAAATGGGTTCCCCTAAAAAGGTTGTACAGACGTAATTGCAAAGTATTTAAAAATAGTGATAAAAAGTATTTTTTAAAAGCAAGGGTATTTTAATGAATTTTTTTTCCATTTAGGATAAAACTTTGAACCCTAAAATATTCGTGTTATGAAACCATAGTGTATGTGATGGGGTAGGTCATTACCCCGTGAGTTTTCTAAAGTTATAGTTCATGATATGTTAAAAGGTTTAAGTAAAGTTCATGGTATTTTGGTGTAATTTTGTTGTATGATTTATTCGGTACAAAATTTTAAACAATTCAAAAGAAGTTGAGGTGAATAATTAGGAGGATTGGGGTGAAATATTTAACATAGTAAGGGTGATAAAAAAAATTTAAAAGAAATTTCTTTAGACCAACTCCAATTTAGTTGATATAGTTTTAAGAATCGTTTTGAGATGAAATGAACGAGAGAAAGAAGGGACTTACGATTTTGGAGCGTTGAAAAAAAGAGGAAAAAGAAGAGAGGGGGTCTTCGTGAGATCGTGAGAGCGTCGAGAATGGTTTCGGTCTTCGAAGGAACGAACTTGGACCGCTAATTCCACTTGACTAGTTTTAACTCTTCTTGAAACTTGGAAATTTTTTGGAGAATTTTTGCTATTGATTTCAGAATAGGGGAGAGCTAGAGGATGGGGTGGTATTTATAGGGTAAAATGAGAGTGTGTGAATAAAAAAAATTGAATTAAAAATAGATTTAATGATGTTAATGGAGGAATTGAAAGGTTGTGAAGTCTTTGGTTTAATTCAGAGAAATTAAAGGGGAAAAGGATTAAAGGGGAGTCAAAGGGACGCACGGGCGAAGCACGGAGGCGAACGGGCATGATCCAACCGCAAATTGCAGTTTTTGGGCTTTTATCGTCGGTCGGATCGAGGCCATGTGTCTCAAGGCTTTGGCCATGTGTTATATTTTGTTTTAACTCCTCATTTCTCCGGTTGGTTTTCTCTGAAACATTTTGTTTCTCCGTGTATTGAACGTGCAACTTTTGGGCTTCCAAAAAGTTAAAAAGAACAAAATATTAAAAATAATTGAGGCTGATGGGATTCGAACTTGCAGGCTAAAAAACAGCAGTAGAGAGGCTTAACCAATGAGCTACAAGTTGCTTCTTGATTTTATTGAACAATTTTAACTTATAACTCCTAATCAGGCTAAAATACCATTTTCTATATATTGAACAAGTTACGTTTGTACAGGGGTTTCAGGGTCGTTACAGTGTAGGAGTCGACCTGATCCAAGAGTTCATGAATTAGAGGGACTCCTGAGATTATATTGAATACATGACTCAAACTACCCCAACACCCTACATATTCTAAATTATAAATAGTGTCACAAGCTAAAATCGAAGCCATGAATACACGAGAGAGAGTACAAGTTCATGTTTCAAATTGAGTTCATGTCAAGTGTCAAGTATTCATGTAAAGTGGTATTCATGGTTCTAGTCGAGTCAAGTGAAGCATGTATTAGATTTGTTCACATAAGTCATGTAGGTTTAGTAATGAAGAGTACATAGCATGAGATGAGACATGTGTAGTATAGAAAAACAAGCAATGTAGATGTATTTCAGGTTAACTTACATGTCAGATATTGATTCAGTTTGGATATCAGTTTGAGACGGCTCAAGGTTGCTTGAGACGGCTCACAAGTCATCTACAATAATGATTTAGTTCTCTGCTTGTAAGAGACGGCTCGAAAGTTATTAAGACGGCTCAATTCCCAATATGAGACAGCTTAACAATGCTTGGGAAGTCATATATTCTCTTTGTTTCCATAAGACGGCTCACTATTATGCTTGAGCCAACTCGACCACGGCTTAAGACAGCTCAAGTCTAAACTTAAGCTGGCTCAAGACATGTCTAAATGCGCTATTTAACTCTCTGTGTACATGACGTCTCATGTTCTTTTGAGCCGGCTCAAAGCCTGTTCGTTCAGACGATCAGGTTTAAGGTTTCAATTATATTTAGTATCATGATGCCATATTGGTTTAGGCTCATTTCGTAGTGTCAAACATTTGTTTTATCTGAACCTATGGCATGACGGTGTTGTAATTAAACATAGAGAAACAAAAGTAATTATAAACTTGAATATAAAGTAACAACTACGTTTATCATTTTATCGGCAACTAAATCTTCGTATATAACAATTTTATTATCGGTAACTACAACGAGATATGGGACAGCGGTCTGACGAAGGAAAGCATGACAAAGGAAGAGAGAGGATAGAACGAAGAGAAAGACCGGGAAGAAGATGAGGACTTGCCCACGTTGCGATACGGTATAACAACCGTATCGCCGATTAAAAGAGTATCCGGACTTGAACGGAACGTCGCCTAGGGAAGAACGTAGCGATTTGCTTTGGGAGATTTTAGAGTGGGATTTTCATAAGAAAAATTCAGAGAGGATTTTACTCTTGGACAACCATGGATTTTATAAGGAAGAGGCAATTAAAAAGTTGGTGTAAAAAGTTTTAAAAGGTATTAAAAAGAGTTTTAATGGGGAAATCAAATGGTGTGCGGTTCTCCGTAGTAATTGGCAGTTTTGGGATACGAAAATGAACAGACAAGAGACCAAGGACACGAGATCATGGGCTAGACACGTGCGGGGTCCACCTGGCCGCCCAAACCCGCCAAGAGATCGCTCTGGTCGGTCCAAACTCAAGAGATGGGCTCGGGACTCGAACCCTAGGCTCGGGTCGACATAGGCGGTCCAAAAACATATTTTATTTATTTTCTACAATTTCGAGACTCTGTGCATCGCTCGTGAAAGTTCCGGGGCTCGAAAACGTTAAAAAAGAAAATAAAAGAATTGGGCTGCAGGGATTCGAACATGCGGACTATAGGAAAGCAATGTAATGACGATACAAATTTGCTCATGCATATATTCAACAAAAATTGAATATATACCAACAAAAGAAAAGAAAGTGGGATTTTTAAAAAGAAATTGAGATATAAAGGTGCAAGGATTTTAGAGCCGTTACATTCTACCCTTCTTAAAAGAATTTTTTCCTCAAAATTCCACAAGGAGACTATCGGGAAAAAAATAAGATAACGTTGCCTAGTAGGTGTCACACTCCAACAGAAAAGAAGACGTGGGATACTTTCGAATCAAAGAATTCGAAAGCCGGAACAAGAACTGCTTGATATTACTTATGTTAACAAGGAATGTTTAGAGACGCACGAAAAGATGGCTAATAGATACAAGCAACGAAGAACCGATTATGAATTGAAAGAAACAAAGAGGTTACAAGAAAGATGAGGATGGAGATGAAAAGTTTACACATTCGTTTTTATTACGTCGAGACATGATCATCGGGGAAAACAAAAAGGGCTTCAAGGGGATAGGATTCAAGAATGAAATCAAGAATGTCGTCGTTAGAGTCCACCCTATTTAAAAGAATTTCGTTCTCGAAATTCTCTTAAGAAGTACGTCGCAACAATACACGGGACAAGCTAAGGATAATATCGTGGCATGTCGTTTTCGAGCTCCGTCGATTGATACTCCAAACAACTGAGCTTATCAGTCTACGAGATACAAGTAGAATGGGTGAACTAGAGTTAAGAATTCAAAAGTCTAGAGATTATATTCAAGGAAGTCGAAAGTGAAGTTCAAGATAGATTCAAGAAATATGATGAGATTCAAACGAAAGTGTTAAACGTAATATTTGGATTTCTAAATTCTTGCAATATATTGCTTTCGACGTCATGCAGAATTGGCCTACATGGGTCACCAACAAAACCTGTCATGCCTCGCTTTCCAAAAGGCGGTAACGGTCACGTGACAAGCCCGCGACGTATTTATTTCGAGATAGAATTTTCTCGCAACAAATACGTTAAGCATACATAAGCAACATAAAGTAACAAGAAATAACAAGTGAATAAAATCCAACTACTATTTATTACATTCAAGTTCCACAAAGTTCAACATTTAACGAGATGTCCGAATACAGGATAAAATAATACGATAAAGCCTTAAAAGGCATACAGAAATGAAAATCTGGAATGAGACTAAAAGTCCGCTTGAGATGAAAGCTGATTGTACCATTCTTCCGTCTGTTCTATCTCCTCCATTTCTAAGTTACTTGGCAAACATTCCAAGAAAAGAAAGAAATATGGTGAAATGCCCGTCAGCGAACTTGTGCTCGGTAAGCCCCCAATAAGGTGGGATTATAAGCATAAGTGTATAATGACAAGTTATATAAGTGGAAATGGAAATTATGAAGCGGTGAACGAATGTGATATGGTAATTAAACATGGAAAATAATATAAGCATGGCAATTCTATATGACATGGCAGTGTAGTATAGACATGGTATCGGTTAAACTAAGCATGTAATAACATAACTGATGAACATGAAATATCAGGCAATAAAGTTTAAGAGGTCACTAAAAGGGTAAGGTGGCATAACGCTAGTTCAAGAGTGAGTGTCAACCAATCTCAAGAATATTTTTAGACCAAAGGCTGTAATCCAGAGGTAAAGAAATACGGACCCAAATCAAGAGAGTAGTATCAGGACTCCAAACTGTGTAGGAGTCGACCGAATCAAGAATCAAGAGTGTGGTATCGAGACTCCAAGCTGTGTAGGAGTTGACCCGATCAAGAGTGTGGTATCGGGACTCCAAGCTGTGTAGGATTCAACCCGATCCAAGAGTTCATGTACTAGGGGGACTCCTAAAATTATATTGAACTCATGACTCAATCTACTCAACACCCCGCGTATTCTAAATTATAAATAGTGTCACAAGTTTAACTTGAAGCCATGAATACACAAAAGAGAGTACAAGTTCATGTTTCAAATTGAGTTTATGTCAAGTGTCAAGTATTCATGTAAAGTGTCAAGTACTCATGTTAAGTGATATTCATGGGTCGAGTCGAGTCGAGCATGTATTAGATTTGTTCACATAAGTCATGTAGGTTTAGTAATGAAGAGCAGATAGCATGAGATGAGACATGTATAGTATAGTAAAATAAGCAATTTATATGTATATCAGGTTAAATTACATGTCATATATCAATCCAGTTTGAATATCAGTTTGAGATGACTCAAGGATGCTTGAGACGGCTCACAAGCCATCGACAATCATGATTTGGTTCTTTGATTGTAAGAGACGGCTCAAAAGTTATTAAGACGGCTCAACTCCTAATATGAGACGGCTCAACAATGCTTGGGAAGTCATATATTCTCTTTGTTTCCATGAAACGGCTAACTGTTATGTTTGAGCCGGCTCGACCACGACTTGAGACAGCTCAAGTCCAAACTTAAGCCGGCTCAAGACATGTCTAAAGATGCTATTTAACTCTTTGTGTACATGAGACGGCTCATGTTCTTTTGAGCCGGCTCAAAACATGTTCGTTCAGACGATCGGATTTAAGGTTTCAATTATATTTAGTATCACGGTGCCATATTGGTTTAGGCTCATTTCATAGTGTCAAACATTTGTTTTATATGAATCTATGGCATGACAGTGTTGTAATTAAACATAAAGAAACATGAGTAATTATAAAATTAAATATAAAGTGACAACTACGTTTATCATTTCATCGGTAACTAAATCTTTGCATATAACAATTTTATTATTGGGAACTACAACGAGATGTGGGACATCGGACTGACAAAGGAATGCATGACAAGGGAAGAGAGAGGAGAGAACGAAGAGAAAGATCGAGAAGAATACGGAGACTTACTCGTGTTGCGATACGGTATAACAACCGTATGGCAGATTAAAAGAGTACCCAGACTTAAATAGAACGTCGCCTAGGGGAAGAACGCAGCGATTTGCTTTGGGGAATTTTATAGTGGGTCTTTTTGAGGAGAAATTCATAGAGGATTTTAATCTTGGACAGCCATGCATTTTATAGGGAAGAGGCAATTAAAAAGATGGTGTAAAAAGTTTTAAAGGGTATTAAAAAGAGTTTTAATGGGGAAATCAAAGGGTGTGCAATGCTCTTTATTAATTGGCAGTTTTGGGATACGAAAATGAACAGACAAGACCTAAGGACGTGAGCTCATGGGCTAGGCTTGTGCTGGGCCTACCTGGCCGCATGAACCCGCCAATAGACCGCCCCGTTCAGTCCAAACTCAAGAGATGGGTTCGAGACTCGAACCCTAGGCTCGGGTCGACATAGACGGTCCAAAATCATATTTTATTTATTTTCTACAGTTTCGAGACTCCGTGCATCACTCGTGAAAGTTCCGAGGCTTGAAAACGTTAGAAAAGAAAATAAAAGAATTGGGCTGCAAGGATTCAAAGACGCGGGCTATAGGATAATAATATAATGACTTAACCAATAGAATACAAGTTTACTCTTGCATATATTCAACTAATATTTAATATGTACCAACAAAGGAAAAGAAAGCAGGCTTCTTAAAAAGAAATTAAGATGTAAAGGTATGAGGATTTTAGGACCGTTACAGAAACCTCCTTACGTTTGGCCCAAAAGCAGGAAATCCCCATAATGTTTGAAAACCTGCACTTTGCTCCCTTCACTTAACTTCTGTTAATCTTTTCATCCAAAATTCTCGTGACTGGACGAAAATACCCTTGACATCCTCTAAATGTTATTTTTTATCTTTTCGGTTTTGTATGAGCATTTTGGTCAAGTCTTGTGATCTTTGCATGAAAAATCTAGGGTAAATTGTCAAAAAAAACCCAAGCGCTTGTTTTCGCTGTCAAAACCCTCCGGCCTCGAAGTGATAGTCAAAAATCCCTAGAAAATTTCCCTGCAGTCTCTACATAGTAGCCTGCCATATCTAACCGATTCATACAAATTATTTAGATATTGCAGGAAACAGTTTTGATATCACAGACAACTGCTTAGATATCACTGGATACAGTTTAGATATCGCAGGAAACTAGATATAGCAGACAACAACTAGATATCGCAGGTAAAGGGTTTATTGACAACTAAAAACTTTTTGGTGTGGGGGGAAGGGGGGTTTGACTGCTGTTTGGAGGCCGGAGGGTTTTTGACAATGAAGAAAAGAACTTGGTTTTTTTTTTGACAGTTTACCCAAAAATCCAAAGATGTTCTTAGACTTCAAGGGGTTTCATGTTTTTGGGTCAAATGTGGAGGGGGTTTCCTGCACTTAAGCCTCTGTCCTTGAAAGACCCAGAAATATGGGATGGGTTAGGGCGGCGTTCGGGCCAAACCCAACCCCACTCCAGTCTCCAGACTTTGGAGATTCCATCCAACGCCATAAGTCACCACTAGATTCCAACGAAAAAGAATCCCTAAAAATCTCCCCTTTTTCTATACAGATGCATGAGTAGAATCTCTGCAGAGCTTCTTGTTTTTTGATTCATGGCGATGGGCTCTCACCAACAAGACGAGGAGAGGCTACTGCTGGACAACTGCCCTAATTCTCAGGTCCCCTTGCTCTCTTCTTCTTTCTTCTTCTTATTAACTTAGATGAAAAGGCTTGTATTTTGGGGAAAGTTATGTATGTAAGTTATCTGCCAGTTGGTTTTCTGAATTCCGCGGTATGGCTGTTGGTTGCAATGGTTTGCTCGACCTTGCACTTATGTTTCCTAATTTCGTTTAGACTATGCAACAATTTGGCATGAACTGTGATTTATGAGTAGAAATTTTGCATTTTGTCTATACATAGAAGAGTTGCAATTGATTTTAGGTTATTCCATTGAAGTTAGAACGATGAGAGTAACCAATGCCGGTGTACATGCAACCTGTTTGAGCCACGGTCAACCCGTAAAACATGGGTAAATTTTTTTCTACCGGTTAACAAATTACCCTACCCGACCCACACGTTTAAAAGTATTACTGGATCGACGAAATCCACGGGATCATGGGTTTTACCCTGCTGGTATTGAAGGTGAAGTTGAAGATTGAAAAAGATATTGATGATGCTCTATATTGGCGAGCTTTCAGATCAGGACACGTGGCAGATGAAGTGTCCCAGAACTCAGAAGAAAGGACCCACATGGGCCGACTAGGTCATCCCTGTGCCCAACCTGCAAGCGCAAGCTGGCTCTCCTCAGAGCCCCTGGAAATTGGTCTCCTCGCCCTCTCAGCTCGTCCCGAGCTGCCATAGGACCAAAACTCCTCGGCCCTCTCGCTCGTTCCCGAGCTTCCCAGCCGAGGCCATCTTCCTCGGTCCTCCGACCGACCAACGGTACCGCTCACAGACGCAACCGCCGCTCCGCAAATCTCCCCATGCGCAGATTCTCCGCCAGCAACTTCCCACGTTCCACGCCATCACGATCCCCATTAATGGGCGATCCGCTCTTTACGCGGGCGTGACGTCGGGAGCGTAACTGCCGGCGAGATTCTCGCGCCTGCTGCTGTGTGCCGCCGCCGCTATATAAACCCTCATCACAGAGGGGTGAAGTAAGCCATTTTTTACACTTGTATGCCGTTACTCTGCTCGGATATCATTACTAACTTGATGGTCGGAAGGTCCTTGGTGGTACCAAACCATCCCGGGACTTCTTTGCAGGTACTCGGCAACAGCTTCCTCATCTCACCTCTTCCTCCAAAAACCCATTGAGACCCACACGCAACGAAGGATGATCAGCTAAGTTCACCGCGAGATCAACGGAAGACAACATTTGACGGAGGCCCGAAAAGGAGTTCCATCAGTTGGCGCCGTCTGTGGGAAACGAAACTCCACAAAAAACAAAGTTGGCCTTCCGATCTCCATCCCCATGGCAAGCGATCACCTTGAAGATCCAGATACCAGCCGCCGCCTCCCCCTCATCGGAGGCACGGGTGAATCTCCTCCGGCGACCGTCATCAACGCCCTTACCGGCCGAGTAGACCGATACCCTCTTTCTTGACGGGGTCGCACAGAGGGGGCTCGCCACGGCGGCTCGAGGGCCACCTCGTCCAAGGATCTAAGCCCTCACTAAGAGGCAGCCCAGCAGCTACCCTGCTCGGCTATCCCTGGCGGGTAGCTTCCCTACCTCAACGCCAGAGATCAGAAAGCCCTCCCAGAGGCAGTCGAGCCCGAGGATCTCTCGCTCGGCTATCCTTGGCGGGTAGCTTCCCTACCGCAACGCCAGAGATCAGAAAGTCTTCCAAGAGGCAGTCGGGCCCGAGAATCCCTCGCTCGGCTATCCCTGGCGGGTAGCTTCCCTACCGCAACGCCAAGGATCAGAAAGCCCTCTCAGAGGCAATCGAGCCCGAGAATCCCTCGCTTGGCTATCCCTGGAGGGTAGCTTCCCTACCGCAACGCCAGGGATCAGAAAGCCCTCCCAGAGGCAGTCGAGCCCGAAGATCCCTCGCTCGGCTATCCCTGGCGGGTAGCTTCCCTACCGCAATGCCAGGGATCAGAAAGCCCTCCCAGAGGCAGTCGAGCCCGAGGATCCCTCGCTCGGCTATCCCTGGCGGGTAGCTTCCCTACTGCAACGCCAGGGATCAGAAAGCCCTCCCAGAGGCAGTCGAGCCCGAGGATCCCTTGCTCGGCTATCCTTCAGGACAAAAACCCTCGCCAAGAGGCACCGGGCAGTAACCCTGCCCGACCAAGGGTCCTTGGTAGGCTTCTTACAGCCCTATAGCTCTTCCCGCGCCAAGAACCAAAGTCCTCCCAGAGGCAGTCGGGTCATTGCTCGGCTATCCCCGGCTGGTAGCTTCCTACCACAACCGACAGGGATCAAAGTCCTCGCCAAGAGGCATTGGACAACAACCCTGTTCGGTCCCTGTCCTGAAGGATCAAAAGCCCTCACAAGAGGCATCCGAGCGGCTACCCCGCTCGATCATCCCTGGCGGGTAGCTTCCCTTCCGCAACGCCGGGATCAGAAAGCCCTCACCAAGAGGCACCGAGTAGCTACCCTGCTCGGCCATCCTTCGCAGGCCTCTCACGGCCCTCCAGCGTCAAGGATCAAAGCCCTCGCCAAGAGGCACCGAGCAGCTACCCTGCTCGGCCATCCTTCGCAGGCCTCTCAGGACCCCTCCACCGTCAAGGATCAAATCCCTCGCCAAGAGGCACCGAGCAGCTACCCTGCTCGGCCATCCTTCGCAGGCTTCTCACGGCCCCTCCAGCGTCAAGGATCAAAGCCCTCATCGTGAGGCCGCCGAGTTCCTTCCTGCTCGGCGCATCCCCAGCGGGCATCCTCCTGCTCATCAGACGCTGATGGTCTGAAGCCCTCATCGCGAGGCCGCCGAGTTCCTTCCTGCTCTGCGCATCCCCAGCAGGCATCTTCCTGCCCATCAGATGCTGAGGATCACAAGCCCTCATCGTGAGGCCGCCGAGTTCCTTCCTGCTCGGCGCATCCCCAGCAGGCATCCTCCTGTCCATCAGATGCTGAGGATCTCAAGCCCTTATCGTGAGGCCGCCGAGTTCCTTCCTGCTTGGCGCATCCCCAACAGGCATCCTCCTGTCCATCAGACGCTGATGGTCTGAAGCCCTCATCGCGAGGCCGCCGAGTTCCTTCCTGCTCGGCGCATCCCCAGCAGGGATCCTCCTGCCCATCAGACGTTGATGGTCTGAAGCCTTCATCGCGAGGCCGCCGAGTTCCTTCCTGCTCGGCGTATCCCCAGCGGGCATCCTCCTGCCCATCAGATGCTGATGGGCTCAAGCCCTCATCGTGAGGCCGCCGAGTTCCTTCCTGCTCGGCGCATCCCAGCGGGCATCCTCCTGCCCAACAGACGCCGCAGGTCTGCACACATCGCGTCGGCCAACCGACGCTTGACACGCAGACCGTCGCTTCAGTGACAGGATGCATGAACCGGCGCACCTTCCTTAAATCCAGAGATTTCGCCCTGATTTGCTGGCAGAAAAGGCAGCTGACAGCCCGGGGACGCGTCCCGACGAAATCTTAGGAAGGAGTTCTCCCCGGGCGGTCCGGCAGTCCACTCTTGGCCCGACCCGCCAGCTGGTCGGGAGAGTGGAGGGCTAATGATGATGCTCTATATTGGCGACCTTTCAGATCAAGACACGTGGCGGATGAAGTGTCCCAGAACTCAGAAGAAAGGGCCCACAGGGGCCGACCAGGCCACCCCTGTGCCCAACCTACAAGCGCAAGCTGGCTCTCCTCAGAGCCCCTGGAAATTGGCCTCCTCGGCCTTTCAGCTCGTCCCGAGCTGCCACAGGACCAAGACTCCTCGGCCCTCTCTCTCGTTCCCGAGCTCCCCAGCCGAGGCCATCTTCCTCGGTCCTCCGACCGACCAACAGTACCGCTCACAGACGCAACCGCCGCTCCGCAAATCTCGCCATGCGCAGATTCTCCGCCGGCAACTTCCCACTTTCCACGCCATCACGATCCCCATTAATGGGCGATCCGCTCTTTACGCGGGCGTGACGTCGGGAGCGTAACTGCCGGCGAGATTCTCGCGCCCGCTGCGTGCTGCCGCCGCTATATAAACCCCATCACAGAGGGGTGAAGTAAGCCATTTTTTACACTTGTATGCCGTTACTCTGCTCGGATATCATTACTAACTTGATCGTCGGAGGGTCCTTGGTGGTACCAAACCATCCCGGGATTTCTTTGCAGGTACTCGGCAACAGCTTCCTCACTTCACCTTTTCCTCAAAAAACCCATTGAGACCCACACGCAACGAAGGATAATCAGCTAAGTTCACCGCGAGATCAACGGAAGACAACATCTGACGAAGGCCTGAAAAGGAGCTCCATCAGATATCGCGGAGCTTCTAAATAACAAGGATAAACTATTCAACGTTGAATTTGTGTGAAGTTTTTTCAAATGGAATTTTCTTTTTTCTTTATGATACTTTATTTGTTTTATTTTGATATATTTGCGCATTTGTATACAGGTTTTCATATATGTGATGACTTTAATTTAATAAATATTTTGTAAATTTAATTACTTTTCAACTATATATAATGTAAGTTGCCCGCTAACCGGCTTATAAACAACCTGTTTATCCATACGTATTACCCGCACGCCCGCCTGCCGTTTACCTGTGATGGGCACAATTTTACGTTTCCGGGTAATTTTGCCTCACCCATTTTACCCACCACTGTAATGACCCGTCCACAGGTGACCGAAATCGCCCGTTTGACATCTCTACCTGAGTCGAATAGTTATCGAACTATGTCATAGCAACAATAAAAATGTATGTACTTCCTTTTTTTCTTGAGAAAAAAAATAATGTATATACAATTAGATTCATATTTTGGACAGACACAGGATGAAAACAGCAACGCAAGAACACCCGATGGCGAATAATCTTTGAGATTCGGAAGCAATATGTCAAATCCCATATTGGCTTTACATTTGTATGGACTATTGAAACCCAAGAAGACCTGCTCATGAGAAGGAAAGAGTGTATTTATAATAATCAATCCCGTTTCTAGGTTGATTGATATTTATAGTGTATAATCAAACCTACCTTTTTTGTGTTTTTCAAACCATAGAGAAACCACCCTCTACAAAGGATTCATTTCGTTAGAGGAAAAGCGCTCTATAATGACCCCTTCATTAGAACCTCCAGAAGAGTCGCACCTTATATAACTCAAAAAACGAAGAAAAAAGATGTTTATTCCTTTGAAATCTTGTTCCGAAAGGCACTACACTATGCTCCATCCTCTTCCTCTTTCTGATATAATTCTTTTGTTAGCTAATGTTCTGATTACCGAGGTGATCTTTATACTTGGTAAATCCTTTCTTTGGTTTTGTGTTAATAGTATGGAAGTAAAGGACCATACACAGGTGATGGAACAGTTGACCTTAATGGAGAACCGGCTTTAAAGCATCTTACAGGCAATTGGAGAGCTTGTCCTTTTATATTAGGTTAAACTTTTTTTGCCCACTACTAGTTTCTTAACTATATATATTTCTATTATTTCTTAAAATTGAAATCTGTATTCTAGGTACTGAATGCTGTGAACGTTTAGCCTACTATGGAATCGCAAAAAACCTCGTCACTTACCTCACCAAAAAGCTGCATCTAGGAAATGTTTCTGCTGCAAGAAATGTTACGACATGGCAAGGCACGTGCTATCTCACTCCTCTTCTTGGTGCTTTTGTAGCAGATTCATATTGGGGAAGATTTTGGACCATTGCGATTTTCTCGATAATTTACTTTCTTGTAAGTTTTCACATTTATTTACCTATTTCTTAATAAGGACTTGACTAGCTCGTGTAGGCATGTATCTTAGAATACGAGACAATAAAGTTTTGGGTGCATCTGTTCCATGCTTAATTATATCTGAATTCATTTGATGTATGCTTTTGAAATCCATTAGTCGATACAAGACCTGAACTACGTACGAGCTACGCTTGTCTGCAGATATAAATCCACATGATGGTATGAACATCATTGATGAGAAAAAAAATATCTGCTGGAGTATTCTTTTTACATTGTGTTTGTCTCAATTCATTTCAAAATTCCAAATCCTGAATTGAGATAATAGATTGGTCTCAAATCATTTGTGATTGTGGTTTATAAACTGAATGTTGGCAAAGCTATCAGTTAGAATGCAGCAACCATCGATTCTTGCTGGAGTCACTGTCAACGTTCTCTCTACCACTGATGGCATCTATCTTGTTGATGTCACATTAGCTTAATGTTTCGCCTCCATCGGCCGATCCCAAATATCACATTACTTTATAGTTCGAACAATTTAGAAAGCATCCTATCCAAATGCAACAAGTTCACGAGACATGATCCCCCCTCCCCCTCAAACAAAAAAATTTTTAAGAAAATCCCAAAGAACGCTTTGGTCCTTTCTGATATTCCTTGGGATACTGGTATCCACTGAATAGGTTTATCTAAAATGCCTACTTTTAATAACATTATCGATGTGTAAATCTAGATTGTCTTAATTGTCTAATGCTATATCTTTTTATCCAAGGGAATGCTTTCACTTACTCTGTCAGCATCAGTGACGGCTTTGAAGCCTCCCCCGAGTGTAGACTTTGTTTGTCCAGAACCAAGCATGGCGCAATCTGCTATTTTCTTCTTCAGTCTTTATCTGATTGCACTTGGCACTGGAGGCATCAAGCCTTGTGTCTCGTCATTTGGAGCCGATCAGTTTGATGATACCGACCTAGTAGAGAGAATGAGGAAAGGTTCTTTCTTTAATTGGTTTTATTTTTGTATCAATATCGGTGTATTTGTATCTGGCACTTGTATAGTATGGATACAGGACAACCGCGGATGGGCATTGGGTTTTGGAATTCCTACATTGTTCATGGCGTTAGCTATTGGTAGTTTCTTTTCGGGCTCTAAATTATACAGATTTCAAAAACCCGGAGGAAGTCCTTTTATGAGAATTTTCCAGGTTTTTGCTGCTTCGTTTAGGAAATGGAATTTGGAAGTACCAGAGGACAGCTCTCTCTTATATGAACTACCGGGTCCTTCATCGGCGGTGGTAGGAAGTCGAAAGCTGGATCATACTGATCAATTCAAGTACTTATCTAACTTCTCAAAAAAAAAAATCCTCAACATATCTGGAATATATATTGAGTCGAGCATTATCTTAATATTTCCCCCCATTTTTTCCCTTTTCTGAAGGAAAAGGCGTGATCTCAGTTAAATCCTTTCCTTATCATTCTTTACTCAATGTTTTCACGTAGTAACACGATGTACAGGCCAATTTGATAGCTGTTCCCCCACAAAATTCTCATGTGTAGCAACATCCATAAGTATATGGCTCCTTGTCATCTGATTTCTATATATATAACATAACACGGAGAAAGCTTCTCGTTTACATGTCCATTCCAATTGATTTCATCCTTCTAAAAGAAATTAAAGGAAAATTTGATATCTGAGGTGTGAAAGTTGATTTTGTATTTCTAGTAATTTCTAATTAACAAGAGAGAATTCAAAATGAACATTTTGGTTACACGAGCCTATCCAAGTAAGAAATCCATACAACATCAACAAAATTTCATTAGAATCGATATTTTTTTGCCTTTAGGATTGATATCATAGAGATCCCTACTATGTTTTACTCTGGATGTCGGTTATTTGAGGCAACCATCCCCCTAGCCTTGGACAAACTGCGAAAATATAGGAAATTTAAGCGCAGCGTAAGAGTTAAAAAATTTGTCCATGCACTTCATGCCCAGTTTCAACCTATACTTTTTTTTCTTTGTGTTATAAGGTGTAATCCACATGGGATCCACCTTCTCTATTTACTAAACAGGGCTCCTCTCCCCTTATGTTGGTTGCATGACTTGAACTTGTGTTCTTCTTATCATAATTCTACTGTCCTAATTAACCATGGTTTTAACTGGTTTCAAACTTTCAGTAGACTTAAGTTGATTGATTGAATTATATAGGTTCTTTGACAAGGCTGCGATAGTATCAACCCTTGATTTCAAGGAAGAGATCTTCTCCAATCCATGGAGGCTCTGCACAGTCACACAAGTCGAAGAACTAAAGATTCTAATCCGTATTTTCCCCGTGTGGGCCACGTGCATCGTGTTTGCAGCTGTATATGCCCAGAACTCTTCGATGTTTCTTGAACAGGGCATGATGCTCGACAAAAGCATCGGCTCCTTCTCCATTCCTCCTGCATCTCTCTCAACCTTCGACGTTATCAGTGTTCTCATCTGGGTTCCAATCTATGACCGACTCCTAGCGCCAGCTGTAAGAAAATTCACCGGCAGAGAAAAAGGCTTCTCTGAGCTTCAAAGGATCGGTATCGGCCTATTCATATCAATACTTGCCATGATATCAGCATCAATTGTAGAGATCAAGCGTCTTCAAATTGCAAAGGATAAGGGTTTAATACATGAGAATGTCGAAGTACCTATGAGTATTCTTTGGCAAATTCCTCAGTATTTCTTAGTTGGCGCAGCAGAGGTCTTTATTAATATTGGGATGCTCGAATTTTTCTATGAGGAATCTCCTGATGCTATGAGAAGTTTTTGCAGTGCGTTGGCGCTTTTGACGACCTCGCTTGGTAGTTATTTGAGTTCGCTGATTCTGACTGTCGTGACAATTGCGACGACTAGAGGAGGAAAACAGGGATGGATTCCTGATAATTTGAATGAAGGGCATCTTGATCGATTCTTTTGGTTGATTGCGGGGTTTAGCTGCTTGAATCTTATAGTGTTTGTTTGTTGTGCTATTAGGTATGATGGCAAGAAGGCTTCTTGAGTTTCAAGTGTAAATATGTGGTTTGAGCTAAAAAGGAATATGAGATGGTGACATTTTCTGTACAGATGACTTGGTTCATTTACTTATCGTATGTGTTAATTGTCTTGTTGAATAAAAAATGTGCTGTGAAGGAGGTATGCATATTAGTGTAGTAATAAACCGAAAATATAATTTCGAGCTGGTTTTTATTTATAGAAATTTGAGAGTTTGATAGTGAAAATTGATATTGAATCCCTCTTTTTTTCTTTCTCTCTCTCATATTTTTTGAACCAAATATTAGCCTAACAGTTCCAGGGTTTATGTCGGCCAGTATGGAAGAAAGGGGGGAAAGATTGTCAGTCTTAACCCAAATATAAAGGCAAAAATGTATGAAATTAGCGATTTTACTATTTTGACATAATTGAAGGAATTCATGATACTTAACTGAATATTTTAAATTTTAGGGATAATTATTATAATATGTCCCCTGTTTGTAACATGCACAATTAAAGAGACATATATAAAGCAAAATCTTTTGAAATGCTTCTCTCTTTTATATTTTGCATAAAAGGCCAACACAACATCATGTTCTTGACATCGCATTTTCCAAGATTCCCTCCAGGGGGGGGTGGGGGGGGATGCAGAAAGAGAAATAACCCATGAGCTCCCTTTTTTTCTTTTGCAGATTATTTGCATATGGTTCAAGTGCAGAGCTCTTTATTTTTAATCCATTGCCATGTGCTCTAACCAACAAGATGAGGAGGGCTGCTATTAGAGAATTGCTCCAATTATTAGGTTTTCTTTCTTTCTATATGGGTTAAATATATTGGTATTTCTGGCCAAAGAAGCATAGCTCTTGTAGTACAAACTTTCCTCTCGAAAGTGAGAGGTCGGCGAGTCGATTCCATAAAAGGGTCGTATCCAAAAAGTTTGATTTTTTGGGTACAGTTGATAAAAGGGTGAAAATAATTTGCTAAGCATTTATAGTACGGTATAAATAGTTTATGCTAAATTGGGTTCTCAGGTTTCGGTTAGGGCTGGTTGTGATATCTTAATTAGCCACAAAAGCTTTCTAGATTCTTTAACGATGGAACAATATGACGTGGATTATGATTTGCGAGTTGAAAAATCTTGTCTCATGTCTAGAAGTATTTAAGTTTGATTAAAGGCACATACAAAAACATTTGAAAATTATGAAACCATTCTAATGTATGTACTGTAAATTCATATTTTTATTTAGTTACTTCCTTTGTTTGGTTTGAATTCATAGAATGCAAGTAAAGCATCATACACAGGGGACGGAACAGTTGACCTCAATGGAGATCCTGCTCTAAAGCGTCTTACCGGAAACTGGAAAGCTTGCGCTTTTATCTTGGGCATCGATAACTTCCCCCTGCTATATAGTTTCCTAACTATAATTTATCTGGATTAACATTGAAATCGCTGTATTAGGGACGGAATGCTGTGAACGGTTAGCCTACTCTGGAATAAGCAAAAACCTCGTCACTTTCTCACCAGAAAGTCGCATCTAGGAAATGTCTCTGCTGCAAGAAATGTTACGACCTGGCAAGGCCCATGCTTTCTTACTCCTCTTCTTGGTGCTTTTGTTGCACATTCATATTAGGGAAGAATCTGGACCATTGCAGTTTTCTCCACAATTTACGTTACTGCAAGTATAGCATCCATTTAGCTACTATAATGATAAGTAGAGGCTAAATTGTAGAAAATATCTATCACTTTTTAGCAGTATAGCAGGATTTGCCTTTCTCCCCAAAACCCTTGCTAACTATACTAATTTCGATCCGTTAATGAAACAGTTGCAGAAAGATAATAAAAGTTCAAACGTGTTTTAGGGAGTAAAAATTTGATGCAGCAGAAATGATAATACCTTTAACTTTACTAGCAATGCACCTGTGCTATGTGCGGAAAAGCATAAATTATGTGCGGAAAAGCATAAATTAAGGACCATGGGATGATGAAAACTACTTTAAAGTGAATTTGAATTCTATTTGTACTTTATTCTCTAATTCCAAAGCCAGATAAATCATACTTAATCATTCAAAACAGTTGAAGGGCTTATGAGATATATTTCTATTTTAAATAAGATTTAAGAATCTTATAGCTAGTTCGAATAGAGAAGTTATGCAAAGTAGTAGTTAATAACTATGTGCTTGGTAAGCTGTAATTTTAGATTTCCATAAAATATTACCAAGCATGTTTTGATGTAAAAAATATTTTCGGGAATATAAGAGTAGCATGGTAATCTACACTACTACAATGAGGGGTTGCCCTTACGGATAGAGAAATTCGTAGAAGCAATTTTTATTACCCATACGGTTTACTCCGTAGGGGCATAAATAAATTTAAAAATATTAAAATATAATCCCTTTATTTGGTCCTACGGTGCAGCAAAAGAAAACCCTACGGATTAATCCATAGGGACAACAAAGGATTATTTAAAAAAAATAAAGTTAAGTAATTTTCCACCGTCCCTCAAAAATTCCCACCAACCTTACCTCTTCCGCGCCCTCGTCGATCAAGCTCGTCCCTCGTCGTCGACTTCCTCGTCGCCGATCAAGCTCATCGGCGAGTTCCTCCTCCATCGCCGTCGATCGAGCTCGTCGTGGAGTTTCTCGTCACCGCCAATCGACATCGAGGTCCTCGTTGCCGCCTCCATCTCTTCGAGCTTCATCTTTCCGGCCTCCTTCACCTCGTCGAGCTCTTGCTCTCCACCTCCTTGAGCCTTTTGCCGTCGTCCGGTCTTTGACAGAGGTGACTTTATATATAGAATTTGAAATTGAATTTTCCTAATTAGTTATGTTTTTTATTTATGTAAATTAATTAGGAATTTAATATATAATTTTGTTGTTTTTGGTGTTATTGTTGTTGATTTTAGGGTTAAGGTTAGGGTTATAGGGCCGGGTTAATTAGGGGTTAATTTGGGTTAGGGTTTGGGGTGATGATTAGGGTTAGGGTTAGGGTTTGGGTTAATTTGGATTAATTAGGTAAAATAGGGTTAGGGGTAGGGTGTGTGTGATGTTAGGGTTAGGATTAATTAGGTAAAATAAGGTTGGTGATGATCAGGGTTAGGCTTAATTAGATTAATTAGGGATAATTTTGATTTGTGTTAGGGTTAATTAGGGTTAGGGTTTGGGTGATTATTATGGTTAGGGTTAGAGTTTGGGATAATTAGGTAAAATAGGGTTGGTTAGGGTTAGGGTTTGGGTTAATTAGATTAATTAGGATTAATTTTGGTTTGGGTTAGGCTTAATTTGGGTTAGGGTTTGGGTGATGATTAGGGTTAGGGTTAGGGTTTTGAGTTAATTAGGTAAAATAAGGTTAATTTGGGTTAAGCTGTTAATCAGGGTTAATTTGGTTTAATTAGCTTAATTTTGGGTTAATTAGGGATAATTGGAGTTAATTAAGGTGATGATTATGGTTAATTTGGGTTAATTAGGGTTAGTGTTTAGGGTGCACTAGTTTCTTCAGTAGGATACTCGATGATAACGTAAACATAAAACTTTACCGTAAATGTAAGAAAACTTTATCCTAAACTAAAAACTTCAAACCTTTAAAAACGAAACATAAACGTAAAATCTATTCAAATTAAATGTTCAAGTTAAAACCAAGATATGATACTCGATGATAATATGAAACTTTCATATTCTCATCGATACTCATATGTGAAAATCAAAACGCGACTTAGTCCCTGTCTATCGGTTAACATACGTTCAATATTCCTTATGACATAGAACTATACGAAGATTGTTAAATATCGGACGGTATAGTTCGGTGCTAACAACCGTCGTGTAGTCTATATGACGAGAAAATTCAATCGTATGATAACCGATAGATTTGTCCAGTGTGGACAAGGTAGGAATGTATAAAGCAAACACCTGCATTCACTTGTGTTTTCATTCGTTTCAAGTTATTTTGTCGGTACTTTTCCGCTGGTTCTCCGTGTACAAAGATAAATTAGATGTTCATTTCAATGTTATTTCACAGTATTGAAATGATTATCTATTCTATTACAATGTACTCGGAGAACAGCGGGGAGATACTGCCGAAATTTTCTCGAAACGAGTGAAAGCACAAGCGAATGGGTGTCTGCTCTATACATTCTTAATAGGATAGAAATCTTACCCCCGACAGCCGAAACACATACATACAACACGAATACACAACAAACGCACACACAAAACACATACACACTAACAACCCTATACCTAAGCGAAATCATAAATTGAAACACACATACACAGAATACAACTCATACTTAAGTATCTTCAAATCTAATTTTGTTAATCGATAATTTATCCTTTTCAATGACAAAGTTGCCTCTACGGATTTTTTTCTTTGTCAGTAACCATCTCATTCTTAGATTTCTCAATATAGTCACGATAAGCTACAATTTATATGTTATACAGTCTAACATGACCCATGAGTATATCAAAGTTAAGGACTGGATGTACGTGGATTGACAACAACGCATGCAATCTAAGTTTGTCGCAGGAATTGCTGCTTTCATTGAATTTGCACGCGCACATAATAAGATCGTGTTAGAGAAGATTCTTTGTCCGTGCAATAGATGTGGGAATAAGTTCTGGCAGATGGTAGAAATTGTAGAGTTTCACATCGTTAAATATGGTTTTACTAAACTTTATACAATTTGGCTATATCATGGGGAAGGACAAGAAGAAGACGGTAATGCGGCAGAAGAATAAGGAGAAGACGGTAATGCAGCAGAAGAAGAAGACGATAACTTTTTTCCATGAGAAGAAATAGAGGATATGGTAAAGGTTGCTCTCGGTGATAGTATTCCTACCGAAGATGACATTCCTTCCGATCAAGGACCGCGTACAGATAAGTATGAAAAGTTCATGAATGATGCTAGAGGACCAATTCATAAGAATGCAAAGTATTCCACCCTATCATGGTTTGTCCAACTTTTCCAGATTAAGTTCCTAAATGGATGAAGGAACAATTCATTCACAATACTTTTGAACTTTCTGAAATATTCTATGCCCCCGGAAAATAACGTGCCCGACAGCTAGTATGAAACCCATAAGATGATGTCTGACTTGGGTCTGGAGTGTGAGAAGATTCATGCATATCCCAAAAATTGCGTGTTGTACCGAAAAGAGAATTCAGATTTGAAAGAGTGTCCAACATGCGGAGAGGCCGGGTATAAACCGAAAGAATCTGATAAGAAGCCCGATATACCTGTCAAAATAGCACAATACTTACCCATAACACAGAGGTTTCAGAGGCTATTCAGGTGCAAGAAAACAGCCGAGGCAATGATTTGGTATCATCGTGCTGCTCCAAGCGAAGATGTAAAATGAGTCATCCAAGAGATTCACCAGCATGGAAGGATTTCGATAGGAGACACGAAATATTCAGTAATGATCCTATCAATGTCAGGCTCGGACTCGCTAGTGATAGTGTCTGCCCATTCAACTTTATGGCTGGAAGCCACAACACATAGCCCGTTGTAATGATAGTTTATAATCTTTCGTTTTGGTTGACTATTGATCAATCCTACTTTATGATACCCCTTCTTATTGACGGGCCAAACTCACCGGGAAAAAATATCGACATTTATCTCCGACCTTTGATCGATAAGTTAAAATCTTTATTCATTGATAGTGTAGAGACTTACGATGCAAATACAGATACAACCTTCACAATGTGTGCGGCTTTAATATGGAAAATTAATGACTTTCCTGCGTATAGAATGCTATCAGGTTGGTCCATACATGGTCACAAAACATGCCCTTATTACCATCAATATACAACATTGAAATGGTTTAATTTTAGCAGAAAGGTTTGTTATCGCGGTCATCGGTGTTTCCTGCCACTAGACCATCCCTGCAGGCTAGACGCTGCTCACTTTAATAGTCATCAGGAGCTTCTTGGGCCTCCAGCCTTTGTCCGGAGAAGACGTGATTGCTCAGTGGGATGGTTACGATAATGTGACCTTTAGGATAGATCCGGCAAAACAGGAAAAACCACCATACTGGAATAAGTTAAGTATTTTCTACGATCTTCCGTACTGGTCAAAAAATTTAGTGCATCGTTGTCTGGACGTCATGTGCATAGAGAAGGGAGTATCCGAGCATGTACTCAACTTGCTTCTTTGTAAAGACGGAAAATCGAAAGAAAACCTCCGTACTCGGATGGATCTTCAGGACTGGGAAATTAGAATTGAATTGCATCCTTAACCGATAGCGGGTAAACCATGCAACTTTGTACTTCCCAATGTCGCGTATCATATGTCACAACCGGAGAAGAAAAGGTTCTTACAGGTGTTGCATGATTTAAAAGTTCCCACAAGTTTCTCAGGATCATTTGGTAAGAAAATAAAAATTGTGAAAGGTAAGATCGATGGGCTGAAAAGTCATGATCACCATGTTATTATGGAGTACTTTCTCTCATTAGCCCTCAGAACTTCCCTTCCCGAATCGGTTGGTCTAATAATCAATGACCTTTGTTGCTTTTTTAGAGAATTGTACGCTAAAACCTTGGATGTTGTGACGTTGGAGAATTTAGAAAATTCTATTTCATTAATACTTTGCAAGCTTGAGCGTATTTTCCCACCGTCATTCTTCGATATCATAATACACCTGATGGTTAATCTTGCAACCGAGGCTAAGTTTGCCGGCCTGGTACAATATCGATGGATGTATCCCGTCGAAAGGTACGTAGAATTTTTCGTTTCACACATTTTGTAAAATTATTGTTGTCCTATATGCCCGTATTTATTTATTTAATATATTTTTCTTTAGGTACCTGTACACTCTAAAAAAATATATACACAATAGAAATCGATCAGAGGGTTCTATCATGTAAGGTTATTTTCTAGATGAAATAACCACATTTTGTTCCCGCTATCTGGACGAGAACATTGAGATGAAGCTTAACTGGACTCGGAGAATTCAGGAAGGGCCATATGGTAAACCTGATTATAAAAGAGTAGACACTATATTTATCAACAAGATATATCGGTTTATCTTCCTCAATAGCGTATGTCTTGAAGAAATTAAAGAGTAAGCTTTTTTGGATTAATTATTATATTTGTGTTTGCGTGTGTATAAAATAATATAATATTAATGTCATAATTTATTGTTGAGAACAGAATTCATATTGATGAGGTATATGAGGGGCATCCTGATTGGAATAATGAACGATTGGAAAAATATCATCAAGATAATTTTTGCGATTAGGTTGCAGATCATGTAAGTTGTTCGAATAACATGTTATTGCTACCAGTCTTAATCTAAATTTATATCGTTATGTATTTGCCATAAAATTTGTTTTGTCAGATCCACGATCCGAACTCGTTTTCATAATTAGAGAGAGATTCAAGATATTTAGCTCAGATTCCTAGCATGGAGGTTGCATATTATAAAGGATTTAGTGTTTTTGGATACAAATTTGAAGTTAAGAACATAAAAATATCTCGAACCACTCAGAATAGAGCGATTGCAACGGTAGGATCGGATGGTGTGATTTATTATGGATTCTTAAATTGCGCATCCAATATTCTGGACGATCAGAACCGTTTTATATATTTCAGTGTATTTGGTATGATACACGAACCGATACAGATATATGGAGAAACAATCTCGGGACTTAGAAAGATGAATATAGATTGACTAGTGTGAATACACTTCGATTTTATGGTCAAAACGATCCATTTATCTTTTCGAACCAAGCGTTCCATGTATACTACTCACAATGTTTGAAGCATCTGGGATGGAGTGTCGTATGCCGTTGGAAACCCATTGATGTTTATGATGTCCCAGAATTCGAGGATCGTATGGAGGACAGCGATGAGAATGAAGAAGAGAGAAGAATTAGAGTGCTCCGGCCTTCTGTTTCAAAAGACTGGTTGTTTTCGGCTGATCATGAAGTTACATGGGTTAGAAATGATATCGGTAATGAAATCTAAGTAGATATGTCTAATACGTCAACGGAAAGAAAAAGGTTATCAGTAATGTTATATTATTACTTCACATTTCTACGATCTATACATATATTGCATACATATGTAATGATTGTACTCTTATCTAGGTCTAATGACGATGCCCGGAGCAGCGAGGGACAGCAGGAGCACCAACCACTGCAGAGGCAGAAGCAGAGTGGTTCTATTGCCTGGAGAGCTGTGTATGGAGTTCCAGAGGGATGGTCTTGCATCCCGATCGGTATCCCCTTCGGATGACTCCTTCCGTATGAACTGTGCCACACCTCTAGGTATATTGCACGGATATTCATTTTGAATGTAATATTATAGATATACACACATATTTATTTTAAAATTACTTATATAGTCAATATTTAATTGTCTAGCTGTTGGTGCATCGACATTAGAGGCAGAGACCACTACCGTACCTGCAGGTATATTTATATATCCTATATTATATGCATATTGATTTAGAATGTTATATTATAAATATACACACATTCTTTTATCTCTTACTTAGATAATCATTTTTTGATTGTCTAGCTGTAGGTGGTGCCTCCACATCCCGGGCAGAGGCCACCACCGCACTTGCGGGTATGTTTATATATCTTATATTGCATGCATATTGATTTAGAATATTATATTATAGATATACATATTCTTTTTGTAATTACTTATATAATCTATTTTTAATTGTCTAATTATAGGTGGTGCATCCACATCTGACACAGAGGCCACTCCCGCCACTTCCGTACCCTCCGCTCAGTCTGCAGGTTAGTATGCATAAATATAAAATATTTATTCATTTTACATATTCTCTAAGAATAAACATGAACATCATGTAATTCTATCGTCAATATTTATTTTCTAGTTAGAGTGGATGTGTCCACATCCGAGTCATCGGCTATTCCTCACCGGATGAACTACCGTCCCGCTCGTGCTGCTGCCCGGGCCCAGGCTCGTGCTGCTGTCTCCAGAGGTATATATCGCATTTCAATTTTCGTTAATCCTTGATTTCTTAATACCGTTTTGTCTTAATATTGTTTGTCTTGATATTTCTTGTAGATGCAGGATAGCCCCATCCCGAGAGGAGGACTCGATGGCTGAATTAGTCCCACAGACTGAGGCCCTATAGAGTTAGGGGGAGGCATCATTCCTCCTCCTCTTTACCCCAGATTATCGCTATACTGGCGATTATGCCGAGGGGTTCGGCCGGTATATGGGGGATGAGAGCCGCATCCAAAAAAAGTATCAACTTCACGTTGAGTGGGACGATCAGCACCGGTACTTATTTGCCCTCTTCTGAGATCAGGCTCGGGTATTAATATATATTTTCATTTGACTTATCCAATAAATTTATTATTATTTAACATTTGTAATTTAAATATATTATTTTTTTGTATCTGCAGTTGGATTACGACTTTCAGCCTGTACCCGACCCTGATCACCCTGGTAGAGTGCTCGATTTTCTTGCTCTTTACCTGGGCCTCATGAAGAACATGCAATGTAAGCTCCGATATAATAGGAACGAGCTAAAAATCAATTGCTATTTGGTATGGCTGGCGACCCCCGAGGCAGAGAGAGCGGCTCTCCTTCATACTCCGGCCTTTGCCAGAGTCGACGTAGATGCATGGCCTCTCCTGTGCCAATATTATGACTATGAGTGCAAACAGATTTGTAATTTAAATGTAATTCATTATTTAGTATATAATTTATTTTTTGTGTTGCTTAATTAGAAAACTAAATCTTATTGTGTTGTGCAGAAACAGGCCGATCAAAATAAAGAGAATAGAAAGTCAGCGAAGAGGGGTCGTGCCACTTACACAGGTGGCTCGAGGAACATTACTCGTGCCATGGAGGCATCGGTAAATTATAATAGATCTATTTTGATATAATGCAATATTAAGAGTTATTTTATAATATATGTAATTTTTTGACGAATTGCAGAGAGCTCAGACCCTGACACAAGGTGGCACACCGAGCGTGTTGACCGCGTATCTTGCCGTCCACGGCACCTCGACAGATCCCGTCACGGGCGGGCTTCAATTCCCCGATACCGCTACCTAGAAGTATTGCGTAAGTGTTAATATTTATTCTAATTCGAATGAAATTTTTATTTTGATAAGTTCTAATTTAAATAATATACTTATATTTTAATGGTTAATGTGGGTGTAGGAGCGGGTGGTGGAGCAGGCGGAGGTATCGGGGATCGATTTTAGTGGACAGACCGATCCGATGCTACTGACCCCAGTCCTAAACGTCGCACATGGAGGACACCACGGAGGTTGGGAGAGAGGCTGGAGACTGGGTCTTAACAGAGCCCATATGAGGTTGGTCTCTACTCCGGCGATTACTTTCCCTACCCCCGTGAGCGATGTCTGGAGCATGATATTGCCGTCTTGAATATCACCGTTGAAGAGTTGAAGGAGATATTGGTACGTATATTACATAATAGTAAAATGTTATATCACATTATATATAGTAACATATGCAATATTAGTATAGTAACATATGCAATATTAGTACCGTGAGCTTATTTAGTGCCAGACTTAGTTTTGATTAATCTTACTTACATAAAACTATCTAATTAAAATAAACTACGGTTTTCCAAACTAGATACCTAAACTAGATCTAAGTCCCTAAGTGTTCTTAGATTGGCGTTTTCGCAATATTCTGATAATGATACGAGTTCGACTAAAATCTAATACACCGTTCTTACTCGTTTATTACACACAAAATTTTACAGATTCGGCAGGCTACTTTGGTTGCGGCTCCACATGCATCTTCTTCGGCTGCGGCTCCGCAAGCCACTACCTCGGCGGCAGTTGCGCAGACCACTCCTACAGCTCCACAGCCCGCTCAGACTCCCGCACGATCCGCTCCTTCATTAGTTGAGTTTTTGACGATTCAAGGTTGCACCCAAGAAACAGATGCGTCAGATTACGGCGATTATCAGAGGTGGAGGAGTTAGACCGAGCTAGGGTAACTTTATTTATATTTTTGAGGATGTATGTACTTATCTGATACATATTGTATATATTTTGGACGATATTGGTGGTTGTTTGATTGTTCACGATAATTTAGATTGATATCGTATTCTATTTGTTTATTTCTTTTATATATTATGCGTGAGATGTTGATTATGAATATTTCTGTATTTGATATATGATGTATATAATGTCCCTACGGATTAATCCGTAGGGGCAGCTGTTACACTTACGGATTAATCCGTAGGAGCTAGGTTTGCCCCTACACATTTCTTCGTAAGGACAAAATATCAGAATATCTGATATTTATCTGATATTTTGTCCCTATGGACGTAGTAACTTGCTCCTACAAATTAATCCGTAGGGGCAATTTTCAGGACCTACGAATATATCCGTAGGGGTATTTATCAGGCCCTACAGATATATCTGTAGGTACAAGTTTTTTATTTTATAAACCAATAAATTAAATAAAGATTATGTCCCTACGGAATAATCCGTAGGGATAAATGTCTCTACGAAGTAAGGCGTAGAGGCAATTATTACTCCGTAGGGGCATGTTTAAGACGAAAACTTGCACCTGCGGCTTTTGGACTTACGGAGGAATTTTATGTCCTTACGGATATATCCGTAGGGGCAAGCGATTAATGTAGTAGTGCTAATGTCCTAAATCATGGGAATCTTATTCTCATTCAGGTCACTGCTTATCACAAAATTATCCCCAATTATTCCTACCCAACACAAAATTTGACACAACTGTCTCCACCTGTCTATCGCAGCTTAATCGTCGCCCCGCTGTCCCATACCGACCGACCGGCTGGATGTCGATAATCCATCAACTATCTGATGCTGACCTCCCCCTTGCCGCCTTCCGCTCGCCCGCAAGCACACCACCCGTTGGCCGTCTTTCGGCATCCATCCATACTGGCGAGACTGGTTGAATACACCAATCCACAATGGCAAGAAAAATGATAGCTCATTATGTAATTATTGAGATTTTAAAGTATTGTTAGAACTTGAAAACATAAGTAATGTAATTTTGTTAATATACAGATAAATGTAAATGATAAGAATAATAACTTACAATCTCTCCGTTAACTGATATCTTTTTAGACAGATTGTTGTGGTCGATGCAAGGATCCACGAGCAATTTGTAAGGATGAAAATGCAATAGTTGTTGTAGGAGGCTGGGTAAAGCCACTCAATATTTTAAATGTAGCACATGACATACCGGAATTATATGTTGCAGTGAAGGTCATTTTTACATCAACAAATAGTATGTTTGTTGAAATTCTATCCTTGCTTCACTGCACATATTAATTTCATTTGTTTGTTTGCAATATTCTTTCACTTCACTACACATAGTTTGACATAAATTATTTTCCTTATTGAAATTCTATACTTGCTTCACTCCACATATTAAATTCATTTGTTTGTCTAAACTGTTCTTTCACTTCACTGCACATAGTTTGACATAAATTTTGTCCTTATTGATAATTATGGTGGATGAAATATGAAATTGAAGGTCTTTTTTACATCAACAAATAGTATGCTTGCTGAAATTCTAGGCTTGCTTCACTGCACATATTAAATTCATTCATTTGTTTGTCATGTTCTTTTACTTCACTACACATATTTTGACATAAATTATTGTCCTTATTCATGACTATGGTGTTTGAAATATGTAAAGGGGACCATATATAGATTGAATTATTGTAGATAAAATATGTGTTGTTGTATGCTCATAATTGCATTTGCCGAAGCAAATAATTGAGGTGAGGCAATTTGAGAAATAGAGAAAATCTGCCACCCTTCTATAGCTTTACATTATGTATATAGAAGGGACAAAAAATGCATGTTCTTAAAAGAAAGGGCTATTTCCTGCGATACGGCCCAAAGTGAGGGGTATTATCCGTAAGTAGAGCCTTGATCGATTTCTCTATCTGTTTGATTACTGGCGTATGCAATATAAGTGTATATACAAAATCCTATCGTTCAATAACATTTTTTATTTTTTCCGGTCCTATGTTGTCATAATTCACTAATGAAATAACCTTTTCTCGAAGGGAATGCTTTCACTTACTCTGTCAGAGTTAGTGCCGGCTTTGAAGCCTCCTCTCTGTGTGAACTCCGACTGCCAGAAAACGAGCACAAACCAATTTTTTATTTTCTACTTCAGTCTTTTTATCCAATTGCTATCGGCTCTGGTGGCATCAAGCCTTGTGGTGCGCACCATTTGGAGCCGATCAGTTTGATGGCACTGACCCTACAGAGAGAACGAGGAAAGGTTCTTTCTATAATTGGTTTTATTTCTGTATTAACGTTGGTGCTTTTGTATCCGGCACTTGTATAGTGTGGATACAAGACAATTACGGCTGGGCATTGGGATTTTCAATTCCGACGGTGTTCATGTCTTTAGCTGTCGGAAGTCTCTTCTCGGGATCCTCATTATACAGATTTCAAAAACCAGGAGGAAGTTCATTTATCAGAATTTTCCAGGTTTTTGTTTCTTCATTTAGGAAACGGAATTTTAAAGTACCGGATGATAGATTTTTATTGTATGAAGTGCCAGGTACAGCATCAATAATCGTAGGAAGTCAGAAGCTGGAGCATACTAAACAATTCATGTACTTCTCTAACTTCTCCAATTCATTATCTTGATTCTGTTCCTTTTCCTTTATGAATCGAAAGGCGGCATCTCCATCAAATTATCTTGACTCTTTATCTATGCAAAAATGAAAGAGTTTCATTTTTATGGAATCAATAAGGTTTTCTTCTAACCATCTAGGATAAATACCAATAGCTTTCATACTTGATGAATAAATTTATTTGCAATATTGCAAGATGCGACCGGCTTGCGAATCTACCAACACTAGTTGCAAATTGATCTACCGTATGAGCTATAAAGGGATATTATCTATATAAGAGTACATTTTTTCAATACCCGCCTTGAATTCATGTGTAGGCTTCAACTCAAGGTCGATTGGTCACACTATATATCAAGTAGTCAACATTGCACAAATGAACATTTCATGGTGTGCAGTTCAAAATATGCAGCCGAGAATGCATTTAATATTCCCAATAAATTTCCCTGCTAATCCTTATTTATTAGTCCCCATAAATTAAACAACCACATTGTATTTGAAGTGTGGTGGGAATTGATTTTATTTTTCTAGTAATTCCTAATCAACAAAAGACAATTCATAATAACATTTTGTTACATAACCTTATCCAAATTTATTAGTTGAATTTCATAGGTTCTTTGACTAGGCTGCTGTAGTTTCAAGCCTCCATGCAAAGGAAGATCACTTCTCCAATCCATGGAGGCTCTGCACAGTCACGCAAGTCGAAGAACTAAAGATTCTAACGTGCATTTTCCCCGTGTGGATCATGTGCATCGTATTCTCGGCCGTATCTTCCCAAAGCTCTTCAATGTTTCTTGAACAAGGCACCATGCTCGACAAAACCATCGGTTCTTTCTCCATTCCTCCCACTCCTCTCTCAACCTTCGACGTTATCAGAGTTCTCATGTGGGTCTCGATCTACGATCGAATTCTTGTACCAATAGCTAGAAAATTCATCGGCAGAGAGAGAGAGGCTTCTCTGAGCTTCAAGGGATCGGTATCGGTCTATTTATATCGAACTTGCAATGGTATCAGCAGCGCTAGTAGAGATCAGAAGGCTTCAGATTGCAAAGGATAAGGGCTTGATACATCAGAATGTCGAAGTACCTATGAGTATTCTTTGGCTAATTCCTCAGTACATCTTTAGTAGGCGTAGCCGAGGTGTTTACTAATATTGGGATTCTTGTGTTTTTTTTATCAGGAATCTCCTGAGGTTATGAAAAGTTTCTGTGGTGCGCTGGCTCTTTTAACGATGTCGTTGGGTAATTACTTAAGTTCGCTGATTCTGACCTTTGCGAGTATTGTGACTATTAGAGGAGGATACCCAGGATGGATCCCTGACAATTTGAACGAAGGGCATCTCGACCGATTCTTTTGGTTGATTGCAGGGCTTAGCTGCTTGAATCTGATAGTGTGTTTGCTTTGGCATTAGGTATGAAAGCAGAAGGGCTTCTTGATTTTTGGGATGTAAATGAAATTGACATTTATTTTCTTGTTTATATATGCTACCATTTGTTTTATGTATAATTATATAAATGCAATCAGATTCTCTCATCAAAATTGTTTTTCGAAGAGAAAAATTATTCTGATCATATTCCTATATATGATTTTATCATGTTAAACTTTTGAATATTATTTTAAGAATCTATATTAAAAAGAAAAGATCAGGAAATCAAGTAAAATTTGGGAGGATTATGAGCAACACACAGAGAAACAAACTGAGGAATTAAAATTTGTAATAAATTTCTTTCAGAGAATAATTGCTCTGCGATATTTATTAATACAATTTACAACACACAAAATAACAAATGTTTGCTTCTAACACTGGGATATGAAGAGAATCACGACATAAAAAATCTCCCAGAAAAAATTTTCAAATAAAATTTGCTAACTACCAAATGAAAGCTTTGATAGTAATAGTACCCTACAAGGAGCAAATGTATCTGCTTATTTCATACATTTCCATGAAATTTTAAACAATAAAAAACATTGCATTAGGAAATGAACCTTGAACTCAAAATATTACAGCTTCGCACACAACTGCTTTAAATATCACAAATATTCACAACTTTGTTTATGTTCCTCAAGAAGCCATTTTGCACTTATACCTGATAGCACAAACCATGTAAACCAAAAGGTTCAGAAAACTAAGTCCAGCCAATAACCAAAAGAAATTATCCAGATGCCCCTCGTTCAAATTATCAGGAAGCCACCCAATGTTCCCACCTCGAGTCGTCATCAAAGTCACGACAGTTAAAATGAATGCACTCAAATAATTCCCAAGTGCAGTCGTAAGAAGTGACAGAGCGCTACAAAGGCTTCTCATTGCATCGGGACTTTGATCATAGAAGAACTCTAGCTGCCCAACAAAAGTGAAAACCTCAGCAGCCCCCACCAAAAAAAACTGTGGTATTTGCCATAAAATATTCATAGGCACCGCAACTTTTTCATGTATTAATCCCTCAGCCTTTGCAATCTGCAACCTTCTAATCTCTACTAAAGCCGCAGCAGCCATGGCTAGTATTGAAATGAATAAGCCAATACCCATTCTTTGGAGCTCAGAAAACCCTCTTTCTTTGCCCGTGAATTTTCTGGCAATTGGTACAAGGATTCGATCGTAGAGTGGGACCCACACGACAACGCTGATGACATCGAAGGTAGAGAGAGAAGCAGGGGGAATAGTAAAGGGGCCGATTTTAGTGTTGAGGACCATGCCTTGTTCAACGAACATTGTGGAGATTTGGCTGTATACTGCAGAGAATACGATGCCTGAGGCCCACACAGGGAACATTCGGGTTAGAATCTTGAGTTCCTCGACTTGGGTGACAGTGCAGAGCTGCCAGGGGTTCGAGGAGAGATCGTCGATTTTCGAATCAGGAGCAGAGATGGTCGCGGCCTTGTCGAGAAACCTTTATAGGAAAAGAATTATAAAAACATAAGCATTTAATTAATTTTAATTCATTTGCATTTCTTATGTTTAATGATTTTTTCGACAATGAGGACTCTCATTGAGATTTTGCCCTAAACCAAACCAGATTATTAGAATATAAAAATATTTGTATCCCTACACTATGACCATAACTATGGAGTTTTGGTGCTACAGCATGGCCTTTAACATGGTATTGAATCCATCCAGATTTGAATTCCACCAGACTCGTTTAAACAGCGAATTATAAAACTATACTTCTGCATTAATAAGCCAAGGTTTCAACCTACAAAACAATGTGATCTGTTAAAAGTAAAAAAACCAAATGATGGGACTTTAAAGACAGTTCCACATTAGAAACAACAAAAGAAACACATGGGTATAAAATATAAAATGGGTCACATCTCAACAAGACTTGAGTCTTATTATTGGAACCTACTTTATACCAAAGGTATGTGTACACTCATAAATAAAATATATATAATCACCCCGCTCAAAATTTAACATGATATCAGAGTCAATGGCTCGATCCAAACTCGACTCGACAATACTACCAAATGTTGTACTTTCCACGTGACAACCACACCAAAGAAAAAAGAGAGGATTGCATGTGAGGAAAGTTGAAAGTAAAAAAAAAAAAAACAAATGATGAGATTTTAAAGATAGTTCCACATCGTAAACAACAAAAAAAAACACTTGGATATAAAATATAAAATGGGTCATACCTCAACAAGGCTTGAGTTTTATTATTGAAACCCACTTATATCAAAAGCATGTGTATACTCGTAAATAAAATATATATAATCACCTCGCTCGAAATTTAACATGGTATCAAAGCCAATGACTCGATCCAAACTCGACTCGACAATACTACCAAGTGTTGTACTTTCCACGTGACAACCACACCAAAGAAAAAATGAGGGTTGCACGTGAGGGAGAGTGTTGAAAGTAAAAAAAAAATGATGAGACTTTAAAGATAGTTCCACATTGGAAACAACAAAAAAAACACAACATGGGTATAAAATATAAAATGGATCACCCCTCAATAAGGCTTGAGTTTTATTATTGGAACCCATTTATATAAAAAAACATGTGTACACTCATAAATAAAATATATATAATCGCCCCTCTCGAAATTTAACATGATCAACTTGAGGGGGCGAGCTAGAATATAAATATATATAATATATATTCGTCAACCCTCACATGAAGGCAAAATTTGATTGAAATACGGGTGTTAAGGTGAAGAGTAGAAACCCGCATCATTTCTCACCAATGGTTGTGATTTGTGAAAGGAAGCACTTAAAATGAACAAAACAGAAGTTGAATGTCGTAGAGGCTTCTGGTTCTAAGCTCCATAGTAGCTTACAACGAATAAAAATTGTATGTAATAGAAGGAAACTACTTGGTAAGGTTCCATATTAGGAACCTAGACCATTAGTGATCAATTATGAAGAACCACTATGGTGTAACAAAACTGAAGTTCAATGTGTAGGAAACTTCTAATCCCCGATTATAGTGACCGTATAATAGACGATTGGAGACCTATTCTGAATATTAATTGCATATTCATTTCATGAATTGTAGATAATGCACATCTGTTGTAATTCTAATGTTTTTAGTGCCAATTCTCAACTTACATTCACATTATAAATACGACAATCTTTATATAGGAAGATCAATATTGTGGCAGGGCCGCAGGTTGGATGTTTAAGATCGTTATGGTTGGTACGGATGCTTCATTTAGATAGAATGGTACCCAATCTTTCATCATTTGATGTCATATTTCATATAGCAAACAAGCTACATTTTGAATCTGGATACAATTCAACTTGTGAACATTAGATCATATTAAAAAGAGTAGGCTTTTAACAGAGATAGGCAAACAGTATAATACAACTAGGCTTATTTACCGAAACTCCTAACAGATTTGGGCTAGAATCAAAAAACTCTCATTACCTTTGAAACTATCAAAAACCACCATGATTTGACGGTCAACGTTATTGTTCATATCAAATGACCATTTTGCACTTCTCATAATATAATTAGTTAATCATAAATTACATTTTAAATAATTTAATAATTATCAAATATTAATTAAATAATTAATATACATTTTGGGGGAGCTGGAGCCATGCGCTTGGCAGGCGGAGGCGGAGGCGGCGGCGGCGATCAAGAGAGGGGTAAGGTTTGGGTTGAGGGAGAAGAAGGTTAGAAAGGAGGGGGGATTTCAGAGGGGTGAGGAAGAAGATGGTTGTGGTGATGATGATGGTGGTGATAGGTTGAAGAAGAGGAGAAAGATGATGGTAATGGTGGTGGTGATGGGTTGATGATGATGGTGAGGTCGGGAAAGGGGATCAGAGGAGGGATGAGGATGAGGGCTGGGGGTGTGTAGGAAGGAGGTCGGATTAGGGGGAAGGGGACGGGGACGGGGGGCGGAGGTCTGGGGGAGGAGGAGGACGGGGTGAATGAAGAAGATGATATCAAGATGATGATGATGAAGAAGATGAGGATGGCGGGGTGGGGAGGGACAGGGGCCGGAAGTCGGGGGGAGGCCGGTGATGGTGGCGCCGGCTAGAGAGAGGAAGAAGGGGGTTATATTTATTTTTAATTTTTAATAATTTTTTGAAATGAGGGTTAGGGTTAGAATAGGAGTATTTTAGGGTTTTAAAAAAAATTTGTTGACATGGCAACTTAAGTGCCGTGGCACAGACACGGCTGACATGTCACCGTTATGTTTGGTAGTTTCTTGATCATTTCAAACGTAATGAGAGTTTTGTTAAAATGGCCCAAACATGCTGGGAGTTTTCAGTAAATAAACCCATTAACTATTATGACAACATCGCAACAACACCTGGGGTTGACATGAAACTAATCAAGGTTACCAATAAACATGCACCATTGGATTCTTATAAAAATGGAAATTTTGAAGAACCTAAAGATTGTTGTTGGGCTATGCAGAGTAGAAAACCAATAACTTTAGAAATGATTTTCTAGGCTTGCAATTTACTTGTTAATAAACAATCTGTTTTATAATTATAGACAACAAGGCAGGGATAAAATACATTTTATAATTATAAAGCAATTTATTATCGTCAATAATTATGAACAACTAGGAAGGGATAACAAGACTTACTTTAGCTCATCGCTATGCTCAATTTTACGACTCCCTTTAATTGCCGAGAATTTTTCAGGCAGCTCATAGAGAAGAGAACTATCATGAGGGACATCTACGTTCCACTTTCTAACAGATGCAACCACCACCTGACAGATTCTAGTGATAGGGCTTCCTCCAGGCCTTTGAAATCTATAAAGCGAGGTGCCCATGAAAAAGCTTCCTATAGCCAATCCCATGAAAATTGTGGGAATACCAAATCCCAATCCCCAACCCCAATTGTCTTGCACCCACACAAGAAAGCTGCTTGAAATGAGAGCACCGATGTTGATGGAGAAATAGAACCAATTAAAGAAAGAGCCCTTCTTCACTCTCTCTGTTAGATCCGTATCATCAAATTGGTCGGCCCCAAAGGATGAGACGCAGGGTTTGATGCCACCTGTCCCTAATGCAATCAGATATAGACCGAGGAAGAATATGAAGTACTGAGCTGTGCTTGCTTCGGGGCATATAAATTCAAGACATGGAGGTGGCTTGAGCGCTGGAACCGATGCCGAGAGCGTTAAAATACTCATTCCCTACATTCAATTATAAATTATAAATTATTTTTAACCTTCCACAGGAACTGAGGATGAAAAATAAGGGGTTAAAACAGAGAGAGAGAGAGAGAGAGAGGGAGGGAGGGAGGGAGGGAGGGAGGGAGAATAAATGGGGTGGTGCCAGCCCAACTGCAGCAAGATATCAAAAGATTGAAATTGGGTTGTATGAAACCTTTGGATGCTTTTTATACAACTTCATTTATTTAAATGAACTGCGAAATTTTACTGGGCTGTTATGTTTATCGCTAATAGTAAATCTTGTCCTAAAAAAAAGTTTGTTATGAAACAACATGGCAATCCATGTTAGTTTTATGTTTTAGAACTCAATGTTGATGTTTTTGTATGCAAGGTTACTCATTTAAGAGTCTTTGCTGTAGAGTATGAAGTATAAAGAAGATAACGTCATAACATAGAGTTTGGAGGTTTAATATTTAGATAATGTTTTTTTTTTTTGGGTCTAATACTTTAATGTTTTGGATTGAATGGATCATTCACCAAGTTCGATCCAAGAAAGAGAACAATTGGCTGCAGATACGGAGCAAATTAAAGATAGGAGAAGAGTCAAACTCACAATGAAGTATATCGTTGAGAACACAGCAATCGTCCAGTACCTCCCCCAATATGCATCAGCTAAGACAGCTCCAATCAATGGGGTCAAATAACAAGTGCCTTGCCATGTCGTGACATTTCTTGCAGCAGTAACATTTCCTTGGTGTAGTTTTCTAGTGAGATAGGTGACAAGATTTGTTGCTATTCCATAATAAGCTAGACGCTCACAGCATTCATTCCCTGCAGCATTGTAAAACAAATCGAAGCAGTAAGGTAAAGTCCAACCTAAAGCCAAAACAAAGGGGAAGCGGGGGGGGGGGGGGGGGGGATTGCGAAATAGAAATCAAATAATGCCAATAACCTAAAATGAAAGGGCAAGCTCGCCAGTTGCCGGTGTTTTCCTTGAGAACAGGATTCCCATTGATGTCAACTGATCCATCTCCCGTGTATGGTCCTTTTCTTTCATTCTGGTAACAACGAAAATAACAATGACCGATATTAGAAGGCATTTAGTTTCGTACTGGTAACTTAAATATGTTCTCACTGGAATTGTTCTGTTTGGACTATTCCTTTTGTTCGCAGATAGCTTAGTTATAACAACCCAAACATCCGACTAGAATAAAGATATATGCATATAATCAGATGTGTAGTGGTGTATTTTCTCACTAGATTCGTACCTCGGTCCTTGACTCTTTCATGTATGGACTTGAATTACTAGATAGACTCCTTGAACAATAATTAGTATTGACTAATGAATCAGCGAATTAACTAGAGTGGGTTTATGAGCAGCCTATCAAATCATCATCTATGTTTTGAGTTTTATAAACAATGCATAACCATTCAATTAATTGGAATTACATGCCAAATTAAGCAACATAACCATCAAAATCTGCAACAAAAGTTCAAATTTATCTCTCCAAAGCAACTAACAAAGCATTCTACCCTTAATCAATGCTTTGAATCAAGGTACAAAGCTAGTAAACCTAGGTCAAAATCAAATTTTTATGGGATACAAGAGACCCAATCAATTATAAACAACAAACCCCTCATTCAATCACTCAAAAAATTGAACAAATCCACAAACTTTTGAATCAAAAAGAGAGATTAGAATAATAGATACCCCTAACAGGCCATCTTCCAAGAGCAATCTCTCCTCCTCTTGAGATCCCATGAAAAGGATTAGGATTCAAATTAGGGTTTGAAGAAGTTTTAATGGATTAGGGATTTGATAGATCGGGGATTTATTATTTAAATAAAGGATCTCATCAGCTTTCGGCTGCAACAAGCAACGATATGCTCAAAGATTCAATGTGACTATTTGTTGGGACCACGAAGTGGGACACTGCTTCACTCATTAAAATGATTGATGGGTCCACAAATGGTTGAGTTTTTGGGTGGAAGTAATCGTGACATTAAAAAATGGTCAATTATGGAAATCAAAGGGATTACTAATTGACGTCAGATTTGATGTTCAGTTTTTCATGAAGTATGGGCATAAGATTGGGAAATTTTGTCCATAGTTGATATCTCTCGTTTCAACTTGCAAAAAAATAAAGTAAATTAAAAAAAGATACCATCATTTTTTTATAAACTGAATTTGTCTTTTTTTAATTTTTAAATAGGAACTCGATTTGAAGTTATCATATAATAATGTATATATGAATGGATTGGAACCGAATTCAGTCATGATCCATGAACAAGCACCAGTAGAAATTGTACACATTAGCGACCGTTTATTAGGAACCGTAATAATTTATACGGTATGGTATTTGCGACCGTATTAATTATACGGTCCCGAAAAAACATTAGCGACCTTTTAAAACGGTCGCTACTATTTCGATCAAATTACACCCACGAGATGCCTTCTCCTCCTCCTCATTCTCCCCTATTAACCCACGAAGGCAAATTCCTAACCGTCTATTTCATAAAAAAAATTTAAAAATTTATCAAACTTATTGCAAAATTTTTTTCTTGTAGGTGTTATAATTTGATTTGTTGTTGTTGGAGCTTACTATAGGTTTTCTTCTCTAAATCGGATCAAGATTAGTGGTTTCTCCTCTTAACCTTAATTTTTTCAATTAGATTATTAAATTTTGAAATTAGTTGATTAGTAATTTCAAAAAATTGAATCATTTGTAAGATGATGGGTTAAGGATTATGAAATTATGAAATTAGGGTTTGAAATTTTTTGTGATTTTGAGGTTGATGGGTTTTATCATTGAAATATAATTGAGAAATTGAAAACATATGAAAAATTGAATTAGAAAATTTGGCAATTTGGTAATTTAGGGTAAGAAGAGTTTTAGAATTGAAAATATATGAAAGATTGAAATATAAATTTGGTAATTTAGAGTAAGATGGATGAGTTTTAAATTGTGTGTGTGTAAGAGAGCGGGTGTATGTATGAATGTTAGAGTGCGCGTGCATATGTGTGAGTGTGTGAGAGTGTATGTGTGCATGCGTGCGCGTCCGCATATGAAATATTTCAAAAATTTATTCTAACTAAGTTCTAACATGTATTCTTTAAATTTATTAATGATTCGATATCCTTTATTTTGTAAATTTAATAATTTAATATTTTGTTGCTTATCATTTATTGCTTAGATTTTTTAATTGTAGCATAATTTATAAACCAAATCAAAATAAAAATCAAATCCTTTAATACCAATTAAACTATGATAGATGCATAAATCAAAAATAAAATCACACTGATTAAGAAAAATTAACACTAATTAACCTATAACACTAATTACATTAATTAAGAAATCTTAATTAAGACCAGATAACAGTGAACCCTGATTAAAAAACGATTAAATAGAAAGTTAATGGATACCCTAAAATTTTAATTAGAAACGTAACTAGGGTTTTATATTTTCATTTAATTAGTAAGTTTAAAATCAAAGGGTCTTAAACTTGTTTATGATCGACCTATAGTTTCCCGTCTGATAATTGGTGTATGTCAAATATTTTTCGCGTCAAATCGATAGGATCACATTATATGTTTGTGAGAGTTGAGCGTCATGTTCAATTTTTTTCAGACGTATGTGTAGTATTCGACGAGAGGATTTGACATACAGTAATTGTCGGATTTTTCCAGTTTGGACATGTTACGAATGCAACAAGACTCACATCTCACATCCTCCTGTATTTTCGTCCATTTCGAGAAGTTTCGACGGTGCTTTCCACTTATTCCCCGTGTACAGATTTATGTACGGACACGGGGAACAGGGGGAAAATGCTAGCGAAATTTTCTCGAAATGGACGAAAAACAGGAGGATGTGAGATGCGAGTGTTGCATTCGTAATGGGAATTAGGACCTTTATCCCTGACAGTCGTGAAACTAATTATTCGTCCTGACCTTTTGCCCTGAGTACTTACGACAATCTTAAATGATTTTGGATGTTTTGATGCGTCCACATCATAAAATCTAATTTAAGACTTGAAAATTTATTTAATGATGAGCTTGTAATAAACTTATAAGATATGTTAAACTTATATTATTATCTGTGTTATAACTGATGAGAATTCTTCTGGATAAATCGTTTATGCACATGGGGAAAAATAGGTATAGTTTGAGAGACACCCGATTTAAAGATAAGCTTAAAGCCTTTTTAGATTACGCAGAGATGAACGCAAAGCATAGCCGAGACGGACTCTTGTTATGTCCTTATAAGAAATGTAAGAATAGAGCTCGTTTTTGACGTGAAGTGGTAGAAGAACATGTGTTTGTAGAGGGTTTTGAACCAAACTATATACATTTGAATTACCATGGCGAGAGAATACGTGAAGAGAAAATGAGGATGGATAATGAGACCGCAGTTTCGCAAGCTAAATTGCCGATGGATGACAGGATAGATGACACGCATGAGATATTGGAAAATTTATTTGCAGGAGAGGAAATGAATGATGTTGAACCGTCTAAAAGCGCCAGTGAATTAGATGAATTACAGAAACTTCTGAAGAAAAACAAACAAGATCTGTACGAAGCCTGTACAGAATTTAGTTGATTGTCATTTGTAATAAAACTCCTCCATCTGAAAATGATCAGCGGAATGGCTAATGAGCACTTTGACGTGCTTCTTGATCTTCTACGCAAGATAATTCCTGAACGAAAGGAAAGCATTTCAGAGAATCATTACCAGGAAAAAATATTGTTAAAACACTTGGTTTCTTGTATGAGAAGATCAATGCATGTCCCAATGACTGTGTGCTGTATCGCAGGGATTACGCGTCTCTCAATGAGTGTCCCGCTTGCAACTTGCCCAGGTGAAAAAATATTAAGAGAAATTCAAACGCAGAAACGTCCGGTGTCCGCAAAAAGAGCAAGAAAACTTCAGCCAAAGTCTTTCGTTATTTCCCCCTGGCTAAGAGATTGCAAAATTTATATATTTCGAAAGACATGACGAAGTGCATGCGATGGCATTCCGATCGTCGGATCAAAGACGGGAAGCTGAGGCATCCGGGTGATGCAGAAGCATGGAAGTAATTAGACAATGTTGATCATTTTGGGGATGAGACGAGAAATGTACGTCTAGATTTAGCAACCGACGGTTTCATGCCTTACGGACTCATGTGCTCTAATTGGTTCACGTGGCCGATATTACTTATGCCTTACAATCTGCCTCCCTAGATGTGTATGAAGCAACCGCATATGATTCTTTACTTATTAATTCCTGGAAAATATTCACCTGACTAGAACATCAACGTCTATATGTGTAATGACTCTGAAATCTTTGTACAGAATTTTTTCTGTTAATATAAAAGAAATGAGTTTTACAGTCTGAGTTTGAGTTATAAGCCACTTTTATGAAATAACAGCAAGAAATAACTTGTAGCTCACTGGTAAACCTCTTGCACTGCTGCGACGTAGCCCCTGTGTTCGATTCTCATCAGACACAATTATTTTTTCTGGTTTTTCTTTTTAACTTTTTAGTAGCCCAAAAGATTTCACGTGCAATACATTGGAAATGAAAAGTTTAGAAAAATCTAACATGTGGAAAATTGAGTAAACAGAGGGTTGATCAAATGGCGCGAATCTCGAGGTCAGAGCCTCAAGATCGACCAGCCAATATGGCTTAAAAACCGGCGGGGACGGTTGGATGGTGCCCAATGAAGCTCGTGCTCTGCACACATGACTTTTCAGCTACCCCTAACCCCTCTGCACTGTTTGATTTCCCTGCAATCAAACAGAGACCTTTCATTTCACAGTTAAACACAATTTTAATGCTTTTAATCCACATTTTTAATTCTCAAACCCTAATTCTCCACTATAAATACCACCACACACCTTGGCTCAGCACTATTCTGAAAATTCTAGCCAAAATTCTCTAAAAAGTTCCTAAGTGCAAGTGGAGTAAAGTGGAGTTAGCGAGCAAGTTGGTTCCGGCGAAGATCGAAGCCAATTCCGGAGCTCCCGCGACGCCACAAAGATCATCCTCTATTCTTTAACCTTTCTTTGAAGTTTTTAAACCGTAAGTCCCTCCTAAACTCCCTTTCTCTTCATTGAATTTTATTTTAATCAAAATCGGTAAAAGTGGAGTTATTACCGATATCATCTTTTCTAAAACCTATAACTCTGTCATTTGGTCAAACCAATTTTACCACTTCAGTTGTAATCTTAATACCAATATTTAGAATCAAGTTTGAATCAAGAATCTCATGTAAAACAATCATAATTGAACTTTTTCACTAAAATATCTTTAACTTTGTTATCACATCTTTTCGAAAAATTGCTTAACAATATCTTTAGGAAAACTTCACGGGGTAACGACCTACCCCACACGCACACTTGGTTTTATAACACGATACCTAGTTGTATGTGTTTTTGGTTCGAAGAGAGTATTTACAATAAAATACCACATAATACTAAAACCGGATTTCTTTTAAAACGGTATTTCATTTTCTTAGCGATTATGCATCTACAACCCTCTTTAGGGGAACCGCTAATAGATGGTGCGGATTATCGCACATCCTTGGGCTAGTAGAGAGAGATGCAGATCTCCTCACGGAGCATTCGATCTCGAAAGGATTTAAATACGTTTTTAGGAAATACGAATTTTTCTAAATAAAATAAAATTAATTTTTAGAAAAATTATATAAAATTATAAATCCATATTTTCAAAATATAATAAACCTATATTTTTCTAAAAGTGAAATATTAACAAATGACAGTAAAATGCCATCAAGATACCAGAAAGAACAATTTTTTTAATAAAATACCATGAACTTTCCAAGCTAAGTAATTATCACTAAAATACCCAATACTTAAAATCCATGCTCATGAAAACCCTAAGTAATACTAATCACTTTCGAGGTTTACTTTTTAACTATATTAAAATATTTTTCATAAAACCCCCTCGAGTTATATAAAAATAATATTTAAGAACTTTAGTAAATATAGGTTTAAGCGGGATCAATTCTCTTGAGCCCCGGGAAGACGGAGAAAGTGAGTGCTTGCCTATTTAAGGTAGACAACTTAACGGAGTTATCAATGGTAATTTTCTTGGAAAATAAATATAAATCCCGTCGTCCATGTGCAGCAGTTACCAATGACTTCCGAACCTAATTCAAGAGCTAAATCTGTTTTCATGTGTCTGACTCAATATGAGTCTAATTCAAACCTGAATCCAAAATCAAAAATGAATACTTGATCATGGACATGAATACTCGAATCCAAACATTAATATCCAACATGTAAATTTGACTTGACTTGACCAAACCATGGTTATAACTTGACTTGACTACTTGAATACCTGATTACATTCTGAACATGAATACTTGAACATTTTATATCCATGATTTAAGCAAGACTTGTAAACATAATCTATACAATACTTTACGCGGGGATAAAGGGTAGATTGGTACAAAACGTATATCGTGACACTAGAGGTCACTTAAAAGACACCTACATGAATTCTCGTGCCGTTGTCCCGTGGGTTATGACGGGGCCTTATACTACATGTTATCATAGTCCATGGGATAAGATCGACTCCTCTCGTATACATGAATACCTTCTTTACCAAACTACAAACAACCATGTTATAATAATTATCATATACCAGTAATCAGTCATATACACTTTACTGTTCATCTCACTTTATATACCATCTTCTCTTTCATCTTTTGGGACTTTCCGAGCGTTAGTTCGCCGACGACATTCATTTCTATTTCTTCTTTGGAATGTTCGTTAGGAGAACTAGACTCTGAGGAGATCGAGCCAAGCCAGAAGGACTTGGACTAACTTATTGCACAACCTGACTTCTAGTTTCGTTTCACTTATTTTCCTGTATGCCATTGTTTAGGCACTGCTTTACTCATTATATCTTTTATTTTCAAACAGTTGTACGTAAAGACGAATGTAAATAAAGTTGATGTTTATTTTACATCACTTGTCATTCTTGTTCATTTATATATTGCTAAATTTCGCTTAACGTATATATTTCATAGTAAATACGTTGCGGCCTGCCACGTTACCGTTTCTGTCTACTGGGAAGCGGGGCGTGACAATATGGAATCTTTAACTGAAAAGCTGATAGAACTCTGGGAACATGGAGTAGAGCCATATAATGCGTATGCCGAGGAGAAGTTTAGAATGTGAGCGGCTGTTATTTGGACAATCAACGATTTTCCAGTATACGGCATGTTATCTGGATGGTCTACCTACGCGGATCATGCATGTCCATCATGTGGTCTTGATTACAGTGCCCTCCAGCTTAAGACACGTGGTATGTTTTGCTACCGGTTTCATCATAGGTGGCTATCGGTGCATCATCCATACAGAAAGATAGCAAATAAGTTTGATGGAAGATTGGAAAAGGGTGAAGCACCAGAACAATTTTCAGGGATAGAAATTTTTGAGCAGATTTCATCATGTCAATTCCAGCAAGGTTTTAATCGTTTTAACTCAGATGGTTCCTTCAATAAAAAAACGGAAGTGATCCGAAGATAACTAATTTTTGAGTGTGTGGAAGAAGAAAAGTATATTATGGAATCTTCCTTACTGGAAATATCTGTTGATTCGACACAATATTGATGTCATGCATGTAGAGAAGAATGTGTTTGATAATATTGCTGGCATATTGTTACAGGACAATTCTAAGTCCAAGAATAAGTTGGGTACTCGCGAGTGCTTGGAATCCTACAGGAATTGCATCCGGTACTTCGTGATGATGCTGTCTATGAATTACCAGCTTCGAGCCACATAATATCGAAATTGACTATGAATCTTTTTGTGAGGTGTTAAAGAGTATCAAAACCCCAGATGGGTACTCCTATAACATAGCAAAGAATGTGTAGGTCGAGCCACCAAAGCTATTGAATCTTAATACCCACGATTTTCATATCCTTCTGCATCAATCGCTTCCGGTGGCTCTTCGACATAATTTGTCATCTAATTTCCCAAAGTTTTGATAGAGTATTGCGACTTTTTCAATAAACTTTGTTCTAAAGTGATGGATGTGGCCAAATTCGAGGAGTTGCAAAAGAGTATTGTTGAAACCCTCTGTAAGCTGGAGATGATATTTCCACCATCTTTCTTCACCGTCATGGTTCATCTTTCTGTCCATTTAGCTACAGAGGTAATGATTGCTGGACCTGTTTCATATAGGTGAATGTATCCAGTAGAAAGGTAATATAATTTTTCAGTCAATTGTATTATTTAATTCATTATAATATTCACATATTTCTAAAGTATTCGTTAACGTTTTAGATACTTGAGATTCTTGAAACGGCAAGTGCGCAATCGAGCTCGGCCGGAAGGGTCAATAGCCGAGAGTTATTGCGTCAACGAATGCCTCAAATTCACTTCTCGTTATTTGCGTGGAGTTGAAACCGTCTTTCTTGAATTAACGATGATCAGCTATCTTATTCACAAGGGGAGGATCGATCCTACCGGAGGGAGTGGCTCGATCAAGCGTATTCGTATATCCTTAATAATCTTGAAATTACTGCCGATCACAGAAGGTATATAAATTAAAAAATTTAATCGCGTCAATATTTTGAGTGCCTGCATCTATATATGCCTAAATAATTAATATCGTTATTCTTTTAGCTGATATATTGAAGAACTTACGAATGCGATTTCCGGAAAGAGTGCTAATTGGAAGATTAATCAAGAACATAAGAAATACTTTCTACGGTGGTTCCATAAAAACGTACGTATGTCTTGTATATTTCATGTTTCACATGCATATATCACATATAGCTTATACATTTTACATGTAAATGCATTGTAGATTAAAGATGACATAGCTAAAGGGGTGCAATTTCCGGATGTAATCGTACGACTATCTAAAGGTCGTAGTGCAAAAATGAATCGATACAGTTTATATTGTATCAATAACCTAAAATTTCTTACAACCGAGAAATTGACTATCCAAAATAATGGGATTTATTGTCCGTTTGAACAAACGTGCTTATCAAGTTCTCGTGATCAAAGACCGCAGGGAGGAAAAAAAGAATATTACGGTCAGCTGGAGGATATAATAGAATTATTTTACAAGAATAATGAGCAAGAAAGATTTTTTATATTCAAAGTTCGTTGGTGCGGATCGATGAGCATGTCTTTCAGCTTATCAATCACAATAAAGAAATTTATCGAGATGATAAGTTCATATTAGCTTCACAAGCTGAACAATGTTTCTATGTCAAAAATCCTAACCGTGAAGAAACTTGGATTGTATTGCTGGCACCTCCTAAATCCTTTTTCGATAATTCTACCGACGAGATTGACCTTGATGAAGCAGATCCGGTTGACATATGAAAAACTTTGGAGTTGTAAACAATTGTAATCAATTGATATATGTTATAAACTTTGCATTTGTAAAAACTTATAATCACTTGCATGTAAATGATATATGAAAAGCCTAGCAGTTCTGATCACTTGTAATGTATTGATTTATTAGCTTAATGATTTATGCATATTATATATTTTGTATCGTCATTATTCTTGCATGAAACAGATGGGACGAAAAAGCATATTCGGAAAATTTGCCAAAGCATTTTCTTCAAAGAAAAGAGATCGAGATACTGAATCCTCGACACAGCCTGATACTGAGAGTAGAGGTATATATTACGAGTTTTAAATAATTATCGACCGCATTATTTTATTCAAATAACTATTGTATTGGTTATAATAAATTAAAATATGTAGGTACATATGATCAGGAGGATGCAGGTCCATCAGTGCAGTATGATCCGTATGCATATCTATACGAGCAGTGCACGGACTTGAATAGGGAATCTGAGGCGTTCTCAGATCCCGTCATCGATGAGTGGATTCATGTATTGACTCTTCCTCACGATTTACAAAATAAAAAACCGTATCGCGATAGGGACAATGCGAAGGCAATGGCTGAAAGTATGTCTTACCACCTCTATTAGGTTTATATGAGCATCAAGTATGCAATTTTAAAACTTTTAGAGGTCTAAGTATACTAAATAAGAATCGAACTAGAGAATTAGGATTTCAAAGTATGCAAGTAATGTTCTAAACTAAGTGATGGGAAACTACAACCTTTGCAGTCTAGTCATTCACTTCTAAAACTCCGAGTTGAATTCCCTAGAACTCTTCTTAAGGCTCCACTTGAAGAAAGGATTGAGCTTGCTTGTTGTCTTCGTTGCCGAAGATGATCCATCTTGAAGTCTCTCTCACTCAAGCTCACATTTCACTAATCAAGATATTAGTGAAGTTAACAACCTAAACTAATGGGCTAGATTAGTGTAGGTTGATGAAGTAGGATATTTGCTCACTTAAAATATTTTTCTCTTTTCTTTTTCTCAACTCAAGAAAATTCTAAAGAGGAGTTGAAGAGGGAGATCAAATTGGATGAATGTGAATGAACCATATAGAGTTCATGAGATAAGATAAGGATGATAAAATATCTAAGAATAAAAAAAAAATAAGAGATGAGTCATGGCTTCTCAATGCTTCTCCAAGCATCCAAAGCCATGACTCATTCTCCTCTTTTTTTTTCTTTTTCTTAAAATATAAATCATCCTAATTATCTTTTACTCTTATGTGATTCCCATACATCCTACTTCTATGTATCATCAATCATGATACAAATGCAAATTCATATATAAATATATATATCACATATATATAAATATATATAAAGAGAAGAAAATCTTAACTGAGCTTAATATTAGTTAATATATGTATATATCAAATATATAAATATATATCAATTATTAAATTAACACTTGATTCAATAATCAGGTTATATCATATATAACCCGGCTAATATCAAATATATATATATATATATATATATATATATATATATATATTAATCAAATTATTGAATCAACACTTGATTCAATAATCCGGTTATATCACATATAACCTGACTGATATCAAATATCGCTAGATTAGAATACAGTATCATATATACGTATTCAATCAAGCTCCCGCACATATCTCCATACGTGCTCTACTTCGTTTCGCTTGAGCTAGGAAACCTCTATGTAGGACTCTAAAGACTCGTCAATACGCCAGCAGTAGGTAATGATCATCATAGTCACAAATTCATGATTCGGCAATAATTCGGCGAGGTCGAAAATTCGGATTCGGAGAACTATTCGGAAAAAATCGGCAGGTATTCGGGAAAGATTCGGTAAGTGTTCGGGAAATGTTCGGAAGGATTTCGAGCAAAAAATTAATATAAAATTAATATATGTGACGCTAGATTTTGATTTCGTGAATTATTTGCTGTTTTTTTAATAATTCGCTTTTTTTTTGAATAATTCGCGAATAATTCAGGAATTATTCGCGAATAATTCGGCAATAATTCGGCACGTCCGGTGGTGGCGAATAATTCGCAGATTTAATCGGCAATCACATAATTCGCGAATTATTCGCGAATTCGCCGAATAATTCGCGAATTATATGACTATGATGATCATATCAGATACCCCCAAACCGTCGGTGGTACTAGCTGAACATAACGTCTACCTAGATATTGAACGAATAGAAAATCAACAAGCAAATTTGTCCAAACTCCCGTAGAGCCTATAAGCAACACTTACTGTACAGTCCGGTCTTTGCGTCTAACATGTCGCATATCGAGTTTAGGGGTGGAATCATCAGACCCTACTAACTTGATAAGTCATGCCGGTTTTGGGTCTATAACCTTTCGAGAAACTACTGATAACACTTACCAGTAAATCTCATCAGCCCTGACCAGGGACTTGTTGTTATAGCTAATCGAGCATAGCGCAACATCAACTCCCAATACCGGGAGAGACGAAACCTCTCATATCGTTCACTGCCTCCATGTGACTCAGGACTGTACCCAAAATCCACCTGTTTGCACGACTTCTTTGAGCCGTGTTAGGGAAGAAATCAAAGCACAGTAGGAACCATACAAGACACTATGACGATCTCGGATCTACAGACCAACCTGTACAAGTGTCACCAGAGAACTGCTATCTGACGATAGGTATGGTACCATCTTGGAGTTCTCAGCGAGTCCTGTTCGGTGTACCCATTCTCTAATGAGCACCTGTGTACTTTGATGTCAAACACCAATGGTTATGGATCAACCATCGCCCCATACAGGGTCAAGAAACATACACACTAGTCCACTCTAGAATATCGATACCCTGTCTCGATACTCTCTCGATTAGGAACTGTTAAAGGATGTGCTTGCGGACTACATAAGCCCCACTAGTATGATCTTCATCATAGTCCTGGTAGTCAAGCTAACATTCTAAGGGCTTTATCAACATATATCAATGAGATAGTAAACTAAAACAAGTGCATATGTTTAGATAAAGAGCAACCAGATAGCATACTATCATATTGAGTAAGAAAGTCCTATATATCTATGTCCAAGCATCCACTATAATATACAATAATGGCCTTTAGGGCATACATATTCCTAACAATGGCGCGGTGGGCTGCTGCTCGACCTTAAATAGATATGATGATAGTGGAAGCAGACACGAGTATTGATGAGGCACGGGTTGCGGGGGATAATCTGGCCCGTTTTGAACACCACAGAAGAGGATTTGCAAACGAAATTACGAAATACGATATGTGTGAATAAAGGGCAATTCTGCAATGGGTAGGTGGGAAGCCCGTAGGTCCGAGTATGTGGGCTACACATTTCCACAATTATATCGGTATTCTCGTCCGCAACACCGACTTCTGTAACATTGGCTTCACATTTGCAGATAACCCGTGGGAAGCATATGTATAGACTTGGTGCTCACTTTTGGTAATGCATAACTCAACTATATTTCAATATTACATGCTTACCTGTTATATGTTATAAATTTATAAAATAGTATATTTACTAATCTGTATTACAGAAATATTTCATTTTAGAAGATGATATAGATGGACATTGGACGCTTGTCCGGTATGAGATGTCACAAATATTCAAGAGATGGCGTCAAAGATTGAAGAAAAAATTCAAACAGTCGGAGAAATTTACGTATGATTGGGAACGTTTTGTCGCTCTTCCCTCCATCATCCCCACAGATCAGTTTGTATTTCTCCCATTGAATTGGGATATACCCGAAGCAAAGGTAATTAAAAATATATTTAAATAATTTGAATACCTAATTTAAATTAAATTACATTTAGAGATATTATCTTCTGAATAAGCAGAAAGTATTAGAAAGGAATAAGCAGAACCGAGAGAAAGCCACATATGACTATTATGGTGGATTGGTTCCTGCTGATCAGTATAGAGTTACTTTGGTTAGCTTATCTTTAATTACATAAATTTTCAATTTTTCAATTTCATCATTACATATCTTCACGTATAAATAAATCAAATATCCGTTACAGGAGAAGGCTGAGAAAAAGCCGAGCCTCCCTGAGACTTGGGAGGCATTGCATATGAGAGAGAGCATGTCAGGAGAAAGGATGGATATAACCACTCAACATGTGGTAAGCTTGCATTTTTCAATTCTTTTAAGTAAATTAATTACACTTGTTAACTTCATAAAGAAAATTAATTATTGTTTTATTTATCGAAGGATGATTTCGAGGAGGCGGAGAGGAGCTATCGGGAATCAAATCCTGAATATCCGGCCGATGATCCTCTTCGTACGGAGGCCGAGATATCTATTATAGAGCAGCTTTTCCCTCAATCAAGAGGACACGGTCGTATTCCCCTATACGGTAGTCCCGTTAGTCTTTCGCGGTCTGATTCCAGAAGAAGTACTTCAACTTCGTTGACCGTTCGCTCCAAGCAAAAATTGGCTGAGGCACAACGGATCAATGAGCTAGAGGAGCAGCTCAGGAGCAGAGATGAAGCAGATAAGAAAAGGGAGGAAGATTAAGCGGCTTGGATAGCTCAAATGGAGGCGCGGTTGGTACAATTCTTGCAACAATACGTTCCGCGTCCGCAATCGTGGTCAGCATAGGGTTCATTCCCGCCGCGGCCGGCGTAATACCCTCCTCCGACGCAGCAATCGTATTACCCTCCCTCATCATACGGAACGTCATACTATCTTTATCCACCGCCTCCGCAATCACAAGGAGGGTGCTAGCCACGGCCTCCGCCACAAGATCCTTATTACCCTAACCCTCCGCCATAGGAACCGTATAACCCTGATCAGCCGAGCCCACAGGAATGGTTATTAAGTAACTTTTCTTCGCAGGAGGACTTCGACGATGTGAATCGATACTATTCAAGGCGAGTTTTTGGTGGCGATGGTAGCGGTGAGAGTTAATGATGTACGCATAGTTGTTATTTACAGAAATTTGAGCATACAATTAAACTGTGTTGAGTTTTGATAATTAAAATTCATGTTGTGTATTCGTAGGGTTCTTATAAGTTAACGGCGAAAAGATTATGTTTTGACGATGGAAGTGGCGAGAGTGGTGAGGTAAGCATATATATATATGTGTGTGTGTGTGTGTGTGTGTGTGTGTGTGTTAGTATAGATAACATTATTTCGAAGATTATAATTTGAGTTCATATATTTATATATTTATTTATTTCGATTCAAAGGGTTGAGTGAGCTACTATTGCGAGTGATTTGGATATTTTTTCTTTTTGTTGGACATATATATATAGCGCATGTATTGTGTTGTTCGTATTCAAAACAATTTAGTTTATTTATGCTTGTTTATTAAAAATTTAGTTCATATGTGTTTGATTGAGTTGTTGATATTGGTGGATATATCGTGGATAATATTTATATGTTGGTTTGTATGTGTATGTGTTCGTATTTGTTGTTGATCTTGTTGGATGTGTTGTGGATTGTGCATATATATTGATTTGTATGTGAAACGCTATTGTGGCGTAATATATTATAATATTATGTATTATTGTATCGAATACAGCATTTTTCTATAATTTTTTCAGCAAAAGTAGTTATTAGCGACCGTATAAGCTATAGGAACGGTCGCTAATACCTCATCAGCGACCGTTCGCTGATATTAAGAAACATGTATATTGGTTGAGATGTCCACGTTTCTGCTTATTAGCGACCGGTAGAAACGGTCCCTGATACATCTATTAACGACCGTTCGTATTAGAGACCGTTCATTAACGGTTGCTAATAGATGTCTCAGCGACCACCCAATCAGCGACCGTTTAAAATATAAACAGTCGCTAATATACATTAGGGACCGTTCATTGTTTTTTGGAGACTGTTCCATACAGTCTCTAATAGTGCATGTTCCCTTTTGAAAAATAAATAATAAATAAAAAAGCAATGGGAAAATTCCCCAAAGGGAGCATCATGTGCCCACACGTGATGCGCCTTGGAACCAAAATTATAAGCATTACACTTAACAAATAGGACTGAAGTTGGGCCTCACGTGCCATACGTGAGCATCTATATACAAAGTATATAGGCATCTTCATAAAACAAATAGCAGGCCAGGAGGCGCATCACGTGCCAACACGTGATGCTCTTCTGACCCGATAGAATTAAATTCTATATAAAAGGGATCAGAACCCTATTTTGGAAATATTTTCCCCAATCTTTCTAAACAAGAAAGATTATGCTCTATAAATCAGAGTACCGTTGGATCAAAGATCCAATGATGATTAAAAATCACCAAGATATAGAATTAAATTCTGATTGAGGAAATACTCCTTAAATCTTTCTAAACAAGAAAGCTTGTGCTCGGTAAATTACAGCACTGTTGGATCAAAAATCCAATGGTGATTAATAATCACCAAAATACAGAATAAGTTCTGTATGGGAAAATATTTTCCCAATCTTGTTAAAAATAAGAAAAACGTTTTCTGTAAAACAAAAGTTCTTGGATCAAAGATCCGACGGTAGATAAATTCCCACAAATCAATTAAGAGATCTCTCAATGAGAGATTTCCTCAACTAAATCAACAAATCAGCCTCCACTATATAAAGGCCCCAAGACTTAAAGTCTAACACAGAGGAACCCCCCCCTAAACGTCAAGTTCAAATACACAAAAAACCTAAAGAAAAACCCCCTGATAAGTTTAAAAAGAAAAGAGAATTTAATTCTCTGGAGAGAAGAAGATCTCCTCAAAGAAAAGAAGAAACCCTAGGTAAGAAGGAACAAAGCACAGAGAATATCTTACTTTTTCTTCGCCTCCACAAGAGTTTAACTCTTCCAAAAGAACTTAGTTCTTCCTCCGGTTGGGATCTGCAGAAGCAGATCTCCCCCACAAGTTAAGAATTTAATTCTCATCGGGAAGATTCTGCCATGCAGATCTAAAACTTAGGGTAAGATCTAAGTTCAGAGAATTTAATTCTCCCAAAAGGTATATAGGAATTTAATTCCCTTGATAAAACTAAGGTTTAACCCTTCATATAAGAACTTACTTCTCCCTTCTGGCGAAAGATCTGCAGAAGCAGATCTCTCCACAAGTTGAGAATATAATTCTCATCGGGGAGACTATGCCATGCAGATCCAAAACCTAAGAACTAAGTCCAAGGAATTAAATCCTTATAAAATATATAATAAGGGATTTGAGATTTCTAAGACACGGAGAAAGAATTCCATGCATATTGATGAACACGTGTTCACACGTGACCACCTGTGATGAACTCAAAAGAAAGATTGAAATAGATCACGTGTTCACACGTGACCCCCTCCCCCCCCGGTGATAGTGCTTGGCACTTTTTAAAAGAAAATGGAATAAACCCAAGGAAACAATGTCTGACTTTGAGGCGCCTCATGTGCTCACACGTGATGGCCACAAGGATAAAGTGTTTAACACTTATATAAGGATGGGGAATAAAACCAAGCGAACAACACCACCTTTAAAAGCATCACGTGCAATACGTGAGCACTCTCAAATTCCAGTGTTTAACACTGCCTCAAAGTATCACGTGGGGGTACGTGATCGCTGAAAATATATTAAGGAACCAACTTCAACCACAAATCAGTTAAGTTCCTCCTGAGATTAAATCTCCAAGCAACACCGAGCCTCTATGCTCAGAACTGATAATTCCTCAATTTGAAATTTGATTCAAGGGTACATCTCTTCACACCTCTGATACATGTCGTTGTAATTCTTCAACGTATTCAGAGAGGTGGAGGGTCCCAATAACCAATAACTCTTGGCGCACCTCTCAATTGATGAGTCAGGAACTCCATGGACCGTAATGTCCTTAAACTAACCCAATGGACCGCAACGTCCCTAAACTAAACTCTATGGATCGTAATGTCCTTAAACTAACCCAATAGATCGCAACGTCCCTAAACTAAACTCTATGGACCGTAATGTCCTTAAACTAACCCAATGAACCGCAACGTCCCTAAACTAAACTCCATGGACCGTAATGTTCTTAAACTAACTCAATGGATCGTAATGTCCCTAAACTAAACTCCATGGACTATGATGTCCTTAAACCCAATGGACCGCAACGTCCCTAAACTAAACTCCATGGACCGTAATGTTCTTAAACAAACCCAATGGACCGTAATGTCCCTAAACTAAACTCCATGGACTATGATGTCCTTAAACCTAATGGACCGTAATGTTCCTAAACTAAAACGATTGAGCCCAAATGCTCTTTCATTGGATCAAAAATGATCCCGAACCCCTGTTGAGTAGATCTTAGTCTAAAAATTAGACTAACGTATCCTTAACAAATATTTATGTTGATCTTAATCTCAAATGAGATTAACGATTCTTAAATCAAACCAACCCCAAATCTAAGTAAATACGGATTTGGACTAATTCTCGTCCTACGGGCGACAATATAAATTAGTCTCCGTATACAATCCACGGGCAACCAAAAATAAAACAAAAACACACGACATGAAGTGAACAAATGGAGAAGGAGAAAGTGGTTATCGCTACGCGGTAACGTAATTAAGTGCAGGGGCTTACGCCTGCAGGGAAGAGCGTCCCCACAATCAAAAACCCCTCGCAAACTAGGGGGAATCTGACGAAGTCTGCTGCACCGGCCGCATCCGTTTAAACCTCCGATACACGGTGCCATAAATCAACTTGGTATCTTCATAGAGGTAGACGGATAAAACCAAATAGCATCTTCCCCCAAAATTCAGGCTAGACGTCCTAACGTCCCGGTCGCGTCATTCGGCGGTAAACAGATTCTGGCATGCCCGATGGGATCTTTTCCTCTTTCCACTCCACACTTCGTATGTCGTGTTTTTCTGCGATCAAATAATCTCAGTATATATGTTTGTAGTTGCCTTTGGGTGATGGGACACTAAAGCCGGCGTTTCATCTCTATGAAAAATGGCATTTGCTTCCACCCTAGCAACTCTGGCTCTGTCATATCTGGTGGAGTCAAGTATGGACCACTTGCAATCTCAAATCTATTCAATCCGGCTCTTTAAGAAATCAACGGGCTTCTCTTGTGTAGATACTCCCACCTCCCACCCTCGGTGCCTCAACGCCGATGGAGGAAGTCCAGAGGAAGTCTGTCTTCTACAGGCTGGCTCCCCAAGATGCAGTTTTGCCGACGGAATCAGTCCTCAAACAATTGGCACCTGCCAAGGACCAAGGTCGACGCAGGGAGCGAAATATTCAAAGGAAACAGGGGGCACGCTCAGCAAAATCCTGAAGCTAATCAAATCCCGACCGTAAGAAATGGTCGATGTTGATATCATTATCATACAAAATGAGCTGGGGGAAGTTCCCCGTATGGTCACGTTTCAACCCTATTGGTGAATGTTGTAGTTCCAACTGGGAACAGCTTTAAACTGTTGCGAAGGGCCAGACAAAATTCTTCTACCGCAATATTGAAGAAGTCTCCGCAGCTCATGAAGATCCCACGAGAGCAGAAACCAGTTCGCTCGCTGAGACAACTTTCCTCATCTATATATAAGGTGTGGAAGCAGGTGAAGGGGACTCATCCCAAGATGGATCCTGATACAACGGTTCCTCCCAAAACCAAAGTGATTTTTCACAAAAATGAGAGGCCCAATAAAGCTCAAGTGCCCGAAGAAAACTCCAAACACCCCAAGCCTGGGGGAATGGTAGTTCACATAGTCTATGTGGTGAATTCCAAAGACGAAGTTCGAGCTTCTACTAGTCACCGACCTCAAACTCGGTCCCTGACAAAAGTTCAGCTGCAACGTGAAAAGCTGCAGGAGATGCTTTCTCAGGCGGCATCACTCACTGATCCATCGTCTAAGGCAAATCCCGAAGACGCACCTGGAAAAAGAACAGAGCACGAGTTGGATATTGATTTCCTAAAGCAAGCTCTGAAGAAGGGAGATGAAGAAGCGGCAGAAACGTCCACTCAAATGAACCAGATGGCCCTTCTAATTCAGAATACGGCTGGAATGATGGTTCAATCGGAACCATCGACAAATGAACCGCCAATAGTCGGTCTTAAAGATAAGGATGACATTTCAAGTCCTCTGCAAATCCCATCAATGGCCGAGAACGAAATGATTTCTAAAAGAAAAGATAGACACATATATCGCTCAGCGAATCAGAGCTCACTATGTCAGTGAAGCCGTAAATAGATCAATCAAGATTGGTCGACCGTATCCGACGTGGTACGATCAAATACAGTACCCGCCTGAGTACACACTTCCAACGTTCCACATGTACAAAGGAACTGGAAATCCTCGCCAGCACATTGCACGATTTAAATCCATGTGTGGAAATACTGGAGGAAATGACATGCTACTCCTCTGACAGTTTGTCAGCGGTCTGGTGGGCATCACCTTCGAATGGTATGCGGAACTTCCAAATGATTTCGTGAAGAGCTTCGATGAAATGGATATGCTCTTCTGTCAGGGATTCGCTAATGAGAACAAACATACTACCGTGACGGCGCTGGTCAACGAAAGGGTTAGACCGAATGAGCCTTGGGTTCAATATGTTCCCCGATAGCGAAATCTCTGGTCAAATGTGAGCAATGCATCGATGAAGTTGCAACTGTGGGAATGCTCATAACCACCCTTGACCCAAATTCAAAGCCGTTCCCGTATATGGCCTTCTTCGAGCCAACGACCTTCCAAGAACTCATGGATAAAATTGCTCGATTGGATCAAATGGGTCAAGACACTTTCTCATTCGATGATGACGAGTGAAAAAAGCGGAGGCGAGATGGTGTTTGTCTCCTACGCTCAACAAAAATAAGTGGCTCTGAAGCAACCTGTCGCCGAAATAGCGACGGCGTGGGTACTCGTTCCCCCCGAGATATATACAGGGGGCATATTCCTCACTGGCGGAAGAATCTCTATGTAGAATGGTCCTTTCTTCTCAAAAGACAGGAAGGATATTAAAGGGCCTACAAACAGGTCCCACAATCTAGTAGAATGCCTCGCTAAAAAAACGGTATGTCCACAAGCAAAATGAGCACGGATGAAAACCCGAAAGGACGCCGTGAGTAAAAACAGCAGGACTGCCGGCGAGCTTGTGAAAACCCTGAAGGGCGCAATCTCGTTAAAAAAAACAAAAAAAAACGGTACGTCCGCAAGCAAGATGGGTACGGATGAAAACCCGCAAGGGCGCCGTGAGTAAAAACAGCAGGACCGTCGGCGAGCTTGTGAAAACCCAGAAAGGCGCAATCTCGTTAAAATAAATACATTTTTGAGATCCTCACGACTCGTTAGGAGAATCCCCCCTGTGAGACCCTCACAGCTCATAGGATTCAAAAGCCTTAAGTTATAGGGATCTAGACCTGTTCTTAAGCCGTCATATCTCTCAAATTACCCTACAGGCATGGGCATGAATAAATATTTATTTGCCAAGTTTTAAAAATAGCAAGAAATGTCCCCATATGATGAATAACACTTGTAGGTACTCTCGACTTATAAGAAGAAAACACTCTTGGAAGATCCTTATGACATACAAGAGAAAACAACACTTAGGAATCCCCACGATTCTTAAGAAAAAAAGACGCCTACGAGATCCTCACGACTCGTAGGGAGAAAACCCTTTGTTGGGGTCAAAATTTACACCCCGGTTGACCAAGTCAAAATCAAAGTCAACCCCAAGCCAAGTGGGCCCAAGCCCAGATCAAGTGGGCCAATGCCTGGGTCGAGCCCGAACATGAAGCGGCCGGCCTCCCCCATGCCAAAATAAAAATTTTGTAATAAATAATTTCGGTGTATTTATTTTTTATTTATTTTATGAATAAATGTAAGAAAAATGGGCATAAAACCAAATTTTTGTAAAACTGCTCATGTGCAAAAGAAATGAGCACATGAGGTATGGAATGTGCAAAATGCCATTTTGTAAAGCTCAAGGGGCTATATGTAAAGTGTGTAGCCTATAAAGGCAAAGATAATGAAAATATCTCAATAATTTTTTTCTCTCTCAAAAAAGATTAAGGTTTGTGCTCCTTCTCCTTGCTCAAGGTTTTAAAACCTTCTTCCCCATTTTTGAATTAAATTAAAAGTTTAACTCTTCTTTTTCTAAAAATAAATAGTTTTTCACTATCAAACCCATGAAGAGGAACTCGGATCTTCCAACAGATCTTAAAAGGGGGAGATTTTGAATCTTACCCCCCTTTTCCTCCAAGATCCGGCCAACAAAGAGGAGGAAGAAGGAAACTCATCTCCGAAAATCCCACTTTGGAAAAGATCCAAGACTCAAGAGAAGATCCAAGACTTAAGAGAGAAGAACCTCTGAAGATTTTTAGGGAGTTCAACTCCAAAACCCAAATTCTCAAACGAATTTAACTCCTAATCCAGATCCTTTAGGAGTTTAACTCCAGATCTAAATCTTTTGGATTTTAACTCCACTAAAAATCCTCTTTTGGATTTTAACTCCTATTTCCGGGGATAAAAACTCCTTCTTTCCACCCAGCGCCCAAGCGCCCACGTGCCGGACATGTGAGGCGCTAGCGCCAGCGCCCAAAGCGTCCAGCGCCCACGTGCCGTACACGTGAGGCGCTAGCGCCCAAAGCGCTAGCATCAGCGCCAGCGCTAGCGTCCACGTGCCGCACACGTGAGGCGCTCGCGCCTAAAGCGCCAGCGCCCAAGCACCCACGTGCCATACACGTGAGGCGCCTGCGCCCAAAGCGCCAGCGTCCAAGCGCCCAAGCGTCCACGTGCTGGGCACGTGAGGCGCTAGTGTCCAGCGCTAGCGCCAGCGCCCAGTGTCAGCGTGCGAGGCACGTGAGGTGCTGGCTCTCACGCGTCCTTCGAACGCCATTTTCCCCTCATTTGACATGTACTCCACACTAAAAATACCTCCCCCGTTAGAAATTTTTTCTAACAGGGCGCTTCCCCACATCCTGCAAGGAGGCTGCTAGCCCCCTTGACCCCCAGCCCACTATCCGGGTAGCGGGACCTCCGTAAAAACTTTGCGGGGCCCCCGATATATCCAAAACCCCTTCAAAACACAACACTGCACATTGAGTTCGCATGACCTTTTTGACCTGTCAATCGGAGATTCTCTCGCTCCAAAGGCGAGGGGTAATTAACAACAGCTTAGTCCGCGGCTGCCAGAGGTTCGGATCCCCGCAATCAATAAACCCCAGCCTACCCTAAGCAGGGGGAATCTGTAATGCTCCTGACAAGAGCGCGCGTATTTCCATCTTAATGGGGTGACGAAAAACACCGTACAGATTCTGGCACGCCCGGTGGGACCTTTCTCTCCTCCCATATCTCGGGTCAGGTGTTCATGCGAACTCATTTAACATATATGCCGATATTTGTACTGAAATAATATTTTTTCCATGCAGCAATCAATTTTCAACGACAATGTCTCTTAAGATGGATCCAGCTTCTGATGCAACCTCAATTCCGTACGTGGTCAAGATCAATGCTCGCGTGGTTCTTTCCGCGAGCCTCAGTCGACAGTGGGAGGAACTGCCCTGCCAGTTTGGTTCCATCGTTATCTACCCTGCCTGAAGTGCTCATCTGGCATAAATCCCGGCAAAACAGGTGGTCAAGACGGTCTCAAGGGGCAAGAGGCCGAATGTTGTGATCGCTAAGGCACCACGACCGAAACTCAAGACGGTGTCTGAACGACTCTCGGGTGCTCTAGCTAAGGGCAAGACTTCCGGTACAAAGGGAAACATCAAACGTTGCGGACGAGCTCAGGCGATGACTCCAACAAATGCACAATCAGGCGTATCTCCAAAGTCCTCCATCGCCCGGTCTACGGCAGCTTCCCGAAGAGCCGTAACCAGCCAAGTGCTCAAAACAGAAAGGTTGAGATAGAAGCGACTCAGGTATCCAGCCAACAAAAGGGCCAGGACTCCGGCCAAGTGGAATCTTGTGAGATTCCAAGAGCAGAGTCATCCTGCGACGATGGCTGAGTTGACCGTAAAAGTCAGCAATTCTTTCGAACCTTTGAAGTAGGTTCAGAAAAACGTCATGACCGCCAGAATCAAGAAGACGACAGTCCGAACGATGTTGCAAAGAGACGTGTCCCGGCCCCGACAGAGAAAGCATGACACCATCTCTTCAAGTGTCTATCAGGCGCTCTGTGCCGCGTGAAAGCAGCAGGGCAAATCCAGAAAAGAAGTGCCAGCACCATTCAAGAACCTGGTCAGGCCAGCCGCTTTCAGTCGATTACCCGTTACCAAAACAGGAGGGCCACGACAGCGATCCACGAAATCTGCTGCCAGTAATAAAAATACATTGGGATATGTTATCCATATGGTCTATATGGCGGACGTGCGTCCCAGCGACAACTTGCGCAGCAAAAGCAAGGATGGGGCCACCACATCCCAAGCCCAATCTGGCTTGAATGTGGTTGCCGCTTCCCAAGATCAGCCGCCTCCACCGGATGAGGAAAACCCTCTCGATGAGGCCGATAGGCAGATTGTCACGCCCCGCTTCCCGGTATACGGTGAAGGGGACGCGACGAGGTCCGCTACGTATATACTCAGAAGTACATACGCTAAGCGTATCTAAGCAATATAAAATAAATACACAAGAGACAAGATATAAAAAGAACAGCAACTTTTATTTATTAACATTCTTTATACAATGCATGAAAGGAAATACAACTGAAATAAAAGATACCTAAACAGTGGCATAACAGGAAATGAAAAGTACAGAAAGGAAAAGTGTACAATGAAACTAAAGTGCAGGGTTTTCGGCAAACTGCTCCAAGTCTTCTTGAGATGGCTCCATCTCTGCCGGGTCCAAATCACCTGACGACATTCAAAGAAGGAAGAAATAGAATGTCGTCAGCGAACAGGTCGCTCGGTAAGTCCCAAAGGTAAGAGGAAATTATAATAGACAGAGTAAGAAAATATCTTTTAAAGTTGTATATTATTGTTGTAATGTTGTGTTAACGCTGTTGTTTGTAGTTTGGTACAGAAGGATGCCAATGTATACGAGAGGGGTCTCTATATGCTAGAGACCAGGGCAAACGGAATATACAAGGAACCGCTAAGCCATGGTACAACAGCAACAGAATATAGGTTAGGTGTCTTAATCTGACCACCTCGTGCCACTTTTAACACCTTCCGTACCAATCTACCCCTTAAACCCCGCGATATCTTGTTTGTATTATTATCTTGTAAATTGTATTGATTGTAAGATTGATTGACTGACTGAAAGCATGAGATCAGGAAATGGTTATAACCGTAGGGTCATGTAAATGGAATAACTGAGAATCATGTAAAAGGAATATATATCCATGGTTCGGTTCGGTCAAGTTGTATAAATTAATAATTGAATTCATGGGTTCATGTGTTCATATTGAATTGGAATCTTGTAGATTATAAATTGACTTGAATCATATTCAAGTCAGAATAATCAGACTCAAACCCGAGTCAGACTATCAGAACTGTGAATCGAAGTCTTATAATTGCTAGGGTCCTTAGGGCAATTTATAAAACTTGAAGGGGTTTTATGTAAAAACGCTTTCATATATTTTTCAAAATACACCTCAAGTATTTATTACTCGTCTTTAGAGTTGTAATGAGAGTGCATTTTATATTGTGACATTTCTAGTGAGAATATCCTAATTTTATAAATAAAGGTATTTATCTGTAATATTGATTTATTTGAAGTTCATGGTATTTTAATGTAAAATTTATCCTTGTGATTTTTAGAAAAAGTGGAATATTTATATTATAACAAAATAGGCGTTTTAATGATAAATATACATATATTTATACAAAAATAATTTCGTTAAATATTTTATATTCTAAAAATCTCATTTTTCTTAAGATGTCGTATTTGAAATCTTTCGAGACCGAATGCTCCTTGCGGAGGTCTGAATCTCGCACTACTAAGCCCGAGGGTGCACGATAAACCGTACTATCCCGAACGGGTTCCCCAAAAATGGGTTGTAGCGGCGCTTTGCAAAGATTGTAAATTACTAAATCCTTTAGAAAACGGTTTTATAAAGTAAAAGGTATTTATTTGTAAAATGTAAATTTTCCGTATTTTAGATTCTAGGGTTTCCTGTGTAAACTAGCATATTTCTAAATGGTCTAAACGACAAGTCGTTAGAAGCTTCAAATTGCCTCTTCACCGCCAATTGTGGCCAAGTAAGTACAAATGAGGAAAGGAGGGATCCGCTCACGAATCACCGTGAGACGGGCCTTTTAAAGTTACCTTTTCTCACTTGCCTAGTCTAGACACCACAAATTCAGGTTTAGATAAACGATCGATGTCCACAACTTATCGTGATTTCATAATAAGATGTATTTATTTAAAAATGTATCAAAGCTAAAACTTTTAGAAATGGTTTTATTAAGAATATGGTATTTAAATAAAGTATTGTTTTATTGTATTCTAAGTTTTTCAATGGTATCATGTTAGGTTGTATGTAAGTGTGTGAGGAGGTAGGTCGTTACCTCGTAATCTACTTTAAAGATATAGCAAGTTAATGGGATTAAATGTGAAATCGAAACATTGTGGTATTTAAGTAAAAAATACGATAATTTGGGAACGCTATCATTTCATGTGACGAAACTTGTGCAAATGGTTTGCTAAATGTTTAATAGTCAACATAAAGATGTTTAATCATGAATGTATTGGTGAGAAGTGAAATTTTATAGAAAACCGAATCGGAAATCGGATTTGTTCCGATTCCGTCGGATTTTGCAATTTCGTATTTTTTTTTAGAAAAAGAGAGAGAGGTTAGCATGGGATTTACGGGTTTGGACAACACGAGAGTGATAAGGAAGAAGTGGGTTCGCCGGTACGTCGATTCGTCGCCGCGAGTTCCTAGCACGATCACCGGAAGTGCGCCATAGATTTCGTCAGAGCTCCGCCTTTCTCTCATTTTCAAAGTACACAAGATCTCTTGGAATTTTGAGAGAGTGGGCTCAGAAATTTGGGATGAGAGGGTAGAGGGTAGGGGTGTATTTATAGGATTAGGATAGGGTTAGGGTAGGTGTAGGGTTTTTAATTAAAAATGTAAAAAATATATTTAAAAAATCATTAAAAATGGAGTAAATGGGGGTTAATGGGCTTTCTGTAACCGATCTGACTAAATGAAGCATGCAGGGGGTTTCAGGAGGAAAAGATACCCAACTTCGATGTTGGGGACTCGGCCGTCCGGCCGAGTCCGGCCGACGGCGCCGGCCCGAGTCGGGCCGAGTCGGAGGGTCGGTGGGTGGGGGGTCTCCTGGGGTGCTTACTGGTGCATTTATATTTTCATGTGTAGTAGGAAATTTGTGAGAAACGCACATGTAATTTTTGGTATTCTAAAAATCAAAAACAAAATAATATTAAAAATAATGTGGGGCATGGGATTTGAAATCTGGTGGCTTAGTTCAGCAGTGCAAGGTATTACCAATGAGCTACAAGCTCCTTCTTATAATTATTGTAGGAAAATAAATACTTAAAGTGGTAACAACAACATTAAATACCCCAAGTATACTTCAAATTTAAATCAATTTTATGTATACAAAAATTGGAGTTGTTACAATCTACCCTCCTTACAAAAATTTCGTTCTCGAAATTTACAACTTTTATTTGAGGACTTGTTTACAAAGAGGTGAAGGTATCTCGTACGCATTTCATCCGCCCTTTCCCAAGTGGACTCTCCTGGAGTGTCTTTCCTCCATATCACTCGAACCAAGTTAACTTCCTGTTCCGAAGTGTCTTCACTTTCCTGTCCATGATCTCCACAGGCTGTTGTTCACAAGACAAATCGGGCTGTATAGTGAGCTTGGAATGATCGAGAACATGGCTGGGGTCACTCACATACTTTCTGAGTTGGGATATGTGGAACACATTATGCACTCCTTCCAATGAAGGTGGAAGCGCTAAGCGGTATGCCACTTCACCGACTCGTTCGAGTATGTCGAACGGTCCAATATATCTCGGACTTAGCTTTTCCCTTCTTCCAAATCGGATCACTCTATGGTTCGGAGATATCTTCAAGAATACATGATCTCCTGGCTGGAACTCCAAGTATCGTCTCTTCACATCAGCCCAGTGTTTCTGTCGATCTTGGGCTATGCTCATCCTTTCCCTGATAGTACGAACCACATCAACAGTCGCTACTATCATCTCTGGTCCAAGAATTTCCCTATCTCCGATGTCGTCCCAACTTAATGGCGATCGACACTTCCTTCCATACAATGCTGCAAAAGGTGCCATTCCTATTCTTGCTTGGTAGCTGTTGTTGTACGAAAACTCCACAAGATGTAGGTGATCTTCCCACGATCCTTTGAAGTCTAACATAAACGTTCTGAGCATATCCTCCAAGATCTGAATAGTTCATTCCAACTGACCATCTGTTTGTGGATGATAAAGCGTGCTGAATTCAGACTTGTTCCCAAGCTTGCTTACAGACTCTGCCAAAATTGCGATCGGAACCTGGTGTCATGATCGGAGACAATGCAGACCGGTACTCCATGAAGTCTCACAATTTCCTGTATGAGTTCATGGGTATCAGAGATAATACATTATGAAGAGTTTAAATCTTTAAATAGATTATTACCTCCATGTACTTCTTTTCTAGTGTCTCAGTTGATTGGTCAACCCGAAATGGGATGAAGTGAGCCGACTTTGTGAGTCGATCCACAATGATCCATATAGCATCATTACCCTTTGTGCTGCGAGGAAAAGCAGTCACAAAATCCATCGTGATGTGTTGCCACTTCCATTCTGGGATTGGTGACGGTTGAAGTAGTCCAGCTGTTCTGTGATGTTCAACCTTTACTTGCTGACACACCAAACATTTTGCGACGCTTCTGGCTACTTCACGCTTCATTCCATGCCACCAATAATTCTGACGTAGATCTTTGTACATTTTGGTACCTCCAGGATGTACTGTGTAGGGAGAGCTGTGAGCTTCTTTCATTAACTATTCCCGAACAGAACCTTTTGGTACACACAATCTGCTGCCGTATCTCAAAGATCCGTCTTCATGGATGATGAAGTCTGTTCTGAGTCCATTCTCCACTTGTTCTCTGATCCTTTGCAACTTAGCACACTTGCTTGAGCTGCTTTGATCTGATTAACAATGGTTGATTGAACTTATAGATTCATCAAACTTGAAGCATTACCTGGCATGACTACTTCAATCTCCATCTGATGCAAGTCTTACTGAAGCTTCCACTGAGTGGTGAGATTCATCGATAATGGTTGGCGACTATGAGTATCAGGTACTACGTTCACCTTCCCTGGGTGATATTGCAAGTTGATGTCAAAGTCCGCCATGAGTTCTAACCATCTTCTCTGCCGCATATTCAACTCCTTCTGAGTAAACACGTACTTCAGACTTTTATGATCTGTGTAGATGTTCACTCGTTCACCAAGTAGATAATGGCGCCATATATTGAGAGCAAAGATGACGGCTGCCAACTCCAGATCATGCGTCGGATAATTGCGCTCATGAGTCTTCGGTTGTCTTGAAGCATAAGCCACAACCTTACCGTGCTGATGTAGAACACATCCTAACCCCTTACCGAATGCATCACAATGCACTTCGAATCCTCCAGATTGATCCGGTATTACGAGAATAGGTGCAGATGTCAACCTTGACTTGAGTTCTACAAAACCTTGTTCGCATGCTTTTAACCACACAAATTCTTCATCTTTACGTGTGAGCTTGGTCAGGGGTGTTGCTATCTTTGAAAATCCTTCAATGAACCTTCTGTAATATCCAGCTAAACCCAACAAACTCCGAATATCCTTCACTGACTTTGGTGTAGGCCATTCGCTAATTGCTGAAACTTTTGCTGGATCCACAGAAATTCCTTCTCCTAATACGATATGTCCTAGAAAACTAACTTGCTTTAGCCAAAATTCGCACTTGCTGTACTTTGCATAGAGCTTATGTTGTCGAAGAGTTTCCAGGAAAATTCGTAAGTGTTCTGCATGCTCTTTCCGACTCTTAGAATACACCAGGATGTCGTCGATGAAGATGACAACAAACCTGTCTAAGTACTTCCGGAAAACTTGATTCATTAGGTTCATGAATATTGCTAGTGTATTGGTCACTCCAAATGGCATCACTAGAAATTCGTAATGTCCATAGCGAGTTCTGAAAGCTGTTTTGTGAATATCAGCTTCCTTGACCTTCACTTGATGATAACCTGAACGAAGATCCAATTTAGAGAAAACACAAGATCCACTTAGCTGATCGAATAAATCATCGATGCGCGGGAGTGGATACTTGTTCTTTATAGTGACTTCATTCAAGGCTCTATAATCGATGCACATTCTGTATGAACCTTCCTTCTTCTTCACCAATAGTACAGGTGCTCCCCAACTTGAAGTGCTGGGACGAATCCATCCTTTCGCCAATAATTCGTCCAACCGTGCTCGGACTTCTTTCAACCCTTCCGGACTTAGTCTATAAGGTGCTTTGATCACCGGTTGTGCTCTCGGTACTAAATTAATACTGAATTCAAGAGCTCGATCGGGAGGCAAACCTGATATATCGTCAGGAAATACATCGTCGAACTCTCGAACTACCTCTGGTCTTGATTCTTCTTCCGCTTGAGCTGCTGCAACTACTGCTTCTCTTGGTTTCTCTTTGTAGGTACTTGGCTCCAGTGTACGGTCTCCGCTCTTGAAATAGAAGACTGGATGGTCTGGAATCTCGAATACTACTCTCCTTTGATGACAGTCGATGGTAGCATAAAAAGTTCCAAGCCAATCCATTCCTAGAACCACATCGAAGTTCGGTATGTCCAGTACTTTGAAGTTAGCATAAAACTCTCTGCTGCAAACGACGACTGGACACAAGCTGTATCCCATAGTTGCCTTTAGAACGCTATTTCCGGAACTGACATTCCAGCTGGATACAAGCGGTGAGACTCGAATCGCATGGGTTCGGACGAACCGTTGCGACATAAAGCAGTGGGATGCTCTAGTATCAAACAGTGCAAGTGCAGGTAGTGAGGCAAATAGGATTGTACCTAAGGTATGTGGGATATGTTTTAGGTATAGGAAAACTGTGTAGATAACCAAGACTAAAAGATAAGTTTGAGAAGGAAAGCTTACCAGTGATGATTTAGCCAGTGGCCTCAGCTTCTTCCACGGACATCGTGAAAGCCTGGCGGTTTGGTACATTCCTCCTGGCCTGAGGAGCATTCCTCGGAACGTTCCTTTGAGCTTGATGGAACTGACGAGGAGGTGGTGCAGCTTGTGGTCCTCTGGGTGGTGCAGGTAGTGCAAGTCTCGGAGCGGGTGCTTGGATGGCTAGGAGCTGTGGGTAATTGTTTGCTGGCCTGGGTGCAACAACTAGGTTTTGCCTTTGGGGACAAGACCCGATATCATGAGTAGCTGAGCCGCAGACTAAGCAAAGACGGTTGGCTCGACGTCCGTCTTTCATCATATGTTCAGTTCTCTTAAGTAGGTACAAAAGGCTGGGCTGGGACGATGGTTCGGTACTCCGGGTCGCCTTGGCACGAAAGGTGGTCTGGATGAGGCTCCACCTGCCATCTGGTTGGCAGGGCGTTTGACTCCTGCAGACTGAAGTCTGCCCCTTGCTTTTATCACTGCCTCATAACTGCGGGTAGCTTCCAGAGCATCCTCATGAGTCAGAAATTTTTCCGTGGCTAGAGCAGCCTGAATCTCCGTGTCCAGACCTTGTTGAAAGCGACGAGCTCTGATCTGGTCCGTCGGTATCAAATGTGCTGAGAATCTGTTTAAAGGATTGTGTTAGCTATGTAGTATGTGAGATTTAAAAATTGAACTGTTGTGACATATCTTACCGGCTTAGCATGGTGAATTCAGCGTCGTACTCATCTTCTGATTTGTCCCACATCGAACCCTGTTGTAGATGAATAAACTGCTGCTCCATGGAAAACCTGGCAGTCACAGGGAAGTATTTCGCGTCGAACTTCTCGCGAAAAGTCTTCCATTCAATAGGCTGTACCAGACGGCTTTCTTCCGCCTTCCACCAGTTACGAGCATTGTCTGTGAGCTGTAGTTTCACCACACGGACCCAAGATATGTCTGGCACTTATGTTGCTGCCAGATCATCTTCTATGCTTTGTGCCCATTCTTCAGCTTCAAGAGGGCTTCCTTTTCCGGAGACCTACTTGGGATGTAAAGCCCTGAATTGCTTTACCCCCGTTGCGTCGGTCTCAGGACGGTTCAGGAGTTGTTGATGTCCCTCAAGAAGGCTGCGGATCGCCTCAAGTAGCACTGTTTGCTCGGTGGGTGGCGCAGGAACAGCTGGTGTGAGAGGTAGTGCTGGAGGTGTGTTGTTGACGTTGGTGCTGGTGTTGTTCGGGGAATCCATAACCTTGAAGAAAAATTTGGGTTAGGACAGATTCAAGTACATGAAATGATAAGATTCAAGGAATAGAAAATTGTAAGATTCAAGAAACATGAATTGTAAAGAATGTTTTAGTTGCTGGTTCTTGTGTTATATTGCTTAGATTGTTCACGCAGAACAGAACTGCATGGTATGGTTCTATACAGCTCTGACCTGCATAGGCCACCAACAAAACCTGTCACGCCCCGCTTCCCGGTATACGGCGAAGGGGACGCGACGAGATCCGCTACGTATATACTCAGAAGTACATACGCTAAGCGTATCTAAGCAATATAAAATAAATACACAAGAGACAAGATATAAAAAGAACAGCAACTTTTATTTATTAACATTCTTTATATAATGCATGAAAGGAAATACAACTGAAATAAAAGATGCCTAAACAGTGGCATAACAGGAAATGAAAAGTACAGAAAGGAAAAGTGTATAATGAAACTAAAGTGCAGGGTCTTCGGCAAACTGCTCCAAGTTTTCTTGAGATGGCTCGATCTCTGCCGGGTCCAAATCACCTGACGACATTCAAAGAAAAAAGAAATAGAATGTCGTCAGCGAACAGGTCGCTCGGTAAGTCCCAAAGGTAAGAAGAAAGTATAATAGACAGAGTAAGAAAATATCTTTTAAAGTTGTATATTATTGTTGTAATGTTGTGTTAACGCTGTTGTTTGTAGTTTGGTACAGAAGGATGCCAGTGTATACGAGGGGGGTCTCTATATGCTAGAGACCAGGGCAAACGGAATATATAAGGAACCGTTAAGCCACGGTATAACAGCAACGGCATATAGGTTAGGTGTCTTAATCTGACCACCTCGTGCTACTTTTAACACCTTCCGTACCAATCTATCCCTTAAACCCCGCGATGTCTTGTTTGTATTGTTATCTTGTAAATTGTATTGATTTTAAGATTGATTGACTGATTGAAACCATGATATCAGGAAACGGTTATAACCGTAGGGTCATGTAAATGGAATAACTGAGAATCATGTAAAAGGAATATATATCCATGGTTCGGTTCGGTCAAGTTGTATAAATTAATAATTGAATTCATGGGTTCATGTGTTCATATTGAATTGGAATCTTGTAGATTATAGATTGATTTGAATCATATTCAAGTCAGAATAATCAGACTCAAACCCGAGTCAGACAATCAGAACTGTGAATCGAAGTCTTATAATTGCTAGGGTCCTTAGGGTAATTTATTAAACTTGAAGGGCTTTTATGTAAAAACGCTTTCATATATTTTTCAAAATACACCTCAAGTATTTATTACTCGTCTTTAGAGTTGTAATGAGGGTGTATTTTATATTGTGAAATTTCTAGTGAGAATATCCTAGTTTTATAAATAAAGGTATTTATCTGTAATATTGATTTATTTGAAGTTCATGGTATTTTAATGTAAAATTTATCCTTGTGATTTTTAGAAAAAGTGGAATATTTATATTAAAACAAAATAGATGTTTTAATGATCAATATACATATATTTATACAAAAATAATTTCGTTAAATATTTTATATTCTAAAAAACTCATTTTTCTTAAGATGTCGTATTTGAAATCTTTCGAGACCGAATGCTCCTTGCGGAGGTCTGAATCTCGCACTACTAAGCCCGAGGGTGCACGATAAACCGTACTATCCCGAACGGGTTCCCCAAAAGTGGGTTGTAGCGGCGCTTTGCCAAGATTGTAAATTACTAAATCCTTTAGAAAACGGTTTTATAAAGTAAAAGGTATTTATTTGTAAAATGTAAATTTTCCGTATTTTAGATTCTAGGGTTTCCTATGTAAACTAGCATATTTCTAAATGGTCTAAACGATAAGTCGTTAGAAGCCTCAAATCGCCTCTTCACCGTCAATTGTGGCCAGGTAAGTACAAATGAGGAAATGAGAGATCCGCTCACGAATCACCGAGAGACGAGCATTTTAAAATTACCTTTTCTCACTTGCCTAGCCTAGACACCACAAAATCAGGTTTAGATAAACGATCGATGTCCACAAATTATCGTGTTTTCCTAATAAGACGTATTTATTTAAAAGTGTATTAAAGTTAAAACTTTTAGAAATGGTTTCATTAAGAATATGGTATTTAAATGAAAGTATTGTTTTATCGTATTCTAAGTTTTTCAATGGTATCGTGTTAGGTTGTATGTAAGTGTGTGAGGAGGTAGGTCGTTACCTCGTGATCTACTTTAAAGATATAGCAAGTTAATGGGATTAAATGTGAAATCGAAACATTGTGGTATTTAAGTAAAAAATACGATAATTTGGGAACGCTATCATTTCATGTGACGAAACTTGTTCAAATGGTTTGCTAAATGTTTAATAGTCAATATAAAGATATTTAAGCATGAACGTATTGGTGTGAAGTGAAATTTTATAGAAAACCGAATCGGAAATCAGATTTGTTCCGATTCCGTCGGGTTTTGCAATTTCGTATTTTTTTTTTAGAAAAAGAGAGAGAGGTTAGCATGGGACTTACGGGTTTGGACAACATGAGAGTGATAAGGAAGAAGTGGGTTCGCCGGTACGTCGATTCGTCACCGTGAGTTTCTAGCACGATCACCGGAAGTTCGCCGTAGATTTCGTCGGAGTTTCGCCTTTCGCTCGTTTTCAAAGTACACAAGATCTCTTGGAATTTTGAGAGAGTGGGCTCAGAAATTTGGGATGAGAGGGTAGAGGGTAGAGGGTGTATTTATAGGGTTAGGGTAGGTGTAGGGTTTTTAATTAAAAAATGTAAAAAATATATAAAAAATCATTAAAAAATGGAGTAAATGGGGGTTAATGGGCTTTCTGTAACCGATCTGACTAAATGAAGCATGCAGGGGATTTCAGGAGGAAAAGATACCCAACTTCAATGTTGGGGACTCGGCCGTCCGGCCGATTCCGGCCGGCGGCGCCGGCCTGAGTCGGGCCGAGTCGGAGGGTCGGAGGGTGGGGGGTCTCCTGGGGTGCTTACTGATGCATTTTCATTTTCATGTGTAGTAAGAAATTTGTGAGAAACGCACGTGTAACTGTTGGTATTCTAAAAATCAAAAACAAAATAATATTAAAAATAATGTGGGGCATGGGATTTGAACTCTGGTGGCTTGGTTCAGCAGTGCAAGGTATTACCAATGAGCTACAAGCTCCTTCTTGTAATTATTATGGGAAAATAAATACTTAAAATGACAACAGCAACATTAAATACCCCAAGTATACTTCAAATTTAAATCAATTTTATGTATACAAAAATTTGAGTTGTTACACAGATTGACCCCTCAGTCCATGTAGAGTCAAGCTCGGACAGCGAGGAAGAGTTGACGTTTCACCCCAGGACCGCAGAGCAAGAGCTGCTTAAAGAACTCCGAAAATAGCTCAGGAGTAAAGATAAAGAGATGGCCAATTTTTACTCCAAAATCGACGACTTGAAGAATGTTATGATGCAGCTCACGACTCAAATCGCCCAGACACCTCCCAATCAAGCACAATTCTCTATTCATGTGCCGGGTGATGACAACCCGAAGCAACCGATGCTTGTCCCCTTGGGTCAAAGATTGGGCGAGCCGAACGAAAGACGGCTATATTCTGCTTCTGGGGACGCCTTTGCCCCAGATAGCACCATCTCGCTAACACAAGATCGGATAATGGATTTGGTCACCGGCAAGGTTAAAACATTGGTGGCCAAAACCGAAGCTCATAAAGAAATTAGCAGTAGTGGGTGTTCATATCCCGCACAGTATGATCTGATTGAATTCCCCAGCGGTTACGTCATTCCTAAGTTCGGAAGATTTGACGGGATGGGAAACGCAAATCAGCACGTCGTCCACTTTAAAGCGTCATGCGGAAATACAGGGGCAACGGCGTACTTCTTCTTAGTCAATTCGTCAATAGCCTGACCGGTGTCGCCTTCGACTGGTACGCGAGCATACCGGAAAGGTCCTGTCATGACCCGAAATGGCACATGACTGGCACTTGAATCATATGAAGTCTATAGGACCCCATCTAATTCAAGTAAGCCAAAAATCCCAGAAATCTAAACCATCTTAAATAATAAGTAAAGGAAAAATTGTTTTAAAGCAACTGGTTTTAATAGCATAAGCCGAAGTATGCGTTTTTAAAACATCAAGTCTTTTCTGAAAATTTCGGCTGAGTTTCCTTTGTAAATACCGGCCCCAAACGGGGTACAACATGAATAATATATACATCAATGAATAAAAGGCATCCCCAAGCGGGAGCTAGCTCTTCGTCAATCAACGGTCACAACCACGCAAGCAAAATAATATACAACGCCGAAGGGCGATGATCAAAACTCAAAAGGAAACTCAAATCAACATGAAAATCATAATAATACAAGCGCGACTCTAAGGTCAAAATAATATACACCGGTCTCTAAGTCGAATAAATATACAAGTTTGGTTTCTAAGTCAAATAAATATACATGTCTGGTTGATAGAGTTTCTAGATACAACAGAGTATAAATAAAGTACAATGGTGGTCACAATACGAGTGAACCCATCTACTAAAGCATTCACCCGGAATGGAAGCAGTGTGCCAAAAAGTCGCAACGAACCTGTATGGCAAAACCTGCAAGAAACTGTGGCACAACGAGGGTGAGTTGCCAACTCGTAAGTAGAAAATATCACAGAGCAGAAATCATATCTATGACTCAATCCTAGGTTAATACGATCAAAATATATATATAACCTCAAATGATATAGTCTAAAGCATGATCAGGTGGCAAGGGTAAACATCTAAACATGAGTGTAATACCAAGTGCTCGTGTCAGTGCCTCAGGTAGCAACATATCATAATATGAGGTATGAATGCATGAAAACAGAATACATATAAATGAGAAACTGTATTCTTATTTTAGTGAGATTTTTATATATTTAAAACGAGGTATCATCAATAAATCAATATAAATCAGTGTCTAGCATCGACACAAAACATATATCCAAAAATCCAATATCTCGAGCTCCGGCTATCTGGACTGACCCATATCATAAAATCTCAAATACCTCGAATATCAATATCTGGGGCTCCGGCTATCCGGACTGGCCCCTGGGCTCCGGCAATCCGGATGGCCCGACTCCGATCGGTATCCTCCGGATATCCGTCGAGTCACACAACAATCACCGATCAGTGGTGCTCCCATGTCACAGGCTCAACGCTATCATCTGCGACCTTCTCGTCCCGGGGTACCACACCGGGTCCACCAAGAACCCACAGACGGTTCCTCCTCCTCCTCGAATTGGTGTATGATATCGCTCAAGAGCCGAGAAAACTCATGGTGGACATATCTCATATCATATCATGAGAAAACCGCAACTTTCATTTTAAAATGATAATCAGTTTATAAAATTCTTGCGGTTTCTTCAAATCCAGAAATCTGATGAAAATCTGAAATCCCAATCTCAAGTATAAATAAACAATGAATCCTAACATATTGGGCTCCGGCAATCCGGACAGGCCCTGATAATAATGCATGAAAATGAACGTATAAATATGCATGACAATCACAGTAATAAATGCAATGTCTAAGCTATAAGCTAACAAGTGATATCAATGAATTAATATTCTCTACAGTGTACGTAGCATGGCAATTACCGATGATGATGTGTGTGAGCCGGCAAGCAGGTGTACGTGGAACATACGCATCATCGGTAATGGTGCTGGTGTCCTGACAGTATGGTTTCATAATAATAACGAAAGCACAAGTATAAGCATGTAAATGCGATATGAATAATATGAAATACGCTAAGCGTATCTAAGCAATATAAAAATGCACAAGAGACAAAGACAGTAGGTATATTAACATTCTTTTGTACAATGCATGGAAAAGTAAATACATCTGAATGAAAGCAATGCCTAAACAGTGGCATAACAGAAATGTAAAGTACTGAAATGAAATGTGTACAAGTGTAACTACAGCTTGGGATCTTCAATAAACTGGTCCAAGTCTTCAGTGCTAGGCTCGATCTCTGGAAAGTCCAAAACACCTGACGACATTCAAAGTAGAAGAAAGAGAATGTCGTCAGCGAACAAATCGCTCGGTAAGTCCCAAAGATGAGGGAGAAATAGAATAGACAAAGAGTAAGAGAGAGTGTGTAGCTTTTAAAGTTGTAATTAGTGTTGACGCTGTTGTTTGTAGCTTGGTATAGAAGGATGCCAGTGTATACAAGAGGAGTCTCTATATGCCAGAGACTAAAGGCAAATGGAAGTACAAGGATCCGTTAGAAAACCCGGAACAACGGCGTTGTATTCAGGTTAGGTGTCTTAAATCTTGCAGTCTCGTGCCACTTCTAACACCTTCCGTACCAATCTACCCCTTAAACCCGCGATGTCTTGTTTGTATTGTTTGTATTGTATTGCAACTTGTATTGTAAATGTAATATATATTGTATAATTGGATGACTTGCCGAAACCATGATATCAGTAAATAGATGTAACTGGAGAATCATGGATGCAACTGGAGAATCATGTAAATGGATGTATATCCATGGTTCGGTTCAGTCAAGTTGTATAGGTTGATAGATTGAATATATGGATTCATGTTAAATTGTAGATTGTGGATTGTACTTGAATCATATTCAAGTCAGATTATTATAATGAGACTCGGTTTGAGTCAGAACAATTAGAAAAGAAATTGAAGTCCTGAATTAGGTTTTGATGTTATCGGTAATCGCTGCACATGGGCGGCAGGATTTATGTTTTTTTCAAAGACGATTACCGTGTTGATAACTCCATTTGTTAAGTTGTCTACTTTAAAATAGGCAAGCACCCACTTCTCCGGCTTCCTGAGGCTCAAGAGATTGGTCCCGCTTAAACCTATATTTACTAGGGTCCTTAGGGTAATTTATAGAACTTGAGGGGGTTTTATGTAAAAATAATTTTTGTATACTTTTCAAAATACACTCCGAGTATTTATTTATCGTCTTTAGAGTTTTCATAGTTGTAGCTTTTATATTTGTGACATTTCTAGAGAAAATAGCCTAATTTCATAATATAGGGTATTTAATTGTAATATTGAACTTGTATGGAATTTCAAGTTATTTTCATATAAAGTTGTTCTTTTAATTTAGAAAAGTTGGAATATTTATAATATATCAAAAATAGATATTTTGAAGACACACACACACACACACACATATTATAAAAATAATTTTAATTTATTATTTTCTAGAAATATCATTTTCTTAAGATATTTGTATTTTTAAATCTCTCGAGACCGTATGCTCCTTGCGGAGGTCTACGTCTCGCACTACTAAGCCTGAAGATGTACGATAATCCGCACCATCCCGATCGGGTTCCCCTGTCACGCCCCGCTTCCCAGAGTACGCTAAAATGGGCACGTGACATAGCCAACCATGCTACCTGTGGGTAGGAAGTATCTATCCACAGTCACATTACGGCTGTAGAGATATCAAGAACAAAATAAAACTATCTAAACATGTCCATAAACCAAGATAAATCATGAGTCAAGAATAATAAAATGCGGAAGCGAAAGATCCAATACAAAATAACTGGAATGTATGTCCCATAATGCGGGCTCACATCAGGAAATAAATGCAGGAAGGAAAACTAACTACTGCTGACACTCACAACTCAGCCTGTTGGCTGAAGTACTCCTGCTCGGACTGCGACAGCGGTACAGAATCTGGGCCATGCAAAACCCAGACGTCAGCGCGTCAAGTCATCAAATAATAACATAATAAACAGGCAATGCGAGTAAAAACATGAATAAAGCAAGGGTAACAATAATATGAATCAGAGCAGTGCAGGGTAATGTGCAGTGGGTAAACTAAACTGTTCTATCAGGTTTTCTGTTCTAAAGTCTTTGAAACCAATTGATGAATCATCGATGTAACTCAATAGTATCCCGTGCATGCCCGGGACCACGGTCTAAGACTCTCGGGATGAAACCGAGACGTGCCGCTAGGCACTAACAGGGAAAGGATAAAGATCAACGATGTCAGCAGCATCGTCACGAGGCGGGCCTGGCCTCTAAAACTGATCGGTACAGATAGTGAACTGTTGAGTTACAAGTCAGGTTTCACCTTTGATTTCCCCATACCCCCAAGTTATATGTGTATGTCAAGTCAGGTATCCCGAAATCAAGAAACTAATGCCAACACAGGATCAGGTAAACAGGTTTGTCTGGATAGACAACAGGAACGGTCCATGAGAACTACATGTCAGGTTTATTGGCATTAGACACAAGATCAGGTAACGGATCAGGTCATGGTATATCATGTCAAGTCAAGCAGTAAACGGTACCATGTCGGGTGGATCAACATATATGTAGCAAGTCAGGTCAAGATGTAAACAATATCATGAATGTGCACACAATCAGTTATACAATCAAGCATGGTTATCATCAACATGATATAAACAATGAATTAAGCAATAGGCATATTTACTCAATTTGCAGTACAGTTATCAGTTGTGTCACAGAGATGATTTCAATGTTATGCGAATGCAGTATGACAATTATGGCCTTTTAATCATGTTAACAAGTTTAAGAACTTGAGAGGTGCAATGATTTATATAAAGGTTCAATACAGCTATTACAGGTTAAAAAGCATACGAGTGTCCGAATGGAACAAAACTATAGAGACAAATGCCATAAGCTATGTTAACATTAAAAATGTGATTAAACAGGTAAATATGGTTATTGGGTTCAATTTGCAAACTGTAGGTTCCAAGTTTAACGGTAAAATGATATATAACAATATTGTACATGAAAATAAGAAATGATTGTACCAAAGTTAGATTTACAGGTTTAAGGTGTCATAATATATATGTAAATATTGTATAGCATGTAGCAAGGGGTACTTGCCTCAACGGGTCGCGAACCGGGAAAAACGGAACGTAAAATGTCGGCGGGGAAACTCGCGACGGGCGCACGGTTCACGGAATGAACCCAAACAACGAACAATGGGACTACGCGGGTCGGGGTACCTCGCTGGAACGTCGGGTCACGTCGTCGGCATCGTCGGATTCCGGCCGAGGAATGAACAATGAACTATCAAAACATGTAAACAAAAGAGAAGAGAAAAACAGAGAAGGAAGGAAGTAGGATCTGAGAAGGAGTGCTCACGATGATCCGTAGGATGGGTGGTGACGGTCTACCTCGTCGACGGAGCTCCGGCGGTGGCCTACGACGGCAGCGAAAAGTTTTCAGATCCAGAAAATATTTACAGAGAAAGAGGAAAAAATGAAAAGAGGAGGGAAGCTAGCTTACCGAGGGAGGCTTGCAAGGCCGGGGACAAGAGGACGGGGTCACCGGTGGCGACGCACAGCGGTGCAACGGCGTGCAGGGGCGTGCACAGGCCGCGGTGAAGGTGCAAGGGTGCACGGGAACGTGGGGGAAAGGAGGAAGAGGGGGCTTGGCTGCGACGAGGGCGCGGAGACGACTAGCCCAGCGGTGCTGGTGCCGGCGATGGGGTTGCGGCGGCGACGGGGGACGAGGCGGCTGAGCTCTGCGATGGGTTAGGGTTCGCGTTGCTTTTAAAAAGAAAGAAGGTTGGAGAGAGATGATATATATATATATATATATATAAGAGATAGAGAGAGAGATTTATGGGGAGAGAAAGAAAGAGAGAGAGAAGGACGGGGATCGAGAGAGATAGAGAGAGGAGGAAAGAGGTGGGGCCACGGGAAAAGATTTGAGAGCTTTGATTGGTTGGCATGGAAATCTGTGAAGGATTTTTGAATATTTAAAGGATTAGAAGAGATTATATGTTTAAGTTAGAAAAATATATGCGATGGTTTTAATATTAAAATTTGGGATTTTGGCGCAAAATAAAACATTTCCAAATCACGCCCGGGTCGGGTCCAAAAATTTGAAATTGAAATAATAGGATTTTAAGAGGGATCCAAATTTTAAAATGAAGTGTTTTATGATCAAAAAGCATACCCCCCAAAACGGACACGCGCACGTGCACGTAGCCATCCAAACTCTCCCGTTTCACTGAACGGGACGAGAACACGATGCACGGACGCTACAGCAGGGTTAGGGGTGTCAAGTAGGCCAAGATGACTATTTTTAATTTTATTTTAGATGCCAAAATTTGTTATATGCAGAAATGAATTTCCCGGGTAAAATTTTCAGTAAGTAACAATCAAGCAAAATAAATGAAATAAGTGCCACACTACGTTCAAACGGTAACAGAAATTAGTAGTCTTGGGCTCGGGTGTTACATCCCCAAATGGGTTGTAGCAGCGCTTTGCAAATATTTGTGTAAAATACATAATCTTATAGAAAACGGTTTTAATAGTAAATGGTATTTATATGTAAAGTTTCGTTTTTCCGTATTCTATGTTCCCGAAAGGTATTGTGCTATGTTGCATATGAGTGTTGTGAGGAGGTAGGTCATTACCTCGTGATCTAATTAAAGGTATAGCAAGATTAATGAAGTTTTAAAGTAGAAAGTAAACTACATGGTATTTTAGTGAAAAAGAGCGGTAAAAGTTACAAAATGAAATATTTTGCTATGAAACTTATTCAGCATATTTTCTTAATGATTAATGGTCAAGTTGTAAGAGTTTAATATGGTTGTGTTAAAGAAAGTTGAACTTTATAAAGAAAACCGAATCGGAAGTCGGATTTAACTCCGCTTCCGTCGGGTTTTAGAAAAAGAACTTTTTAGAATAGCAAAGGAAAGAGAGAGGTGGGACTTACTGGTTAACAAGAAAGAGGGAAGATAGAGGTAGAGAGGGGAATCGCCGGTGCGTCGTTTCGTCTCCGGAAACTCCTCGTATCGCCATCGAAAATTCGTCGGCGCTTCGCCCTTCGCTAACTCCACTTGTACACAAAATTTCTTGAGAGTTTTCTTGAAAGTTTTGGACAGAATTTGTGAGTGAGGAGGGGTGTTTAGGTGTGGTATTTATAGGGTAAAACTAGGGTTAGGGTAGGTGAAAGGTTGTATTGAAAAATGGTATGAAAATTGTATTAAAAATTGGTTTAATTGAGGTTTTAAAGGCTCTGTTAAATTGCAGAAAATTTAAAGTGTACAGCGGTTATGAGAAGACAAAATGATAGAGGGTCCAAGAAGGGAATCGGTCGATCCGACTCAACTCGGCCGGCAGCGGCAGGCCGAGTCGGCCGAGTCGCCGACCGAGTCACGGAGAGTCAGGCTAGGGCTCGCTGCTGTGGGTCGCTCGACGGTTGGTGATTCTCCTGGGCTATTTTGTTTTATATGTGTAGTGAGGTTTTACGGGTTTAGCACGTGTAGACTCTTGGAATTCTAAAAATATTAAAAGAAAACAATATCAAAAATAATGTGGAGGATAGGATTTGAACTCTGGTGCTTTGGTTCAGCAGTGCAAGGTCTTACCAATGAGCTACTAGCTCCTTCTTGCTATTAAAAAGCAAAAAAAAAAACTTATAACTTGTGCTCAGGCAAAAATACCCCTTTCTGTATTTTTTGAAAAATTGTACAGAAAGTTAGGATTGTTACATTCTACCCTCCTTATAAAAATTTCGACATCGAAATTTGTAAAAGGAAAGTGTAATAGATTCAAGAAAAATATAATTGTAGTGTCGGTGGAGGAATTACCAGTATGGTACCGAAAGTGTCAGAAAAATGTTTAAGTAAGAAAGAGCAAAAGGAATGTGTGAACAATCATTAAGGATTCAAAAATCGGATAATGATCATTAAGGAAGAAAAGTATTTGTGGGTTGGTGATTGAAAGGATGGGGTGTTGTTGAATTTGGTGCTGGTATTGTTCGGAGAATCCATAACCTTGAATGAAGTATTTAGATTAGGACAGATTCAGAGTATATGATTTAAAGAATATGAAATTGTAACATTCAAGGAATATGAATTGTAAAGAATGTTTTAATTGCTGGTTCTTGTGTTATATTGCTTAGGTTGTTCACGCGGAACAGAACTGCATGGTAGTGTTCCATACAGCTCTGACCTGCATGGGCCGCCAACAAAACCTGACACGCCCCGCTTCCCAGTGTACGAGCAGAGGGCGCGACGAGGCCGCTACGTATTTACTCTGAAGTAATTACACTAAGCGTATCTAAGCAATATAAAAATGCACAAGAGACAAAGACAGTAGGTATAACTGAACGACAACTTTATTTATTAACATTCTTTTGTACAATATATGGAAAAGTAAATACATCTGAATGAAAGCAATGCCTAAACATTGGCATAACAGAAATGTAAAGTACTTGTTCTCCGCCGAAAGGACGCGGCCGGGACGTTGGGACGTCCGGTGTCACGACCCAAAAATGGCACGTGACCGGCACTTAAATCACGTGACATCTAAAGATATCAACGCAATCCAAATAAGCCGAAACCCGGAATCTAAACCCTTTATGAAAATATTGGAGGTGAGGTTTAAGAAATCATTCAATAAAATCAATTTAATTAACCTCTAAATTTAACTAAATATGTTGGAAAACCTTTATGACGTTTTGAAACTTGACATCACCTCATTTGCATTTTATAAAAACCCGATACAACATAATAATATAGCATCCCAATAGAAGCTAGCTTTCACGTCCAAAAGACGGAACAGCCAAACAAATGTATAACAGATGTCGACTCTAAAGGGTGCGACATATCCACACATAAACTCTAAGTCATCACTTCTAAGTCCATAGTATAACATTTCTAAGTTGATGGAGTTTCCACTAGATACAAGAATAAATGTATAATCAAGAGTGAGTATGATACAATAATAACTCACTCACCAATCAATCCCCGAAAAGAATGTGTGCCCAAACCGCTGACAATCCAAGCGGTAATACCTGCAAGAACTGTGGCACAACGGGGATGAGTTGCCAACTCAGTGAATAAAAGTACATCTAAAGGTAGAAATCGAAATGCATGACGATACCTAGGTCATAAGTATAGTACTATCATAATCTGTATAGATGTACTATATGATATGCAAAGTCCAACACTACCTATCATGCAATCACATGTATAATATCTCAATGTCATATGATTCAAAATCATGAATCTATTATCCCAATTGGAATTCCCTTCTTGTCTATAATGTCTGTACAAATATATGCAGGTACTGTCCCCCGGATCAGTCCTTGTGGAATCCAATAAATACATATCTACCGTGTACCTCAAGATAATGATCACATCAATAAACATATGGATGTCCAGCATCGACATCGAAATCCGAAATCTTTCGTGTCCAGCATCGACACGTAAATACAGATACCGTCGACACCATCTCAACAGATGATCGCCACCCGATATCCCAGGCATCATTTCTCGAACGATCTTGTAATCAACAAAGCCTACCATGTATCCAACTGTTTCCCCACCGACTCAGTCTGGATAAAACTATAAATCCGTAACCGTATATCCACCGACTCGGTTCGGAATAAAACTAAAAATCCGTAACCGTATATCAACCGACTCGGTTCGGAATAAAACTATAAATCCATAACCGTATATCCACCGACTCGATTTGGATATTAAAATCAGAAAGCACAAATCTCATGGTGGACGTTTATCCATCATATAAAAATATCAAGTGAGGAATAAGAAACTTGCATAGATTGTATCGATGATATACTATATATGTATAAATATATAACAGTGTCCCATACCACCGATATATATTTATATATATCATCAGGAGTAGAATACTCAGAAATCTTAAGAAATCAAATATATCATCTATAGTATTACAACATGAATAGGAAAAGACTACGTAATCATATCACATAACATAATGAATTCAATTCTAATGTGTCATGGCACTACTAATGATGTGTAGTGTAGCATACACGTCTGTGCTCGTGCAATATGGAAATCATTAGTATTTGTACAAGTGTTCTACGGTGTAACAGTCTACATATTAACACATATATAACAGAACGATTTTACAGTGACATGGCAATACCAATGAGGTGTAGTGTAATATATAGTTAAGTGCTTGTGCAGTATAGTACTCATTGGTATTTGTGCAGTGTTCTACCAGAGTGTGCATAACGCGGAAACCTATAATATAGAATACATAATACAACCCTATAAGAAGTCTAAACGTACTTATTGTAATTACTTGTTCTGAGCTATACCATTATCTTTAGAAATGATCGGAACGTTAAGTTTAAAATAAGGAAGCTGTCTAAGATTTAAAAGAGATGTTTATTTTAGAAATTGGCACGCATCCAGGTGGTTTATTTAAAAGACAACGAACCGTGGTTTTTAAAATAATATAGCTCATACCAGTATTATATCCTAAAACAGAGCAAAATCTATCTCTACGAGTCAAAGAATAAATTGGTGGTTATTCGGTATACAAAGTTCATCATTTACGATACGTATACATCCTTGTATTATAGCTCATCATATCGCTATATCCATATCATCTTAAGTACGACATGATCCCTCGTACAAACTTATCAATTCATACCCACATCGCATGGATCAAATATCACGTATATCTCATTTAAAACTACATATGAAACTTATGCACATGGAGGTATACAATATGCAATATCATATAAATGCTTTGACGAAAAGCTAAACCTAAGTAGATATCATAATAATAATTATAAGGTTGCGGGGGTGCTATACGCCATCCACCCGACTTCCCCCGTAGATATAAATCTACTCACCGGAAATATGTCGTATCTTTTCAGGAATCGCCAATCCTTTTTCCTTTTCTCGCAGCCTCCAAAGTCTCCGTATTTGAATCTAATCATAGCAATAACTTGTATAAGGAAACGGCTATTCCGACACGACAAAATCATGAAAATACAAGTCGTACGTTCTAGTTATATTGCATACGACTATTTTAACTATCCAGCACTTGACCTCACTGGAATCCAACCCAATTCTGCACCGCGACAGAAAACAGACCGCGTTACGTATTTCCCGTGTCGTATTATAGGTCTTAGATACCTTTTTCCGATATTTGCTCCCAGATTTTATATACAGTTAAACTGAATTGATTAAACAATACCAAATTAACCATAATTCTACACAGAGACCTACCCAAAAATCCAAAACACTCAAGCCCCCTAGAAATCCGACGACGCCGGAATTCCTCTTAATGTCGCCGGCCAAAATCCGATCCCCTGGGTCCGTCATCCTAGGGTTTGTTCTATGTTTCACATACATCATTCTGGCACTGTTTGGTTAAGTTTAATTTTCTCTAAATAATAGCAGATTTTAACAGTGTTTAGTTTTGCTAAAATACGATATTATGGACACTATGATTTCAACCTTGAACTAGTTTCAGAATCTAATTCCTACTGTGATTAAGGATTTTACCCTCAAGTAATTGCTGGAAGAATTCTCCTCAAGATGCCCAAGCTCCTAGTCATAGCTTGATGGTGATATCCTTGCTTAGTTCTTCTTCTCCTTTCTCTTTTCTTTTACTTCTATTTTCATGTTCTAAATTTTCTTTAACTCTTGAAATTTTCTGAATGTTTAACTTGTTAAACTGATCTGAACACCTTAGGAAAAAGGTGAAGGGAAGGGTGAGGTGTCAATGATCAAGATGTGGTTGTTTCATGCAAGGAGGAGGTGTGGTGTTGTTGTTGTGCATGAAAGGAGGTGGTGTCAACACCATATCACACCAATAAGTTTTATTTGCGTGATAAATCTGAATTAAAACATTATCTCTCCGTTTTCACTTACAACCCCCACATTTCATAGTTTGCACAACTTTCCTAACTTTTCTACACAAAGACCCTCCACAAACTATGTTATTATATAACACTATTATACTAAAAATGAAGCTAAATTTTACATTAAAACCCTTATAATTTATTTATGTTGCATACTAAAACTAAAATTTAATTTGTTTAACATACATCTTATGAAATTGTCTTATTTGGTTTTAATAACTTTTTAATTTAACCTTTTATTATTTAATTAATTAATTTTTATTTATTTCTAAAATTTCAGAATGCTACAATATTCCCCCTTAAGAAAATTCGGTCCCCGAATTTAAAATTAACTAGACATACCCTTTAATTATGTGGAAATCTCATTTCGCATCGCATCTTCGGTTTCCCAAGTAATCTCCTCGCGATTCCTTCCTTAACAAAGAAACATTATAGATGGAAGTACCCTTGATCTTAATTTCTTTGCCTGCCTGTCTAGAATAGCTACAGGCTGCACTGCGTAAGATAAATCCGGCTCAAGCAGTAAGGTCTGATACTAGATCGCGTGAGAAAGATCGTGAAGATACTTGCGAAGTATCGAAATGTGAAACACCGGATGCATATCGGGAAAACTTGGTGGAAGTGCTAAACGATAAGCTAGAGCACCCACTCACTTTAGGACCTCGTAGGGTCCAACATATTTGGGGCTGAGCTTCCCTTTCTTCCCGAAACGCATCACACCTTTTATCGGAGATACACAAAGGATCACATGGTCTCCCTTATCAAACTTGAGTTCACGACGTCGTTGGTCTGAATATGATTTCTATCTGCACTGGGCCACTCTCATTCTGTCTCGTATCAGTTGAATCTTTTCCATAGTCTCTTATATTACTTGCGGTCCCAAAATGCAACTCTCGCTCAGTGTCATCCAGCAACCATACGATCGACATTTTCATCCATACAAAACTTCAAAGAGAGCCATCTGGATCATCTTCTGAAACTATTGTTGTACGAAATTTCTATCAAAGGTAAGTGACGATCCCAACTACCACCAAAATCAAGGCTACAAGCTCGAAGTATATCCTCTAAAGTCTGAATGGTCCGCTCTGACTGACCATCCGTCTGTGGTTGAAAATCTGTACAAAATTTTCATTACCAAGAGCTTGTTGAAGTTTCTGCCATAGCTTGTTAGTAAACTGGGTACCCCTATCTGACACTATACTCGTTGGAACTCCATGCAATCGTATCATCTCGTCGATATAAATCTGAGCATACTGTGCAACCCATACGTCTTCTTCACCGGAAGAAAGTGAGCTGCCTTTATCAATCTATCTACACTCACCCAAATGTAATCATACCCTCTGCTAGTCTTGGGTAGACCCACAAGGAAATCCATGGAAATCTGTTCCCATTTCCACTCCGGAATGGTTAAGGGCTGCAATTCTCCAGCCTGCCTCTGATGCTCTGCCTTGACTTGCTGACAAGTCAAGTATCTTGAAACAAACTCCACAATATCCCTCTTCAGACCTCTCCACCAGTAAACCCATGATACATCTTGGTGGAACCAGGATGGATGCTGTATGCTGATCTATGGGCTTCCGCTAAGATCTCACATCTCAGTCCATCCGAATCTGTCACACAAAAACTGTTCCCAAAACATAATACCCCGCTGTCATCAATCACTAACTCCGACTCTCTGCCCTGCCTAACCTAAGCCATAATCTCTGGCATACGAGCCTCTGCGGCTGTGTCTCCAAATTACGATCCAATAACTGAGGATGGTGAGAACATGTGCTAATTGTCCTCCTCTCGATGTGAACTCGAACTGTACACAACTATCACATAAAATCTGTCAGACTGTAGAAGACTGCCCCTGTAAGGTGCGCAGATGAGGTAAGCTATCTCTAGGCTTCCGACTCAAGACATTTGCCACAACATTTGCTTTGCCTGGATGGTACAAGATCTCACAATCATAATTCTTCATGAGTCTCTCCATCTACGCTGCCTTAGATTCATATCCCTCTGCTGAAAAATATACTTTAAGCTCTTATGACCTGTGAAGATTTGACACGACTCACCGTATAAGTAATGCCTCCAAATCTTCAGCGCGAAAACTACAGCAGCCATCATTAAATCATGAATGAGGTGGTTCTGCTCGTGCCTCTTCAACTGTCGAGAAGCATAAGCTACAACCCAGTCGTGCAGCATCAATACACAGCCTAAATTCACTCGAGATGCATCACTCTACACAACAAAACCATCTGACCCATACGATAACGATAAGACAGGTGCATTCGTCAATCGAGTCTCTAACTGCTGGAAACTCTATGTATCTGTCCCAAGAAATAGAACTTCCTTCCTAGTCAGTCCAGTCAACGGTGCAGCGATTCGATAAAATCCTGCATAAAACGTCTGTAATAACCGACCAGACCCAAGAAACATCGAACCTCTATGACTGAAACACGTCTGGGCTAGTGCTGTACTGCTTCTATCTTCTTTGGGTCCACACATATCCCATCTCTTGCAACTATGTGACCCAAGAAATCTACACTATCCAGCCAGAAAGCATACTTGGAGAATTTAGCAAATCCTTTAATTCTGATACCCCGTAGAGTAATCTGGCTAATCTCACCTTCGAAGACTCGTCCCAATTTATCGGAGAAAAGATTACTACACGATCTCCTTCTTGAACTACTTGCCTCTGGTCTGAACAAACTCCAGCGGAAGAAATACATCAATTTCACCGATCTCGTATCGAACGCCACCACGGATTTAAAATCCTAACCATCTCACCTCTGAACGTCTATGAATCCTGTTGGTCCATCTACACTTATAACCTCGTCAATCTTTAACTTCATGAACTCAGGAATTAACATCTTGATAATCTTAAGAAAGATTGATACCGCTGTCTAAACAGTACCCAACACCATGATCTTCGGAGAGGGGAAAACTTCACGTCTCAAGTCTGCCTGAGCTCTAACAATGACTCTACCATCTGGTGCGGATCCCGAAGAACTTGCCCCACCATTTGAACTCGATCATATATGAATGAACGACGTATCTCTATATCATTAAAAGTCACTCCAGTCAGTCCTTGTCCCAGACAAGTCTGCGCTGACCGTATCACTAACTGTAGCCTTCTCGGCCCTCATAATATGGTGATCGAACAACCAATCACGCACCGACAAAGATAGATCAACGGAAGAAATAGAAGGAAAATCTCAAGATATAAATCCTAAGATATCTTAGGTGGAGTATCATATCATAAATATGCCGCGGAACATATGTAGGTACGTCACTCTACTTAGTACCTACTCCATCAACAAAGGCCATCCTATATAACGAAAGTATGGGTATAGGACCCCCAAAGTCAAGTCCAAGTCCTGTAAGGTCAAGCCTAAGTAAAAATTTATCCCCAGACTCCATATAGTCAACCTAGACTCGAACAAAGGTTAAACCAAATGCTATGATACCAACTTTTTCACGACCCAAAAATGGCACGTGACCGGCACTTAAATCATGTGACATCTAAAAATATCAACGCAATCCAAGTAAGCCGAAACCCGGAATCTAAACCCTTTTTGAAAATATTGGAGGTGAGGTTTAAGAAATCATTCAGTAAAATCAATTTAATTAACCTCTAAATTTAACTAAATATGTTAGAAAACCTTTATGACGTTTTGAAACTTGACATCACCTCATTTGCATTTTATAAAAACCCGATACAACATAATAATATAGCATCCCAATGGAAGCTAGCTTTCACGTCCAAATGACGGAATAGCCAAACAAATCTATAACAGATGTCGACTCTAGAGGGTGCGACATCTCCACACATAAACTCTAAATCATCACTTCTGAGTCCATAGTATAACATTTCTAAGTTGATGGAGTTTCCACTAGATACAAGAATAAATGTATAATCAAGAGTGAGTATGATACAATAATAACTCACTCACCAATCAATCCCCGAAAAGAATGTGTGCCCAAGCCGTTGACAATCCAAGCGGTAATACCTGCAAGAACTGTGGCACAACGGGGATGAGTTGCCAACTCAGTAAATAAAAGTACATCTAAAGGTAGAAATCGAAATGCATGACGATACCTAGGTCATAAGTATAGTACTATCATAATCTGTATCGATATACTATATGATATGCAAAGTCCAACACTAGCTATCATGCAATCACATATATAATATCTCAATGTCATATGATTCAAAATCATGAATCTATTATCCCAATTGGAATTCCCTTCTTGTCTATAATGTCTGTACAAATATATGCAGATACTGTCCCTCGGATCAGTCCTTGTGGAATCCAATAAATACATATCTACCGTGTACCTCAAGATAATGATCACATCAATAAACTTATGGATGTCCAGCATCGACATCGAAATCCGAAATCTCTCGTGTCCAGCATCGACACGTAAATACAGATACCGTCGACACCATCTCAACAGATGATCGTCACCCGATATCCCAGGCATCATTTCTCTAACGATCTTGTAATCAACAAAGCCTACCATGTATCCAACTGTTTCCCCACCGACTCAGTCTGGATAAAACTATAAATCCGTAACCGTATATCCACCGACTCGGTTCGGAATAAAACTAAAAATCCGTAACCGTATATCCACCGACTCGGTTCGGAATAAAACTATAAATCCATAACCGTATATCCACCGACTCGGTTTGGATATTAAAATTAGAAAGCACAAATCTCATGGTGGACGTTTATCCATCATATAAAAATATCAAGTGAGGAATAAGAAACTTGCATAGATTGTATTGATGATATACTATATATGTATATATATATAACAGTGTCCCATACCACCGATATATATTTATATATATCATCAGGAGTAGAATACTCAGAAATCTCAAGAAATCAAATACATCATCTATAGTATTACAACATGAATAGGAAAAGACTACGTAATCATATCACATAACATAATGAATTCAATTCTAATGTGTCATGGCACTACTAATGATATGTAATATAGCATACGCGTCTGTGCTCGTGCAACATGGAAATCATTAGTATTTGTGCAAGTGTTCTACGGTGTATCAGTCTATATATTAACACATATATAACAGAACGATTCTACAGTGACATGGCAATACTAATGAGGTGTAGTGTAACATATAGTTAAGTGCTTGTGCAGCATAGTACTCATTGGTATTTGTGCAGTGTTCTACCAGAGTGTGCGTAACGCGGAAACCTATAATATAGAATACATAATACAACCCTATAAGAAGTCTAAACGTACTTATTGTAATTACTTGTTATGAGCTATACCATTATCTTTAGAAATGATTGGAACGTTAAGTTTAAAATAAGGAAGCTGCCTAAGATTTAAAAGAGATGTTTGTTTTAGAAATTGGCACGCATCCAGGTGGTTTATTTAAAAGACAACGAACCGTGGTTTTTAAAATAATATAGCTCATACCAGTATTATATCCTAAAACAGAGCAAAATCTATCTCTAAGAGTCAATGAATAAATTAGCCGTTATTCGGCATACAAAGCTCATCATTTACGATACGTATACATCCTTGTATTATAGCTCATCATATCGCTATATCCATATCATCTTAAGTACGGCATGATCCCTCGTACAAACTTATCAATTCATACCCACATCGCATGGATCAAATATCATGTATATCTCATTTAAAACTACATATGAAACTTATGCACATGGAGGTATACAATATGCAATATCATATAAATGCTTTGACGAAAAGCTAAACCTAAGTAGATATCATAATAATAATTATAAGGTTGCGGGGGTGCTATACGCCATCCACCCGACTTCCTCCGTAGATGTAAATCTACTCACCGGAAATACGTCGTATATTTTCAGGAATCGCCAATCCTTTTTCCTTTCCTCGCAGCCTCCAAAGCCTCCGTATTTGAATCTAATCATAGCAGTAACTTGTATAAGGAAATGGCTATTCCGACACGACAAAATCATGAAAATACAAGTCGTACGTTCTAGTTATATTGCATACGACTATTTTAACTATCCAGCACTTGACCTCACTGGAATCCAACCCAATTCCGCAGCAACAGAAAACAGATCGCGTTACGTATTTCCCGTGTCGTATTATAGGTCTTAGATACATTTTTCCGATATTTGCTCCCAGATTTTATATACAGTTAAACTGAATTGATTAAACAATACCAAATTAACCATAATTCTACACATAGACCTACCCAAAAAGCCAAAACACTCAAGCCCCCTAGAAATCCGGCGACGCCGGAATTCCTCTTAATGTCGCCGACCAAAATCCGATCCCCTGGGTCCGTCATCCTAGGGTTTGTTCTATGTTCCACATACATCATTCTGGCACTGTTTGGTTAAGTTTAATTTGCTCTGAATAATAGCAGATTTTAACAGTGTTCAGTTTTGCTAAAATACGATATTATGGACACTATGATTTCAACCTTGAACTAGTTTCAGAATCTAATTCCTACTGTGATTAAGGATTTTACCCTCAAGTAATTGCTGGAATAATTCTCCCCAAGATGCCCAAGCTCCTAGTCCTAGCTTGATGGTGATATCCTTGCCTAGTTCTTCTTCTGCTTTCTCTTTTCTTTTACTTCTATTTTCATGTTCTAAATTTTCTTTAACTCTTGAAATTTTATGAATGTTTAACTTGTTAAACTGATCTGAACACCTTAGGAAAAAGGTGAAGGGAAGGGTGAGATGTATGAGGAGGTGTCAATGATCAAGATGTGGTTGTTTCATACAAGGAGGAGGTGTGGTGTTGTTGTTGTGCATGAAAGGAGGTGGTGTAAACACCATATCACACCAATAAGTTTTATTTGCGTGATAAATCTGAATTAAAACATTATCTCCCCTTTTTCATTTACAACCCCCACATTTCATACTTTTCTACACAAAGACCCTTCACAAACTATGTTATTATATAACACTATTATACTGAAAATGAAGCTAAATTTTACATTAAAACCCTTATAATTTATTTATGTTGCATACTAAAACTAAAATTTAATTTGTTTAACATACATCTTATGAAATTGTCTTATTTGATTTTAATAACTTTTTAAGTTAACCTTTTATTATTTAATTACTTAATTTTTATTTATTTCTAAAATTTCAGAATGCTACATCCGGCCTGAACTTCGAGGGAAGATGCTATTTAGTGTTATTCGTCCACTTCTCCGAATATGCCAAGTTGATTTATGACACCGTGTATCGTAGGTTTAAACGGATACGGCCGATGTAGCAGACATCGTCAGATTCCCCCTCATTGAGGGAGTTTTTATTGTGGGGACGCTCTTCCCTGCAGACGCAAGCTCCTGCAGTTAATTACGCTATCGCATCGCGGTAGCCACTTTCTCCTTCTCCAGATGGCCACTTCGTGTCGTGGGTGTTTGTTTTGTGTTTTGGTTGCCCATGGATTGTATACGGAGACTAATTTATGTTGTCGCCCGTAGGACGTGCATTAGTCCAAATCCGTATCTTTTTAGATTTGGGTTTGGGGTTGGATTTAAGGATACGTTAGTCTCATTTGACACTAAGATCAACTTATACGTTTTTTAGGGATACGTTAGTCTAATTTTAGACTAAGATCAACTTAACGGGATCATTTAGATCCGACAAGAGAGCATTTGGGCTCTATTGTTTAGTTTAGGGACATTGCGGTCCATTGTTAGTTTAAAGACATCTCGGTCCAATGTTAGTTTAATGACATCTCGGTCCAGTTTAGAGACATCATAGTCTGTAAAGTTTAAGGACATCATAGTCCATGAGTTTAAGGACCCCACAGTCCATGGTAGTTTAGAGACATTATAGTCTGTAAAGTTTAAGGACATCATAGTCCATGAGTTTAAGGACCCCATAGTCAGTAAAGTTTATGGACGTCATAGTCCATGAGTTTAAGGACCCCACGGTCCGTAGAATGTCTGGTTGTTGGGACCCATCACCTCTCTGAAGACATTGAAGGATTACAACGATAAATATCAGAGGAGTGAAGAGATATACCCTTGAACCAATATTGGTCGGGGGATCTGTAGTTGGATTGATTTAAGAATCGTTAATCTCGTTTGAGATTAAGATAAACTTAAACGTTTGTTAAGGATACGTTAGTCTAATTTTAGACTAAAATCTACTTAACAGGATCATTTCGATCCAACAAAAGAGCATTTGGGCTCTATTGTTTAGTTTAAGGACATTGCGGTCCATAGTTAGTTTAAGGACATTACGGTCCATAGTTAGTTTAAGGACATTACGGTCCAAGTTCAGATGCAAACATGGGTTTGGAAATACACCAGATAGTTATTGGTCATCGGGACCCACCACCTCTCTGAAGACGTTGAAGACGTACAACGACAAATATCAGAGGTGTGAAGAGATGTACCCTCGAACCAAAGTTGATTGAAAGGGCTCTGGGAATTATTTTGAATGTCATATGAGATGACCAATTTTAGAAGATAAAAGAGTATTTGAGGTTCAGTCAAAAGAAAAGGGGGGTCCTGCCTCTGGAAGACTTAGCTAATTTAGGCTGAGATTGGCTCGAATATAGTGTTAAACACTAGAGTACACTCGGCTATTGAATGCTCCAACATGATGCGCTTAAAATAGTGTTAAACACTAAGGATGCAGCGCACAAAATAGTGTTAAACACTAAAAAAAGAAGCGTTCACGTGGGGTCACGTGAGGCGGTTGAGTGTTGGGCCCAAACTTTCTTTATTTTATTCTCAGAATATGCAAGTAAGTGTTAAACACTTGGCCTTTATGACCATCACGTGTGGGCACGTGATGGGTATCCATGATTTGGATATTGAAGTGTTTGTTAGGGGTCACGTGGGGGCACGTGAGGGCGCCCAAAGTCTGTTCTGCCTTTATTTTGAGAAGTTTGTTCAAGGGTCACGTGGGAGCACGTGACCCGATCTCATTCATTCTTTTTTGACCATTGAGGGGGGGTCACGTGTTGCCACGTGATCACGTTAGGTACTTGATCTTTTTACGTGCATGGAGAGATGAATCCTTTGTAGAATTAAATTCTCTTATAGAGTTAAACCCTAATTTTATTAGAGGAATTAAATTCCTATATGTTCGAAAGAATTAAATTCTTTAAACTCAATTCTCTCTCTAAGTTTTGGATCTGCATGGCAGAATCTTCCCGATGAGAATTAAATTATCAACTTATGGGGAGATCTGCTTCTGCAGATCTATTACCATGTAGAAGAACTAAGTTTTTAAATTAAGGGTTAAACCCTATCTTTGTTGGAGGAATTAAATTCCTATGTGCTTTGTGGGAGAATAAAATTCTCTGAACTTGGGTCCTCCCTTAGGCTTTAGATCTGCATGGAAAAATCCCCCCGATGAGAATTAAATTCTCAACTTATGGGGAGATCTGCTTCTGCAGATTTTCAACCAAACGAAGAACTAAGTTCTTATTCAGAAGAGTTAAACTCTTGGTTTGAGAATTAAATTCTCTTTTTGTTTTGTGGGAGCTTATAGAATGATCTATTTCCCTCTCTTACCTAGGGTTTATTTCTTTTCTGAAGAGATTTTCTTTTCTCTCTGGAGAATTAAATTCTCTTTTTTTTGTATTCTCTCTATTGTTGTATATATCTCTCTCTCTCTTTCTCTTTTATCTTTGGCTCCTATTTATAGGAGAAAGAAAAGAATCAGTTTGTTTAGTCAATCTTTCATTGAAAGATTTTAAATTGATTTTGTAACGAACATGATCTTTTTGATCACTCGGTGAATTTTATTCACCATTGGATTTTTAATCCAAAAGATATTTTATCTGTTGTTCCTGGCAAATTTTAGGGAAATATCTCCTTGTATAGAATCTTTCTATAGATTTGTGATTTTTTAATCACCATTGGATTTTTAATCCAACGGTGCTCCACTTTACAGAGCGCAATCTTTTTGTTTGGAAAGATCGAGGGAAATATTAGGGTTTTTTATTTCCCTTAATTAGAATTTAATTCTATTAGTTCAGAAGGTTTAAGAGCCTATCACATGTTGACACGTGACCCCACTGATTGACCATTTAATTAAAATTTAATTTTATCAGTTCAGAGATCTTAGGAACCCATCACGTGTTGGCATATGACCCCCTGTCACGTGTGGGCATGTGATGCCCCATTTAGGGTTTTCTTTCCACTAATTCACAGAGTTTTAAGACCCTATCACGTGGTGGCACGTGACCCACTGATTAAGCATTTAACCAGAATTTAATTCTATTATTTTAAAGAACTCGGGAACTCATCACGTGTCGGCACGTGACCCTTGGTCACGTGTGGACACGTGATGCCCCATTGGGGTTTTTTCTTGCCGTTTATTATACTTTTTAATTCCTTTCAGTGGGTTTAAAGGGCCATCACGTGTGGACACGTGACCCCTTTTGATCAGAATTTAATTCTTATTATTTCAGAGTCCTCAGGAAACCATCACGTGTCGGCACGTGACCCCCGATCACGTGTGGGCACGTGATGCCCCATTTCTTGTATTTTATGAGGGAACAAATGCCCCTACAGTATTGTTCTCACGTGTTTTCATGTGAGTGCAACGCTGTAACTTTTGTGGCCGTTGGATCTGCCTAGGGAACAGGGAAGATGAACCGTTTCCCATCATGTCCTATAAATGCAGGGGTCTCTTCAGCAGTGCCTCCACTCCTTCATCTTCTTCCTTCCTTGTTCATTATCCTTTGAGAATTTAATTCTCTTCCTCAGAGCTCAGTTCTCTGTTCCAAAAATTTTAGAGTTTAACTCTGTTCAAGAAAGAATCTTTTCTTCAGGTAATGGTTTTGAACAACCGAAGAACTTTTATATATAAAAAAACTCTTTGGATTTTAAATCCACACCAAGGGTTTTACCCTTCAAAGAACTCATCTTTTAAATCTTTAGGTAGTAAACCCCAAATGTTGGGCATTTTTTGATTTCAGGGGTTTAATGATGGTACATGTTTCCTTATGGAATTTAATTCCATTTCAAAGAGCTTAGCTCTGGAAAAAATTCTGGGAATTTAAGTCCTCTGTTCAAAAGGAATTTAATTTCTCTAGAGAACTTAGTTCTTAAAAGGAGACTTCTTGGGATTTTTCATCCTGAGTTGTTCTTGCAAAAATAGTTTAGGAGAGATCCTTCTCGATTTGCACAGATTTTCTGCAATGGGTTTTCTCCTTGGAGGAATGTGTAGAGTTGTTTGAATTTATTGAGAATCTTCCTTTTGTTCTCATGATGATTGCTCAGCCTCATTATTAGTGAGCCGCCATATTGATTTTGTGGGGCCCATGTGTTTTGTAACCCATGGTCCCATGAAATAAGTTGTTTGTCGTTTTCTTCCATCGTCTTCTTATATATATACTTATATATATATTTATACACGTGTACGCTTCACTAACAGTTTCCCCTTCCTTTATTTCAGGAACAATGGCTTCTCTTCTATACTTTCCCTTTACTCTCTCGGAGGCGGCTTTTCCTCAATCACCGTCGGATGAAGAAGTGATGGCAATGATCAGGGCTCATGACCCGAATTGCACCAACTTACTTTTGTGGGGAACTTGGTACGGTCGTTTTATCCGCGGTCGCCGAAGCTTTCTTTGCGAGGTGCCAACAGAACCTTTCCGTCCGTTCTTGCCGATAGACCGTCCGCAGACTGCTTTTGCTGTAGAGGTAGCGGATTGGACTCCTACATGCCGGCTTGAGCCGTCGACAACTGGGATACCAAACCACCCTGTGCCAGCCATAGACATCTTAGGGTGTCGTATCTGCCACGGTGAAACCCAGACCTGGGAACAGGTTTACAATATAGGGCTTACCCCTCGCCATCCCACGAACTATCTTCTCTGGGCTCGTTACATCTTGTCCGCTCATCACGCGTGACTGTAGAGGGTCAGGCTTTACCAGGCGGTGTATGCATCCCTCTTCCATTATCAATCTCCCCATGTATGGTGGGTTAAAACTTTCCTAAATCAATGGAATCTTCTCACCAATACTTTCTTGTTAGGGGATCGTGAAGTTTCGATCTCTTTGGAAGAGTTTTACGAGATCTCGGGTTTACCAATCAGGGGAGCGCCTTACGAAGAATTGTTGCCTTCTGACGAGTATGCCTTCGAGACTGTGCCCGCTACGCTTGACGGCTTGTCAACTGAAAATGCCATCCGCCACAAGTACCCGAGTCTAATCAAGACTCTGAGGATTTTTGAGAAGCTGTTCACAGAGTCAGAAGAACAGGGCGTCAGTTTTAAAAGCTTTATCGCCTGCTTCCTTCATGGAGACGTTCTATCAAAGGCGGCTCCGAAGTTCACGAATATCAACGACCCATTCAGGTTTGGTTTAAATAGGCCACCGGCTAGAGAAGAGGATTTGCCCCAGTTCTACATTCCAGTCTTGTCGGTTGTACCTTTCGAATCGATCGCAACTCCTGGCATGGATGAAGAAACTTTCTTCATCGGTTTTATCAGCGTTTGGCTCAGTTGGTTTGTTGTTCCAACGCACCGTCGATTCATGAGAGTCTCGGTCATTTACCCTGCTCATCGCATTGCCGAAGGGACGCTATTAGCCGTGGGTATTGCAGGGCTGTCGCATTTGTACCATGGGCTAAGCACTGCAGCCAATACCTCAACCCCGGGCGTGAACGTGGTGAGTTTCTCTCTTCATTATTTTATGTCATGGATTGAGATGCACGTATTAGGGGCATTTGCTGCACACCAGAGACCCAGCTTTTATGATGCTTATACCTTTCCGCGGCTCATGAGGTTGGTGGACGCTTCTGCTCCTGACCCGACTCAATTAGGGGCTCTTCGTGTGCTGCTCAATCCTTACGCCAACGAAGACGGGATGGTATTTAATGATCGAGTACTCTCTGCTCCTTCGGGACCTATTCAGCAGCTTTTTGACTTGTCAAAAGAGGGATCACCCTCCTTGAAGCCCAAGGAAGCCATGCACTTGTATTCGATCAGACCCAGTTATCTGTTGTTCCGTCGAAACGATGCGGATCTTTTCATGCGGTACAATCCACACCGCTTTGCCCGGCAATTAGGATATAACCAGGGTGTCCCCTTCGAGGCATTCACAGTGGAGCCCAGCCCTTCTTTGGAAGTTGTTCGTGACGCCACCCACCATTTCATGAGGCTGAACACCGGTTCTCATTTCATGATCCCCGAGGCTGACTACATTCCGAGGTGCGTGGAGGCCTTCACGGGTTGGTACCGCCACCGAGTTAGTCCAAGCATTGCTGAGGAGAGGAGGATACTCTTTGGGCTTAGAGCTCCCACCCCGCTCCAGGCTACGGGAGTCCCGCCGCGACCGCGGACAATGGCTCGCCCTCCTTTGAGGGATACTGGTACCGTACTTATTCCTGAGGCGGCGGATGTGGACTTGACTCCGACAGTTGGTATGCCGATGCGCACTAGAGCTCAGGCAAGGGCTTCTGATAAGGCGCCAGTAGAAGTTTCATCAGATGCGGCATCAGCAATGGCAGTGTCATCATCGGTAGCACCGCCGAGAGAGGATACTGAAGGCGAAGTGGTTCAACGTCGCACCAAAGCACCGAGGGGAAAGAAACAATCGTCTTCTGGTGTTCGTTCTGGGTCAAAGAGGCGAAAGAAGACGGTCACCAATCTGCTCGACTTTTTAGTGGAATCCGAGCCTATCTTTCAAGATGAACCAATAGTTATGCAAGAGCCGGATGGTGGTCTTCTTTTTCCAGGTTCATCTGCCGAGGAAGCCGCACAACCGCCGCAATTACCTCCTTATGCCGCGGTTCCGCGCTTCCCCAAGCTCTTCTTTGTACTAAAAAATTTGGTAATGCTCCTGTTCAGCTCCTGAGCTCTCTGGAATTCTCCAAATAATTTTCCAATTTCACAGTAAGCTCCAGATCTCCTTGCAATTAACCACAACAACAAGTATTAGTATTTTGTGCAAGTTTTGATCTAAAGAATATTGATGGAATAAACTTTTCAACTCAAATTTAAAAAATGAACAAATAGCACACGATCCCCGGCAACGGCGCCATTTGATTGAAAAGAATTCTCGATGTGTAGTATAAAATTGTAAAGAAATCACAATCAAAAATTATTTGACCGCAATCAACTACGGTGTCGGATTGTAGATTGTAAGTGAGTGCGGATCGTCCACAGGAAAAGTGTAATCGTTCGTCTTTTGAATTAGGTGAGTCGAAACTTTAAAGAAAAGAAAACAAAACAATTCATGATTTGAAATTAAAGTTCAAGAATGAGAAAAAAAACTAGATCTAAGAAAGCATTAAAAGATAGAATCAAGAATTGATCGTTTGATGATTTTTCCAAACCAAATATCAAGAATCGAAATGAGGATCGTAGGAATCGATCGGATCTATAGATGTGATGTAATCTTAGAATTACGTATTCTTATCCTTCGATGAATTGACACTAGATCGATGATGATCGATGAGAATTAGAGACTTCTTATGAAACTAGGGTTTCATCTTATCTCTTGTTCTTTCATTGATATCATTCATATTCTAGCCTCTAGTAAATTCAAGAAACGATCGTAGATCCCTAATTTCGAGCGATCACAATCAAGAAAGCATCGCAACGAAACTAGGTCATCGATTCTTGAACTTGCTAGGGTTTACAAAACTCGTAGGACTTAAAAATCGTATTAAGATTTGTTACATCATCATTCTACAATCGTCTCGACTCCTTTACGAGCGGAGTTTTACTCAAACATCACAACAAGAACAACAATTACAAATTGAGATCTAATCATGATGCAAGAATTAAAAGAAAGCAAGATTAAAGAATTTCACCTTTTATTTATATCAACAATTTAGTTACATTCGCTCAAGAACTACAAGAGGAAGAACTTGATCGTCGACTTGGCTTCGCTCGTCTCCGTGGATCGCGGATCGGCTTGGATCACTTGCCCGATTGAAGATCGGCTCGGCTCCTAAAAGGTTGAAGGCTTCTCGCTTGATTTGGTACTCAAGATCTTGGATTTGGAGTGGAATTAGGGTTAGGGTTTCGCACAAGCCTTGTCACGAGACTTGTGGAAGAAGATGATGAAAGAGGGATTAGCCTTGCTTAATGATCTTTGCTGATTTGGCAGGAGCTTCGAGAGAATTCTGGAATTTAACATATCAGAAATGAATGTGGGCTCAGATATTGTGATTCTGCACCAAAAATTAAGCTCCGATGTGTCCAAAGCGCCGCGGATCCGCAGCCCAAGCAGGCTCCTGCCGCGGATCCGCGGCTACTTGTGGGCCTTGGGCTTTGATCTTTCTGGTACAGTCTTGGGATGATTGTTGGGCCTTTATTGTATATATAGAATTGTATAACTCCTTGTGAATTGCTACCAGATCTGAAATGATTTAGTTGGCATATTTTTGATCAGCTCTTTTGCTTTTCTTCCGTATTTCCTGCACAGACTCAAGACAAGTGTTGCGCAAATACAGAAATGATGCGATGCCATGAAATGCGGTCAATTTCTCTTAAAGTGCCGGTTTAAAAGTCTAACACATGCAATCTGATATTTTATGACTGATTTGCTAATATGTGAAATATGAATACCGAACACTTCTAAATGAGTGCAAATGATAGGGAAATTGCCATGTTAAAAATACATTATTTTCGACTGATCAACGCTCCCAGGATGAGACTGAAAATGTGAGGGTCCCGAAGAGGCTTTATCCTGCCGTCATCTTCTACGAAGATCCTCCATCGATACGACGGATATTTATAAGTCCTTTGGAAGAGAGAGGTGAGATAGCCCTTAAGCGGCCTATCTCGGTCGATGCCGAAGATGCGCTGTCGTTGTGGACTGGTGGCCACGAGTCTACCCTCGAACCCCGGCGAGCATACCTCCTCAGGAAGGAACGTCGGCTTGAAAAAGCCATATTAGAGGCATCCTGGCGTATCGGTATGCATGATTTCTGTATTTTTCCTTTGGCAAATAATTTGTTTCGCTTTTTACGTCTTCTTATCTTCATAAAACTTTTGCAGGGACTTCGGCCATGACAGAGGATCCGAGTTCGAGTCGTGTCTTGACTATGGACTCTGTAACATCCCCGATGAGACACCAGTAAGTGTGGAGGGGGTCGATACAGCTGTTCTTCCTGCCACGGAGCTCCCATTGGTGGTTTCCGTTCTCCCGGTGCTTGCTCTCCCGGAAGAGGCATCTCATTGGCCGCAGATTCAATGGATCTTTCTGGGGACGGGCCGGGGACTATGGGACAGGTAGTCAAGGCCACCGTCCTTTTATTGGAGCCTGAAGCGGTGGCCGCTGCTCCTCAATTGGAAGTTGTTATACCGGCCCATGTCCCCGATGATGTGCCTGGGAACATAGAGGAGGCTGCTGAAGCTGCTATCCCTCCAGTTCAGAGCGGGGGGAGGATCGAAGGCAGTCTTCTATATTTTATTTTAATAATCTCTCCATCATCTGAACCTTTCTGTCTTTTCAGAATTACGCGGGTTAGCGGCATCTATCGCTGATCTGTCTCCTAGAAAATCCTTTCAGCGTTTGCTAGAGATGGCCGTTCCGCAGGCAATATCCCCTCAACGCATCGTCTTCTCTTCCGGGCAAGGTTAGTGTTATTTGCCTTCTTCATGGCATTATTATTATTTCGTATAACAATGCTGATGTTTTCTGTAGTTCTGGAAGCCGATGACGAAGTTGAGATTCTTGACGAGACTGGGGATCTTTTGGACCCTTCTTGCATGACTGTGGGTAAATAAAGTTTCGACGTTGTACCATCCGCTCTTTGCTTGCAAGTCTCGCTGATTGTTTATAAATCTTAACAGCTTTGTCAGTTCTTACCATGCTGGAATCTCGCATCATCATGCCATCCGGCCCCTATGCTTTACGAGCTTCTGAACGGATGGCAAAGCTAAGCCTTCACTCTTTGTCAGCTCTGATCGAAGACCTTTGTGCTGGTAGTTTGATCACGGCCGAAGAATTTTCCGCCGAAGACAACAGTTCTCTCCCCTTTCTTGCTGCTTACCATAACGAAACATTGGTGCAAGTCTGGGTTGAGTTTTGTCGTCGGGTGGAGGCTTGCTTGCAAAGTCTTGAATGTACGCGCCTTCCTTCAGAGGTTGTGGCTGCAAAGGCGATCTTGCGGGGGCTGATTGAACGGTGCGCCGCAAATATGCTGTCATACGAGAAGAGGCTCAGCCGAAAATTTTCAGAGAGGAAGCTGGCTTCAAATGCGCTGGGGGAACTACAAGTTGAACTTACGGCCAAGACCACTCGTGCGTATGAACTCTGGCGGGTACTTCAAGAAGGTATCAGGGAGGTGGTAGCTATTCCGTCATTTTTACCCGCGAGATGGTTGAAGCCCACAAGGTCACTGAACAGGAGCTTGAAAGTTGGCTTGCCTCGTACCAGGCCCAACGGTCTCAAGCGGAGGCCCGTCTCGTAGCGATAACAAATCATGAAGCCGAGGCCTAGCAGAAAAAGGATACTGAATCTGTTACATCGTCCACCGGCTTGAAAAATTGTATATTTTTCCATTTATTCTTCTTTTGTACATACTCCTGAATGAGAGTATATTTTTTTTTTATTCTTTCATAGATTGTAATTTGTATTCATTTTGATTCATGAATAAAAGACAAATTTTTCTTGTCTCCCTCTGTCATTTTTCTTCTTTGCTGTATTGTCGCTATGTTACTCTGGCAAGCGTAGAGAATATTTCGTCCTAGCCTTCTTGTAGGGTATCGATGGCTTAGGAAGCAGGTTCAGGTCTGTTGCCCAAGACTTTCCAACTTTATGAGCCGTGAGGATCTCAAAAAGATTTTTCTCCCTACGAGTCAAGAGGATCTCGCAGGTGTATTTTCTCCTTAAGAACCGTGAGGATTCTTAAGTGTGATTTCCCCTGAGATTCGTAAGGATCTCACAAGAGAATTTTTCTTTCTTACCAGTCGAGAGGACTTGTAAGTGATTGTTTCCTTTCTTGTCGGAGAGTGTGGCCTGTAGAAAATCTACCGTGACCTCTCTGCGAGGCAATGATGGCTTGGGAGACAGGGTTAGGATCTTCCACCTAAGACTTTTCAAGTTTATGAGCCGTGAGGGTCTCATAAAGAATTTTCTCCCCACAAGTCGAGAGGATCCCGTAGGTGTATTTTCTCCTTAGAAATCGTGAGAATTCCTACGTGCGTTTTCTCTTGAGAGTCGTAAGGATCTCACAAGAGAATTTTCTCCTTACAAGTCAAGAGAACTCGTAAGTGATTGATGAATTGACCTGCTCCCAAGTCAAAGCATTGCTTTGACGGGGAGTTTCGAAGGTTTACTCTGGTTGTTTCCCACGGAGTCAGAATTGACTTTAGCCGTGTTCTACGGGACCAGGAGGGGTTGACTTTGGCCATACGGAGTCAGTATTGACTTTAGCCGTACGGGGTCAGGAGTTGCTCTGGCCTTTTCCCACGGGGTCAGAATTGACATTAGCCATATTCTACGGGACAGGATGTGCTCTGGTCGTTTCCCACGGGGTCAGGTTTGACTTTAACCATATTCTACGGGACCAGGAGGTGCTCTGGGCGTTTCCCACGGGGTCAGGATTGACTTTAGCCGTGTTCTACGGGACCAGGATTTGCTCTGGCTGTTTTCCACGGGGTCAGGATTGACTTTATCCGTGTTTTACGGAGCCAGGATTTGCTCTGGCCGTTTCCCACGGGGTCAGGATTGACTTTAGCCGTGTTCTACGGGGCCAGGAGGTGCTCTGGCCGTTTCCCACGGGGTCAGGATTGACATTAGCCGTGTTCTACGGGATCATGATTTGCTCTGGCTGTTTTCCACGGGGTCAGGATTGACTTTAGCTGTGTTCTACGGGGCAAGGAAGTGTTCTTGCTGTTTCCCACGGGGTCAGGATTGACATTAGCCGTGTTCTACGGGACCAGGAGGTGTTCTCTCGGCTGTCTGTGAAACGTCGAGATTTGGAACAGGGACTTTGCCATGGCTCCAAGGTTGATTGTCGCGTTTGAATTCTGCTGGAATGAGGAGGAACGCTGTTGTGGGTCTCTAGGCTGTCTGTGAACCATCGAGATTTGGAACAGGGACTTTGCCATGGCTCCAAGGTTGGTTGTCGCGTCTGAATCCTGCTGGAATGAGGAGGAACGCTATTGGTGATCTCTAGGCTGTCTGTGAACCGTCGAGATTTGGAACAGAGACTTTGCTATGGCTCCAAGGTTGATTGTCGCGTCTGAATCCTGCTGGAATGAGGAGGAATGCTGTTGTTGTTCTTCTAGGATGCAGATGTTGCCGTCAAGATCTGACTGTCCCTTTGACAAGGTCTGGTGGGGAAATGTGGTCCCCTTTTTTGTTTATGCTCCTGGATGGTATACAGGGATCGATGTGATCTCACTTGTAGGGCGAAACGTTTCATTTCATTTTTTTTATTTCTTTCCGCGATGCTTTATCATTTCAACTTTTTATATCGCGAAAGTCGCGATTGCTCAATCATTTCGGCTATTTTTCGCGGTGCCCAATCATTTCGGCTATTTTTTTTATCGCTGCTTTTTATAGCGAGTTACCCAACCATTTCGGCTATTTTGTATGCATATATTTTACTTACTGATTTTGTTGCAAGTTTCCCTATCATTTCGGCTATTCCATATGCATTTGTGGCTCGCTGACTTTTCGCTGCGAGTTTAGGATTTGATACCGATTTAGGCATCAGCATCGCTACAACTGGGATATTGCCAGAAGCGAATCATCATTTGCCTCTATCGATGTCGAACAAAGGTGGCTTAGCAAACAGGGTTAGGATCCTCTTGACTAAGGCTTTTTGACTTTACGAGCCGTAAGGGCCTCATAAAGGTACTTCTCCCTACGAGTCGTGAGGATCTCGTAGGTGCATTTTCTCCTTAGGAATCATGAGGATTCCTAAGTGTGTGTTCTCTTATAAGTCGTAAGGATCCTACAAGAGTGTTTTCTCCTTATAAGTCGAGAGGACTTATAAGGGCTGTCCACTGTGTAAACATATCTCTAGTCGCGGGTGGGACTTTGTTAGGGAAATGTTTATTCGCGCCCATGAATTGTATACAAGGGTCAGCATTGAACCGCTTGTAGGGCAATCTGGGGATTGTGATGGCTTAAGAACGGGTTCAAATCCCTGTAGCTTAAGCCTTTTGAATCTTATGAGCCGTGAGGGTCTCATAAGAGGGTTCTCCTTACGAGTCGTGACGATCTTGCAAGTGTAATTTCTTCTTAGAAATCGTGGGGATCCCTAAGTGTGTTTCTCCTTTGTAAGTCGTAAGGATCTCACGCAGGTGGTTTCTCTTTACAGAGTCGAAAGGACCTGCAAGTGTATTTTAACGAGATTTTGCCCTTTCGGGTTTTCACAAAACTCACCGGTAGTCCTGCTGTTTTTACTCACGGAGCCCTTTCGGGTTTTCATCCGTGCCCATCTCGCTTATGGACATACCGTTTTCTTTCATCTTTTTATTTTATTTTATTTTTTTGTGTCAGCCTTGGGATGCTGTGGTCCGTAGTAGTTTATAGACGTCTCGGTCAATAGCCAATTTTAGAACATAGGGGTCCATCGTTAGTTAAAGAACGTTTCGGTCCGTTGTTAGTTTTAGGACATCTCGGTCCGTGGTTGCCATATTTGAGGCGAATTTCTAGTGTACAGACTTTTCGCTCCATGGGGCTTTCTCTATGAATGAGCACGATGTCCCCGGCATGTCCATCTTTTCCGGAGCATGTGGTTGTGGCGGGTTCATCTTCCAGTTTTCGGACAGCGCGAACTTGCCCAGTTGATACTGGTCTTCAACCCAATTTTTGAAGACGTAGCAATCTTCGATCGGATGGCCCAATACTCGGTGGTAGGGGCAGTAATTGGGATCGTTAACATCGTTCAGTTGTAGTGGGTGTTTCGGCTCCGGCAGAGTGATAAGCCCGTTGCGCACTGCTAGTTCGAACAGTCTCCTTGTTTTATCCAGGGAAACGAGTAGGGACGTCTCAACTTCTCATCGAGGAATTGCCGCTTGTTGCTTTGGCGAGCAACCGGTCTCGGGCCACTCGGTTGTTGTTGAGCGTTGGCGGCGAAGGTCGCTTTTCCCCTCCCCTTATCCTTTTTGTTCGATCCCTTGTTTGTGTGTCCGAGATTCTTTTCGGGTAGCATGCGATTGCGCAGCTGAATGTTCTCGCAGCTCTTCGGTTCTTCCTCTTTTCCTGAGGTGGACTCTTTGAAGAGAGAGCTGAGAACCATTTCTTCTTCAGAATCGCTCTCGAAGGAGAGAACTTGCGATCCCCTGCCATCAACCATGTGACAGTTGTCGGCAGCTCTTTCTCGTTCGTTTGTTTCATTTTTCCGCTGTCGACGAGCTTCACGCTTCATCCTTTTGAAGTGCTGCCGGTGAGCGACATACCCTTGCCACCAATTTTTAAAGGCGTTGCATTCTTCAGTAGGGTGTGCGATCTTCTGATGATATAAGCAGAAGTTAAGATATACGTCCGCTTCATCAAGATGTATACCGGCGGGAGAATTTCCTTTGAAAGAGGGTAGCTTCATTCCCATCGATATGGCGTTGGAGAACATTTTTCTTGTCTTGAACCTGCTTTTATTTGCGGCGGATGTATTTTGATCTGGTGGGAGTGTTTCAACCCTTTCGTCCAGTCGCCGGCGTTTGGCCTTTTCAAATATGGCCATTTCGCGCTCTCGATCAGCTTTGCTTTTCAGAAGAGCTTCGTTGAGAAATACGTCAATCATTTCATCTGACGGTCCTAGGAGTTCTGGTTCGGGATCTTCCCCCAGTTTCTCTTCATCAGGAGCTTCTTCACCATCTATTGACGAGTGAGAGATCGTGTGACAGCTCGCCATATAATCCTTAGGTTCATCTGACAAGTTTTCTACATTGTCACCATCTCCATCCTCAAGGACGTAGCTGAGAAACTCTTGAAGTGTAACCGGGGTTCGCGTCTTCTGGTTATATTCCTCCAGCGCGACAATATGTTTTTGCAGATCCGTGCGCTTGTCACCAGGCTTCATGCGATTTTTGGTCTTTTTCTTCTTCTTTGAAGACTTTGACGGCTGGGTATGGGCGCTTTGACTATCACCACCAATTTTTGGAGTTAGGCGTGGCTTCAGCATTCCCTTGATGACTTCGGGTTCCAGCGGACTTCTCCATTTGATCGCCGGGCATGTTTGGAGATCCTTCAGCATTCTCTTCGTTTTGGCTGAAAGAACGACCTCCCATGGAGCTTCTTCTATAAAAGAGCATGATGCCCCCGGTGTGTCCGCCTTCTTGAGAGCGTGCGGCTAGGGTGGGTCTACTTTCCAATTCTCGGACAGTGTGAATTTGCCCTGTTGGTATTGGTCCTCAATCCAGCCTTTGAAGACGAAGCAATTTTCGATTGGATGGCCTACCACTTGGTGATAAGGGCAATAATTGAGATTATTGGCCTCACCGGGTTGCAATGGGCATTTTGGATCCGGCAAGGTGATGAGCCTGTTGCGCACTGCCAGCTCGAACAATATCCCCGTTTTGTCCCGGGGAAACGAATAAGGGCGCTTAATTTTCTAATTAAAGAATCGTCGTCTTTCATCTTGGCGATCAGTTGGCTTTGGACCACTGGGCTGCTGCTGAGCATTGGCGACGAAGGTCGCTTTCCCCTTCCCCTTTTCGTTTCGAGGCTCCATTTTCGAGGAAGACGGTCTGTGACCCATCTGGTCCATTTGGGCTAGCTTGTCAATCCAGGCCTGGAAAATAGTTGGCTTGAAGAATATCATGAATTGGGAAATGGTCGCCTGCGGATCGAGGGTTCCCACAAACATGCCCACTGCAAGCGCTTCTTCAATGCGCTTGTTGGGGTAAAAATTTACACGCCGGTTGACCGAGTCAAAGTCAAGGTCAACCCCAAGCTAGGTGGGCCCAAGCCCAGGTCAAGTGGGCCCATGCCCAGGTCGAGTCCGAAACATGAAGCGGCCGACCCTCCCCATGCCAAAAATGAAATCATGTAATAAATAATTTTTATGTAATTTTTTATGCATGAATGTAAACAAAATGGGTATAAAGCCAAATTTTTGTAAGCCCATGGTTTATGTGCAAAAAGATATGGCACATGAACCATGGGATGGGCAAAATTCCATTTTGTAAAGCCCAAGGGGGTATATGTAAATGTGTAAGCCTATATAAGGCAACATGATGATGAATAAAGCATACACTTTTCATTCTCCAAAAAAAAAAAACTAGGGTTTGTGCCTCCACTCTCTCTTCTTCAAGTTCTTCCTCTTCCTTTTTATTTTCCAAACAAATCAAGAGCTTAGCTCTTTTTCTTCTCAAAAACTAAATAAAGTTTTACCATAAACCCACCTCCTAAGACTCCATCAAGATAAGAAAAATGGTCTCTTTTTTTATCATCCAAGATCTAGATCTTGGAGTTTCAAGAGAACCCATTTTGGGTTTCTTCTCAAAAGAGAAAGGAGAAAATCTTTTGGAGTTTAACTCTACAAATAAAATTATTTTGGAGTTTAACTCCACCACCAGAAAAATTATTTTGGAGTTTAACTCCACTACAAAAATTCTTTTGGAGTTTAACTCCACAATAAAAATCTTTTTTTTGGAGTTTAACTCCATATTAAATCTTTTTAGGAGTTTAACTCCATATAAAATTCTTTCGAAGTTCAACTCCGCATTTAAAAATCTTTTGGAGTTCAACTCCACAAATAAAATTCCTTTGGAGTTCAACTCCACAAATACAATTCTTTTGGAGTTTAACTCCACTACAGAAATTCTTTTGGAGTTTAACTCCACAAAAAAAATACTTTTTTTTGGGGAATCTAACTCCACATTATATTTTTTTAGCCATATAAAATTCTTTTGGAGTTGAACTCCACGTTAAAAAACAAAAGAAAAAGAAAAAGAAGGTGGAGGTCACATGCAAAGCATGTGACGGGTCACATGCTAGCCCCATCATATGTTTAACATGTGATGTGGGTCACATGCTCAGCATGTGACGGGTCACATGCTCAGCATGTGACCCCCCCTCACATGAGGGGTCACATGCTAACATGTGACCTTCCATGTCACATGCTAGCATGTGACCCCCCTCATATGAGGGGTCACATGCTAACATGTGACCCCATTCTCTTTTCTTCTTTTCTTCTTTCTTCCTCCTTTTTTTTAATTTTTATTTTAAAATAAAAATAAATTATAAATAATATTTAAAAATTAAAAAAAAACAACATAATTATTTTCTTTTCTTCCTTCTTTTCTTTATTTAATTCTTTATTTATTTAAAAAAATATTAAATAAATTATAAATAATATTTAAAAATTTAAAAAAAATAGTAAAAATAAATTTTTAAAAATTAAAAAATTCTCCAAATATTTATTTACTTATTTATTTTTGTTTTTATATATAGAAAAAATATATATATATATGTATATATCTCTTTTTACAAGTGGAACAAAACAAAAAAAATGCACACGCACCAACGCACTGCATATTGAGTTCGCATGACCAGTTTAACCCATCAATCGGAGGTTCTTTCGCTCCAAATGCGAGGAGTAATTAACGGCAGCTTAGTTCGCGGCTGTCAGAGATTCGAATCCCCACAATCAATAAACCCCGGCCTACCCTAGGCAGGGGGAATCTGTAATGCGCCTGACAAGCGCGCGACTATTCCCATCTCAATGGGGTGACGAAAAACACCCTACAGATTCTGGCACGCCCGGTGGGACCAATATCTCCTCCTATATTTCGGGTTAAACGTTCATGCGAACTCAATCAATTTACATGTCTATATTTATACTAAAATAATGCTCTTTCATGCAGATTTTCAAGCAACCACCTTCCGACGATGTCTTCGATGATGAACTCAGCTCCTGTCTCCTACATGATGAAGATAGACTCCAGGACGGTCCTTCCGGCCAGTCTCGGGCGACAATGGGAGGATCCGCTGCTACCATTCGGCTCTATTATGTTCATGCCTGTTGGCACCATCCCGGCTCCTCAAGCCCCGGTGGCAGACAAACCGGTCTCGAAAGGCAGGAGACCAAATGTGGTGGTCGTGAGGGCACCTCAGCCCAAGCGCAAGTCCGTTTCCGAACGACTCTCCATGGCCCCAGCTGGAGGCAAGGCCACCAACACCAACAAAGCTACAATGCGTCCCGAGCAAGCTCCAGCGGTGCCCTCGACCACTGCTCGATCGGGTGTCTTCTCTAAGCCCCTCTCTGATCAACTCACAATGGCTTCCCGGATAGCGGATGCCCGCCAAGCCTTCAAAATCGAGAAGCCGAGGGAGAAAAGGCTCAGATATAGAGCCAACAAAAGGACTAGGGCTCCTGCCAAGCTGAACCTCATGAGGTTCGAAGAACAGGGTTACCCCGCCGAATATGAGGAAATGGCTGGGTATGTGGTCCACACTATCTACACGGTAGGCACGCGCAGCAAGAGCAAGGACGGGGATACCACATCTCAAACCCAATCTGGCTTGAATGTGGTGGCCGCTTCCCAAGAACAGCCGCCTCTGCTGGGTGATGAAAACCCTCTCGATGAGGATGATAGGCAGAAAGACCTTTCGGTCCATGAGGAGTCGGGCTCGGAAAGCGAAGAAGAGCCGACTTTCCGCCCCAGGACCGCGGAGCAAGAGCTGCTTCAAGAGCTCCGAAAGCAGCTCAGAAACAAAGACAAGGAGATGGACAAACTCTACTCCAAAATCGATGACTTGACGAATGTCGCGATGCAGCTCACGGCCCAACTTGCCTCTCAGCCGCCCAATCAGGCGCAGAGCTCTCATGAACCGGGAAACGGTGTCCCGAAACAGCCGACACCCGTTCCCTCAAATCCAAAAGTAGGCAGACTGCATGAAAATCAGTCGCATCTTATCTCGGGAAATGTCTTGGCTACCGATGACAGTAGCCCGCTAACTCAAGATCAAATCATGGATTTGGTTGCCAGCAAAGTCAAAACATTGGTGGCCGAAGCCGAAGAGCAAAAAGATATCGGCGGTAGTGGGAGACCATATCCTGCTCAGTATGATCTGGTAGAATTTCCTAGCGGCTATGTCATCCCCAAATTTGGAAGATTCGATGGGACGGGAAATGCGAATCAGCACATCGCCCACTTCAAAGCCTCATGCGGGAATACTGGGGGCAACGATGCGCTTCTCCTCCGCCAGTTCGTTAATAGCTTGACCGATGTTGCTTTCGACTGGTACGCGAGCATACCGGATGGCTCCGTTACTACTTTCGTCCAAATGGAATCTTTGTTTCGACAAAGGTTCATGAGCGTCAGCGATAGGATCACCATTGCCGATCTCGTAAGGACCAAGCCCAAGAACAACGAAAGCAACACGGATTTTATAACCCGATGGCGCAATCTCTCCATCAAATGTGAACCACCGATAGAGCAGGACCAATCTGTCAGTCTCCTTGTCGGAAATTTCAACAATTGGATGGCCCCGTTTCTATGCACCGCGGGTCTCAAAACATTCCAAGAACTGACCAGAAAAGTTCAAATGCTGGAGCGCTCAAAGCAGGAGTCCTCCTCGGATTCCCAAAATGACAATAGGTCATGGAGAAACCGAAAGGACGATAATCGTAAAGGCGGAAATTCCGACGATTCTGAGTCTTTCAATGCCTCGGCCAACCGAAATAAGCAAGGGTTGAGCGGGCCTAATACCAACCAGCTTCGGAAGCCAATGTTCGGAGAGGGAGGATAATCTCCACTGAAAGAGAAGCTGGATAAGGTCTATTCCTTCAGAAGGGACAAAATCCGTAAAATATTCAAAGACGCCCTAAAGAACGGTCTACAACTGCCAGAGTAAAAAAGACCGCAGGAAGCGAATAGGACCGACGACCCCAAATACTGCCCTTATCACAGAGTGATAGGTCATGCCATTGAGGACTGCTTCGTCTTCAAAGATTGGGTCGAAAAGCAATACAAGGCAGGAGAGATAGAACTGTCCAAAGGCGTGTTAGTAAACAGTCAAGATGCGACCGCCAATTTCATACAAACGGAGACCGAGGTTCTTCGTGAAACTGATTCTCTCAGACATCTGCCTTTCTCTGAAAACAATCGACCACCACGTCATTAAACTGGGAACAGTCGACCACCACGTCATTAAACTGGGAACAATCGACCTCTAAGTCGGTAAACTGGGAATGTAAAAAAAAATATATGTAAATAAATAAAAAAATTATGTAAATAAAAGAAAAATAAAGAAAAGTCGAAATGATGGGGCAACTCGCAATAAAAATCAGCGAGTAAAATAAAGATGAAAATAAAGCCGAAATGATGGGGCAACCGCGAATAAAAGCCGAAATGATAGGGCAATCGCGATCTTCGCGACAAGAAAAGCTGAAATGATAGAGCAATCGCGGTAAAAAAAATTAGAAAAAAATGGCGAATGATGAGTCTCTCCTGGTACCATATTCCAGTGCAGCGATGCAGACGCCAACCAAAATCCAGTTTCCCAAAATTCTTCCAGCCCTACGGTTAGTCCCCAAATTGACTACCGCATACAATCCACTAGCTCAAATAATTCTCAACATACCCATGCCCCACCGCAATCACCAGTTACGCGGCTGGTCTCCGCTTGTGGAATTATGCTCCATTGAGAAGACCCACTCATGTGTCCTCACGATACATGAGGAGAACAAACCTTTGTGGGATCTTTACGAGTCACAAAGGAAAAACACACTTAGGAGTCCTCACGACTCCTAAGGAGAAAATACACCTGCGGGATCCTTACGACTCGCAGGGAGAAAATGCTTTTATGGGACCCTCACGGCCCATAAAATTGAAAAGTCTTAAGTGGTAGGGATCTAAACCTGTCTCCTAAGCCATCGCTCCCCAACTCCCAAGTGGCGAATGATGAGTCGCTCCTGGTACCATATTCCGGTGTAGCGATGCAGACGCCAACCAAATTCCAAATCCCATGCCCCAATGGCGAATGATGAGTCGTTCCTGGTACCATATTCCAGTGGAGCGATGCAGACACCAACCAAATTCCAAATCCCAATCCCCAAGTGGCGAATGATGAGTCGCTCCTGGTACCATATTCCAGTGCAGCGATGCAGACGCCAACAAAGTCCCAAAATTTTATGGCCCTACGGTCTGGATCATACATCCTGCAAAACCGTATACAATCCACGGGCGTAAAACAATCCCAATCTCTCCAAAAATAAAAAAATAAAAAAAATAAAAAAAAAGGTATGTCCATAAGCAAGATGGGCACGGATAAAAACCCGAAAGGGCTCCGTGAGTAAAAACAGCAGGACTGCCGGCGAGTTTGTGAAAACCCGAAAGGGCGCGAACTTGTAAAAAAGAAATGAAATGCATTCGCAAAGTCCTCTCGACTTTGTGAGGAGAAAATTCCCGTGTGAGATCCTTACGACTCACAAAGGAGCAACACACTTGGGAGTCCCCACGACTCCCAAGGAGAAAATGCACTTACGGGATCCTTACGACCCGTAGGGAGAAAATGCTTTGTGAGACCCTTACGGCTCACAAAATTGAAAAGTCTTAGGTGATAGGGACCTAAAACCCGTCTCCTAAGCCATCGCTTCCTGATACCATATTCCAGTGTAGCGATACTGATGCCAAACAAAAACCCGTCTCCTAAATCCTTCCGGGGCAAATGATGAGTTGCTCCTGGCATTATTCCAGTGCAGCAATGCAGATGCCGACCAAAACCAAAATTCCCAAATCCTCTCATGACAAATGATGATTCGCTCCTGGTACCATATTCCAGTGTAGCGATACTGATGTCAACCCAAATCAAATCAAACCAACAACCTCTACGGCGGAATCATGCTCCGTCCCAGAATTTACCCCGTGTCGAAATCATGCTTCGCCTCGGGATATCTACCCTCCCTGCCGGAATTATGCTCCGCCTCGGAATCAAATCAACCAACAAGCTCTGCGTCGGAATCATGTTTCGTCTCAGAATATGCACCCCGTGTCGAAATGATTCTTCGCCTCGGTGTATCTGCCTTCTCTGTCGGAATTATGCTTCGGCTCGGAATCAACCAACGACCTCCTCGTCGGAATTATGCTCCACCTCGGAATCAAGTCAACCAGCAAGCTCTGCTTCGGAATTATGCTTCGTCTCAGAATGCACCCCGTGTCGAAATGATGCTTCGCCTCGGTGTACCTGCCTTCCCTGTCAAAATTATGCTTCGTCTCGGAATCAAGTCAGCCAACAAGCTCTGCGCCGAAATCATGCTCCGTCTCAGAATGTATCCCGTGTCGAAATCAATGCTTCGCCTCGGAATATCTGCCTTCCTTGTCGAAATTACGCTTCACCTGGGAATTAACCTCTGCATCGAAATTATGCTTCGGTCAAAATGTCTGCCGCTCATCGGAATGATGCTCCGATCCCTGGAATGATGCTCCGCCTATCGGAATGATGCTCCGATCCCCTGGAATCATGCTCCACCCTTCGGAATGATGCTCCGATCCTTGGAATCATGCTCCACCCTTCGGAATGATGCTCCGATCTCTGGAATCATGCTCCGCTCTTTGGAATGATGCTCCGAATCCTGGAATCATGCTCCGTCTTTCGGAATGATGCTCAGATCCATGGAACCATGCTCCGCCCATCGGAATGATGCTCCGATCCCCTGGAATCATGCTCCGCTCATCGGAATGATGCTGCTCCGAATCCTGGAATCATGCTCCGCCCTTCGGAATGATGCTCCAATCCCTGGAACCATGCTCCGCCCATCGGAATGATGCTCCGATCCACTGGAATCATGCTCCACTCATCGGAATGATGCTCCAATCCCTGGAATCATGCTCCGCCCTTCGGAATGATGCTCCGATACCCTGGAATCATGCTTCACCCTTCGGAATGATGCTCTGATCCTTGGAATTATGCTCCGCGAATCAGAATGATGCTCCGATCCCCTGGAATCATGCTCCGCTCATCGGAATGATGCTCCGATCCCTGGAACCATGCTCCGCCCATCGGAATGATGCTCCGATCCTCTGGAATCATGCTCCGCTCATCGGAATGATGCTCCGATCCCTGAAATCATGCTCTGCATTTTGGAATGATGCTCCGATCCTTGGGAATCATGCTCCCCGAGGGATACTCCGACCCTGGAATTATGCTCCGCGAATCAGAATGATGCTCCGATCCCCGGGAATCATGCTCCCCGGGATAATGCTCCGCCCCCGGAATGATGTTCCACCTCGAAGTTCAGCTTCAAGATCCATCAATTTCATGCACACAACTCAAATGTGCGGTGTGCATTTATTGATGGGGGCACTTTGTTGGGGTAAAAATTTACACGCCGGTTGACTGAGTCAAAGTCAAGGTCAACCCCAAGCCAGGTGGGCCCAATCCCAGGTCAAGTGGGCCCATGCCCAGGTCGAGTCCAAAACATGAAGCGGCCGACCCTCCCCATGCCAAAAATGAAATCATGTAATAAATAATTTTTATGTAATTTTTTATGCATGAATGTAAACAAAATGGGTATAAAGCCAAATTTTTGTAAGCCCATGGTTTATGTGCAAAAAGAAATGGCACATGAACCATGGGATGGGCAAAATGCCATTTTGTAAAGCCCAAGGGGCTATATGTAAATGTGTAAGCCTATATAAGGCAACATGATGATGAATAAAGCATACACTTTTCATTCTCCCAAAAAAAAAACTAGGATTTGTGTCTCCACTCTCTCTTCTTCAAGTTCTTCCTCTTCCTTTTTATTTTCCAAACAAATCAAGAGCTTAGCTCTCTTTTTTTTCAAAAACTAAATAATGTTTTACCATAAACCCACCTCCTAAGACTCCATTAAGAGAAGAAAAAGGGTCTCTTTTTTTATCATCCAAGATCTAGATCTTGGAGTTTCAAGAGAACCCATTTTGGGTTTCTTCTCAAAAGAGAAAGGAGAAAATCTTTTGGAGTTTAACTCCACAAATAAAATTATTTTGGAGTTTAACTCCACCACCAGAAAAATTATTTTGGAGTTTAACTCCACTACAAAAATTCTTTTGGAGTTTAACTCCACAGTAAAAATCTTTTTTTTGGAGTTTAACTCCATATTAAATCTTTTTAGGAGTTTAACTCCATATAAAATTCTTTCGGAGTTCAACTCCGCATTTAAAATTCCTTTGGAGTTCAACTCCACAAATAAAATTCCTTTGGAGTTCAACTCCACAAATACAATTCTTTTGGAGTTTAACTCCACTACAGAAATTCTTTTGGAGTTTAACTCCATAAAAAAAATACTTTTTTGGGGGAATCTAACTCCACATTATATTTTTTTAGCCATATAAAATTCTTTTGGAGTTGAACTCCACGTTAAAAAAAAAAGAAAAAAGAAAAAGAAGGTGGAGGTGCATGTGATGGGTCACATGCTAGCCCCATCACATGTTTAACATGTGATGTGGGTCACATGGTAAGCATGTGACGGGTCACATGCTAAGTATGTGATGGCCTCCTCACATGCTGAGCATGTGACGGGTCACATGCTGTGCATATGACTCCTCCTTAGCATGTGAGGGGTCACATGCTAGCATGTGACCCCTCCTCACATGAGGGGTCACATGCTAACATGTGACCTTCCATGTCACATGCTAGCATGTGACCCCCCTCATATGAGGGGTCACATGCTAACATGTGACCCCATTCTCTTTTCTTCTTTTCTTCTTTCTTCCTCCTTTTTTTTAATTTTTATTTTAAAATAAAAATAAATAAATATTAAATAAATAAAAATAAATTATAAATAATATTTAAAAATTAAAAAAAAACAACATAATTATTTTCTTTTCTTCCTTCTTTTCTTTATTTAATTCTTTATTTATTTAAAAAAATATTAAATAAATTATAAATAATATTTAAAAATTTAAAAAAAATAGTAAAAATAAATTTTTAAAAATTAAAAAATTCTCCAAATATTTATTTACTTATTTATTTTTGTTTTTATATATAGAAAATATATATATATATGTATATATCTCTTTTTACAAGTGGAACAAAACAAAAAAAATGCACACGCACCAACGCACTGCATATTGAGTTCGCATGACCAGTTTAACCCGTCAATCGGAGGTTCTTTCGCTCTAAATGCGAGGGGTAATTAACGGCAGTTTACTCCGCGGCTGTCGGAGATTCGGATCCCCACAATCAATAAACCCCAGCCTACCCTAGGCAAGGGGAATCTGTACTGCGCCCGACCAGCGCGCGCGTATTTCCATCTCAATGGGGTGACGAAAAACACCCTACAGCGCTGCTCGCACTTCGACCATAGATTCCGCCACCGTATCGCGTACTGCACCCATGTTTCGCCTGGCTTTACTCTGGCGTTAATTAATGTGGTGATCGGGGTGCGCTCGCTAGTGCTTGCGAACCTCTGCGTGAACAGTAACTCCATTTCTGTAAATGTCTTAACGGAGTCGTTCGGGAGCTCGGAGTACCATTCAAACGCTGTCTCCGACAAACTGCCAACAAACTGGCGAAGCAATAGTTTGTCATCCCCTCCAGTATTGCCACACAGAGCCCTGAATTGAGCAACGTGCTGGTGTGGATTCTCCGTCCTTTTATATACGTGGAATTTGGGGATCGTGTATCCCGGCGGGTACTTTATTTGGTCGTACCAACCCGGATAGGGTCATCCAATCTTAACAATTTTCCCAGCCGTTTCATTTTCCTGATGAACTCGTATCTGCTGAGCGATGTAATCATCCAGGACAGCTTTAGAGATGGTCTCCTCTTTGGCTGCTGAACAAGCCGAAAGAGGGTTTGACGTCTCCGCTCGGTCTTCTTCGAGGATAATCGGAGGATCTTCAGCTGGAGGATCCGGCTGTAACATCATCCCAACCATGTCTTGGAATAAGAACGCCATTCGTTTTATGTTGGCAGCTTGTTCCGCTGCCTCTTTTTCCTTCTTTTCGAGGATTCTGCGGAGGAACTCAACATCAGTTTCTTGTTCTTGACGTTGCTCTGACGACGCTTCCGGGCTTTCTTTTGGTCCTGTGAGTACGGCCATTTGCGTCAACGTTTCCTGGAGCTTTTGTTGTTGCTCCTGGGCCTTTGTTACGGATCCGGTGAGTGGTCGATGGCCCGTAGAGATACGACTATTCTCTTTCCCGGATGCCATATAAACAGTGTGGACCACCATGCCCCCAGACTTGGGGAGTTTAGGTTCGGCGCCTTTGAGATTGGTCGTAGGGATCTTCTCCGGCCTTCTCTTTTTGTGGGTAGTCGAAGTCGAAGGGGCCGTTGCAGCGGGCACCCGAGTAAATGACATCTCCTGCGGTATGACAGGGTGGTCTTTTTCTTGCCGAACCTTTATCTTTTTCTGTCGGCGGGAGTAATCTGGATCAATCATCGAATCTTGGACTTGACGCCAAACCTTGTAAACTTTAGAGGACAGCCGCTGAGGGGGCTGCTCCGGCTTCGCCTTTGTGATCTTTTCAACAGGCGGAGGAAACTTTTTTAGTACGGCAGTTGGCGAATTCCTGCGCACCCAGTTAATTAGTTCAAAGCTGTTCCCAGTTGGAACAGCAGCATCAACTTCCACCATTGGAGCCGGCGGAGTCAGTCCAGAAGGAGAGCTGCCCCCAGCTTTCCTCACTCGGCGCCAGTGACGATGTCGAGCATGTCTCGCAGACGGTATTGGTTCAGCCATGGGGGTGGCATCATCATGCCCCTCGTTTTGGTGAAGTTTCGTTGTTGGTGCTAGCCTTTCGAAGGCTGACGTTCGCCGCGAGGAAACGTCCAATCTGTCAAAAAAGACCTCTGAGTATGGGAAGCAGTTTTGATAATCTCGCCTAGAGCGGGAGCTGAAATGGCCAGTCTTGCGAAGACTAACCCCTTGGCAGAAGCCTTTCTGATGGTTTCGTTTGCTTGAGCCGGAATGGTTATCCGTTTTGGGATGGCCGCTTCAGGTATCGCGGGCTTCTCCACGGGCCCATCTGAGTTCAGGCTCAGCCTGTCGAAGACTGATGCTGTAGGCTTGGAATTGGACGACCCGTTGAAAGGGGCCGTGGTAGTGGTGAGCCGATTAAAGACCGACCTCTTCGGAGCTTGCGACGGTATCTGAACGTTGAGGCTCGTTGGTGGGATCATGGTCCCGAAGAATAGCCCAGTGGTGGCTTGGGTCACTTGTTCTACGGGCATCGTAAAAAGGGAGGCCGCTTGAGGCCCGTAGGTCACTCCTCCAGCGAGGACAGAGTGGGAATTGTTGCAATTAGTGCAGTTTGAAACCATTGATCTTCTGTTTTTCTGCATGGAGAAGAATACCAAATCTTAGTACTTCACATCCAAAGGCAACCATGTCAAACCGCGACTTGTTCGCGAAACACGACACACGAAGTGTGGAGTGGAAAGAGGAAAAGGTCCCACCGGGCGTGCCAGAATCTGTTCTTCGTCGAAAGGACGCGACCGGGACGTTGGGACGTCCGGCCTGAACTTCGAGAGCAGATGCTATTTGGTGCTATCCGTCCACCTCTCCAAAGATGCCAAGTTGATTTATGACACCATGTATCGAAGGTTTAAACGGATACGGCCGATGTAGCAGACTTCGTCAGATTCCCCCTCGTTGAGGGGTTTTTGATTGTGGGGACGCTCTTCCCTGTAGGCGCAAGCCCCTGTAGTTAATTACGCTACCGCATCGCGGTAACCACTTTCTCCTTGTCCAGATGGCCACTTCATGTCGTGAGTGTTTGTTTTGTTTTTGGTTGTCCGTGGATTGTATACGGAGACTAATTTATGTTGTCGCCCATAGGGCGTGGATTAGTCCAAATCCATATTTTCTTAGATTTGGGTTTGGGGTTGGGTTTAAGGATACGTTAGTCTCATTTGACACTAAGATCAACTTAAAAGTTTGTTAAGGATACGCTAGTCTAATTTTAGACCAAGATCAACTTAACGGGATCATTTAGATCCGACAAGAGAGCATTTGGGCTCTATTGTTTAGTTTAGGGACATTGCGGTCCATTGTTAGTTTAAGGACATTACGGTCCAATGTTAGTTTAAGGACATCTCGGTCCGGTTTAGAGACATCATAGTCTGTAAAGTTTAAGGACATCATAGTCCATGAGTTTAAGGACCCCACAGTCCATGGTAGTTTAGAGACATCATAGCCTGTAAAGTTTAAGGACATCATAGTCCATGAGTTTAAGGACCCCACAGTCCGTAAAGTTTAAGGACGTCATAGTCCATGAGTTTAAGGACCCCACAGTCCATGGAATGTCTAGTTGTCGGGACCCGTCACCTCTCTAAAGACGTTGAAGGATTACAACGACAAATATCAGAGGAATGAAGATATGTACACTTGAACCAATATCGGTCGGGGGATCTGTAGTTGGATTGATTTAAGGATCGTTAATCTCGTTTGAGATTAAGATCAACTTAAACGTTTGTTAAGGATACGTTAGTCTAATTTTAGACTAAGATCTACTTAACAGGATCGTTTAGATCCAACAAAAGAGCATTTGGGCTCTATTGTTTAGTTTAAAAACATTGCGGTCCATAGTTAGTTTAAGGACATTGCGGTCCATAGTTAGTTTAAGGACATTACGGTCCAAGTTCAGATGCAAACATGGGTTTGGAAATGCACCAAATAGTTATTGGTCATCGGGACCCACCACCTTTCTGAAGACATTGAAGACTTACAACGACAAATATCAGAGGTGTGAAGAGATGTACCCTCGAACCAAAGTTGATTGAAATGGCTCTGGGAATTATTTTGAATGTCATATGAGATGACCAATTTTGGAAGACAAGAGAGTATTTGAGGTTCAGTCAAAAGAAAAGGGGGGTCCTGCCTCTGGAAGACTTAGCTAATTTAGGCTGAGATTGGCTCGAATATAGTGTTAAACACTAGAGTACACTCGGCTATCACGTGCTCCCACATGATGCGCTGAAAATAATGTTAAACACTAAGGATGCAGCGCACAAAATAGTGTTAAACACTAAAAAAAGAAGCGCTCACGTGGGGTCACGTGAGGCGCTTGAGTGTTGGGCCCAAACTTCATTTATTTTATTCTCAGAATATGCAAGTAAGTGTTAAACACTTGGCCTTTATGACCATCACGTGTGGGCACGTGATGGGTATCCATGATTTGGATATTGAAGTGTTTGTTAGGGGTCATGTGGGGGCACGTGAGGGCGCCCAAAGTCTGTTCTGCCTTTATTTTAAGAAGTTTGTTCAATGGTCACGTGAGAGCACGTGACCCGATCTCATTCATTCTTTTTTGACCATTGAAGAGGGGTCACGGGTTGCGACGTGATCACGTTGGGTACTTGATCTTTTTACGTGCTTGGAGAGATGAATCCTTTGTAGAATTAAATTCTCTTATAGGGTTAAACCCTAATTTTATTTAGATGAATTAAATTCCTATATGTTCGAAAGAATTAAATTCTTTAAACTCAATTCTCCCTCTAAGTTTTGCATCTGCATGGCAGAATCTTCCCGATGAGAATTAAATTCTCAACTTATGGGAAGATATGCTTCTGCAGATCTATTACCATGAAGAAGAACTAAGTTCTTAAATTAAGGGTTAAACCCTATCTTTGTTAGAGGAATTAAATTCCTATGTGCTCTATAGGAGAATAAAATTCTCTGAACTTGGGTCCTCCCTTAGGCTTTAGATCCGCATGGCAAAATTCCCCCGATGAGAATTAAATTCTCAACTTATGGGGAGATCTGCTTCTGCAGATCTTCAACCAAAGGAAGAACCAAGTTCTTATTCAGAAGAGTTAAACTCTTAGTTTGAGAATTAAATTCTCTTTTTGTTTTGTGGGAGCTTATAGAATGATCTCTTTCCCTTTCTTACCTAGGGTTTATTTCTTTTCTGAAGAGATCTTCTTTTCTCTCTGGAGAATTAAATTCTCATTTTTTTTTGTATTCTCTCTGTTGTTGTATATCTCTCTCTCTCTTTTCTCTTCTATTTTTGGCTCATATTTATAGGAGAAAGAAAAAAATCAGTTTATTTAGTTAATCTTTCATTGAAAGATTTTAAATTGATTTTGTAACCAACATGATCTTTTAGATCACTCGGGGAATTTTATTCACCATTTGATTTTTAATCCAAAAGATATTTTATCTGTTGTTCTTGGCAAATTTTAGGGAAATATCTCCTTGATAGAATCTTTCTATAGATTGGTGATTTTTTAATCACCATTGGATTTTTAGTCCAACGGTGCTCCACTTTACAGAGCGCAATCTTTTTATTTGGAAAGATTTAGGGAAATATTAGGGTTTTTTATTTCCTTTAATTAGAATTTAATTCTATTAGTTCAGAAGGTTTAAAAGCCTATCACGTGTTGGCACGTGACCCCACTGATTGACCATTTAATTAGAATTTAATTTTATCGGTTCAGAGATCTTAGGAACCCATCACGTGTTGGCACATGACCCCCTGTCACGTGTGGGCACGTGATGCCCCATTTAGGGTTTTCTTTCCACTAATTCAGAGAGTTTTAAGACCCTATCACGTGGTGGCACGTGACCCACTGATTAAGTATTTAACAAGAATTTAATTCTATTATTTTAAAGAACTCGGGAACTCATCACGTGTCGGCACGTGACCCCTGGTCACGTGTGGGCACATGATGTCCCATTGGGGTTTTTTCTTGCTGTTTTATTATACGTTTTAATTCCTTTCAGTGGGTTTAAAGGCCCATCACGTATGGGCACATGACCCCATTTGATCAGAATTTAATTCTTATTATTTCAGAGCCCTCGGGAAACCATCACGTGTCGGCACGTGACCCCCGATCACGTGTGGGTACGTGATGCCCCATTTCTTGTATTTTATGAGGGAACGGTACTAAAATGAAATGTGTATAAGTGTAACTATAGCTCGGGATCTTCAATAAACTGGTCCAAGTCTTTAGTGCTAGGCTCGATCTCTGGAAGGTCCGAAACAACTAATGACATTCAAAGAAGAAGAAAGAGAATTTCGTCAGCGAACAAATCGCTCGGTAAGTCCCAAAGATGGGGGAGAAATAGAATAGACAGAGAGTAAGAGAGAGAGTGTAGCTTTTAAAGTTGTAATTAGTGTTGACGTTGTTATTTATAGCTTGGTACAGAAGGATACCAGTGTATACGAGAGGAGTCTCTATATGCCAGAGACTAAGGGCAAATGGAAGTACAAGGCTCTGTTAGAAAGCCCGGAACAACGGCGTTGCATTCAGGTTAGGTGTCCTAAATCTTGCAGTCTCGTGCCACTTCTAACACCTTCCGTACCAATCTATCCCTTAAACCCCGTGATATCTTGTTTGTATTGTATTGCAACTTGTATTATAAATGTAATATAGATTGTATAATTGGATGACTTGCCGAAACCATGATATCAGTAAATGGATGTAACTGGAGAATCATGGATGGCAACTGGAGAATCATGTAAATAGAAGTATATCCATGGTTCAGTTCAGTCAAGTTGTATAAGTTGATAGATTGAATATATGAATTCATGTTGAATTGCAGATTGTACTTGAATCATATTCAAGTCAGATTATTATAACGAGACTCAGTCTGAGTCAATTAGAAAAGAAATTGAAGTTCTGAATTAGGTTTTGATGTTATTGGTAACCGCTGCACATAGGCAGTAGGATTTGTGTCTTTTTCAAAGAAGATTACAGTGTTGATAACACCGTTTGTTAAGTTGTCTACCTTAAAATAGGCAAGCACCCACTTATCCGGCTCCCTGAGGCTCAAGAGATTGGTCCCACTTAAACCTATATTTACTAGGGTCCTTAGGGTAATTTATAGAACTTGAGGGGGTTTATGTAAAAATAATTTTTGTATACTTTTCAAAATACACCCTGAGTATTTATTTATCGTCTTTAGAGGTTTCATAGTTGTAGATTTTATATTTGTGACATTTAGTGAAAATAGCCTAATTTCATAATATAGGGTATTTGATTGTAATATTGAACTTGTATGGAATTTCATGGCATTTTCATGTAAAGTGGTTCTTTTGATTTAAAAAAGTTGGAATATTTATAATATATCAAAAATATTTATTTTGATGATACATATACATATACATACATACATATATATACATATACATACATACATACATATATATATATATATATATATATATATATTATAAAAATAATTTTAATTTATTATTTTCTAGAAATCTCATTTTCTTAAGATATTTATATTTTTAAATCTCTCGAGACCGTATGCTCCTTGCGGAGGTCTGTGTCTCGCACTACTAAGCCCGAGGATGTGCGATAATCTGCACCATCCCGATCGGATTTCCCAAATGGATTGTAGCGGCGCTTTGCAAAGATTTGTGTAAAATACATAATCTTGTAGAAAACGGTTTTAACAGTAAAGGGTATTTATATGTAAGTTTGTTTTTCCGTATTCTATGTTCCCGAAAAGTATTGTGCTATGTTGCATATGGGTGTTGTGAGGAGATAGGTCATTACCTCGTGATCTAATTAAAGGTATAGCAAGATTAATGATGTTTTAAAGTAGAAAGTAAACTACATAGTATTTAGTGAAAAAGTGCGGTAAAATTTACAAAATGAAATATTTTGCTATGAAACTTGTTCAGCATATTTTGTTAATGATTAATGGTCAAGATGTAAGAGTTTAAAATGGTTGTGTTAAAGAAAGTTGAACTTTATAAAGAAAACCGAATCGGAAGTCGGATTTAACTCCGCTTCCGTCGGGTTTTAGAAAAAGAAATTTTTAGAATAGCAAAGGAAAGAGAGAAGTGGGACTTATGGGTTAACAAGAAAGAGGGAAGATAGAGGTAGAGAGGGGAATCACCGGTGCGTCGTTTCGTCGCCGGAAACTCCTCATATCGCCGTCGGAAATTCGTCGGCGCTTCGCCCTTCGCTAACTCCACTTGTACACAAAATTTCTTGAGAGTTTTCTTGAGAATTTTGGACAGAATTTGTGAGTGAGGGGGTGTGTTTAGGTGTGATATTTATAAGGTAAAATTAGGGTTAGGGTAGGTGAAAGGTTGTATTGAAAAATGGTATGAAAATTGTATTAAAAATTGGTTTAATTGAGATTTTAAAGGCTCTGTTAGATTGCAGAAAATTTAAAGTGTACAGGGGTTATGAGAAGCCAAAAGGATAGAGGGTCCAAGAAGGGAATAGGTCTATCTGACTCAACTCGGCCGGTGGCGGCGGGCCGAGTCGGCCGAGTCGCCGGCCGAGTCAAAGCGAGTCAGGCCGGGGCTCGCTGCCGTGAGTCGCTCGACGGTTGGTGATTCTCCTGGGCTATTTTGTTTTATATGTGTAGTGGAGTTTTACGGGTTTGGAATTCTAAAAATATTAAAAGAAAACAATATTAAAAATAATGTGGGGGATAGGATTTGAACTCTGGTGCTTTGGTTCAACAGTGTAAGGTCTTACCAATGAGCTACAAGCTCCTTCTTGCTATTAAAAAGCAAAACAAATTTATAACTTGTGCTCAGGCAAAAATACCCCTTTTTGTATTTTTTGAAAAGTTGTACAGAAAGTTAGGGGTTCTTACACTCCTCACCCCTCTTTTTCCCAAATGTTCTCGACTAAAAATACTTCCCCCGTTAGAAAAAATTTCTAACGGGGCGTTGCCCCGCACCCTGCAAAGAGACTGCTAGCCCTCTTGACCTCAGCTCGCTATCCGGGTAGCGGGACCCCCATAAACTTTGTGAGGCCCCCCATACTTCCAAAACACAATATATGCACACCGCACATTGAGTTCGCATGACCAGTTTTACCCGTCAATCGGAGATTCCCTCGCTCCAAAGGCAAGGGGCAATAACGACAGTTTAGTCCACGGCTGCCGGAGATTCGGATCCCTACAATCAGTAAACCCCAGCCTACCCTAGGCAGGGGGATCTGTATACACCTGACATGCTTGCAGATTCCCATCTCAATAGGGTGACGAAAACACCCTACAGGTAATCAACTGATCTCTTCTGTCGTTGGTTGTCGACGAAGTGGCTGAGGAACTACGTAGCCAATTCTTCAAAGGTCGAGATCGAGTGCGGAGTCAGGCAGCGGAACCAATCTCGTCCTGCTCGGATGAGGGTGGTCGGGAATGTGTTGGATATAGTGCCCTCTAAGTCAATTATTGGATCGCAGGTACGTGATTGTAATGATTGAGGGAGGACCTATACCGATATGAAAGTCTTGCTCGAGATGATAGTATGCTATCTGGTTTGTCTTTATCATCATATACATGCTTTAGTTCACTATTGCATGTTAATAGAGCCCATAGGATTCTTGCTTGACTGCCGGCAGTATGATGGCGATCATATACGTGAGAGCTGGGGTCTATAAGCACATCCTTAAAGTGTCCCTAGTCGTGGGAGTTTCGAGACAGGGCATCGATACTCCAGTATAGACTAGTGTATACAGTCGAGACCCCGACGAGGGGCGGTGGCCGGTCTTACAAGTCATTGGTGTCAGTTTGTTCACCAAAGATGTATACAGGTGCTCACTGAGTTATGAGTACACCGGACTGGACTCGCCGAGAACATGCTAAGTTGGTATTATACATATCGTCAGATAGCAGTTCCCAGGTGACATGTGTACAGGTTAGTTCTTCGACCTGAGGTCGTCATTTGTCTCGTGTGAGTTCCCACTGTGCTTTGATTTCTACCCTACCACGGCTCAAAGGAGTCGTGCAAACATGTATTTTTTGGGTACAGTCCCGAGCCACATGGAGGCAGTGAGCAGATCATCGGGGATTCGTCTCTCCCGGTATTGGGGGGTGAGATCGCGCTGTGTTTGGGAGAGCCATTACACGAAATCCCTGGCCAGGGTAATCGAGATTTACCGGTAGGCATTCCAGTAGTATCTCAGAGTGTTCTGGGCTTCTCTCTCTGACACGACTTATACAGCTATTGGTGGTCTGACGTTTACCGGCCCCCTAGGCCCTATATGCGATACTCATAGACGAATGGACCGGACTGTACGGATATTGTCACTGTCAGGCTCAGTATGGTTTCTGGATGAGTCCGCTCGTCAGCTTCCCTTCCAATCGATACATAGGCAACCGTTACGTACAGCTTGCACCTCTGACGTGCTAGTGGTTATACCCAGTGCCAGTGTATTGATGAGTCATTAGAGTCCCCCACAGACAGTTTCCCAAGTTCGGGCGAAACGTTGTAGAGGCCGTATGTTTTTATGGCAAGGTTCGGAAAATGCACGTGCGTTTACGCACGTGTCATATTTCGGGCAGATAATACTGGTAGGCTTTGGTTTAAGCCGGATCCGAGTATTATACTGTGTAGATATAATATCTTTGTCTTAGCTGCATTTGTATTCGGTCGAAATACAAATGCGGGTATGTTTATACTGTTACGGGGTTATCCTGAAATTCGTTTCAGGATCGCTTTTGGAAGTTTCCAGTTTTCAGTTTTCTATCACCCGTATTTAACATTCGGTTAAAGACGGATTTATCTTTTCTTGATGAGTGTGGAAGGTTCTCGAAACTTCTAGATGGTGACTAGGATGATGACTAAGCTCGTGAGTCATTGATGCATTAAGTGTTCATTTAATGTTGTGATGACTAGGTTAGATGATTCATGGTTTTCATTAAATGTTAATGCAAGGTGGATTATGAATCATTCTCACTCATTCATTGTTATGGTCACCACTCCTCTCCTACACTCACCTCCCCCCTCTTCATATAGTGGCTGGCCCCTCTCTAGTGAGGGTGTGGGTAATTCATTTGGAAAAAGATGCAAGTTTTGGTTCATGGAAATTAGAAAACTAGATTCCTCATTTCACCCGATTCCAAAAGGCAACTTCATTTACCGTTCGTCCATAGCTTTGGACGTAACGAGACAAAGTGTTCTACTCATTCTCTACATCAATCTTGGTCATCTCTTTTGGCAAACTTGATGATCGAGTTGCCTCGGTTCAGAGGCGGGAGCTCGTTTAAAGATCCGTCGACGTGGTGCCACCTGGACGACGAGACCGGAGAGCAAGCGAGTTCGGATCAGCTGCAACAAAGCGTGGGATGATGGTTGAAGACCTAAGGACCCGGATCGTTCGGTATAACATTTCTACCCATTTTAATGTATGTTAGTTTAGCGTTAATGGTAGATCCTGGGATAAAGTATGCGATAGCGCCAGTTGTAAAAGTTTTTGTTCCGCATTTGGCGTCTGAAAGACGGCCAGGGCGCTACCATAGACTTACAGAATGCTCGGCACTAAGCGGCGTCCGAGTTATCCTGATAGCTCATGCTCACAGTGAACGCGTTTAGGTGGCTTTTTGGTCGGACTTCCTGTCGAAAAAAGCAACTTTGGGCGGCTTGTTCCGGGAAGAGACCTGCTCTCTCAGCAACTGCTTAGTGAAAAGCTTCGTGAGAGAGTCCGCGGAGTATTTTGCCGATCCACTAGGCGAACAGGTGGCGAGTCGCATGTCCTTGATCTTTTTCTCGAGGACCTCGATTCGCTGGTGGTATCCCTAGAATTCTCCATAATCGGAGTGTCTGTTGTCTCTGCTTCAGCTTTGGGCGATGGAGTGGCTTCGGCTTCGTTCTATCACGTTTCTCAGATCCTCGGGGTGAACCCTCCGTGGCCCTTCCGACGTGCGCCATGGGCACGGACCCAGTGATTATGGTGATGTCGGTCATTCCTAGAATCAGGTGTTCTGACCGACATCGCCTCAGAGGGTGAGGGAGCGCGGCGAGCGTTAAAGCGATACTCTGGTTAGTCCCAAGATCTCAGTTGGACTGTCTGACGCCCAACGAGTCATGAAATCATTCCTCGTATGGGGGTTGTGACTATTGGAATCGGCACGCCGGTGCTCCATGACATCGAGATGGGCGTGAGGGAAGTCGAAGGCCTGAATGCGCACCTTCGTCGCCCCGCGCACGCCATCGTTTTGGGGAGTAGGGATGGCGGTTTGGCGGACATGACCGGCGGTTTGAACACGAGCGAGCGCGTCCAACATCGCCGTGAGCCTGTCGATCCGCGCAGATAAGGCGTCGACGATGTTGGGAGGTGGAGTAGAACCGCCTCCGACTCCGTTGTGGAGGACGGGACGGCTCGTGCTGGGATCGTTGTGATGATCGCTGGCCATCGAATCGAAGGCAGAAGATCAACTTTCTTTGGTAAGAGAGCGTTCCTACAGACGGCACCAATTTATGGAGGTCAGAATCTCTCTCAGATGTTGTCCCCCGTCGATCTCACTGCCAACGGTACTAAATGGTTGCGATTTGAGATGAAGGTTAAGCGTGTGGATCTCAATAGGCTGTTGGTTGTTATTGACGCCGAGCTACCTGCAAGGGAAGTTCCAGGGTGGAAAACCACCATAGGACCCTCCAATGATCAAGTAAGTACCGAGGAATATTAGGGCAGGGTAGCGGAGTATTGGAATGAGTTCGAGATACCTGAGTCGTCTGGAAGAGGGGTTTATATAGCGGTCGCATGGAGCGAGCCGATGCGAGATTCTCACCGTCTGTTACGCCCCGCGTCACGCTCGCGTTGATGGCAGGATACGCCCATTAATGGCGAGATACGCTAGCGTGGGATGCGGGACGTGGAGCGACGGAGACTCATTAAGGCAAGATATACAGAGCCGTTACGGTGACGCTCGGGCTTTGTGCTTCCGGCCAAACAGGGACACTGAGGAATCTCATATACAGGATAGCTCGGAGAAGAGCAAGTAAGTTGAGGAGTCTCAGCTCCGTGATTGCTCGGGGACGAATGAGGGGGCTGAGGAAGCTTAGCTTCGTGATAGCTCGGAGACAAGCGAGGAGGCTGAGGATAGCTCGAAGGCGAGCTTGTAGCAGGCCCCTAGGCGAATAGGGAATGTACTCCCGGAAGGTCTCCGAAGGGTCGGATGCAATCTCGAAGACGAGGTGTCGAGGTACGTCCCTAAGGCATCATATTTATGCCAGCTCCGCAGCCCCCAAGAACCTAATGGGCTTACGTGGACGACACGTCAGCTGCCACGTGCCGTGATCTAGGGAATTCACTCTTAGGAGTATCATCACTATGATTACAGGAAACTTAATAATAATCCATTTCAATCTTCAATATGCTAACTTGATCAAACATGAAAACCAACCCAACCCCAATTAATCCTGTGTAATAAATAATAAATAGAGCAATACTTTACTTACTGGGCTTGAAATTCTATCATAATTCATCTAAGAGACAAAATGATGGGACCTGCAGTTTCCAATGTTTGGTTGCCTTGGGAGTCTTATCGCACCTTGTTCCATCTCCGAGAAAAGAACAATGGAATCTTCTAGAAAAAGAAAAAAAACACAGTTGAAAGTCAAAACAATGCTCCTTTGATTTCCACGCTTTCATATTCGATTCCTTCTAACCCTTGACGACAACGTACGGCTAGAGATTAAAGAGGGCCCGCCATAAAAGAAAAAAGTAGTTTGAAACATAGAGAATTCTTAAAAATGGCATTTTGACTTCTACACAGAAACCTTCTTCTTGTCTTTTATTTTTCTTTAATTTTTTTATAAAAAAAAATTTCAATTTTTCATTTTGAATATCTTATCAAGAAGTTCCACCGACCAAGCATACTAATGCGGCATTTTTTAAAAGAAAATTGGCAAAAATATTGTATAATTTATATCAATAGCTTTTTTTTTGCACGTGCACATATAAAGTGGCGTGTATAAAAACACGAGCACATAATATGTATGTGTGATCATTTCGTAATCTGAAATCTGATTCCTATAAGAAATAAACGTTAACTCTTGCAATCTGAATGTTATTTCATTTTCATAACTGATTCTATTTGTGGTAACTATAATAAATATATAAATTAACACCGATTAAGAATATGCATAATTACAGAATTATATATAGCAAATTAAACCTAAAAGATTGATGAAAATTAAAATATTTAAAAAGTTTATATTGTGAAAGTAATTGCGTAATTACATATAGCCTTAGAAATATAATATTTATTTATAAAGCTGCTTAAAATTAATTTAGGATACATATATATGTAACCATATGGTAACTATTGGGGTTTCCTTTTGAAAAGAGTATTGTACCACTTTGACCATATTGTACATACACCAACTTCTACCGTATTGCAATCCTTATTGTATTGAAGGCTTTGAGGGTAAACCATGAATTTATTGGTATGGGTTGGCATATTTTGGTGCCGGGGTTCTATGAGATTTCTCCCCCATTATCTTATGAAAATGAGAGACTTTTTGTTTCATCCCAATATGTTCGAGTCATAATAATAATATTAGAGAAATAGAGATAATTTCAAAATTCCAAAGATTTCCACGTCCCCTATCCCCACCCCCCATACAAGACTATAATTACAACAAACTGTTACCGCTCGATGTGATGTTAGTTTTTTTCCCTTTCCATTTGTCGCTTGCATTTACATTCAATTTGAACAATCAAATGATGCCCGTCTATTTGAGTCAAAACAGCCAAGACGATTGAATAAACCAATAAGAAATTATCTGCATATATTTGTTTATTTCCAATATTGAACCTAATTTTCAAAATTACTTTACATAAATGAGCTTTTAACATAATAATCGCTAAACTTGCTTAGGTAAAAAAGGAGAATGCACAAGTGAATCAAAAATTTTGTGTACAAGTTGGTACATAAATAATGCATGTAAATCAAAAAAAATCAATAATAGATGGATGCGCATGGAAGGGGTGTTGACGTAGCCCATATGCATTGTGCGTAAAAAATTAAATATGTATGCAAATTAAAATTCCAGCAAGGGTAAAACTGTAGTTTTTGGAATGGATGGGCCCACGGTTTCAAAGAGCGCGTAGACAGCTGTGGGTCCCATCCCACCCTACCCACATTTTTTCTTCTCTGCTGAAATGTTGGGATCGATTTTCTTCCCTTCACCAGTTTTCCAACCTATTCAAATCCAATAACCAATATTAACATAACAGAGAAATTTATGGTTGCGTGCGTTTAGAAGATCATTCAATCTAACTACTGCATTCTTGTTAATACTTGTATCTTAGTCTTATTACTCCTTTTAATAACAATTTTATTTGAAAAAAATGAGTGAGGTGGTGGATTTATTGAAATTTAACCAGCAGATTTACTGCATTTATTATAGCTTTTTTTGGTTAGTTATTATACATAAATATTTGTAATGTACAATGGCGAGAATTACACAAAAATACCTTTAATTATCATAAATCTTTACTTAGGTACCTTAAAGTTTTTTAATTATAGTAAAATATATACCTTAAGTGCTACTTTTAAGAGTATTTTTATGAAAAAGAATCTCTTGAAAACCTTAGTTTAAAGCCTTTTATTGTAATGAATATATTTTAAGGCATTTTAGTGAAAAATCATGATAGTTTAGGGTATTTTTGTGTAATTTCCCCTATACAATATGACGATAGTTCTCATACATGATTCACCATTAGTTTCCCTAAAAAAAAACGAAAAATGATTCCACTGTAGCCCATTGCCGAGACTTTACATAATTTTCATGCCATAAAGCATATTATATTCGACACTTAACTAACATAGAGTTATTCCGTATCAATTCAATAAAATATTTGATTTATCCTAAAGAAATATATCAAAAACATGTATAAGTATCTATTATAATCACAAAACTCGAGAGTTCTCGATTTAATTTTAAACTTGTACTAACAAATGTTTGTTGAATCCCACGTGTCATTCTTATGGAAAAAGAAATTGAAAATATAAATCAACAACAAATTTTTTTTTCCAAAACCACACACAAAGACATAATAACTACTTATCTAATAAAACAAAAACTGCCTTTTACTTCATGAATTAAAACTAATTTGAAATCATGGTTTAAAACAACCTTCACAGGTCATTAAACTAACGATTATTGTTTAGCGTAAAGAAAAAACTGAAGAACAAGGAAAAAGAATAGGCAACGGAACCAAATAAACGATGTTTTTCCTTTTTCCCATATATTTCTTATTATGATCAACGAGTTCTTTTTTCTAATTTACATTTTTCAAGATTTTATGTTTAGATGATAAATCTGATGATGCTCAATATCGGCAATCTCCAGGATCAAGACACGTGGCAGATGACGTGTCCCAAGACTCAGAAGAAGGGGCCCACGGGACCCGACCTGCAAGCACAAGCTAGCCCTCCTCGGGACTCCCTGCAAATTAGCTTTCTCGGCCCCTCAGCTCGCCTCGAGCTGCCACAGGACCAAGACTCCTCGGCCTCCTCGTTCGTCCCCGAGCTTCCGCCGAGGCCGTCTTCCTCGGCCCTCCGACCAACTCCACCAATCACAGGCGTATCCGCCGCTCCGCGAATCTCGCCATGCGCAGATTTTGCGCTAGCAACGTCCCATGTTCCACGCCATCACGATCCCCATTAATGGGCGATCCGCTCTCTATGCGGGCGTGACGCCGGGAGCGCAACTGTCGGCGAGATTCTCGCGCCTGCTGCTACGTGCCGCCACCGTTATATAAACCCCCATCACAGAGGGGTCAAGTAAGCCATTTTTTACTCTTCTAGGCCGTTACTCTGCTCGGATCTCATCACTAACTTGATCGTCGGAGGGTCCTTGGTGGTATCAAACCACCCCGGGACTTCTTTGCAGGTAGTCGGCACAAAACACCTCATTCCACTTCTTCCTCCAAAACCCATTGAGACCTACATGCAACAGGAGATAATTAACAAAGTCCACCGGGAGATCAACGGAAGACAACATCTGACGGAGACCCGAAAGGGACGTCCATCAGTTGGCGCCGTCTGTGGGAAACACTCCACAAAACACAAAGTTGGCCTTCCGATCTCCGCCCAAATGGCAAGCAGCCACCCTGAAGATCCCGGTACCAGCCGCCGCCTTCCACTCACCGAAGGCGGGGATGAGCCTCCTCCAATGACCGTCATCAACGCTCTCGCAGGCCGGATAGATCGGCTGCAATCCTTCGTGGAGGCCCTCGTCCGCGTCCAAACGGCCGGGCCTGGGCCCCAGATCACCGCTCCACCGCCTCCAGAAGGCTCTGCCCCCGTCTGGACGGCTGACCACTAACAGGAAACAACTCCTGGCCACCGATCTCTCGAACCGGTGCTCCCTGAGGCCCGCTGGACGCCCCACGGCTCCACACCAAGATCCGCCGCCAGAACGTCCCGGCCCGAGCCTCTACGTGACCCTTATCCCCCTGAGGAGATGTCAGTCACCTCGCCTATCCACAGGCGTGGTCGACACCAGCACACTCGACAGGGCCGCACGGAAGGGGTTCACCTCGGCGGTCCCAGAGCCACCTCGCCTCGGGACCTGAGACACCTCGTCGAGAGGAACCGAGGCCGCTCCCAGACGCAGGTCACCCGCAGCGGAGGCCAGGGATCCCAAGGCGCCGATTCTTCGGTATACCACGGTTGGCTCGACACCCTCGAAAAGAAAATCGAGGGCATGCGCCGGGAGGCCCACCTCTCGAGCGACGGGGCTAAGTATGCCTCCGACTCGCTCACAAAGCCATTCACCGAGGAACTGCTCGCCGTCCACGTCTCCTCGTGCAACAAGCCCCCAAAGGTCTCTCTGTTCGACGGGAAAACCGACCCGAAGGACTATTTGGACGCTTTCACCGCGGGGATGAGCTTCCAGGATTACTCCGACGCCGCCCAGTGTAGAGCCTTTCCGGCCACCTTTATCCGCGCAGGTCGGGACTGGTTCCAGGGGCTCGAGCCCTGCTCGATTTCGACCTTCGACGAGCTAGCTACCCAGATCCTCGGCCATTTCGTGAGGAACCGTCGACAGAAGCGCACGGTCGACTACCTCTTCACGGTTAAGAGTGGGGACAAGGAAACGTTCAAGGCCTACATTACCCGTTTCTACAACGCCCTTCTCGAGGTCCCCGAGCACCGGGACGAAACCGTCATCACGGCGCTTAGGTCTGGTCTAAGGCACAAGGAATGGTTACGCTCTTTCGCGTTGGCGCAACCTAAGACAATGGCCGAGATCAAGGCGTGAACCGAGCGTGAGGTTCAGCTGGAATCCGAGGTGAATGCTAATCTCCCCCGGGCAGAACGGTCCGACCAAAAAAAGAGGGCTCGGGAGGAGAGGCCGGAGCGTCAGCAGCCCTACCACCCGAAGTTCCAGGAGTATACCCCCCTCAACGTCTCCCTCGCAGTGTTGCTGGAAGAGGCCCAGAACGAGGGGTTCTTCAAGTTCCCTCCAATCCCGCGTCAGGACGCAAAGCAAACCCGGGGCCCCTACTACGCTTTCCACCGGGTACTGGGCCACGCCACGGAGGACTGCAAACAACTGAGGGACTACATCGAAGAGCTCATCCGGTCTGGGCACCTCGCCGCCTATTTGAAGGACAAACGGCAGGCCGACCGCGAGCAGGAGCAGCATCACCCTCCCGCCGACCTGACCATTAGACAGATCATGCTCATTTCGGCGGACGGCCAGCCCAGAGCTCAGGGAGCCCCATACCCTAGGCCAAGCGCGGAGGCCAACAGCCCCTCAGGGAGCTCGACCCAAGCCAATAAAGTCATCTACTAGCCTATACCTTTCTTTTAAAGCAATGTAAATTCTTCCTAGGATCTATTGTTAATTTAATAAAGATCAATGGAGCATTGCGAAAAGGAAAGAAAAACTTTGTTTATTCAAAAGGTATTATGGGCTCCTCAGCCATACATGCAAAAAGAAAAGAAAATTACAACAGTGGGGGAAGGGGGTGCAGCGAGCACTGCTCGTGGTACTCGGTAAAGATCTCCGCCAACCGGGGCCTCGCAAGGTCCAACCTCTGTCCCCGGTTCCCCCTCCCCCCCGCGTCGATCCCGAGCCTCAGCTCATATCACTTGCGGACGAGCGCCTCTGAGCGGGCCAGCCGGTTCGCGGAGATTAGGCCGAAGCGCCTTAAAGACCGCAGCTTGCCCACGGCCTCGTCATAGATGTAACAACCCTAATTTTCATATACACTTTTCTGTACAAATTTTTAAATTTTTTTTTTTAAAAACCATAAAGAAGTATTTTAATCTAAGCAAAAGATATATATAATTAATTATTTTGTTTTTAAATAATTTCATTTTTAGTGTACATTAAATTGTTTTTAAACTTAAAGTGTACTTTGATATTTAATACTGCTGATATCATTTTAAGTAACTATTTTTCTACAATAATTACAAGAAGGAGCTTGTAGCTCATTGGTAATACCTTGCATTGTTGAACCAAGCCACCAGAGTTCGAATCCCATACCCCATATTATTTTTAATATGGATTTTTTAAAAACCTTTAGAATACCAAGAGTTTACACGTGCATATCTCACAAAAACCCCACTACACCCAAAGATGTAACACTTGAAAAGGGTAGATGAACCGCCGGGAGAGATCCAGGTCACCGGACTCGGTCGGGAATCGGCCAACTCGGCCTTGACTCGGCAGACTCAGTGATCCTACCGAGTCACGGCCGAGTCACCCCCTTTTAGGCCGATTCCGGCAAGGGTCACAACATGAAAGTTGTGTCTTTTGGTATTCCCTACTCACCTGCAAAGTTTCATCCCAATACCACTTCCAGAGCTCTTTAAAACCCCCAATTACTCCACTTTTAATACATTTTTATTACATTTTATCACATTTTTATTTTTTAACTTTTCATCTACCCTAACCCTAACCCTAACCCTAGCCTAGCCCTATATAAAGGCCCCTACCCTCTACCTTTTCCCCTCACAACTCTAAGCATACTCTCTAAAACTCTTGAGAACTTGGTGCAAAGAGCGAGAAGCGAAGCGCTGCCGAAACCGACGACGGATTCCGGCGACCGGATCAAGACCGACGTGACGTTTCCGACGAATCGGCAACCACCACACCTTTTAGAACGCTTAGCTTGTCCAAACCCGTAAGTCCCAACCTTCTACCTCTCTTTTCTATATTTGCAAAATACGACTTTTTGAAACCCGACGGAAATCGGACAAACCGATTTCCGATTCGGTTTTTCTTAAAAATTCCACTTGTCACCTAATACATATTATCAACCCTCTTGCATGTTGACTATTAATCACCCTTAAGTCAAATTTAATTGTACTTTTCCACATGAAATGACAAGTTCTTTAGAAAACCGTATTTCTTGCATAAAAATACCATCAAGTTAAATTTTAATGTTCTATTTAGATACCCCACTCCTAATCATGTTTATTTTGATAACAAAACTTGTTTCATTCAATTTGGATGAAATTTCACACATGAAATGATAACGTTTATGAATACCGTATTCTTGCACCTTAATACCCTTAAGTTTAACATAGCTTATTTCACCTTGAAACTTCACCAAAATTTAATATAAGTCACGGGGTAATGACCTACCCTTACACACACTCATTATAACCCTAATTGATAAATAAAAAAAATACAGAATACGATATTATAGGACTTTTTCACTAAAATACCATAACCTTTATAACTTTTAGTTTAACCTTTAAATTGTAAACTTTTCTAAATAAAACTTATATAAAATGAAAGCACGATTGGTCATGGACATCGATCGTTTATCTAAACTGTCTTGTGGGTCTAGGCAAGTGTGTCTAAGGCTAGTGGTTTTTAATTAGGCCCACGACTGTGGTTCCTTCCCACTTACCTGGCACTTACCTGGCTGCATTCGACGGTGAAGAGGCGATTTGAGGATTCTAATGACTCATCGTTTAGACCATAGAATATAGGTTAGATGGTCTAGGAAACCCTAACAACTAAAATATGGAGAACTATATACTTTTACAAATAAATACCCTATATTTAGAAAATCTTTTCCCTAAATTAAAAGTATTTATAAAACCTGAGCAAAGCGCCATTACAACCCATTCGTGGGGAACCTGTTAGGGATAGCACGGTTCATCGTGCACCCGCAGGCTAGTAGTGCGAGATTCAGACCTCCGCAAGGAGCATTCGGTCTCGAAAGGTTTAAATACAATATTTAAGGAAAGTAATATTTTTTGTAAATAAAATATTCATTTAAAAATCATTTAAGTGTTTTATTATATATAATTATCATTTAAACACTTATTTTGTTATAATATCAAGTTTCCACTTTTTCCTAAAAATCATAGATTAAAAGTTACATTAAAATACCACGAATTTCAAATAAACAATTAATACTTTTATTAGGATATATTCACTAGAATAACACAAATAAAATTCACATCCATTACAATAATAAAGACGATTATTAAATACTTGAGGTATATTTTGAAAACTATACAAAAGTACTTTTTACATAAAACCCCCTCAAGTTTCACAAATTACAATAAGGCCCCTAGCTAATATTGAACTTCAAATTATCTTTCTTTTAGTCTGACTCGGGTTAGAGTCTGACTAATTCTGACTTGAATATAATTCAAGTCAATCTATATTTCAATCATATTCCAACACAACTTGAAATCGTGAATCCCTGAATACAGTTAACAATATATTCATTTTTGACTGAATCAAACCATGGATATTCATTCCATTATCCTGATATTCCATTTACCTGATTATACAGTTGCAACATGTTTACTGATATCATGGTTTTGGTCAGTCACTCAATTTACATATTCCATTACTACAACACTGTTAAAACATTACGGGGTTTAAAGGGGTAGATTGGTACGGAAGATGTTAAAAGTGGAATGAGGTGGTCAGATTAAGACACCTAACCTATATTCAGTTGCTGTTGTACCGTAGCATAACGGTTCCTTGTACTCTCCGTTTGCACTGATCTCTAGCATATAGAGATCCCCCTCGTATACACTGGCATTCTTCTGTACCAAGCTACAAACAACTGCGTTAAACAATATTCCATAATATTCTACAACATAATACTCTAGAAAATACTGTTACTCTGCCATTCTCACTCCACTTTTCTTTGGGACTTACCGAGCGACCTGTTCGCTGACGACATTCTATTTCTTTCTTCTTTGAATGTCGTCAGGTGCGTTTGACCAAGTTGAGACCGAGCCAACAACTGAAGATTTGGAGCAGTTCCAAGAAGATCCAGAGCTCTAGACTTTGTACTTGTTCTTTCCAGTATTTCCTTTTATTATTATGCCACTGTTTAGGCATTGTTTTCTTTTTTTCATTCAAGTTGTATTTTCATTTCATGCATTGTATAAAGAATGTTATTAATAAAAGTTGCTGTTATCTCAATCTCATTTGTCTCTTGTGATTATTTTATATTGCTTAGTTACGCTTAGCGTATGTACTTCTGAGTACATACGTAGCGGGCCTCGTCACGACCACTTCGCCGTACATTGGGAAGCGGGGCGTGACAGGTTTTGTTGGTGGCCCATGCAGGTCAGAGCTGTATGAATCCCTGTCATGCAGTTCTGGTCTGCGTGAACAACCTAAGCAATATAACACAAGAACCAGCAACTAAAACATTCTTTACAATTCATGTTCTTTGAATCTTGCAAATCTCTATTTCTTGAATCTTACCGTTTCATATTCCTTGAAACTTATCATTTCATATCCATTGAATCTATCCTAACCCTATTCTTTCACTCACAATCACCAAATTGTTTTGAAACTGTTACACTTTCCTTTTACAAATTTCGAGGACGAAATTTTTTATAAGGAGGGTAGAATGTAACAACCCTAATTTTCATATACACTTTTCTGTACAAATTTTTAAATTTTTTTTTTTAAAAACCATAAAGAAGTATTTTAATCTAAGCAAAAGATATATACAATTAATTATTTTGTTTTTAAATAATTTCATTTTTAGTGTACATTAAATTGTTTTTAAACTTAAAGTGTACTTTGATATTTAATGTTGCTGATATCATTTTAAGTAACTATTTTTCTACAATAATTACAAGAAGGAGCTTGTAGCTCATTGGTAATACCTTGCATTGCTGAACCAAGCCACCAGAGTTCGAATCCCATACCCCATATTATTTTTAATATGGATTTTTTAAAAACCTTTAGAATACCAAGAGTTTACACGTGCATATCTCACAAAAACCCCACTACACCCAAAGATGTAACACTTGAAAAGGGTAGATGAATCGCCGGGGGAGATCCAGGTCACCGGACTCGGTCGGGAATCGGCCAACTCGGCCTTGACTCGGCCGACTCAGTGATCCTACCGAGTCACGGCCGAGTCACCCCCTTTTAGGCCGATTCCGGCAAGGGTCACAACATGAAAGTTGTGTCTTTTGGTATTCCCTACTCACCTGAAAAGTTTCAGCCCAATACCACTTCCATAGATCTTTAAAACCCCCAATTACTCCACTTTTAATACATTTTTATTACATTTTATCACATTTTTATTTTTTAACTTTTCATCTACCCTAACCCTAACCCTAACCCTAGCCTAGCCCTATATAAAGGCCCCTACCCTCTACCTTTTCCCCTCACAACTCTAAGCATACTCTCTAAAACTCTTGAGAACTTGGTGCAAAGAGCGAGAAGCGAAGCGCTGCCGAAACCGACGACGGATTCCGGCGACCGGATCAAGACCGACGTGACGTTTCCGACGAATCGGCAACCACCACACCTTTTAGAACGCTTAGCTTGTCCAAACCCGTAAGTCCCAACCTTCTACCTCTCTTTTCTATATTTGCAAAATACGACTTTTTGAAACCCGACGGAAATCGGACAAACCGATTTCCGATTCGGTTTTTCTTAAAAATTCCACTTGTCACCTAATACATATTATCAACCCTCTTGCATGTTGACTATTAATCACCCTTAAGTCAAATTTAATTGTACTTTTCCACATGAAATGACAAGTTCTTTAGAAAACCGTATTTCTTGCATAAAAATACCATCAAGTTAAATTTTAATGTTCTATTTAGATACCCCACTCCTAATCATGTTTATTTTGATAACAAAACTTGTTTCATTCAATTTGGATGAAATTTCACACATGAAATGATAACGTTTATGAATACCGTATTCTTGCACCTTAATACCCTTAAGTTTAACATAGCTTATTTCACCTTGAAACTTCACCAAAATTTAATATAAGTCACGGGGTAATGACCTACCCTTACACACACTCATTATAACCCTAATTGATAAATAAAAAAAATACAGAATACGATATTATAGGACTTTTTCACTAAAATACCATAACCTTTATAACTTTTAGTTTAACCTTTAAATTGTAAACTTTTCTAAATAAAACTTATATAAAATGAAAGCACGATTGGTCATGGACATCGATCGTTTATCTAAACTGTCTTGTGGGTCTAGGCAAGTGTGTCTAAGGCTAGTGGTTTTTAATTAGGCCTACGACTGTGGTTCCTTCCCACTTACCTGGTACTTACCTGGCTGCATTCGACGGTGAAGAGGCGATTTGAGGATTCTAATGACTCATCGTTTAGACCATAGAATATAGGTTAGATGGTCTAGGAAACCCTAACAACTAAAATATGGAGAACTATATACTTTTACAAATAAATACCCTATATTTAGAAAATCTTTTCCCTAAATTAAAAGTATTTATAAAACCTGAGCAAAGCGCCATTACAACCCATTCGTGGGGAACCTGTTAGGGATAGCACGGTTCATCGTGCACCCGCAGGCTAGTAGTGCGAGATTCAGACCTCCGCAAGGAGCATTCGGTCTCGAAAGGTTTAAATACAATATTTAAGGAAAGTAATATTTTTTGTAAATAAAATATTCATTTAAAAATCATTTAAGTGTTTTATTATATATAATTATCATTTAAACACTTATTTTGTTATAATATCAAGTTTCCACTTTTTCCTAAAAATCATAGATTAAAAGTTACATTAAAATACCACGAATTTCAAATAAACAATTAATACTTTTATTAGGATATATTCACTAGAATAACACAAATAAAATTCACATCCATTACAATAATAAAGACGATTATTAAATAATTGAGGTATATTTTGAAAACTATACAAAAGTACTTTTTACATAAAACCCCCTCAAGTTTCACAAATTACAATAAGGCCCCTAGCTAATATTGAACTTCAAATTATCTTTCTTTTAGTCTGACTCGGGTTAGAGTCTGACTAATTCTGACTTGAATATAATTCAAGTCAATCTATATTTCAATCATATTCCAACACAACTTGAAATCGTGAATCCCTGAATACAGTTAACAATATATTCATTTTTGACTGAATCAAACCATGGATATTCATTCCATTATCCTGATATTCCATTTACCTGATTATACAGTTGCAACATGTTTACTGATATCATGGTTTTGGTCAGTCACTCAATTTACATATTCCATTACTACAACACTGTTAAAACATTACGGGGTTTAAAGGGGTAGATTGGTACGGAAGATGTTAAAAGTGGAATGAGGTGGTCAGATTAAGACACCTAACCTATATTCAGTTGCTGTTGTACCGTGGCATAACGGTTCCTTGTACTCTCCGTTTGCACTGATCTCTAGCATATAGAGATCCCCCTCGTATACACTGGCATTCTTCTGTACCAAGCTACAAACAACTGCGTTAAACAATATTCCATAATATTCTACAACATAATACTCTAGAAAATACTGTTACTCTGCCATTCTCACTCCACTTTTCTTTGGGACTTACCGAGCGACCTGTTCGCTGACGACATTCTATTTCTTTCTTCTTTGAATGTCGTCAGGTGCGTTTGACCAAGTTGAGACCGAGCCAACAACTGAAGATTTGGAGCAGTTCCAAGAAGATCCAGAGCTCTAGACTTTGTACTTGTTCTTTCCAGTATTTCCTTTTATTATTATGCCACTGTTTAGGCATTGTTTTCTTTTTTTCATTCCAGTTGTATTTTCATTTCATGCATTGTATAAAGAATGTTATTAATAAAAGTTGCTGTTATCTCAATCTCATTTGTCTCTTGTGATTATTTTATATTGCTTAGTTACGCTTAGCGTATGTACTTCTGAGTACATACGTAGCGGGCCTCGTCACGACCACTTCGCCGTACATTGGGAACCGGGGCGTGACAGAAGTCTTGGGATGGGTGACCTTCTGGGAAGTGGCCCCTGGTCGGGTCCGGTTCACTCTAAAGGGAAAAACCGTGCGGTTTCGGCCAAAGCGGACAATACCATCTGTACTGAGGCGTGGGGCGTTACAATAGAGCAGCTCAGACAGGGGGTTGTAAAGCCCCAGCGACGCCCTCCAGATGGAGTACATCAGCAGCTGCAGCAGGGAGGAGCGTCTGGGGAGCAGCCGACCTAAATGGTCCTCAATGCTCCCGTAGACCAACTGCACCGTGTCCTCGGTGCAGTACGGGTCGTAAAGGTACACATCTTCAAAGCGGACAATGTCGGGGATGGTAAACGGGAAGTCCTGCATTCTTGACGACCTGTTTACGAAGGATGGAAGGACCAGTACTCCTTCAGCCTTATATAGCCCACTGCGCAGCCCAACTGTCGCCCGCTTTCACCCAGGGAGTCGCCACCACGCGGCAGCCATCAAGCCTTCTCCGGTGGAATCGAAGCGACACGCCCCTAGCGCTTCGCCTCCCCCCGCATTCAATACGCTAGCTACGCGCGTCGTTGCCCCGACCGTTCCGATTCCCCGCACCTACAGCTGGACGATTGGGCTATACCTCGTCAAGATTCAACCCGGCAGCTACCCTGCTCGGTCATCCCCAGCGGGCAGCTTCCCTGCCACAACGCCGGGGGATCAAAAATCCCTCCCAGAGACAGTCGAGCACGAGGATCCCTCGCTCGACTATCCCCAGCGGGCAGCTTCCCTGCCACAACGCCGGGGATCAGAAAGCCCTCCCAGAGGCAGTCGAGCCCGAGTATCTCTAGCTCAGCTATCCCCAGCGGGCAGCTTCCCTGCCACAACGCCGGGGATCAAAAAGCTCTCCCAAAGGCAGTCGAGCCCGAGGATCCCTCGCTCGGCTATCCTTCAGGACAAAAGCCCTCGCCTAGAGGCACTGGGAAGTAACCCTGCCCGGCCAAGAGTCCTTGGTAGGCTTCTACAGCCCCTCCTGCGCTAAGGACCGTTCCTGCCAAAAAATTTCTGCGCAAAAGAGCCCAAGGTATCAAATGGCAGCGATACGTTTAAGAAAATATGAATCAGTATTTTCCGGGCTATATTTTGACAAACTCCCGAATTTGAAACAGCTAAATTCTGATGGTATCAAAAGCGTCTCGAAAAAGCCTTCGATTTGATATATTATGGGACTCATAATTCATCCGGGATCAAAAGTTATGAGGCATCACGTGCTCACATGTGACCGGGCATCACGTGCCCACACGTGACCGGGCATCACGTGCAGACACGTGACCATTTACAGGCAAAGCCTATATGCACCGAATAAAATAAATAATTGGAAATAATTAATCAGTGGGGTCACGTGCCAACACGTGATGGGCCTTTAAACCCACTGAAAAGAATTAAAGGTATAATAAAACACTAAGGAAAAACCCCAATGGGGCATCACGTGCCCACACGTGACCAAGGGTCACGTACTGACACGTGATGTTTCCTTAGCTCTGTTAAAAGGCAGAATTAAATTCTGAATAAAAAATTTAATCAAGAAGGTCACGTGCCAACACGTGATAAGTTCCTAAACTCTTTAATTGATAGAATTAAATTCTATTTAATAATCAGATAAAGGGACCACGTGCCAACACGTGATAGAGTTTTAAAAGCCTTATGAAATTATAGAATTAAATTCTAATTAAGGGAAATCAAAGACCCAAACTGGGAAAATATTTCTTTAAATCTTTCCAAACAAAAAAGATGGTGCTTTGTAAAATGGAGCACCGTTGGATTAAAAATCCAATGGTGATTAAAAATCACCAATTTGTGGAAAGATTTTATACAAGGAAAGTTTTCCCTAAAATTCATCAAGAATAACAGACAGAATATCTTTTGGATTAAAAATCCAATGGTGAATAAAATTCATTGAGTGATCTAAAAGATCATGTTAGTTACAAAAACAACCAAAATCTTTCAATGAAAGATTCATAAAACAAATTGATTCTTTTCTTTCTCCTATAAATAGGAGCCAAGAAAAGAAGAGAAGGGATCTACTTTTTTGGGAGATAACAACAACAGAGAAAAAAGAGAGAGGAGAATTTAATTCTTAAGAGAGGAAAAAAAAGATCTCTTCAGAGAAAAGAAACCCTAGGTGAGAAAGGGGAAAGAGATTTAAGTTCCATAAAATAAATAGAATTTAATTCTCAACTTAAGAGTTTAACTTTTCTGAATAAGAACTTAGTTCCAGAAGTTGAGAATTTAATTCTCATCGGGGAGATTCTGCCATGCAGATCCAAAACTTAGAGGGAGAATTCAGTTTAAGGAATTTAATTCCCCCAAATTCATAGGAATTTAATTGCTCTAAAACAGAACTAGGGTTTAACCCTATATGAGAATTTAATTCTCCCAAATTCATAGGAATTTAATTCCTCCAAAATAGAACTAGGGTTTAACCCTATATGAGAATTTAATTCTCCCAAATTCATAAGAATTTAATTCCTCCTAAATGAAATTAGGGTTTCACCCTACATAAGAATTTAATTCTTCCACATGCATAGAAATTTAATTCTTTTAAAAATATAATTAGGGTTTAACCCTACAGAGAATCTAATTCTTAAAAATAAAGAGACTTGAAAGATCTCCATACATGTAAAGAACTAGATCACGTGTCCCCATGTGACCCTTAAACAAATCTTCCAAAATGAGAAGGGAAAAGATTGGAGGCAATGCCTCACGTGCTCCCATGTGACCTCCAAAACAAAGAGAATAAAAGCAAAGGCAATGCTGGCTTTGGGCGCTCTCACGTGTCCTCACGTGACCCCTAATAAACACTTTAATAATCAATACATGAATACCCATCACGTGTCAACACGTGATGGCCAGAAGATTAAAAAGTGTTTAACACTTATTTGCAGTTCTGAGAACAAAATAAAGGAGGTCTGGCCCCACCTTTGGGCGCCCTTACGTGCCCCCACGGGATCCCTTCCTTTTTAGTGTTTAACACTATTTTAAGTATTTCATTTCCAGTATTCAACACTGTTTTAAATACATCACGTGAGGACACGTGACCACCAGATATTTTCTAGTGTTTAACACTATTTTAAAGCCAATCTTAGCCAAATTGGCTAAGTTTTCAGAGGTAAAAACCTCTCCTTTAACTAAATCTCAAAATTGAGTAAAACTCAGAGCTATAATGTTTAATGCTCAGTCAAAGACAAAAATATATCAGAGCCCTCAAACTCTGGTTTGGCATTGCTAAATAATGTGGGCTTGAACCCAGACAAATGTTTAATGGTTCAACAAAGAGCCATTATTTCTAATTTCATTGGATTTAGTCCAAACTGGCCATAAGTCCTCAATTTAGATTTAACTGAGCCAATGTGCTCATAATCTAATAAATTGATCTTAGTTCCAAATTGGACTACCGATCCCCAAATCAACTTTGGTTCGAGGGTACATCTCTTTACTTCTCTGATATTTGTCGTTGTAATCCTTCAACGTCTTCAGAGAGCTGACGGGTCTCGACAACCACAAATTTCATGGACTGTGGGGTCCTTAAGCCCATGGACTACGATGTCCTTAACCTTGACTGCGAGGTCTTTAAACTCACGGACTATGATGTCCTTAACCTTGACTGTGAGGTCTTTAAACTCACGGACTATGATGTCCTTAATCTCGGACTGTGGGGTCCCTTTAAACCCACGGACTATGATGTCCTTAACCTTGGACCACCATGTCTTTAAACTGGTAATCGACCGCAATGTCTCTAAACTAAACAACAGAGGCCAAATACTCTTTTGTTGGATCTAAATAATCCCGTTAAGTAGATCTTAGTCTAAAATTAGACTAACGTATTCTTAACAAATGGTTAAGTTGACCTTAGTCTAAAATTAGACTAACGTGTTCTTAACAAACTGTTAAGTTGATCTTAGTCTAAAATTAGACTAATATATCCTTAACAAACGTTTAAGTTGATCTTAGTCTCAAATGAGATTAACGTATCCTTAAACCCAACCCCAAACCCAAATCTAAGAAAATACGGATTTGGACTAATCCACGCCCTACGGGCGACAACATAAATTAGTCTCCGTATACAATCCACGGGCAACCAAAAACAAAACAAACACACACGACACGAAGTGACCATCTGGAGAAGGGGAAAGTGGTTACCGCGATGCGGTAGCGTAATTAACTGCAGGGGCTTGCGCCTGCAGGGAAGAGCGTCCCCACAATCAAAAACCCCTCAAATGAGGGGGAATCTGACGAAGTCTGCTATATCGGCCGCATCCGTTTAAACCTTCGATACATGGTGTTATAAATCAACTTGGCATTTTCGGAGAGGTGGACGGATAGCACCAATTAGTATCTGCCCCGAATTTAGGCGAGACGTTCACCGCGTCTTCGCGCGTCTTTTCGACGGAGAACAAGGACCAAAGTCCTCCCAGAAGCAGGCGAGTCCTTGCTTGGCTATCCCCGGCTGGTAGCTTCCTACCACAACCGACAGGGATCAAAGTCCTCGCCAAGAGGCACTGGGCAGTAACCCTACTCAGTTCCCATCCTGAGGGATCAAAGCCCTCGCAAGAGACAACCGAGCAGCTATCCTGCTCGGCCAACTCCGGCTGGTAGTTCCCTACCCTCGATGCCAGGGATCAAAAGTCCTCACAAGAGGCACCAGAGCGGCTACCCCGCTCGTTCATCCCAGGCTGGTAGTTGCCTACCCACGACACCAGAGGTCAAAGCCCTCGCCAAGAGGCAACCGCACAGTTTCACCGCCCGGTTATCCTTAGTGGGCTTCTTACAGCCCTTCCAGCGCTAAGGACCCAAGTCCTTCCAGGGGCAGTCAAGTCCCTGCTCGGCCATCCCTGACGGGTAACTCCCCTACCACAACGCTAGGGACCAGAAAGCCCTTGCAAGAGGCGACAGGGCAGCTACCCTGCTCAGTCACCCCCGGATAGTGGTCAATGCTCGAAATCAGAGATGCCCTGTGGCCCGTGGAGGATCCGAGACCCCAGTGAGGGGCGTCGGGTCTATCTAAGTCTAAATGATCTCCCCTCGACTCCGGGGCCCAGGGGGATACCTCCTCGGCAGCGCTTGGCACACTCATTGGCCAGTGATTGAAGTCAACTCGACAGACGATCGCCAGACAGATGGCCAACCAGACATAAAAGCACAACGGTACAAGCAAAGATATTTTATGAGCATTCTTCATAAACAGATGGTAGAGCACAATTCTATGGAGCCGAAGAAAAACTTTATTACTGCCAAAGACAAAAGTTTTACAAAGGGTATATTTTGGGCTCCCCAACCTTACAAAATTCAAGAAAACAAAATAAAAGGAGGAGAACGGGGGCTCTACACCTCGGGGCCAGGTACGACCTCGAGGTTGTAATACCCAGTTCTTTTATAGGCCAATAGCCGTATTTTATTAATAAGGGTCATTTACAAATTTACCTATTCATACTTATAATTATTTTAAGTATTTAAAAATCCCTTTTTCCGAAAACTAATTCTATTACTTAAACCCCTTTTCATTTTTCCCCTTTATTATTTTCTCTTTCTATACCCGCTCCCCTATAAATATTTAGCTTATTCTAACAAATAAGCCTCCAGATATTTTCCTGAATTTTCTACAAATTTTCTGTATCTTTCCAGAATATAATCCGGGTCTGTCTGATTTAAATATATACATTTTATATATCTTTTATTTAATTTAATTTATTAAAACTCATAACCTAAAACTAAATTATTTTTCCCTTCCCTTTTATTTTTCTCCTTCTATTTAGTCCAGCCCATGTCCATTTTTCCCAAATTCCTTCTATTTTTCCGGCCCATCCAACTTCTATTAAATTTCCCTTAAATAATTTCCCATTTTTAACCCAGCCCGGCCCACCTTCCCCTACTCCTTTTTATTGTTTTTTTTCTCCTTGGGCGGCCCAGCCCAATCAACCTAACCCGACTCGCTCGCCTCCTCTTCGTCCCCACTATGCTTCCTTTCCCGCGCGTCCCCTGGCCACGTCGCCAACGTTCCCTGACCGCCGCGACCGCTTCTTACGCACCCACGCTCCGCGACGCGCGCTCCCTCCTACGACTTGCTCCCCCAACGGCCTTCTCCTCCTTCTCTCTCCCTCTCAAACTTTCCCTCGCCGAGCCCACTGCACCCACTCTCTTCACTTCACCCTCGATTCCCTTACCTCACCGTGACCATCAACCACTGAGATTCATCGTCGACGACAACTACGACGCCTCGGGCTCCTCCCTCGCATCTCTTTCCTCTTCACCCACCGCCTACACGCCGAGCCCACACTGCCGAACACAAAACACCACCCCTTCACCACGACGAGCCCCCTCGCTGCCGCCGTCGGCACCCAGCACGACCACCGACGACCGCTCTTCTGAGCCCTGATGACGACGACGACTGCACCCCCCTCATCGAGCCTCCCCTCCATCTTCAGCCGCCACCAAGATCCCCGGCACACCGAACCCACGCCGCACCCATCATCCGCGCCCGTCTCGCTCCTCTTCATCGCCTCTCTCTTCTCCGACTCCCGATGCCGAGCCCCCGCTAGCGCCTCCGTCGACCCGTCGTCACCAGGTGAAATCTCTCTCTGTCTCTCTCTCTCAATCTCTCAGTCTCTCTCGGTCTCTCTCTAAATCTCTCTCTAAATCTCTCTCTGTTCTCTAATCTCTCTCTCTCTAACTCTCTCTCCCTCTCTCTCTAAAATCTCTCTGTCTCTCTCTAAATCTCTCTCTCTCTTTCTCTCTCTCTAAATTTCTTTCTCTTTATCAGCATCTTTACCTCCCTCACATCAAAACAAGGAACAACATGGAGCGGTGAAGAAAAGGAGGGCACGGAGAGTAACCGGATTGAGTACAATTGTCTGATTCCAAAAGGCTGAACCGGTACTGCGTTCATGACGCGATCGTGCTGTTGCCACTGCAGTATTATTGTCGACTCGTCACCAGGCAAGTTTAATACTTGCTTCATGCTATTTCTTATATTACATTTCTAGTTACCAAAATTCCCACACTTACTTTCATGTAAATTGCTAGAGAACTTTGGATGGCCCGAATTATAATGAATACCCCTTAAGAGCTTGGTTGCAAGATAAGATCGTTTGCTCACATAAAATGCCGCCCCAATGATTGTCGTGAAACCTGAAATCCTTCGTTCGCCCCAAACTATAAAATTTATATTAAATCGTGTACCAACCGGATTTTAGCGTTTGACGGCTCGTAGTGAAGCTAACGGGTTAACCTACTGTAAAATATTGTTGATCACTGAATTGTAGTACAGTATGATAGAGATAACTGCGGTGGATTTTAATTCTGGACTGCAGTCCATAATGGAAATCCAGGTTAACTCCTGTCGTTAAACCCCTGTTTATCTCTGCTCATGTAAGAGAAGGCAAGGAATCCTATACCGTTATGTAGTAAATTGAATTATCTTCCTTATTCAACTGGTTTCATTGGTTTCCTCAACCGTTTGATATTTTTACTTCATTTTACCTTGTCGGCATGTCTTGCTGAATTCTGCAGAAGCAGATTTTACATCCCTAACTTAATCTGGCCATAACTCTCTGTTGGAGTAATAAAATACTGATCCGCCAATTGCGGTGGAAACCTGACTAGAAATACTAAATATAGTTCAACTGTGGAGTTGCCTAATTCTGATCCCAACTGGGATTAAATTGCGCTACGAGACGGACTTCCGATTCTGAAACCGGATTTCCAGCAGTGAACGCTTAAGATGAAATGGCCATATCTAGTGATCCTGAAACCCGATTGATGTGAAACCAAATTCGCTGGATAGATAATCAAACATACTACTTATCTCCTGTTCATTGTTTTGCTAAATTTGGAATGTATGATTCGCGATAAATTCTGCAAGTGGTAGGAAACCGACATATGACATCTTAATTATGCCTCACATACTATTTTCTCATCACATCATTTATATATGTCATTGCATTGCTAACCTAGAGATCATGTGCATTACCCAGTGTTAGGTACTAGTGGTGATTGTGGCAAGTACGATAGTGTTCGTGCATGAGTGGATAAGTGAAAGTGACGCGTACTTGTACACAATCAGTGGACCCTATTGTTCTATTGCATTGTCGATGTCTGTGGGACGCGTATAAGTGTGACTATAAATGGTATGGGACACTTACGGAAGCACTTGTATGGGTGTCATAGGTAAAGCACCAGACACTGACCATTTATCTTGGGTATCAGTCCGGACGTGCTTGATGGAGATCCTGTCTCCAGTTCTCGCGCAGACTTGTCATGGACCGACCGGTATTTGAGATTATGGTTGGCGTTTGATGTAGACCACGGGGTGTGGTGTAGTTTGAGTGTGAGTTCAACAGAATCTCGGTAGTCCTATGCCGGCTTATATATATGGAGATATATGGAGATTTACAGGGATATTACATGATTATTACCATGAGTTATATTTTGGGCCCGTGGTCCCTTACCCTTGGGTCCTACCCTTGAGTGGAGGACACTCACGAGTGGTTGACTCTCACACTTGGACTGACGATAGGCTTAGTGACATGTACAGTGAGACTTAGAGACTGATAGGGATAGTGACATTGAGATGCATTATTTACTGTATTGACATACCTGCCATACTGTTTACTGCGTTACTGTTTACTTGCTCTTTTAGACACCCGCATTAGCTACTTCATGTTCATATCTCTACTATCTTGATTTACTGTTATATATCCATTATTACTGTACGAGTAACCACTTACACCTATGTTTATATTGCTATCGTGTCGCTCTGACGACCTGAGTATGCATGCTCAAAGTGAGGAGTGAATCTAGCCTGGACCAGGACCAGACGTACATCACAGACATCTTGATCAGCTATCCAGAGCTATACTCTTTTGATCTCCATCAGGTTAGTTCCTTGTATCTGTTTTGTCTCAGTTACTGCATTTCTCATTACCTGTGCGTTGTTTACTGATTACCACGTAAAGCTAGAAGCTGAAGTGTGACTACGGAGAGATATTACTTCGATCGTAGGAGCATGGCTGGCCTTGTCAACCCCTCATATTCCGTATTTTGGGAAGCGGGGCGTGACATGGTTTTGTTGGTATCAGAGCCAGGTTTTGTTTCGATTGGGATTGCAGTTTCCGGGTAGAGCTTGACAATCTAAGACATCCTTCGGTCTGGATTGTAAACTTGTTATTCTTAATCTTGATTCACATAGTGCATTCTGCTATCCATCCGCTAGAATTTCAGGTAACTTGGCAGAGTTACATGGTTGTAATTGTGAACTATATCATAGTTACAATACTGTACTCTGTTCGAGTGACTTACAGTCCTGCAGTTGATTCCCACTTGTTTGAATTTCACCGCACCCGATATTCTTGATTCCTTTCCTAATCCATATTGTATTTTTATTCTTATAGCTTGTGCCTTATATCATCCTCAAATCGTTGTTTCAGGACCATGTCTTCCAACGACACTCCCTCTACCCCCCACTCCCCAGAATCAGACCGTGGAGATTCTGAATGCACTACAAGGTTTGAAAGAAGCCCAGGAGCGAGCAACCGACCTGTTAGCTGAAGGACTAAGAGAGTAGATGACTCAGGCATCCGCGGAAGTCTACAATCGTAAAGGGATCCCTGTTAGGCACGGAAAAGAGATGAAGCGTCCACTCGTTCCCCAGCAACCGATGCAACGGAAGACCCAACGTTGTGGGTACTGTAAAAAGGCAGGACACCTTCAGAGAGATTGTTGCCGCGCCAAGGGGCAATGCTTGATTTGTGGATCCAGCGAACATCCTATCAATGGCTGCCCTAAAAGGAAGGAGCTACAAAGAGGGGATTCATCCACACTCTCCACTTCTGCTAAGTGATGGTTATTTCGTGGTTCGAGCTTCGAGAATAGTGTGGGTCCCGCGCAGGATTCGACTCGCGAGACGAGAATGCAGCAGTCCAGAAATCAAAGAAGAACTATCACGTTTTCTGCCTTCAATAATAATGCGGTCACCCTTTTGTAAAAATTTCCTTTCGTCTGAAATCTTGTATCCGTCGAAGTTTTAGTTGAATGCAATAAAAATTTGAGTAATGATGTATGTATCATCCTCTTGCTTCCCACCTTATTTATACTATTCATTGCAACGACATTATTAAAATTTTAATTTTTCAGTCCTTGCCTATCGTATATTTTCTTGTCCTCCGTATCCTTGGTTATTTTCTTAATGTGTCCTACTGTCTAATCATGACTCTTTTTTTCAGGCCATGGCCCACCCTAGAGCAGCGCTGCATCTAGATGAGGATGCACAGTCATGCTTTTTCTTAGACTGCATGCTGGTGAGTTCTGACGATGAGATCAACGGCCCCCAGGTCATTTTCGGAAACAGCGATTCCGAGGACGAAGGAGCCGCTGCCCCAGAGGTTGACATGATCGGCGATTTTGACGAGGAGGAAGGAGACCCCGAAGAGAACCCGATAGAGGAAGATCTCGAGGAGGGCCCGATAGAAGAAAATCCAGTGGAGGAAAATCCCATGGGAGAGGATCCAGAAGAAGAGAATCACATGGAAGCAGATCTCGATGAAGAAGCTCCAGCCGAGGAAGAAGGACTGGAAGAACAAGACCCTGCTGCGGAAGAACTCCCAATGGTGGTCCCCGCGAGGCGCTATGGAAATGGACGCCCCTACCTGAGCGCGCGAGCCTACCGTAACCTGCTGAACCTCCATAACCACGACTGACGGGATTTAGCTGTTGTCTCCCCTGGCCAAATAAATCTGTGTATAGTTTAGGGCCATCTTTCGCTTTTCGAAAATGCTTTGTTTAGAATTTTCTGGAATGAAATAAAATTTCTGAGTTCGCTAATCTTTTTGATTGCTGGTTCACTTGATGCTTTGACTGTCCCCCTATACGTCCCTTTCCCTCTGAGATTCGTTACCGTCCTTCGCTCCTGCACCTTGTATTGTTTTGACCCTCGCTTAGATTAAAAAGCGCTGCACCTCGATCTTTGATTGGGCCTTACTCTATTGTAACCCCTACCCTGTCTAGCTTGTATACATCAGTAGTGCTTCCTTTTATTATATTTAGGGACATCATCATTCGAAGGGTTTAGTTCTCATTATTTCGTACTTATCGATAAATTGTGTATTATCAACTACTTCCGTTTTACCCATCTTAAATACCCTACTATTCTTCACATTTTCAATTGCGCAATCTTATATCGCGCATTTCACTTTGTTCTATGTCTCTTATTTTCACCATATGGTTTTCTAAGTTATGTTAAACTTGTTTGATTGATACGTTATTCTAAAATGTTTTAACCTACGGACAGATCCTTCACTATTCCATTATGATTATACCTTATACTTATTATTTTAGCTGCGCAACTTTTGATATATATAGGTGTACACATATTTAGGATTTCGATTTTTCTAGTACGCCTCGAATGCTATTATTCGTTATTGCTATTTTATTCTTTTGTACGTATAGGTTACCCTTATAGTTTTTCCGGCATTATACTTATTTAGACCTACCCTTTTAGTTGTGTGATTCTTATACATATATAGACCTTCAGAGAAATTTTATCCACCTGTTTTAAGTAAATCATTATGTGTTAATGTTCGATGCGGTAGCCTTTCGCATGTTGTTTTGTAGCTTATCATTTATTTTCAATTTCAAGAACGAAATTTTTGTAAGGGGGGCATGATGTAATACCCAGTTCTTTTATAGGCCAATAGCCGTATTTTATTAATAAGGGTCATTTACAAATTTACCTATTCATACTTATAATTATTTTAAGTATTTAAAAATCCCTTTTTCCGAAAACTAATTCTATTACTTAAACCACTTTTCATTTTTCCCCTTTATTATTTTCTCTTTCTATACCCACTCCCCTATAAATATTTAGCTTATTCTAACAAATAAGTCTCCAGATATTTTCCTGAATTTTCTACAAATTTTCTGTATCTTTCCAGAATATAATCCGGGTCTGTCTGATTTAAATATATACATTTTATATATCTTTTATTTAATTTAATTTATTAAAACTCATAATCTAAAACTAAATTATTTTTCCCTTCCCTTTTATTTTTCTCCTTCTATTTAGCCTAGCCCATGTTCATTTTTCCCAAATTCCTTCTATTTTTCCGGCCCATCCCACTTCTATTAAATTTCCCTTAAATAATTTCCCATTTTTAACCCAGCCCGGCCCACCTTCCCCTACTCCTTTTTATTGTTTTTTTTCTCCTTGGGCGGCCCAGCCCAATCAACCTAACCCGACCCGCTCGCCTCCCCTTCGTCCCCACTACGCTTCCTTTCCCGCGCGTCCCCTGGCCACGTCGCCAACATTCCCTAACCGCCGCGACCGCTTCTTACGCACCCACGCTTCGCGACGCGCGCTCCCTCCTACGACTTGCTCCCCCAACGGCCTTCTCCTCCTTCTCTCTTCCTCTCAAACTTTCCCTCGCCGAGCCCACTGCACCCACTCTCTTCACTTCACCCTCGATTCCCTTACCTCACTGTGACCATCAACCACTGAGATTCATCGTCAACGACAACTACGACGCCTCGGGCTCCTCCCTCGCGTCTCTTTCCTCTTCACCCACCGCCTACACGCCGAGCCCACACCACCGAACACAAAACACCACCCCTTCACCACGACGAGCCCCCTCGCTGCCGCCGTCGACACCCCAGCATGACCACCGATGACCGCCCTTCTGAGCCCCGACGACGACGACGACTGCACCCCCCCCCATCGAGCCTCCCCTCCATCTTCAGCCGCCACCAAGATCCTCGGCACACCGAACCCACGCTGCACCCATCATCTGCGCCCGTCTCGCTCCTCGTCATCGCCTCTCTCTTCTCCGACTCCCGACGCCGAGCTCCCGCCGGCGCCTCCGTCGACCTTGTCGTCACCAGGTGAAATCTCTCTCTCTCTCTCTCTCTAATTCTCTCTCTCTAAATCTCTCTCTGTTCTCTAATCTCTCTCTCTTCTCTCTAAGCCTCTCTCTCTCTCTAAGTCTCTCTCCCTCTCTCTCTAAAATCTCTCTCTCTCTCTCTAAATCTCTCTCTCTTTATCAGCATCTCTACCTCCCTCACATCAAAACAAGGAACAACATGGAGCAGTGAAGAAAAGGAGGGCACGGAGAGTACCTGGATTGAGTAGAATTGTCTGATTCCAAAAGGCTGAACCGGTGCTGCGTTCGTGACGTGATCGTGCTGTTGCCACTGCAGTATTATTGTCGACTCGTCACCAGGCAAGTTTAATACTTGCTTCATGCTATTTCTTATATTACATTTCTAGTTACCAAAATTCCCACACTTACTTTCATGTAAATTGCTATAAGTGAGTGTTCGATATGAATCGTGACTTACAAACCCTATTAAATTGACAGAACTAGAGAACTTTGAATGGCCCGAATTATAGTGAATACCCCTTAAGAGTTTGGTTGCAAGATAAGATCGTTTGCTCACATAAAATGGCGCCCCAATGATTGTCGTGAAACCTGAAACCCTTTATTCGCCCCAAACTATAAAATTTATATTAAATCGTGTACCAACCGGATTTTAGCGTTTGATGCCTCGTAGTGAAGCTAACGGGTTAACCTACTGTAAAATATTGTTGATCACTGAATTGTAGTACAGTATGATAGAGATAACTGCGGTGGATTTTAATTTCGGACTGCAGTCCATAATGGAAATCCAGGTTAACTCCTGTCGTTAAACCCCTGTTTATCGCTGCTCATGTAAGAGAAGGCGTGGAATCCTATACCGTTACGTAGGAAATTGAATTAGATTCCTTACTCGACTAGTTTCATTGGTTTTCTCAACCGTTTGATATTTTTACTTCATTTTACCTTGTCGGCATGTCTTGCTGAATTCTGCAGAAGCAGATTTTACACCCGTAACTTAATCTGGCCATAACTCTCTGTTGGAGTAATAAAATACTGATCCTCCAATTGCAGTGGAAACCTGACTGGAAATCCTAAATATAGTTCAACTGTAGCGTCGCCTAATTCTGATCCCAACTGGGATTAAATTGTGTTACGATACGGACTTCCGATTCTGAAACCGGATTTCCAGCAGTGAACGCTTAAGATGAAATGGCCATATCTAGTGATCCTGAAACCTGATCGACGTGAAACCAAATTTGCTGGATAGATAATCAAACATACCACTTATCTCTTGTTCATTGTTTCGCTAAATTTGGCATGTATGATTCACGATAAATTCTGCAAGTGGTAGGATACCGACATATGACATCTTAATCATGCCTCACATACTATTTTCTCATCACATCATATATATATGTCATTCCATTGGTAACCTAGTGATCATGTGCATTACCCAGTGTTAGGTACTAGTGGTGATTGTGGCAAATACATTAGTGTTCGTGCATGAGTGGATAAGTGAAAGTGACACGTACTTGTACACAATCAGTGGACCCTATTGTTCTATTGCATTATCGACGTCTGTGGGACGCGTATAAGTGTGACTATAAGTGGTATGGGACACTTATGGAAGCACTTGTATGGGTGTCACAGGTAAGGCACCAGACACCGACTATTTATCTTGGGTATTAGTCGGGACGTGCTTGATGGAGATCCTGTCTCCAGTTCTCGTGCAGACTTGTCATGGACCGATCGGTATTTGAGGTTATGGTTGGCGTTTGATGTAGACCACGGGGTGTGGGGTAGTTTGAGTGTGAGTTCAACAGAATCTCGGGAGTCCCATGCCGGCTTATATATATGGAGATATATGGAGATTTAAAGGGATATTACATGATTATTACCATGAGTTATATTTTGGGCCCGTGGTCTCTTACCCTTGGGTCCTACCCTTGGGTGGAGGACACTCACGAGTGGTTGACTCTCACACTTGGACTGACGATAGGCTTAGTGATCTGTACAGTAAGACTTAGAGACTGATAGGGATAGTGACATTGACATGCATTATTTACTGTATTGACATACCTGCCATACTGTTTACCGCGTTACTGTTTACCTTCTCTTTTAGACACGCGCATTGGCTACTTCATGTTCATATCTCTACTATCTTGATTTACTGTTATATATCCATTATTACTGTACGAGTTACCACTTGCACCTATATTTATATTGCTATCGTGTCACTCTGACGACCTGAGTATGCATGCTCAGAGTGAGGAGTGGATCTAGCCTGGACAAGGACCAGACGTACATCACGGACATCTTGATCAGCTATCCAGAGCTATACTCTTTTGATCTCCATCAGGTTAGTTCCTTGTATCTGTTTTGTCTCAGTTACTGCATTTCTCATTACCTGTGCGTTGTTTACTGATTACCACGTAAAGCTAGAAACCGAAGTGTGACTACGGAGAGATATTACCTCGACCGTAGGAGCATGGCTGGCCTTGTCAACCCCTCGTATTCCGTATTTTGAGAAGCGGGGAGTGACAGAGGTCCTCGACCTCCACCACATGGCGCGCTGGGTCCTCGGTGACCTCCTTGCCAGGAACCTCTTCCCCTTGCTCGTCGGCGCCCATGAGGGGGAACTCGGCCCGGAGATCTGTGTCGGCGAACTCCGGCATCTGGGACTTAACGGCATCGAGGGCGTCGTGCCAAATGCGGGTCGTGGCCACGGCCAAGTCATCATAGAAGTCCTTCGACTTCTTATAGCTCTCCACCGCCCTCGATTCGGCCGACTTGGCCGCCTCAGCCGCCGCCCCCAGCTCCTTCCGGAGGGCCTTCACCATCCTCTTCAGGTTGCCGGCGAGCACCTGGGCGTCCTCGAGCTTGACCTCGGAAATCATTGCAGCCTCGCAGTGCCGGGACACCTCCCGTTTTCCGGCCTCCACCTCGCCTTCCAGGGCAGCGACCCTCGCCGTCATCGCCTCGAGCTCCCGCTTGGAGCTCTCTTGCAGCGAGGCGAACTGACCCGCAGCCTCCAGCACCGGGGCTACCACCTCGGCCTCCATGCACAGGGAGAGGGCTACGTGCCGGAGAACCTGGAAAACACGGAAAAATCAGAAAGATGAAGGAAGCACTGAATCTCACAATGAACCAAAAAGAACTTACCTGCACGGACTCCTGGGCGATGGTCCGCCACGGACAGCCCCGAAGGCACCGCAAACCGGAGGCCCCCTTCCTCCACCATGGTCGGTGAGGACCGACCCCGGGAGGGCCTCCGGGAGCTCTTCTTGAGCGGCTCTGAGGGAGAGCCGATCTCCTCTTCAAAGGCCGAGTCCTCCTGGATCAGGGCCCGCTTCCGGCCCGATACTCTGCTGGGGCCCGGGGCGGGATCCGCCCCCGGGCGCTCACGGGCCGCCGCCACCGGAGCGGTCGGAGCCAGGGCAGGCTTCGCCCGTGAAGAAATGGCGCCCCCAGCCCTAGTAGGCTGCCTCAGCTGGCGCATGGAAGCTCGGAGGGAGACGAAGTCCGTGGATCCTGCACGAAACAAACACCCAACAAATCAACGACACGAGTAAAATACAAACCCAAAAGCAAGCTTAACTTATTGACGAACTCGACGGGGCTAAGCCCGGCCCAGCTCAAGACCCTCTCGGACAGCAGCACGTCAGGACGGGGGATAGGTGTTCACACCATAATATTGCATTATTATATTCCCCATTCTTATATATTTTACAAATAAACAGGTGCTTTTGACGCATATCTGCTACGTGTTACAGATTACAGGTTCTTGGACAGAAAACAGTGAAAACGATGTAAAGACGATGCAAAAGTGGACTTTAACCAATAAACAGAAGACTCTTGATCAAGCCGACATAAGGAACAATTCACAAAGCAAGATTCAAGACATCGACTCAAAGCGAACGGGTAGAAATCCACTACAATGTTCACTGGAAATCTGGAAGAGAACCAGAAGCCCAATTAATAAAAGAACCAATTTTTCAGTAGCCCAAAATGACCCAGAAGCATACCCAAAAGTTTGAGGACTTGAACAAACAAATGGGCCGCGGAACCGCGGCCCAAGCCTGCCATTGGCCGCGGTTCCGCGGCCAAGAGAAGCCCTCATGAAAAAGTATTTTTACCATAATTTGGGTGCGGCGCTGACTAGTCAATCTAAGGGCTATTTTTGTAATTTCAGACATGCGAAACAAATGTAACCCTAGGGTTTCCTATTCTTTATAAATAGGAACTCTAAAAATTGTAATTCTTATGCCTCCCTTCATTAATAAATTTTAGAATTCTTTTGGAGAGCATCGGTGCCTCTTTTCAAATCATGAATCCAGATCTAACAACCCTGCGTTGATGTTTGGAGAGAGCCAACTGTAAGTAGTTTTATTTAATTGTTCTAGTTTAGATTTTAATTCCTTGCCTTAGATGTTAGCTTTGGGAAGGGCTTTTGAGAGATGAGATCTCTCATCCCTTTCTTACCCATCACATAGAATCTATAGGACTCCATGCATACACGCACACGCTGCGCCCTACGGCTTCCTATCCCTCGAGGTAGCGGTGATACCGTAGTATAAAGGCTCAGTTGCGCGCGTTTTCCATGGAGGTTAGGGTAAGGATCTCTAAAGGAAGGACAAGAACCTAGAGGAAGGAACACCTTCCCGAATGGATCTAATCCCCTTTATTGATAATTACCATAACTCCTCTTAGATCCTAATCTGGGTATAGAAAGCGTTGAGATTTATTTACATTTCCAAACCATTCCTAAACCTAACCCTAACAAGAATAGATCTAGATAATTTCCCTAGGTTAATTAGGTTTTTAGATTTAATAACAACTCCGAACACCCTTTGGAATTAACTCGTAAGAACGAGTCGGAGATTCATAACATCCCTGTGGACCGACCCGTACTCACCGGCTAGCTGCAAAGCGACGCCGTTCTTGATTGCGGTTACAAATATTTTTGATCTATCTTTTAGAAAGCGCAAGCACGCTAAATCACTCAAATCAATAGGCTCCCACGACGCCACTCTCACTGCGGCGGGGTCATCAGACTGGTTCCCCGGCAGACATTTCTCCTTCGACCACTTGGTAGGCACGGGCCAGTCCTCGCTCTCGGGAGGGGAAACGAAGAAAATTTTCTTTTTCCAATCATGGATGGAGGAGGGAAAGGCCACGACCCCGGTCCCGACAGCGCCCCCCGGCCGCTTCCTGAAGGTAAGATAAACCCATCTCGGATCGCCCGCTCGACCACCAGGGTGACTCTTGAAGACGAGGGAGGAATCGAGAAGGGGAAGGCTGAAGGGAACCGCCTGTAACTTCAGGCGGATCAAGAACCCAAGAAGGATCCTCCACGAGTACGGCACTAACTGGCCGGGGGCCAAACCGAAGAAATTCAGCGCGGCGACGACCTCAGGAAAGAAGGGCAGGCGCATTCCGCCCCAAAAAGCTTCTAAATACAGGGCGATCTCCCTGCCCCGTACCTGATCTGCCCTCTCTCTCTCCTTAGCCATTCGAAGCGTGTAACACGAGGGGATGTAGAAGCGACCCCGAGCATTGGCCAGCTCGTCCTCATGCCTCACCCAGCACGGGGTGCTAAGGGCCATATCTGCCTCCTCCTCCCTGGAGGCGGCCCCCGCCTCACGATCCCGGGGAGAGGATCCAACCTCTTCTCCCCAAGGAGACTCAGACACAGCTAAAGAGACCCTAGCACCTACACCTACAACGTCTACTGATTCTACAGAGGAAGACATCTAACCTTGGAAAAGAAAATCTTCAAGGGCTGAAAACGGGAGAAGGGAAACGAGCGCCGAGCAACCGAGACTTGAGAGAGGAAAATATGAAGGAGTAAGGGCCCTAGAGCGGACCCCACCCATGTTTATTGCTGCATACGGCCTCATCCAACGACGCCCATCATCTCCTGCCGAAACGGTTCCTCACGCCCAGCGGCACCGATCGCTCCACGTGTCATTTCTGCGCTGGACCGCGTCCCGTCAGACGCCGCAGGCCTGCGTACGTCACATCAGCCAATCGGCGCTCGACACGTGGGCCGTCGCTTCAGTTGCAAAGTGCACGAACCGGCGCACCTTCTTTAAATACAGAGATCTCGTCTTGATTCGCTAGCGGAAAAGACAACCGACGGCCCGAGGACTCGTCCCGACAAAGCCCTAGAAAGGAACTCACCTCGGGAGGCCTGGCAGTCCACTCCTGGCCCGACACGCTAGCTGGCCGGGACAAGAGTGGGGGGGGGGGCTAATGATGATGCTCAATATCGGCAATCTCCGGGATCAAGACACGTGGCAGATGACGTGTCCCAAGACTCAGAAGAAGGGACCCACGGGGCCCGACCAGGCCACCCTGCGCCCGACCTGCAAGCACAAGCTAGCCCTCCTCGGGGCTCCCTGCAAATTAGCTTCCTCGGCCCCTCAGCTCGTCTCGAGCTGCCACAGGACCAAAACTCCTCGGCCTCCTCGCTCATCTCCGAGCTTCCGCCGAGGCCGTCTTCCTCGGCCTTCCAACCAACTCCACCACTCACAGGCCTATCCGCCGCTCCGCGAATCTCGCCATGCGCGGATTTTGCGCCAGCAACGTCCCACGCTCCACGCCATCACGATCTCCATTAATGGGCGATCCGCTCTCTATGCCGGCGTGACGTCGGGAGCGTAACTACCGGCGAGATTCTCGCGTCTGCTGCTGCGTGCCGCCACCGTTATATAAACCCCCATCACAGAGGGGTCAAGTAAGCCATTTTTTACTCTTCTAGGCCGTTACTCTGCCCGGATCACATCACTAACTTGATCGTCGGAGGGTCCTTGGTGGTACCAAACCACACCGGGACTTCTTTGCAGATACGCGGCACCAAACATCTCATTCCACTTCTTCCTCCAAAACCCATTGAGACCCACACGCAACAGGAGATAATTAACAAAGTCCACCGGGAGATCAACGGAAGACAACATCTGACGGAGACCCGTAAGGGACCTCCAACAAAATCTGATTTCGGTTCTAATTTACTTCTTTCTTTCCGGAATACTTTGTTTGAGAAATCATGATAGATACAAAGATGATAGTCTCTAATCTTAAAAATTGATTTATATTTACATGGATTGAGATATGTTCCCTTTAATTTTCTTTTCATTTTTTAGATAATCTTTACCAAATTATAGGTATACGCGCATCTCACCAGCAATATATTAGTATCTATAGCTGCTATGGTACTTAATTTAGAAATCAAGGTGAAATTAGATGAGGATCTATCAGCATTTTTTGAATAAAAAATTAGCCCATAAATTTTAAAATTTGGAGCAGGAAGGCCAGAAGCTTTACCATTATGGTACAACAACACGTACACTCCCAAATAGCTAAATATCCCCCCAAACGAAATTGAAATAGTTATAATTTATTTATTTTTCAGCTTTCTAAATGAAATTGAATTGCCTTATTGTATATAATTTTTTACATTTTAATTGATATGAATGGGTAAATTTCATTTATTACCCGGATCATAAAAACCGACAAATTAAACTTTATTTACTAGGCATTCATCATGTGGTAAGGATCTAATGCAAAAACCACAGAGGATGTATTCAGTTCTCCCATCACATCAAACACACCACGAGATAACACATTCACACCAACAAGGAAGAACACTGAATTTAAATGATCCAATCCGATCGGCCACTAGACAGTACACAAGTATGAGCATTCTGTAAACTCTGGAAAAGTTGCAAGGTCACACACAACTCTCAGTTTTCTCATACCTCATCTCTCCATACCTATCCTACTCTCACACCACAATAGAGAGAGAACACAATTGTCGTGTCTCAACTTTCTCATATCTCATTTCCTCATACCTACACTCATGCCACAACAGAGTGAAGGCATAATCCTCGTGTGCGTACTAGAACTACATCTCTCGTCCCGATAAGAGGGAGATATAATGCTAAAAGCTTAACGCCGTCCATTATCTACTAGGAGATGTATTCTACGATTAAGTAAGATAATATTAAATACGTGTTCGGTACAAGTCGCTACCCAGTACCCTAGCACTTGTAACATGACCGTAGTCACCAGAAGATGGAACCTTGCTTGGACTCCAAGTATGTACAAATCTTAATTTTATGGCACTTCATGCTCTGTCAAACTTAAAAACTTTTGGCACATAAATCGAACAATTCTGGAGGTTGCAATTGGACCATATACGAAAAAGTCCCTAATTGGCTGGCATATATATTTTGTGTCAACAACAACATAAAGTAGATATAAAATAAATTAAAAAAAGCATGTCCATTGTCTGAGGAAGGTGCCTATAACCTTTCTCATATTCAACCGAGTCCTATAAATGTTAGAGCAGAGAAGACACACCTCTGTACTCAAAAGAACCTCAACAATCAATCCTTGTTTTCTCCCATATATCTTTTCCACACCATGGTTCTAACCAAAACCACCTCCGAATCCGATGCATCGATTCACTCCACCTTCGCATCTCGATACGTTCGGACCGTTCTTCCAAGGCGAGCCTTAAAATATATTTCTCTTCTTGAATTTTTTTTTTTGGAAGCTTGTTTATGATTTATAATTGTTGATTATTTTGGGGGGTCTTAGGTTTCGCATTGCGGAGAATTCGATACCGAAGGAGGCCGCATATCAGATAATAAACGACGAGTTGATGCTCGACGGGAATCCAAGGTTGAACCTGGCTTCATTTGTGACAACTTGGATGGAGCCGGAGTGCGATAAGCTTATTATGGCCTCAATGAATAAGAATTATGTCGATATGGATGAATATCCTGTTACCACCGAGCTTCAGGTAATTTTCTTTCTTGAAATTTTGCTTGATGATCATCCTATGAATATTGATAGAAATTGGATTTGTATAAGATAATTATAACAGATCAATGCATGTTGAGAGCAGCAATTGATGCCCAAAAGATAGGCAGCAAAAGGAGAAGAAAAAATCTTAGTTGATGGTTAGGAGCATGGCATCACCATATAAGGTGGACCATTTTCTATTATTTTGTCACCATAAAAAATATCTCTTCTTTCTCTAAAAATTATTTGCAATTTTCTATCTCATAAAAAGTTATAATGATCTTTACTTTTTACATGGAGGTAACGGATTTAAAAAAAAAATTGTCAAAATTGCAAAATATAATCGTTGTTGCTTTTTACGATTCGGAACTGGCTGTAACATTGATGATTAAAAAAAATTCTTAGAAATGAGAAGACTGGTATACAAATTAATTGTCTTTACTGTTAGAAGTAGAAAGCTAGACGAATACAAACCAAACCCAGATTAAGGATTAATCTAAATATAATTTAATTGAAATATTAGAAATGCCAACATCATCAATACATACTTTGGAGAAAAAATTGATTAAAATGGTTAGTTCAATGAATGGATCCCACAAAAGAAGACATTTTAGTTGGCTTTGATGACTATTTATTTTCTTTCTTTTAACTATACCGCTTTCTTACTGTTACCTTTCTTTCTCACAATATTAAAATATCTCATAACCGCAGAATCGATGCGTCAACATGATTGCTCATCTTTTCAATGCTCCGCTAGGAGAGTCCGAAACTGCTGTTGGAGTCGGAACGGTTGGCTCCTCAGAAGCAATTATGCTGGCAGGACTCGCATTCAAGAGAAGATGGCAAAACAGGAGAAAGGCTGAGGGAAAACCTTTCGACAAGCCGAACATCGTCACCGGTGCCAATGTCCAAGCAAGCAATTATCTGCATCAACTTCACTATTTTTTTTTATTTATAAAAAATACTCTTTTTTTTGGGTTCTTAACTACAATTCCTTGGTACAATAATTTACAAAATTTTGTGCAGGTTTGTTGGGAGAAGTTTGCAAGGTATTTTGAAGTGGAGCTGAAAGAGGTGAAACTTAGGGATGGATATTATGTGATGGACCCTCAAAAGGCGGTGGAAATGGTAGATGAGAACACCATTTGTGTTGCTGCCATCTTGGGCTCCACCCTCAATGGTGAATTTGAGGATGTGAAGCTCTTGAATGACCTCTTAGTTGAAATGAACAAAGAAACAGGGTAAGCCAAGCTATGCAAATTTATAATTATTATTATTTTTGTTTTGAGCAATATGGATATGGCCAGCATGACCCTAGGAAGGTATAGATTTTTAGGGAAAAAATGGGTCTATTCCCCGCGACCCAAAATAATCAGTGAAAACTCTCTGGATCTAAAAAATTATAGGTTTATAGAATCTCTACAGTACAACCAACCACTTTGTGTTTTTTAATATTCGCATAATACCCTCGTCAACTTCTGGCAAAAAATACGACATTTAGCAGGCAAACTGCTACACTTCGTAAATAACTGCTGCATTTATCAGATGCAGCAGTTTACTTGCTAAATGTAGCAGTTGTCCATAAATTAACAATGGTAATACAGGAATATTAAAAAGTAAAAAGTGGTTGGTTGTATTATAAGAGCTTAAACCTTCAACTTTCTGGATGTAGGGGGTTTTTCACTAGATTTTTTTTATCATAGAGTTTTTCCTATTGGTTTCTGTGAGTTAGACTCATTTCCTCCTATTTTTTAATTAAAAATATGAAATAAAAAAAAATAGCAACGCCAACCTATTCAACATCCTTTCTTTCAAAAGCGCATGTTTAGAATTCAAACAAATCGTTTGATTTAAGGAAGAACAGACAATGGAGATGCTTTTCTTACCATGAAAAATGCTGAGATTCTTTTCAATCTAAACCCACTAAAAATTAGAATAAAAAAAATCAACTTTACCTGCTAGCTAGGTCGTTGTCCCCTGCCAGAGCATCCTGTGAGGGGGTCTAAGAAAAGGAGTCTCTGTGGTGAGGCTCTACGTCTCATCAATCAATCGACCAATCTCTTTATGAGCATCTTGATGAGATGTTGATATTCCATGTCACATGCATCTCTAATGGATTGTTGTTTGGAGTGTAGGTGGGACACGCCAATCCATGTGGACGCAGCAAGTGGTGGGTTCATAGCTCCATTCTTGTATCCAGAGCTAGAGTGGGACTTTCGTCTGCCTCTGGTGAAGAGCATCAATGTCAGTGGGCACAAGTATGGGCTTGTCTATGCTGGCATCGGTTGGGTCATTTGGAGGAGCAAAGAGGATTTGCCTGAGGAACTCATTTTTCATATCAACTACCTTGGAGCTGACCAACCTACTTTCACCCTCAATTTCTCCAAAGGTATATCTATCTATCTATCTATCTATCATTGATCTTGTGAAGATTTTAGTTTAAGAATCTTCTATCATACTTTGTGCAATTAATGTCCTTGTATCAATTTATTTTTATCTTCAGGTTCTAGTCAGGTCATTGCACAATACTACCAGCTAATCCGCCTAGGTTTCGAAGGATACAAGAACATAATGGAAAACTGCCAGGAAAACGCAATGGTCCTTAAACAAGGCCTCGAAAAAACAGGCAGGTTCAACATCGTATCCAAGGACAATGGCGTGCCGTTAGTCGCATTCTCACTCAACGACCGGACCAGACACGACGAGTTCGAAGTCTCAGACTATCTGCGCCGGTTCGGTTGGATTGTGCCGGCTTACACAATGCCGCCCGACGCACAGCACGTGACCGTTTTGCGTGTCGTGATCCGTGAGGATTTTAGCCGCACGTTGGCTGAGAGGCTCGTGGTCGATATCGAAAAAGTGCTGCATGAGCTCGACGCGCTGCCTTCGAAATCGGCCGTGGATAGCGGGTCGAAGAACGGCATTGTGAAGAAGAGCGATTTAGAGATGCAAAGGGCCGTGACGGAGCTCTGGAAGAGGTTTGTGTTGAGCAAGAAGACTAATGGAGTTTGTTAGTTAGGGTTTTACTCCTTTGAGTGAACTATTTATGTGTTTCTAATTGGGATTGGTAATTTTGTGATGAGAAAATATATGAATGATGATGTATTTGAGGTTTGTTTTTGGTACTATTTATATTTATAAATGTTGATGTTTTTTTTTATACCGCTTCTAAATGTGAAGCACTCAGATGCAGTAACAATCTTCTGGAAACTGTACCAGTTTCGTTAAATTCTTGTTTAATAAAACATGGGGCAGAGTGTTTTAGAAACTACAGGATTCAAAAGAACGGATTTGAACTGGGCTTTCACAATAGGCAAAAATGAAGCCCAATGGAAGCTGCGTAAGCCTTATTGCTGACCATTCTGCATTTCGGCTTGTTTTGATGAAAGCCCATGCAAAAAGAGCTGATCCTTGGAATACATGCCCAGCCCATAAAATGGATTTCAGCTACTAGGATATTTAGAGAGACATCATTGATTCGTAATGTACGATGTGTTGCAATATAGTTGGAAGCTAGCTACTGGGATATTTAGGGTCAAGTTTGCTCTCAATTACACAAAGAACCCTTAACTATAGTTGTTTCCACTGAGCTGCCTTAAAGTTCTCTTTATTAAGGTAAGCACCATTGAAGTGGTGCGTTCAAAAGTACTCGTTTAATAAAAATAGTCGCTAAAACGAAAATTTTAAGGGAATTTAATGTAATAAAAAAAAATCATAAGGTAGTTTTTCAATGGAAAAACAATCGATATATAGCTGTTTTTCTTTGACGAGAAAACAATGAAAGATATATTTTAGTGTAAATTAGTCATCGAACAAGACCATGTACACACTAAGAAGGCTTTCATTTTGGATGCGAGCTTTATTGGAACCGCCCTTCTAAATACTGATGTAAGTTGAGTACTACCTCGATCGGTGGGCATGGGTTGTACTGGTTTTCACCAAGCAGGAAACATATCAACCGAAAACTATGTAAATAACATATCTGTATTTGTGTGTGTGTGTGTGTGTAGAGAGAGAGAGAGAGAGAGAGAATAATGGAGGAAAGATGTCATAGGAGGGAATTTTCTCCTATGGCATCAAAAAAATACATGCTCCCTCAGTTTTTCCGACGATCGGCATCCAACATCTTCATCATTATCATCTATGATGTGGATATACCAAATTTTATGCGATTCTATCATTTTTTCACCGTTGATTTAGTGGGTTCAAAATTAACGGTTTTCCGACAACATAACGTTTTGTTTTGCTAAATCAACGATGAAAATATTGTAGAATCAAATGAAATTTGATGTACCCACATCTTAGATGATAACGATGAAGATGATTTGTGCCGATCGTCGAACAAAACAAGGAAGGGTGTAATTTTTCGACGTTGTAGGAGGAAATCCCCTCCTATGGCCTCTTTCCTCCATTATTCTCTTATATATATATATATATATACACATATATATATATATACACACACACACATATATATATATACACACACACACACATATATATACAAGAAAATAGGTATGAGCCGGCAGCCCTTTTTTTTAAAAACGAGCTCTTGTCCCAAAACACACACCTCGTGTATTTCACTGATCCAAACCGGCCATCTTGATTTACGTATCATGAAACCCTTATATACAAAAAATCTTAGGATTTAAAAACTTTTAACGCGTTCATCAAGCAGACAGTAAAATCAACGACTTATCGGTATAGGAAGATTGCGGTCGCTTGATGAACACATTAAAGATCTTTAAATCCCGAGATTTTTTTATACATAAGGATTTCATGATACGCAAATCAAGATGACCGGTTTGGTTCGGTGAAATATACGAGGACATGCGTATTTTGGGGCGAGATCTCATTTTTAAAAAAGTGTTGTCAGCTCATACCCATTTTCCTCTCTCCCCCCATTATATATATATATATATATATATATATATATATATATATATATATATATGAGAGCGCTCCATTGCAAACCGGTCCGTATTTTTTGCAAACCGTTCCGTATTTTTTAAAAACGGGAACTTTGAACTTTTGATCCATGATATATTTGAAAACGTTCAACTTGATCACCCAAACTTCAAGTCTATGTGTATGAAAATTCAAAGGGTTTGAAAACCTCTAGACTATATATCGGATGGAGTTTATATTGTTATATTGAAAGATATTCATTTTCCACTCATTTGATGCATAGGTTAGAGAGCTTCAAACCTTTTGATTTTACATACACATATATTTTAGGATAGGTGATCAACTTGAATGGTTAAGATCGTCCAAATATATTGTGAATCGAGAGTTCCCTTTTAAAATAAAAGCGGACCGGTTTGCAATAGATCACTCGGGAGGGCTGATCATATGAGGTCGGACCTCATTTTTTAGTTTGAGACCAAAATTTCTAACACATAATCCAATGTATTTTTCACCAATGCATGACCGTTCATTTCGATCTATATGTTTTAGATAGGTTGCATATAATATTTCACGAGATTTGAAAATCTCTAGCACAGCCATTAAGCGATCGTATTTTCCATTCACTGAAAAGCTGATGGATTTTTGGTACACTTGATGAATGTTTTAAAGGTCTCCAAACCTCGTGAAATTTTATACACGACTTATCTAAAACATGTAGATCAAAGTGAATGGTACGGATCGGTAAAAAACACGACGGGTTGTGTGTTAGAAAGTTTGGCCTCAAAATAAAAAATGAGGTCCAGCCTCTTAGGATCATCTCCCTATATCAACTTTCAATATATATATATATATATATATATATATATATATATATATATATATATATATAACAGAGGAAAGAGGCCATAGGAGGGAATTTCCTCCTATGGCGTCGAGAAAATATACCATCCATCGTGTTTTCCGACGATCGGAATCCATCATCTTCATCGTTATCATCTAAGATGTGGGTACACCAAATTTCATGTGATTCTATAACTTTTGCACCGTTGATTTGGCAATGTAAAAAGTTCTATTATCGGTAAACCGTTAATTTTGAACCCACTAATTCAACAGCGAAAAGGTTGTAGAATCACATGAAATTTGGTGTACCTACATCTTAGATGATAACGATGAAGATGATGGGTGCCAATCGTCGGAAAAAACGATAGAGATTGTATTTTTTCGACGCCATAGGAGGAAATTCCCTCCTATGGCATCTTTTCTCCATTATTCTCATATATATATATATATATATATATATATATATATATATATATATATATATATATATATATATATATATATATAAAAGATGATCCTATGAGGCCGGTTCTCATTTCTTATTTTGAGGGTAAACTTTTAAACACACAACCCTCGTGTTTTTCACCTATCCGTACCAGTCACTTTGATCTACTTGTATTAGATAGGTCGTGTATAAAGTTTCTTTATATTTGGAGAGCTCTAACACATCCATCAAGCGATCTTGTTTTTCATGCATCGTAAAGTCATCGATTTTTTAGTCTATTTGATGCATGAGTTAGAAGTCTCCAAATCTCATAATATTTGATACATAACCTATTTAATAAGGGTAGATCATGATGATCGGCACGGATCGATGAAAAATACAATGTATTGTGTGTTTGAAAAGTGGACCTCAAAACGAAAAATGAGACCGAACCTCATAGGATATATATATAAGAATAATGAAGAAAATAGGCCCTAAAAGACTTTTTCGTTAGGCAGCGTCAAAAATTTATATCCTTCAATTTTAGATCGGCACCCATCATCATCATCTTTATCATCTAAGATGTGGATATATCAAATTTAATGTGATTCCACCATTTTTTTACCGTTGAATTAGCAATGTAAAAAGTTCTATTGTCGGTAAACCATTAATTTTTCACGCACTATATCAACGGTGAAAATGTGATCGAACCACATGAAATTTGGTGTATTCACATTTTAGATAACAAAAATGAAGATAAAAAATGCCGATCGTCAGAAAAAATTGTGGAAGGTTTATTTTTTCAACGCCAATGAAGGAAATTCCCTCCTATGGCACCTTTCTTCCATTATCCCTCACCCCTCTCTCTTTATATAGATATATAGATATAAGAATAATAAAGAAAAGAGGCCTTAGAAGGCTTTTTCGTTAGGTGGAGTCAAATATCTATAACCTTCACAATTATTTTTGAAGACTGGCACCCAACATCATCATCTTTATCATGTAATATGTGGATACACAAAATTTCATTTGATTCCACTATTTTTTTCGCTGTTGAATTAGCAATGTAAAAAGTTCTATTGTCGGTAAACTGTTAATTTTGCACGCACTAAATCAACGGTGAAAAAGTTATGGTATCATATAAAATTTGGTGTATCCACGTCTTACATGATAAAGATGGAGGTTATGGATGCCAATCGTCGAAAAAACCATGGAGGTTATGTGTGTATTTTTCAACGCCATAGGTGGAAGTTCCCTTTTATGCCATCTCTCTCTCTCTCTCTCTCTATATATATATATATATATATATATATATATATATATATAACGATCCCAAAATTTCTCTACCTTCGTATCATCCTTCTTTAATAAAACATTGTTTTTCTTTGGAAATCTGGCATATATTTAATACTTGTTGAATATATGCATGAATTAGCTTGTAGCCCATTAATTAAGTCTTTACACTGATGTCCTTCGGTCCGTATGTTCGAATCCTTACATCCTAATTCTTTCATTTTCTTTTTAACGTTTTCGAGCCCCGGTAATTTCACGAGCGATGCATGGAGTTACGAAGCTTTATAAAAGAAATGAAATATGTTTTTGGACCGACCATGTCGACACGAGCCTGGAGATCGAAGATCCAACCACATCGACCGACATAGGACCGCCCCAGGCGACCATGATGGTGCTTCGAGCAACCAGAGTGAAGCCATATATGCTCAGCCCGTGAGCATGCATCCATTGATCTCTTGTCTGTTCATTTTCACATTTCAAACCTTCCAATTCTTTCTCTGTCCCCTTGAGCCGGCTCAAGATAAGTTTGAGTCGTCTCAAATCTTACCTGAAAAGCTATTTTTATTCTCTGTTCTTGTGAGCCGGCTCAAGATGATTTTGAGTCATCTCATGTGTTATATCGGCCTTGAAATGTTCCAGAAACTCAAAAGGCGTGTCGTTTGGGCTCGTGAATGTTTGTTTCACATCCAAAACCGCTCAAATAACTTCTGTAACCCCAATTCTTCATTTCCATCATAAATTCTCTTTTAATGTCATTATTTTTTTAATCATCCTTCTATTGCCCTTACTCCTTTTTAATGACCATCATTTTCTTTAATTCCTCATACTATTAAAATTTCCTTCTCCCTCATTCTTTGACCGCCCTAAAACATAATTCTCTCTGAAAATTCCTCTCCAAAGATACTATCAAATCATAGTAAAGATCTTTCTCAAAGACAATCGCTAAATCTACTTCCACCGAGACGAGTTTCCACTCAATCCTTATTTGAATCTATCGGTGATCCGGTTGTTATACCGTATCACACCACGAATAAGTTCCTATCCCTTCCTCCATCGATCTCTCTCTTCATCTCTTCATCCCTCTCTTTTTCTTGGGTTGTCTCCTCAACAAATTATCTCTCCTTGTCTCGTAGAAATTCCCAATGAAATATAGTTTCTAATGCATAGATTTAGATACACACAAATTTTTTTAACCATGGATAATATATTGGTGCAAGATTATGATCCCATATTGTTTTTCCATGCTAATATCAACACTTACATACCGTAGATCAAAATAAATAAGGTAATGACGTTATGAGATGAATATAAATCAATACTACATCCTATACTCTTAAATACTAAGACTTTTAACCTGATTGTCTGAATAGATAGGTTTTGAGCCGGCTCAACAAAATGTGAGCCGTCTCATGCACACATAGAGTTAAAATCCACCTTTTGACATGTCATGAGCCATCTCAAGTTTGGACTTGAGTCGCCTCAATTCATGATCGAGCCGGATCAACCTACTAGTGAGCCGTCTCATGGAAACAGAGAGAAAAATATGGCATTCCTTTAATTGTTGAGCCTTCTCAATTTGTACCAAGCCGTATCAAATTCTTGTCGAGTCGGCTCAATAACTTTTTGAGCCGCCTCATGCCATCAGAGAACAAAATCATAATTAGAGAAGACTTGTGAACCTGCTCAAGTATACTTGAGCCGACTCAAACTAATACGAAATCTGACATGAAATCTTATATGATAATTTGATCCATACACATAAGTCATATTGCTTAAACCTGTTAATTGACATATAATATAATAACTGGTATCTTGAATTTGATTTTCCGTATTAATAATAATAATTTCTTTTAAAATATTTTTCCCAAACAATTTTCCTATATTTTTCTTTTTCCTTTTTCCTAACATTTCTAATTTTTCCTAAACCTAAACCCATCTCCCAGTCTCCCCTCTCTCTTTTCTTTTATCCTAAACGTAAACCCACACCCTAACCCCATGGCCCATGACCCAAATCCAAGCCCAGCCCTTTACCCGGCCCGACCTGAACCCACTCCCCCTTCTTCCCCCTCTTTTCTCTCTCCCCTATTAAAACCTAATGACCACTTCTTCCTCCTTCCTCACGCCCATTTCCGCAAGGCCCGTGCTCACCCACGCCCCAACTACTCCCGAGCTCTTCACCATTCCTCCATCATTTCCTCAACCGCCTCACTCCCTCTCTCTAAATTTCTATCTATCTATCTCTCCAAATTTCTATCTCTCTCTCTCTCCGTCTCTCCCTCTCACACTCTCTCTCCCTCCTCAGTACCCTAGCCGGAGCCTCTCTATAGCGCCGACCCACCATCTCACGCCGCCAATCACCGTCAGAGCTTCTCCCTCAACCACTACCAAGCACCTAGCTCCCCGACCTCCTCTTCTCACCATTGCACTCGAGCTCCTTCTCCCATCTTATGTTGAATTTCAATAAAAACATTGTTTTACTTAAGTTTGGGGGGGGAGAGGGGGGGAGGAAGAAAGGTATTTTTAAATAGCTCTTGAAAGAATTTTTTTTTTGCACGATTGTGAGCCAAGAAACAAGTTTGGGAGACGATTTCACTGTCATTCACTCTTGACCCCTTCTTTATACCATCTTATTGAACCGTTTCTTCTAGTTTTCAGGTTTTAAGCTTACAGGACAATATCAGTGAAGACACTATTGCAAACAAGCTTAGGGGATGGTTTGTATAAATGTATTGTATGTATCCACGCATCATATGTAAATATTGCAATTGCATAAATAAATAAAAAATTGAAAATAAAAGTTAGAAAGTAAAACATATGAAAGAAAGGAAGAGATTTAAGAAATGCAAGAAATTAAATATTTTAAAACGAAGCTAGTAATACGTGGTCATGAGCTGTTGTCCCAAGGGTTAGTAAGATGAAAAAATCACTAATCAGCGGATAGAAATAAGTATGATAAAGAGTCCCTATTCTTGAGTCCAAACTTCTGAACGTTGATACCCTACTATATGCACTTGCACACATCCTGAAACTTAGGATAGTAAAGAATATCTTGAAATACTCTTGCCTACAAGCCTTAGTATGAAGGAAAAAATATAAATTAAAAAAAGAGAAATGGTGCAAAAAAATGAACACTGGTTTTGTAATTACTTAAGGCAGCATAAAAAAATATAACGAAGGTGCCTTATCATCTAGCGTCTTAGACCAACTGGTTTGGAAGTCGCTGCTAAGCCTTAAGTGTTATAAGACTAGAATATTGCTAATTACGCCTTAATAAGTGAGGACCTTTGGTAATCGGTTGGTTAATATCTTAAGAAATATTAACAGTCGCATGAAGAATGTGTGAGCAAATCAAAAGGTACTAAGGAATATGAACAAAGGGTATGATAGCTTGAATTGAATTCTCCAAGTGTAGGAATGTTTTTTACACACGTAGGGGTATATGATCGATGTTTGGAGGATATGTAGGGAGGAAAACTAAAAACGATATTTTATTGAGGGAGGATGTGATTTTCGAAATCTTTTCAAAACTATTAAGATATGGCTCATGACAACATAAAGCTAGTGTAGTTTGAAACTCTTATTTTCAAGATTTTTTCTTTTATATGTTCCTTATCTTTGCATGTAATTTTCGTTTTCTTTTCTTTCTTTTCTAATTTTTTTGGATTTTGTGGGTGTAATCTGCTGAAAACCCTCAGGAAACAACATTTCTCCTACTAGGGACACCTAGAGATTTAACGATTTATTACACGAGCTAAGTGCAATCGTGTTGCCTACGAAAGTGTGCTAGGTTTCTTTTTTTCTTTTGATAATAAAATAGTTTGCTCGAGATGATCAAAAGATATGTTTGAGGGTATTTGATCAGTCATATTTATTACATATTTGTATGATCATTTTCCTTATTTTTATTAATTACTAAATTGTGTTAATTGTAAATTAAGAACATATGTGGGTTTATTTATAAAAATATTATTGTCATATGTTTTTTAATTTATAATTAATATAATTGGGAAATATATGCACATCATATTTAAATAAAATATCCATGAGATTATTTATTATTAAAATATGCATATCATATCAAATATTCCTAACCAATATTATTAAGATATCATATCAATTAATTGGTTGGAATAATATCTCAAATAAACAAATGCTACTAATAATTTGATTTGAGATATTGTGTAGGTATTATAATAGATCAGTTCAGGTCTGAAATATAAGTAGGAGATCCACAGCAAATCGATTTACAAAACCAAATCTACCGAATATTAGGAGCAAATTGAAGAATCTCGCAACGACGGGGACTAAGAGATATATTTTCAGAATATTTTTATCAGAAAGATCTCTAAATATCGAGAGAGAAAAGGCACGGAGAATTTGGAAGCTCAGACCCACCAGGGGGCCGCGGATCCACGGTCAAAAGGGGCAAGGGGCGGTGGTTGCGCGGTGTATTGGTGGCCGAAGATATGAAATTTCAGGGGATTGATCGTCTTTCCACACACTTCAATATGACGTCTGGGGTTTCAAGTTTCGAGCCTATATAAAGTACTGAGAGCTATCTATCTAAAGAGGAATCCATCGAACTATCCAACGAATCATCGAACGAATCCATCGAAGGAAGAATCGAATGATCTACCGACCAAGCAATTTAGAGAAAACTAGGGTTTTATAATTTGGTTTTTCAGCGAGCAACTTTTGTAATACAATAGTTAATCAATAAAAGATAGTTCTTTCTTTTAATTTTGTCATATTTACTTTCCGCATTTACTTTCCGCAATTACATTCTGCATTTACTTTCTGCATTTTTAATTTTAATTATGGATTCCGTTTTTTTCAACCTTTCTTTTATTTCGTTTATCCTAATGAGTGAGTAAATTCTTGCTAGTCAGGGTTGTAGGATAGGGTAGAATATGGATGAAAAATATCACTTAAATTCTTTTTAAAGTTTAAATTTTATAAATTTTAGCAAAATGAATATTAAACCTCTTATCGGGCGCGCTATCAATTCATCATAGTTACGACCACGATTTGTGAATCGTTAATAATTATTTTGTGAAGGGCTTGAAATAAATAGAGATCGATGAAAGAACAAGGGTCAGTAGAGGGAAACCCTAATTCCCTCCAAGAACCCTAATCCACATTCATCACTATTTCTCTAGTAATAAATAATTAAAAAATAAAAAGAATTATTTTTAAAAAACTCCATCCATTAACTACTAAATCTTATAAACCCTACAAACTTTCTATTATAAACTTTTCAAACCTTCTTAGTAATAAACGATAACAATTCCATCTTTCTTTTATCAACTCGTCTAAAGTAAGAAAAGTAGTTCGCCGTTTCTCTGTGAACGACCCGTACTCACCAGCGGCTAGTTATTGCGACACCGTTGTTGATTGCGGTATTTACAACACACAAAGACTCACTTTCATGACCAATCAGGAGCTCCAGAGGGCTGGTCTTGCACTTCGATCCATATCCCCTTCGGATCACTCCTTCCGTGTGGACTTTGCCATACCTCCAGGTATATTACATACATATTTATTTCGAATGTAATATTATATATATAAACGCATATTCATTTTAAAATTACTTATATAGTCAAATTATAGTTGTGTGGTAGTAGGTGGTGCCTCCACATTCGAGGCAGAGCCCACTCCCACACCTGCAGGTGTGTGTGTGTGTGTGTGTATTGCATGTATATTGATTTAGAATGTTATAATATAGATATACACACATTCTTTTGCAATTACTTATATAATCAATTTTTGATTTTCTAATTGTAAGATCCAGGGCAGGGCCACTCCCGCTACTTCCGTACCCTCCACGTACGCAGTCTGCAGGTTAGTATTCTTAATTATAAAATCTTTTTCATAAAAAAGATGATGACTTGGATACATTAGGCTATCCAAAGGGCCCAAATTTGACTAACAACTACCACTTTGAATTTAGGGTTTACATATATCTCTATTTTCATAATACAAATGATTTAAACTCTTAATTAATTTTACCTTTTTGGTGGATATAGTCAGCCTCTATTTTTATGAAAATTAGTTTTTTATTTTACATACCTTTTAAGAATAATTATGAACTTCATGTAATTTATCATCAATATTTATTTTCTAGTTGGAAAGGATGTATCCACGTCTGGGTGATCAGCTGTTCCTCAGTGGAGGAACTATCATCCCGCTCGTGCTGCTGTCCGGGCTCAGGCATGTGCTGCTATCGTCAGAGGTATATATCGTACTTTAATTTTCGTTAATTCTTGAATTTTAAATACTGTTTTGTCTTGATATTGCTTGTATATCTATTTTTTTTTATGCAGGGCTGTCACAACCCGAAAGGGTGACTCAAGAGCCAAATCAGTCTCACGGGCTGAGGCCTGATAGAGCTAGGGGGAGGTACCATTCCCCCTCTTCTTCACCCCCAATTATCGCTACACCGGCGATAATGCCGAGAATTTCGGCCGGTATATGGGGGATGAGGGTTGCATCCAAAAGAAATATCATCTTCACGTTGAGTGGGGCGATCAACACCGTCGCTCGTTTGCCCTCTTCTGGAATCAGGCTCAGGTATTAATATATATTTTCATTTGACTTATCAAATAAATTTACTACTATTTAACACATATAATTTAAAGACATTATTTTCTTGTATTTGTAGTTGGATTATGACTTTCAGTCTGTACCCGACCTTGTTCATCCTGACAGAGTGCTCGATCTTCACACTCTTTATCTGGGCCTCATGAAGAACATGCAAACTATGGTCCGATATAATAAGAACGAGCTGAAGGTCGATTGCTACCGGCTATGGCTGGCAACCCCTGAGGCGGAGAGAGCGGCTCTCCTACAGTCTCCTGTTTTTATCAGAGTTGATGTAGATACATGGCCTCACTTGTGCCAATATTATGAGTCTGAGCGCAAGAATGTTGTAATTTAAATGTAATTCATTATTTAGTATAAATTTATTTTTTTATGTTGCTTAATTAGAAAACTAAATCTTATTGTGTTGTGCAAACACATGCCAATCAAAATAAGGAGAATCAGAAGTCTGCAAAGAGAGGTCGTTCTACCTACACAGGTGGCTCGAAAAACATTATTCGTGTCATGGAGGTATCGGTAAATTACAATATATCTATTTTGATATAATGTAATATTAAAAGTTATTTTATAATATATGTAAATTTTTGGTGAATTACAGAGAGCTCAGACCCTGGTGCAGGGTGGTATACCGAATGTATTGACCGCGTATTTGGCCATCCACGGTATCTCGACAGATCCAGCAACGGGCAAGCTTCGATCCCCCAATACGGCTACCCAGGAGTATTTCGTAAGTGTTAATATTTATTCTAATTCAAATAAAAAAATTTATTTGATAAGTTCAAAATTAAATGATATACTGATATTTTAATGCTTAACGTGGGTGTAGGAGCGGGTGGAGACATCAGGATTGATTTCAGTTGACAGACTGATCCGATCATATTGACCCCGGTCCAAGACGCCGCATACGGAGAGCACCGCAGAGGTTGGGAGAGAGGCCGGGGACTTGGTCCTAGCAGGGCCCATATAACGTTGTTCTCCACTCCGGCTGGTAGTTCCCCTACCCCCGTGAGTGACGTGTGGAGCATGATATTGCCGCATTGAAGATCACCGTCGAGAAGTTGAAGAAGATGTTGATGTGTGTATTGCTTATTAGAAAAATTTTATATCGCGATATAGATAGCAACATATGCAATATTAGTAGCCTGAGCTTATTTTGTTTTAGACTTAAGTTTGATTAATCAGACTTATGTAAAACTATCTAAACTGAACTCTTTAATACTAACCATACCACATCTTTCTTCATTTTGGAGTTTAAAAAGCTATGATTATCCAAATTCAAAACTTGAGAAGAAAATATTATTTTGAAAATTAAATAACTCCAAAACCAAGCATCCCATCAAAGCTAAACAATTAAGGAGAGATACGGGCATACAAGTTACAGTAAGTATCATTTCTACCTCCACTTAAAATAAACTACGGTTTTCCAAACTAGGCCTGAGGCCCTAAGTATTCTTAAATTGGGGGAAAAAAGCGAAGCTCCGAATGTGTGGAATTTCAATATGTATAAATTCTCGTATATAACATATGAATTTCAACAGAATGTGTGGAATCTCAACAAATCATATATAAATTCGCGGTTTCGCAATAATCCAATATTGATACGAATTCAACTAAATCCAGTACACTGTTCTTACTCGTTTATTACATAAATACAAAATTTTACAAATTCGGCAGGCTGCTTCGGCTGCGGCTGCGTAGGCCGCTCCTATGGCTCCACGGCCCACTCAGACTTCCACAGACCAATCCTTCATTATTCGAGTTTTTGTCGACCCAGATGCGTCAGATTTCAGCGTTTATTAAAGGTGGAAAAGCTGGAACGAGCTATGACAGGTTTATTTATATTTTTAGGATGGATGTACTTATTTGATTTCTATTATATATATATATATATATATATATATATATATATATATATATATATATATATATATATATATATATATATATATATATTTGTTTCGGACGATATTGTTTGGATGTTTAGGATAACTTTAGATTGATTTCAAAATCTGTTTGTTTATTTCTTTATATATTGTGCGTGTGATGTTGTTTATGAATGTTTCTATATTTAGCTATATGATATATATATTATTGTGTACAGGACGGGGAAAAACATGAAGCTCTTTTTTTTAAAAATCCTGATATTTTGTCCCTACGGATTAATCCGTAAGGGCAACTGTTGCACCTACGGGTTAATTCATAGGGACACGTATTGTTCCTACAGATTAATCCGTAAAGACAAAATATCAGAATATCTGATATTTAGCCCCTATGTACTTAGTAATAGGGGCAAAACTTATCCCTACGAATTTAGACGTAGAGGCATTAATAATCCCCTATGTATAACTTCGTAGGTACAATTTTTTAACAGAAAATTTGAAAAAGATTTTGTCCCTACAGAGTAATCCGTAGGGATAACTTCCCCTATCCATTAAGCCGGAGGGGCAAAGTTTACTCCGTAGGGATACGTGGATACTGTAGTAGTGCTAGTCGCCCAATGTGCATGTAGGTGGTCATGATATTTATATTAAATAGCTCTATATACATTATATATAGCTATTTATATATAGTGATGAAAGTTATTAGTGGTCTAGTATAGTTAATAATTGGTATAATTTAAACTAATTAATTGATATAATTTAAACCTAGCTAAACTTAGTTCTATAACCATAAACTACGCATACTTACATATTGTCAGGTGAAGTTGTGTCCAGGCCAAATTGATGACAATTGGAGTACAAATACTATTAAACTACATGCATAGTTAACATGAGCTAATTAAGGTTTAATGAGATTGTTTTCTTTGCCAAGATCTTAGCCAGGTACGTATGTACCAAGTCCATTTCACGAGGAATTGCATAATCTCCATTATATGACTGTAAATATCACAAAATTATTAATTTAAAAAAAATAGAACTTAACATAAAAATAACCCCCCTCCCCCCCCCCCCCACCCAACACACACACACACACATCGATTAACTATATTTACATCGATCTGTTGAATATTTTCCTGTACCAAGTGTTCTGTACTTATGTCGACTCATGGGCGAAAAAAGCCGGTGATGAAAATTAACATAATAATTATAATGAAACTTATTATATATTAAGGTTCAACATGCACATGAGTACCCTCCAACGGAAAACATCTTCATATATATATATATATATATATATATATATATATATATGAGAAAGAACACTTAATTATTTGCATATATATATAAGAGATTAATCTTCCTCTTCCTTTCGAACGTCACATGATTTTTTACATGCATGCTTGCATGCATCCACTATGTTACAGATCATTTCTTGTAAAAGTATGTATATTTACACTTTGTAGTGAGTCCTAGCAAGTTAATCTTTGATCTCTGCCGCTCGCACTAAACTAGATATATAGTTCAATTAGTTTACTTTCTAGTACCAAAGAAATCTATAAAAGGGACACCTTCCTCTTTTTGCTTCTCCTCAACCTCCATTTGTTCTTCCTCTATACTCGAACAAGACTTGGAATCACGACTAGAGTCTGAGTTTACTTGAAGAAAGTCGTAAAACTCAATCTTGTTTTCGCTATCTGCATTAAATATAGCATGCACATATATATAATAAATATAAATGTCTTCTTAAGTTCAAGGTATATCAAAAAATTGCTGAGTTTCGCTAATATACCATGAAATATTAGCTTTTTTCATAATCAATATAAGGTGAGTTTCATTAAAATACCATGAAATATTATCTTTTTCATTATCAATGTAAATACCAATTAAACATATCGCTTCAATAAGTTGCTAATTAATTATACCATGAATCATCGACATGCTTAAATAGAAAATATTTTAAAATTTGCAGATAGAAAATAATACCATTGCCTTATTCGGTTGCGAACAAATACCGTGAATGCTCCGTGTATTTAAATTTAATACCATATATATTCATTATTCAAAAGCAAACTATACTGTATATATGCTGTTGTCAAGTCATTTATACATTAAATTGCAAAAAAAATTAACTCATGATATTAAGTTGTAAAATGCTGAAAGATGTGATGTTTATTGAAATTGACCTAGTTCATGATATTGATTAGCCATTTAATTTGTAAATAAGGTATTCATCCAAAGAAAATGCTGATACCTCATGGTATTTTTGTGAAATTTACCAAAAATAAATATAAATAAATCAATATTGAAGGAGCAAAACTTCCTTACTTGTTACAAGATCTTTAGAGTTTTGGTAATGGATCCCCATCCTTTGTCTTGAATTCTCTAACTCATTGGTATGAGCCAACCCTTTTGCATGAAATCTAGACCTCTCTCTGCACTTTCTTGCCATGATCACATGCCAATGGTTCTTCACAGCATTATCCGTTCTCCCCGGAAACATCCTTGCGATTATCGCCCATCTATTTCCATGTAATCGATGCAAAGCGAGGAGCCTCTCTTCCTCCTCCTCACTAAAAGGGCTTCTATTAATTCTTGGATCAAGTTGATTGAACCATCTTAGTCTACAACTCTTTCCTGCTTTAATTAGGGTTTTCAACGATAATAAATAAACAAATATAAATCATATCAACAATAACAAACACATGCATACATGAAATTACCTGATCTCCCTTGGAGTTTCTCGGCGATCGCGTTCCAATTATGAGGGCCGTATCGAGCGACTAACTCTTTGAGCTTATCGTCTTCGGAAGGCCTCCAATGGCCTCTAGTGCACATATCTTAATGAATCTCTTCTCTCAAACTCAATAAAGAACAAATAATAATTAAAGTGAAGTATTTATAGATATGCAAATCTTTAAGCAAGCCTCCTTTATTCTCTTCTCTTCTCTTCTCTCAAATTAGATGGGTTTTCTCCAAGCTAGCTAGGTAAACAAAAAAGCGAAGGATAATAGAAGCTATATATATAGCTTTGAGAATTTTGATGGTTTAGAGAAGATATATCATATTTATCATGAGTGCAAAATAGATATAGATATGAGTTTATATATAAGAATTAGATGAAGACAATGGGTTTGTTAGGAGAGATGCAACAAAGAGGAAAGTGTGTGTGTGTGTACATGTTTTTCTCGTTAGTGTGAGAGAAGACAAGAGATTGTTAGACCAAAGCTTGATGCTACGTGTGGGCTAACAAATGGTTTTATTCTCTTTTAAATACACCACACACAAACATGAGAGGCTAGCTTAGCTATGAGAGAGAAAGAGATGAGAGAGAGAGAGGATTGCTTGGTGGGTGAATTCTGTTCTCATTTCAACATCCATCAAATGTTTCTAACCTACACCCTCTACTTAAAACCAACCCATACGTATATAATGTTTGCATGTCACTCATATAAAAAATAATAATAATAATCATACATATAAGTTACCACGACCTACTCAACTAACCAACGGCTATTAACAATTAATCGTCAATCCGATGGTCGATTTATACTAATTAAACCCATAAACAGTAAATCATGATAAAAATGATTATAGGAAATTTGAAGTTGATTATTTTTTTGTTCTAGGGTTTCTGGTTTTGTTGGCCTTTTAAGACCTAACTGAAACCTACAGTTACCCCAGAAAGTCGGCTCGGTGCACGTGTAAGCTTAGAGCAAAGTTATATATTGGTCGAAAAAACCTAATAAGGTACAATGGTGTTGTTGCCAAGTGTTAGGTGTACTTGTGTGGGATTTTTGCTCATGGGATATATTTTGAGGAAACCTGTTTTCCATCGTACGATATAACTTGATTTATTTTCTAAACCCAAAAAATCTTAATATTGTGGAAAGATCCAAAATTATATCATACTGAAATACTTTAAAACCAGACCCTTTTAAGATTTCTTAAAATACAGGTTATGATTTATTGATAAATAAAATTGATCATATTATAAAAAATAGTGTAATAATTTGATGGTCATGTTAGGGTTTGATAAATAATGTTATCGTTGAATAAATAAAGTTACTGAAGTCAGAATGCATATAGCTTTCAGAAAAATGGTTTTGAAAAATAACTCAATCAGAATACATATGAGCTTGAGATATTCGTATTTTCTAACTATTGGTATATAGTTTTCGAACTTTTGAAAATAAGCGGATTTGAAAATAATCCACTGTTTAAAATTTCTCCCTTTGATTAATATTACAATAATGCAATATTGTTAATGCATGATAGAACCTAGCTAGGGCAGCTACTTGGTTTTTGCACCATTGCCATAATGATAAAATAAATTAGTCAAGTATTAGATATAATATTGTTATAATTTGGAGCAAAGTTAGGAGACCAAATTGGGGATAGAGACAGAAAACTGATTGGATCCCTTACTTGTCCCATTGACATAAAGGGGGAAAATTGCATCCATGGAAATGAATGAATGGCTCTTAGTATATGGATGTTGGGCATTCAATTCGTACCAAACTCAAACAAAATGATCAGGAGGCGGAAAAAATATAATACTCCTTCCATTTCACTTTAATAGTCGTTTTAGCATTTTTCACGCTTATTAAGATGTTAAATTATGAGCACTTCAATTTACCGCAATACCCCTAATTCATCAAGTCCCCCTACATAGAACACAATACCCTAGGTCTTGCAAAAAAAAATTCTTTACATTATGCAGTTAATTTCTCTTGATTTCATGTGTTCATTCAATTTGAGAGTTCTCATAATTTTTTGACCCCTTGACTTCTACCCAAACGTAAAGATCTAATGCACAACATTAATTAAGAGTATGGAAAGTTAATGGAGATTGAAAATGGGAGAATATGGGTGTATGCAGCATTTCCTAGAGATCATTTTCCTTTAATTCTTTTCTCTCAACACCAACATGGATCCTTTAATTCTTTTCTCTCAACACCAACATTAATTAAAACCATTTTCCTCTAAGGTGAGATTATAGTGAAGGATAAATTTTGTAATCGGATGGCAAAGTTATCTCAATTGTCAAAAATGTCTAGAATTATGTGACAAAACTAAGTTTCTAAAACAACTATTAAAATGAGACGGAGGGAGTATTTAAGATGGATTTTACGTTAACCAAAGCCAAGAGTTAAGTAAGAATCATTAAAGCAGCACAAAAATGAGAGATCAATAACATACATATGTATGATCGATGTTGACCCGATACGTACGTACGTATTGGAGTAATTAATATTACTTCTCATATTATTTTGACATGCGCAGAGAGGTTATATAACAGCATGCCGATAAAAGTTTTTGATATAAGGCTGGGTATACCCAATTATTTATTTATCATTAGGGTAAAAGCGGTCTATAGGGTGATCACTTAATTATGCAACAACAATCCTAAAGAGAACCTTATTGTTATTATATATATATATATATCTATATATATATATATATATATATATATATATATATATACAAAAATTAAATCAATTAATATTGCGGAATTTCCATCTAAATTTTATTTGATTCAATTTTTCAAGCATATATTAATATTAATCAATATATGCCACATATGAATATATTATAAACATAAAATTTTCTTTTATATGTGAGTCTGACAATAAGGTTTTACAGAAGGGGGGTGGGGGGGGGGGGGGGAAGAGGAAGATATTGTTTGGATTTGAAGTTAGGATAACTGTGGTTTATTTTTAAGTGGTAGGTAGAGAGGATGCAAACTATGGTTTGCAAGCTCCAAACTTTAAAAATAAAATTTACAAAATTTTGGTCAGATAACTACGCGCGGTTATTTCATGTTTTGGACTGAGATACTCCAAAATGGTTGACAAACAAGTCAAAATTAGCATTTTGGAGTTAAATTTTGCTAACTTTACGAAACGGCAATTTAGAAAACTTAACTCCGTTCCCAAACAGGGTCTTAAAGTTGAGAGAGGCAAAATGCCTTTTTGATCAGAAATTTAAGAGTATTTCCTGAGACAAAAGTTAAATGTATTTCCTGCAAATTGGCCTTAATTAAAAAAGAGTATTAGTTATTGCCAATCATAAAATCAATAGGGAAGCGCACGGGTGCTATATGTATGGCCTCTTCCATATATATAAGAAATTAAGTGTCCTAGTCTTGCAGTTTTGTCAACAATTAAAAAAATATTTAATATTTGTATCTCTTACAATTTCTTTTTCTGTTAAGATGGCTATAAATCTAGTTTAACCGTTGGCCTAACCTCTTCTTGTCTTTCAACTGTAATTTAATTAATTTTTAATTAACAGTTAACTCTTTCCTTTTGCGTCAATAACAAAAAGAGAGAGAAGAAAAATAATAATTTGATTGCTCTAATTCTTTTTTAAACGTGATAATTAATGGCTCGCAAGATTGAAAAGCAATAATGGGACTGCATGCTTCTTTTTCTATTATGTTCTCTTTTTATTTGTTGGAAGGCAACCATCTTTAATCTCTGCCACTGCAGCCAAAACTTCAAAATTCTGTTGAGGATTGAGAACATATATTTTATACTCAAACACGTGTCTATTCGGATCCAGCATTATTTTCATGGGCTTGTATCTATAAGCCTTTCCGCGGCAGCATTTTCTTCTTACTATATAATTTAATCTGGGTTGCTATAATATTATCTTAAATGCTTCTGCTAATGCACCACTGCTCTTAAGTTGTAATGAAAGTCAAGGGAATGTAATGTTGCAAGGATTACGTACCTACTGTGCAGCGGAAATCCAGGACCTTTTTTTTAATGGTAGATTGAAAAAGACTATATATCCGACGGATACCAAATCATACGAAAAGAACATACCAATAAAAACATACAAGATTTACTCAGATTCGGCGCAACTAACACCTAATCCTACAAACTGTGATAAAAACTTCCACTATGAGAAAAAATTATAAAAGATTACACTGACTTCTAACCCTCATATAAAAAGAATTATCCTCTCTTACAAAACCACTCTCTATCTCACGACCGCACTTGGCCGCCTCTCCCACTCTAATCAAATCGTAAGTTATTAGAGAATTACGGAATACTCAAAAAATCTAGAGAAAGTCTCATATATATGGTAATTAAATGCTAGAAATATATCCATATTTAAATTAGAGGTAATTATGAATTAAATCTAGAGATTAGATTTAAATCTAAGCAAAACAGATTAGATTTAAATCATAACTAATCCCTTACTAATCCGAATTTAAATGATCACAATTCAACAAACTCCACCTTAATTCGAATTCAAATCAAATTCTCCATAATCTCTTCATTTTCTCAACATCTTGAAATTCCGATCTCGTCGCCTTATGCCCAAAGTCAACTCAACAATCTACTGGGCAAAACTTGAACTTGGACCAGAACTATCTTAGAAATGTGTCCGTCGGATTCTTTGGGATAGCAATCTTCGTAAGAGACATCACTTTCTTCTCGGTTTCCAAGAAGAACACTCGCACCTCCTTTGTAATTCCTAAACCCAACAATCTCCGCAAATCAATGGTCTCTCTAACCGCCTTCATGATGGCTATTAACCATGCCTCCATTGTTGAAACCGTGATACCATACTGAAATGTCGATCTATCTAGCACTGTAGTCGTGCTTAACATGTAACCCGTAGTCAACCTCCATCTGCCCCTATCACCAGCATAATTGATACCTGATGATAATATCGTCGAAAAACTGAAGTGCGCCTTTGAGTGAGAAGACATGAGCCGAGTCTTCTTCATCTCATACCAAACTAGAACCTGCTCGATACTCTGCTGCAACCAACGCAACTCCCCATCCATGACACAATCCATGCCATGAATCAAACGTGCAAACTTTCTGCCGAACTCCTGATCCTCTTGTCTTGGAGACGCATCCCTAGTCACTCCTGTGCGCCGAACTGTTCTCGATCTCTGCACCACTGGCTGTACTGGACTCTCCATATGAATCGAAATACCGATCACCTCATCTCTCGTAACCTGAACTGGAACTTTGAACTCCACCTCTCTTGGTGGCATACATATTCTCCGTTCACCATCTGACCGAGTCTGTCTTCTTCAAAGTATTGCAGACTCAACGGATATTACTCGGCTGATTACTCCACTCTGAGTCTTAAGACACCACGACATATATACTTTTACTCTGCCTCCTAAGCCGACAAGAGAACAACTCTCGATTCTCGGCTTCTCGGTGCATCCAATAACACGAAACCCTGAGTAATATCTAACCCTTCCAGTCCATAACTCCTCAAAAATTCTCATATCTACAGCCGTCAATGGTGATCAATCGATGAGGTACTCGGCAGTAGATACGGCTCCAGCCCGAGACTTCCTCGGAATTCCAGCCGTAAGCCGTAAATCCCTGTTCTTCCAAGCTGTCCGAACCATCCGCCCTGCAATGTAATCTAACCGAAGATCTCCTAATGTGGTGTACTGATGCACGATCCTCTCCGGCCTACACATTCCTGCAAACTCCTGCGAAGCGAACCTTGTGCCTAAATCGGAAAAACCTCTATGCGCTTCTTGGACTGCTTTAGATAGAACCGGTCAATAAAAGATTTCTTCATGTAAACAGAGTCCAACTTGTTCTATAATTCTGCCACTGTCGTCTCTTGCGGCACTTCGCAAAGAACCTTATCGGCCATTAAAAACTAGATCGAACTGTGAGTTTTGTCCTTCATCTCTACACTTTCCACTACCGTGGTCGTCGCCAGAATCTTGTCTTTCGCAAAGACAATCTTATGCACACCTTATTATTTTAGCAGTGTCGTCATTTTCAATCTCCATAGACTGAATTTACTACGCACATCGAACTTTTCGATCTTGCAACTTGTAGACATCATCTCCCAATAAACTCCAAAACTCAAACTTGACACGGTGATACTACTTGTTGTAAAGATTACGTGTCTATGCACAGCGGAAAACCAATTCTGACTCCTATCACTTTCTAAGTCTAACATTGAAAAAGACTCTAATCAAATCGTAAGTTATTAAAGAATTATGGAATATTCAAAAAATCTAAAGAAAGTCTCATATATATGGTAATTAAAGGCTAGAGATATATCCATATTTAAATTAGAGATAATTATGAATTAAATCTAGAGATTAGATTTAAATCTAAGCAAAACAGATTAGATTTAAATCATAACTAATCCCTTACTAATCCGAATTTAAATGATCACAATTCAACAAACTCCATCTTAATTCGAATTCGAATCAAATTCGCCATAATCTCTTCATTTTCTCAACATCTTGAAATTCCGTTATCGTCGCCTTATGCCCAAAGTCAACTCAACAATCTACTGGACAAAACTTGAACTTAGACCAGAACTATCTTAGAAATGTGTCCGTCGAATTCTCTGTGATAGCAATCTTCGTAAGAGACATCACTTTCTTCTCGGTTTCCAAGAAGAACACTCGCACCTCCTTTGAAATTCTCAAACCCAACAATCTCCGCAAATCAATGGTCTCCCTAACCGTCTTCATGACGGCTATTAACCATACCTCCATTGTTGAAACCGCGATACCATCCTGAAATGTCGATCTATCTAGCACTGTATTCATGCTTAACATGTAGCCCGTAGTCAACCTCCATCTGCCCCTATCACCAGCATAATTGATACCTGATGATAACATCGTCGAAAAACTGAAGTGCGCCTCTGAGTGAGAAGACATGAGCCGGGTCTTCTTCATCTCATACCAAACTAGAACCTGCTCGATACTCTGCTGCAACCAACGCAACTCCCCATCCATGACACAATCCATGCCATGAATCAAACGTGCATACTTTCTGCCGAACTCCTGATCCTCTTGTCTTGGAGACGCGTCCCTAGCCACTCCTGTGAGCCGAACTGTTCTAGACCTCTGCACCACTAGTTGTACTAGACTCTCCACATGAATCGAAATACCTACCATCTCATCTCTCGTAACATGAACTGGAACTTTGAACTCCACCTCTCTTGGCGGCATACATGTTCTCCGTTCACCATCTGACCGAGTCTGTCTTCTTCAAAGTATTGCAGACTCAACGGATATTACTCGACTGATTACTCCACTCTGAGTCTTAGGACACCACGACGTATACCCTTTTACTCTGCCTCCTAAGCCGACAAGAGAACAACTCTCGATTCTCGACTCCTCGGTGCATCCAATAACGTGAAACCCTGAGTAATATCTAGCCCTTCCAGTCCATAACTCCTCGAGAATTCTCATATCTACAGCCGTCAATGGTGATCGATCGATGAGGTACTCGGCAGTAGATAGGGCTCCAGCCCGAGACTTCCTCGAAATTCCAGCCGTAAGTCGTAAATCCTTGTTCTTCCAAACTGTCTGAACCATCCGTCCTGCAATGTAATCTAATCGAAGATCTCCTAACGTGGTGTACTGATGCACGATCCTCTCCGGCCTACACATTCCTGCAAACTCCTGCGAAGCGAACCTTCCGCCTAAATCGGAAAAACCTCTATGCGCTTCCTGGACTGCTTTAGATAGAACCGGTCAATAAAAGATTTCTTCATGTAAACAGAGTCCAACTTGTTCTATAATTCTGCCGCTGTCGTCTCTTGCGACACTTCGCAAAAAACCTTATCGGCCATTAAAAACTAGATCGAACTGTGAGCTTTGTCCTCCATCTCTACACTTTCCACTACCGTGGTCGTCGCCGGAATCCTGTCTTTCGCAAAGACAATCTTATGCACACCTTATTGTCTTAGCAGTGCCGTCATCTTCAATCTCCATAGATTAAATTTACTACGCACATCGAACTTTTCGATCTTGCAACTTGTAGACGTCGTCTCCCAATCAACTCCAAAACTCAAACTTGACACTGCAAAACTACTTGTTGTAAAGATTACGTGTATTTGCACAGCGGAAAACCAATTTTGACTCCTACCACTTTCTAAGTCTAACATTGAAAAAGACTCTAATCAAATTGTAAGTTATTAGAGAATTATGGAATATTCAAAAAATCTAGAGAAAGTCTCATATATATGGTAATTAAAGGCTAGAGATATATCCATATTTAAATTAGAAATAATTATGAATTAAATCTAGAGATTAGATTTAAATCTAAGCAAAACAGATTAGATTTAAATCATAACTAATCCCTTACTAATCCGAATTTAAATGATCACAATTCAACAAACTCCATCTTAATTCGAATTCGAATCAAATTCGCCATAATCTCTTCATTTTCTCAACATCTTGAAATTCTGTTATCGTCGCCTTATGCCCAAAGTCAACTCAACAATCTACTAGACAAAACTTGAACTTGGACCAGAACTATCTTAGAAATGTGTCCGTCGGATTCTCTGGGATAGCAATCTTCGTAAGAGACATCGCTTTCTTCTCGGTTTCCAAGAAGAACACTCGCACCTCCTTTGTAATTCCCAAACCCAACAATCTCCGCAAATCAATGGTCTCCCTAACCGCCTTCATGACGGCTATTAACCATACATCCATTGTTGAAACAGCGATACCATCCTGAAATGTTGATCTATCTAGCACTGTATTCGTGCTTAACATATAACCCGTAGTCAACCTCCATCTGCCCCTATCACCAGCATAATTGATACCTGATGATAACATCGTCGAAAAACTGAAGTGCGCGTCTGAATGAGAAGACATGACCCGAGTCTTCTTCATCTCATACCAAACTATAACCTGCTCGATACTCTGCTGCAACCAACGCAACTCCCCATCCATGACACAATCCATGCCATGAATCAAACGTGCAGACTTTCTGCCGAACTCCCGATCCTCTTGTCTTGGAGACGCGTCCCTAGCCACTCCTATGCGCCGAACTGTTCTCGACCTCTGCACCACTGGCTGTACTGGACTCTCCACATGAATCGAAATACCGATCATCTCATCTCTCGTAACATGAACTGGAACTTTGAACTCCACCTCTCTTGGCGTCATACATGTTCTCCGTTCACCATCCGACCGAGTTTGTCTTCTTCAAAGTATTGCAGACTCAACGGATATTACTCGACTGATTACTCCACTCTGAGTCTTAGGACACCACGACGTATACCCTTTTACTCTGCCTCCTAAACCGACAAAAGAACAACTCTCGATTCTCGGCTCCTCGGTGCATCCAATAACGTGAAACCCTGAGTAATATCTAGCCCTTCCAGTCCATAACTCCTCAAGAATTCTCATATCTACATCCGTCAATGGTGATCGATCGATGAGGTACTCGGCAGTAGATAGGGCTCCAGCCCGAGACTTCCTCGGAATTCCAGCCGTGAGTCGTAAATCCCTGTTCTTCCAAACTGTCTGAACCATCCGTCCTGCAATGTAATCTAACCGAAGATCTCCTAACGTGGTGTACTGATGCACGATTTTCTCCGGCCTACACATTCCTGCAAACTCCTGCGAAGCGAACCTTCCGCCTAAATCGGAAAAACCTCTATGCGCTTCCTGGACTGCTTTAGATAGAACCGGTCAATAAAAGATTTCTTCATGTAAACAGAGTCCAACTTGTTCTATAATTCTGCCGCTGTCGTCTCATGCGGCACTTCGCAAAGAACCTTATCGGCCATTAAAAACTAGATCGAACTGTGAGCTTTGTCCTCCATCTCTACACTTTCCACTACCGTGGTCGTCGCCGGAATCCTGTCTTTCGCAAAGACAATCTTATGCACACCTTATTGTTTTAGCAGTGCCGTCATCTTCAATCTCCATAGATTGAATTTACTACGCACATCGAACTTTTCGATCTTGCAACTTGTAGACGTCATCTCCCAATCAACTCCAAAACTCAAACTTGACACTGTGATACTACTTGTTGTAAAGATTACGTGTCTATGCACAGCGGAAAACCAATTCTGACTCCTACCACTTTCTAATTCTAACATTGAAAAAGACTATCCGACGGATACCAAATCATACGAAAAGAATACACCAACAAAAACACACAGGATTTATCCAGATTCGGCGCAACTAACACTTAATCCTGCAAACTGCGACGAAAACTTCCACTGTGAGAAAGTATTACAAGAGATTACACCGACTTCTCATCCTCTTTTACAAAGAAATACTCTCTTACAACCCCCCTCCCCCCTCTCGTGACTGTACTTGGCCGCCTCTCCCGCTCTAATAAAATTCTAGGTTATTAATATGGTTACTCAAAAAACCTAGAGAAATCCTCATATATATAGGGTAATTAAATGCTAGAGTTATAGCCATATTTAAATTAGAGATAAATATGAATTAAATCTAGAAATTGGATTTAAATCTAAACTAAAGAGATTAGATTTAAATCTTAACTAATCCGAATTTAAATCACAATTCAACATATAATTTATTTTCTAAATTTATATGAATAAAATCTCTTTTTAATTCTAGCATTAATCTATTGAATTCTTTCCTACAATATTCATAAGTAAAGATAATATAAAATAAACAACTATAAGGCACAAGTCACCAGTCTATATGTCAATATTCCCTTATGACTTTTGTGAGTTTTATTAATATATATGCTTTTAATAATACTATCACTATTTGCTAATAATCTTGGCCTTTACACACACACACAGTAATCATATATAAACCCCCCCCCCCCCCCCCCTCCCTTCTCTCTATGTTTGTGTGATCACACACACACACACATCAAAGTTTTTCTCATCTGCATAACCTAAAATGCAGGTGCGTCATAAACTAATTAATGAAGAAAAATTATTGGTTAGAAACATATTGTACTACTTCTCAAGGGAAATTATAATGTTCATGTAGAAATTAGTCTAAATTGCAGACCACCAAATATTAATTAGTGTTTCATCACCTCAAACGGCTCCAATATAAGCTTTCCACTTTATAAGCACAAAAGGACATTAACCAACATGGCACCTTAATTTAGGCAAGTAATTAATTAACTTCAATCTCTGGAAGAGAGAAATGATGACAACTTCTTTCTTTTTTGCTCCTAGCATGAAGTTGTCTTATATTAATGTTTTGTACTTACCCTATAATCAAAACTTCATTATTTGCTAGTTTATGAAAACATAATCTAATATATACTTGGCACAATATAATATTTCTATACCATTTAAGGAAAGCCTATAGGCTATATATGTACTAATAATCAACTACTTAAACTAAATATAGGGTTTTCCTTTCTTGGTTGGAACATCTTGAAAGAAAATAGGGTTACAGTTGGAGGTTTCTGAGAGTAAAAGCTAACTTAAACTTGTAAACCTATAAAATAGATAGCCATCAAAAGCTATAACAAGTTCTTAGGCCATTCCAACAATAATATACCTACCTTCACCTAACAACACACATTCTACCATCTATGTATGCTTCTTTCTCATTTAACTACAATTTTCTTGAAGGAGATGTTAATTTCCACCTTAACAAATTATAATAAGTCTCCAATTTTCTTATAACCTCTTTGACATGTACAGTTATTATAAATTTATAATGGATTACGCTTGTCATGAGCCGATTCTACAAGATACCTTGCTAGTCTTTGAAAGAATAAGACGTTACTAATTTTCTTTTTTCTTTTTTCCTTTTTTTTTGGACGGGGAGGGGGCTAAAAACGAAGGAAAAACCCTGTGTTTCATTAAATGAAGTTTTAACGGAACCAGTGCATATATATGTAATTAACTATTGTTGCGTTAGTACGGAAACTAAATTATGGTAGAAATTTTTACACATATGTGATTGCAACTCATAATTAAATTGAAGGCGAGTCTCTGAACAAATAAATATGGGTTTATAGTATAATAATCAACGCTTGGGATAAGGCTCAATAATTGTTGTTGTTGTTGATGTTGTTTGAAAAGAATCAACGCTATTAATTTCTCATTAGGTTATTGTCTAATTTTTTTTTATTAAATTATTGTATTAGGTACATGAAAAGGAACTGAGTATCTCAAATGAAAAGGAAACATGCTTCGAAATGCATGCTACACTAACCTTGATGTAAATCTATCACCTTCATATTGTGCTTGAGAAACCAAATAAATTTCTTGCTCGTCCCTTCCAAACTAATCACTCTATCCTCATTTTCGATTTTAGAATCCGCGACAATATATTTTGTTGCTTTTTCAGTGATTGTCACGTCTCATTCATTTATTCACACACACACACACATATACACAAATTAAAAGAAATAGAGAAATTAAAAAATCAGTATATATATATATATTTCAGAATTGTCTGGATCTTTAGTTCTAAATAGACATATATATGCTATAGACCAATCTCGGAATTTAAATTAATTTGGAAGCCTCAATGATAGATTTCTAGCCCGATCTATAACTTTTCACCAACTCTGATCATTCAGTAATTAATCCATTTCTTCAGGAACAATCCTTAAGCTTTGAGAAGCAAAGGTCATTAAATCAATGTCAAGATATCAATTGATTGAAAGCAATATGAAAAACTAAGACCTATAACAGTTTTGAGCAAATTAAAGAAGTAAATATATTTGTCAAAGAAAGAATGAATCCTTGATAGCTACTCAAGAGAGTAATATATTTATACACCGCAAACCGCAAAGAGGAGTGATTGATGACTCGACGCGCACCAAACCGAAAGCATTGCTGTTAGAGACCGAATAAATCACGGTCTATTTGACATATTGAATGCGTTTTATCCAAGGAATATCCATAAAGAAAAAGAAATGTGAGGGCGTATATATCAAACGATTTGTCAAAAAGCTAATGATGCTGAGGAACAATATGAAAGGTAAAAGGGGGAGGGAGAGAGATATAGTTTTGGTCTCACTACAAGAATTAATGTTTTTGATTCATTAATTTAATTGATGTCCTAAGTTTGAATGAAGTGTTAAAATTTTCCGTAATTTATTTTTCATTTCCCCATTTCTAGCTAGTAAGATGGTGTCAGATGATGTAATTTATGCTCCTTAATTAGTGTATATAGTGTTTGTTTTAGTTCAAGTATCACCTTTTGCCAATCTATACGAGGAATGCATAGGAATCCAAATTCTATTTATATTATATGTTAGAAAACTGTACCAGAGAATATTCCGAGAAATTTGCGTCGACATATGTTTGCTAAAAATTTTCCTTAGCCTCTCAATTTTTCAGAAAGCACCTTGCAGTTTATATATTTCCTCTTTTAGTTAAGACACATGTGGCTACAAACTTAACTTTATCCCCTCAATTTTCCAGAAATTAAAAACATCTAAAACATTACAGATTTTCGAAACTTTCGTAATTTTCGTTTGCTATATAGAATGCAAAATATTAAGAAAAAGCAATAAAACAGAAAATTTTGAGATTTTTAAAAATTTAAGATTTTCATATACATTTAAAATTATGAAAACCGAAAAAATTAGAAATTTTTTAAGATTTTTGAAATTTTCGTGATTTTCTTTTCCATTACGGTGGGTTCGTATTTTACAAAATCACAAACATTTTCGTGTAACCTCCTTTTAAAGATCCGCTCCGTCCAAGATGTTCTACACTTCTTAGATAATATATGAATGAAAAATCATATCGAATGGATGGGCGTTTATTACAAGGATGTATTAAATGACAACAATAGCCTTACCTTAATTATTAATTAAGGTACAAAATAGATCATTCTCCATGGGGCATAACTAAGTTAGTTATGCCCCAGGAGTAAAATGGTATTTCCCATATACCAGCCAAACTATTGAAAAACATCAAAGCTAACTAGAAAATATTTAGATATTTAAAAGTTTCGCGATTTTAAATTGTTACAACATGCAAACTGCTGAAAATTTGAAAAACATAAAATTCCAGCATTTTTAGAAATTTATAAGTGCTATGCAACAAGCAGAATATTGAAAATATAATAGAGCCTTTGCTCGTGCGACGATGACACTCCCCCCTCTTAGTACGAGCTCTTGGATTAGAAACCTCTCACTTACAATGGAAAGATGAATTTTCAATCAATCATGTGGAGCAAGTGCTCATGGGCCAGAGGCCTAACACTCCCCGCTCAAAGCATACTGGCTTTTGCACACACAAAAAAACCCCATAAGAAACTAGAAATTTTGATATTTTTGAAATTTCTTGATTTTTGTATGTTATCACACACAAAAAATGAAAATTGAAAGAAAACAGTATATTCTGAGATTTATGAAAATTTCGAGTTCTTCGTGACATGCAAAATATTGATAAGCCGAAGAAACCATATAATTTTTTAGAGTGTGGCAATTTTTTCCCTATACAGTAAAGAAATTATTGAATAACCGAAGAAAACAAGTTTTTTTGAATTTTTTGCAATTTTTATACGCTATAAGCCTATAACATATATATTGATGATTTTGAAGAAACTACCATAATTTATAGTGTACAAGCAACCAAAATATTGAAAAACCTGATAGTAGCGGGGTTTTTTTAATTTTTTTTTTAAATTTCATAATTTTCATGTGTTATCGCAATTAACAAAATATTGAAAAACCAAAAGACGATTTTTTTTTAAAACCTAAGAAATATATTACATTTACAGTAGTTTCATTAATACTACTCCAAGATTCATGAGAAGCTATTATTTAAGCATCGCTTGTAATATCTCCAAATGGTTCATTTTTATTTAATTTTGCATGTTGTGGCCGGAAAAGAAAATAGATAAGTATAGAGATGAATAAGCACATGTATACATGCATATTCAAGTTTTTTAAGCATACATAACTAGTGTAAGAACTTGATTTGTTGTTACGATAACCGTTCAACAACACAACATTATGTATTCCATATTTATGAAGTCAATCACGATATAGCCTTGGACAACGTCTAATATTGTAAAATATTTACAAACTATCTATGCTGTACAAAATAAATTGTGCATCGTCCATGTTCCCACAAATTAAAGTTAAAATAAATAATACAACCTGATGGTACTTCTTATACAAGAAACCCAATATATATTTCAGCACATCTATCATTAATCCGTCGACCTTTCAAGTACGCAACCACTTCCATTATATATATATATATATATATATATATATATATATATATATATATATATATATATATTCCATCATATATATTTTGCACCTCATCCATTAGAACAGTGTTACGCTATCTCTTAAAGTTCAGCTCGAGAAACCAAACTACGTACTGAGTTTGTTTCCATACAATGTTAACATACTGGTGTTCAGGTCGAAAATCAGCAAAAATTCCAGTTCTTGACATTCGGCACATTCACAGTTTTAATTATTTTCGAGCTAGCGCGCCCTAGCTAATTCCACTAAGCCTCAGGCTCGCCTGCGTCCCCCTCGCCTTCGTATACGCTCGGCCCTGTCGCCACTGCCGCCATTCATAGATGACAGAGAGTGGAGAGAGAGAGAGAGAGAGAGAGATGCAATTAATTAGGAAAGTTTTGGTAATATATCATGCATGCTAACTGTTTTCGGTTACAAATGTTTGATAAAGATGATGTCTTATGCTGTAGTTTATGCTCCCTCTCTTCTATTTCCTCTTTCTTTTTATGTGTGTGTGTCTAAATATATATAGAGAGGAGAGAGAGAGGCAACTCCTTTTGAATATATATATATATATATATATATATATATAGAGAGAGAGAGAGAATAATGGAGGAAAGAGGCATAGGAGGGAATTCCCTCCTATGGCGTCGAAAAAATACCCCCTCCCTATGTTTTTCCGACGATCGGCACCCACCATCTTTATCGTCATCATCTAAGATGTGGGCACACCAAATTTCATGTGATTCTACAACTTTTTCACCGTTGATTTAGCAATGTAAAAAGTTCTATTATCGGTAAACCGTTAATTTTGAACCCACTAAATCAACGGTGAAAAAGTTGTAGAATCACATGAAATTTGGTGTACCCACATCTTAGATGAAGACGATGAAGATGGTGGGTGCCGATCGTCGGAAAAAACTAAGGAAATGGTGTTTTTTCGACGCCATAGGAGGAAATCCCCTCCTATGGCCTCTTTCCTCCATTAATCTCATATATATATATAGAGAAGTTTTGGATTTTCAAATTAACCACACTATAAAGTAGAGATACAGAGTATAAAAGATAAATATATTTTTACATTTCATTGGAAGAGGAATCAAAATATATTTCCTTGGCACAAATTAAGTTCAGGATATTATCCTCCTATTATTAATTTCAGGTTGTAACCAATTATATATTGCCGCTTGGGTGTTGAAGAAGCCATGCCATGCAGGACCACCATTATATACCTTATTAGCTCCACCCAATCCTGAATTCGCCTTCGTATTGAATTATATTCTTAAGGGAAAAATATCAAAAATTCTTATTTCTCAATTGAATTTCTAAATCAATCACATGCATATCCTTTATGTCTACAGATCATAACTCCATTAATGCATATAAATATGGATTCCATCTCTTAGTATCTTCTTACAAAATGAAATATCATGTTCTTTCTTTCTTCCCCGACAACTTGCTCCCATCTTCTTCTTTCGCTGGCCATGGGTTTACTTTCAGTTGCCTTTGTTAAGATATGTGACGAAACATAGTCCCAAGCAATGGGAGTTACATGGGCATAAGATATAAGATGGGTCAAAACTCAATAAGGCTTGAGTCTTATTGTTGTAAGTACACTTATATCAAAAGCCCATATACACTCATATATGAAAACATATAATCTAAGTGAGAGCTCTCTACATGCATCTGTGAGACTGACCTCTACATGTCATAACGCCTCGCTCATATGTAAAAATATATTAGCGTATTTGGATTGCAAATTATTGCATATGCAAAGGGTTTTGGGATTGACAATGCGATTTCTGATGAGGGCTTTTTTAATGGGTGGTGAATGGTTTTTAACAGGTTTCATTTTTACAAGTCATTAATATGCCATGTTGGCATCCATGTGGCAATAAATAATGGGTTAAAATGTAATTAGTGATTTGATGACTTGTTATGCTCTTACCACCATAAAATTTCTCACTCAGATATTATTCGAAGCTGAGAAAATAAACGATATAAGAAAATTGCCATGCTTTCAATATTCTTGAATAGTTGATAATAGGTAAACAATATTTTTCTTGAGTAAATAGTAAGACAAGGGTAAACCTGCATGGTATCAGCTTTTGCAGGAGAGTTTTATCATCTAATTTATATCTTTTGAACTCATAACTAATGTTACAGCCCAAAGGAACTCAAAGCAAATTCATCCGTGCGATGAAATCAACCACAGGCTACTTTCCAGGTGTCCGAATCGATATTATAATGATATTATAATGACAACGGCTTGGGTCATTTCCCAACAGCTCGGAGGTGCAAATACAGTAAAAAGAATTAAAACCGCAAACGAAACAGTTTTAACTGTTCGCCATCCAATAAAAATATATTAACATATTCTGGAAAATTTCTTCACACAGTTCGGACTATGAATTTCTATTTTGGTATTAAGGAAAACAATCTCTAGCATCATTCTTATATAAACAAATGCAAACAACAAAAACCAAGACATTGTTCTTATACGAACAACAAAAATATGCTCCTTGTCTCTATTTTCAAATAATTACATCAAAAAGCATCATTAGCTTTCATGTCGAAACGAAAGGGTGCTAGGGGAATCGATCCTCACAACTAAATCTTCGCCACCCGATTCATCACTCGAGTTGTCTTCATCTTTCTTCTTTTTACGGGTAGATATCAGAGGAATTACTGGTAATTTCGCGTATTCTTTTGACACGAACCTTCTGTTCATGCTTCCTCCTTCTGATTGGACCGAAAGTAGAGGCCGGGCCCCTTTTGTTCTTGATGGAACTCTTGGGTATGACGAGCTGTGTGCTAGTGGCTCGACTTGAGATCTATTCTGAAAGCTTACAAAGCTTCGATAACTTTTGTACTGCCTCCTTACACCATGCATCTGTTGTTCAATATAAAAAATAGCTTAAGCTTGTTAGAATGTTAAAATGGATGGGTTCCAAGAAACCTCCCTCATTTTTTATTTTTGCCGTAATAGCAGATTGCCTCCCTCTTTTTTAGAAGTTGCGGCATACAACCCCCTCATTTGACAAGCGATGGTTTTTTCGGTTTTATATCCATTTTTCACTATCATCGTATGTTTTTTTGTGTTTATAGGGGGGGGGGGGGGGGTTGATAAAAGGTCACATGAACAGGAAAAGGTTGATATTTACTAAACAAGAGGAGCAACATGCAGCGATTCATAATAGAGGGATTAAGGGAGCTATCCTGTTGTACAATTACAGGCAAAAGTGGGAAAGGTTTCTTGCATTTTTTTTTCCATAAAAATGTATCTCAACCAATTACCACAAGTAATATTGGCACGAGTTTACCATTACCAGCAAATACGTATAATTGATGCAGTATGATAATGGACAAGCATCCACGACTTAAGCTACACCTTGGGTCTAATAACTAAAGCCAATATACCCTAGGATAACTAATGCCAAGTCATGTAGCACAAACATTTCGATCGTGAAGCTGTGTCAGATACATGTCGGACGCTCCATGAACACCATGTCGGATAGATCTTAAATGTGTCCTCAATTTTATAAAATATCATGTAATTGTCACTTCTAAGAAACGTTTAAGACACTTCCATCAATTTTAAAACTATTTGTATATATATATATATATCATAACATACCATGTATTTGTTTTCATTTATATAAGTATAACAATTTCAGTGAATGTTATTGATAAAGGAAGTAAGATGCTAAATTTATTTCACAAGAAGTTGAAGAGCAAAGGTCTGCTCCTTGTACAAATGTAAAAGAAATATATAGTAGGTTGATTTTGAGTATAAAGGTAAACATTATACGTGATCACATTATTAGAAATATGTGTACGCGTCTGCAAGTGCATGCATGTGAAAACATGCATGTATTTCTATACACATTATACGTGATCACATTATTAGAAATATGTGTACGCGTCTGCATGTGCATGCATGTGAAAACATGCAGTATTTCTATACACTATTTACTAGTATAATTGTTATTTATTCTTACTGTTATTTGTTGATAAGTATTATGTTAGCTTGAAGCACATTATTTGAGTAAAGTGGTTCTTGACATGGTATTAGACCGAACAAATTCTAAAAGGTTTGGGTTCAAACCTCACCATTGCCAATTTAAAATATATCTACTTATCCCAACTATCTAATTTTACAAGCGACAGTTTCCACTGGATGCCTTTCCACATGGGCCTTTGGCCCATGTTTTGAGGAGTATCAAATGTTATGTTACCTTTGATACATATTGTTATCACAACCAAATAGCCTAAGCTTTTGGAAAAGTGGTGCATGGCATTTATATTATTATCAATACGTTTATAGCCACGTTCCCACGTCCTACTTTGCCATCTTGTGCCTGTGTCCGTGTATGTATATATGCTTCTTAGATTAGTATTACTGAACTAACCATGCTTCCGTAAATGCTCAATTCCATGGCTTTTGCCGACAAATTAGGTGGTTGCTTATCGGCTTCACTTGTGCTCTCGTGCTGTCTTAATTTATAGAAACTCTCTGGCCAGCTCAATAGACCTTCATGCTCTCTACCATGGCTTCGAGGGGGTTCAATGAAAGAGGAGAGACCTGGCATAGACCTCTTAGAGAGAGCTGCATCATTCTCAGATGCACTGATGTCAAAGATGATGACTCTGGCTCTAGTTTCAACCTGATATGAAGCTCCTCTGTGACAGAAGCTCTCACTCTTAATACCTGAATTTAAGAGAATACAACCACATGCTTAATTCATTAATGACAATCAGTTCTTCTGTGTTGCTACGAGTTAATATCAAACCTTGCATCTGTATATGTCATCTAAAACTGGGTATGATGAACAAGGATACCCTTCACAACGTTTACAACACATAATGTGCATATGCATTTGACTGTTGTATATAATATACACCTAAATTAGTTGTTAAATTACTAAATAAAAACAATAGCCTTTGTTATGTATTTCTTTGAGTTAATATAAACTATTTCAACTGTGAATGAGTAACAGTGATGCAGGACTTCTATGATATACATCCATAATAATATCAGGGAACTAATTGAGATGGTTTGGGCAAGTGCAATGAAGGCCCATAGATACTCCAGTTCAAAGAAGTGACCAAATTGTAGTTAATGACGCAACAAGGAATATATCGTGATCGTCAATTTAGTTGACGAGTTGGGCCTTGAGAGAGCAGAATGGTAGCAAAGATTTTATATAACCGACCCCAAAATTTGGGTTGAAGGCCTGTTGCTGCTGCTGCTGCTGCTGTTGTGGGATCATCCATATTATGTTTTAGCTGCCTTTATAATTTAGAAAGACATGAAGATATGGAACTATAATATACTCTAACTTGATCAAAATTAAGCATTTAGTAACCTGCAGATTCTAAATACGGAAGGGTAGAATCTTCATGTGAAGGCAACAATGCTGCAGGAGATGTGATCAAGTCTTGCTGAGGATCTTCTGTCTTTATAAATCCCTCTAACAAAAACCCAACAGAATTTGGCCTTATTTGTATGACTTCTCCTCTTAGATAAACTTTCATCACTGATCTTTCAGCAACAAGTTCTCGGAGTTCATGCATGGATAGTTTTTCAAATACTTGGGGAACCAAGAGTTTGGCTATGACTATAACACTTTCCTGCAAAACAATTTAAGGAATGGACACTGATAAGCAAACAAACAAGACAACCAAGTAGAGAGCTTCAAAGTCCAAACCAATCAAAATTAAATCCAAATATGTTAATGCTATTTTTAGTTGTAAGAAGGCCTTCATTTTAACTTTTTTTTCTCTCAAATAAAAGAAGGCAGATCTCTACAAGAAATAAAAAGAAAAAAGAAAAGAAAAGAAAACAAGACAGAAAAACTAGGACTTAATAAGAAAATTTGATGCAACAAAATGATCCTATATGTTTGTCTGCTAAAGCAATGAATAGATAGGAAGAAAAAAATAATTCATGAATAGCTAAGTGTGTAAGATTTTCCAACTTCTATTTATGAGATACTCTTCAAGTCAATGTAGTTATCTATACATTTAATTCTGTTGAATCAACTTTCTAACAATATATGGATCCTATCTCAGATCCCATGTTACTTCTGGCGTTAGCCGCGTTACAATTCATACAGCAGAAGTTAAACATTCACAGATTCTAGACACATATTTCCACAGCATGTTCGCCAAGTTCATTATAGCAAAATCCACTACAATTTTTCCTATCATATTAAATGTCGAAGCTAAGGTTTAAAATCTAAGTTTAAGTCTCCGTGGGAGACCATTGATTAACGTTTCAGTTTTCTCCTGCTTCAATTGTCTAGGCAGCTTATATTTGGAATTGCCATTACAAGTTCGGTTTCTAGAAAACTAAAAAACTAAAAAGGGAAATAAGTGAATCATAAATATGGATATTATGCTTGCTTTCTTGAATCAAAAATAATTTTCTATAATATTGATGTGCTAGAATAGAAAGCAATATGATCATATTGAATTGTCCAGAATGATAGCGTACAATTAGGGCCAAAGAAGGCATGGGCAAACTATTTGCATACCCTTTATGAAGGTTCGAGGTTTCGGCCGAAACCACCAATACGTGACGTTGCGTATCGGTTTCGGTGAAGACCGATATGAAACCAACCATACAATATCGTTTCGGCTGAAACCTGAAATAACTTCTTTATTCCTGTTTTTGTTGTCATCATGATCACTATAGGCCTTCATCGTTAGATCTTTAGATGTTTTCATGATGAGTAGTCGCTATTTGGTCGTTGAAGACGATAGATCTTGACTATTGAGACAGATACATGAAGAAAGAAAACCCATCGGATTGATAGAGATGGAGGAAGAGATGTGAGAAGGGGGGGATTGAGAGCAGCTGGTAAGGCCTATTTCAACCAGCTTGAAACAACTTTCAGGGATGCCTGACTTTATTTTGGACCAAGTGTTGACCTAAAATTGGGACCATGACTTTCATTTGTTAACAGCTTGTCAAGTTATTTTCATCCTGAGAAGGCCACAAAAGCGAACCCAAACCCTATATTAATATTTATGTAAGTACAATTTTCAATATATTTTGCATTAGTTCTTGTCTTGGCTGGATTTTAAAACACTAGGATCATTGTATTGTGGTATAAAACCATATACTTAATGTGTGTGTGTTTTGCTGTCAAAACCGAAACCCGAACCGAGATTAGCAAAACTAACCGAAACTAATGAAATTTTGCGAGACTGAAACCGAGTTCTCAAAACTTGCCCTTTACACATGGATCTAGGGGGTAAAATGTTCTATTATTGATAAATTGTTATGTTTGCGACCATCGCATGCAAGCATAATGAATATTAAACAACTTACTCAAGTGATGGTGGCCAAAAGCTAGAATAGAACAGAGTAGAACGTCTATGAATTGAATCTATACCTGCCATAGAAAATCTTCAACAGAAGGATCTGATGCAAGTAACGTCTGTATTTTTTCGGTTTCCAAGAAGAAACAGTGGACCACAGAGTCTGTGATCATGTCACAAATATAAGGCTTGCCAATTAGAACTTCATATAGGCCCAAAGTACTTCCATGAGAAAAAGTTGGGTGCAACGAATGCCTACCACTAAGGATCTTACTTGACCACTGCATATGAAAAGGGAACAACATTATTAGAACATTCCCAACTTGACGAAAGTATAAGCCCTAGCATAACAAAATTTAGCCAGTAGAGAGTATAAAATAACCTTAACAACTCCGACTGAAATTAGCCAGACGCCATTTGGCTTGGCTCCCTCTTTATACAAGGTTACGCTACGTATTTTAATAATTTCTTTTGTAGAATTCTCAATAGGCTCACGGATTGAAGATGGAAGAGCTCCCAGTAACGGATGGGATCTCAATGTATCTCTTGCTTTTGGCATTTTCACAAGTGGCGGATTTCTCAGAAGCCTTTTTAAATCGGTCTGCCATGATGATTAAAGATTTTTTTCTTTCAGTAGAATAAGTAGGAGAAAAAAATTGAATGCAGCAATCATACATCCACCGACAGGTTTGTTAAATGATTTTTTTACCTGAACATCATCATCAAGATGAACCATTTCCTTTTCTTCAAGTATGCCAACCTTTTGGAGATTTTGCACATAATCACTTAGGTGTTTTAATATTGAATATGTCACTTGTCTTGTCTTCACAACTCGCAGAACCTGAAAGTGCTCGAAATATGTTAATATGGCCATCGGTATACACTCAAATGCAAAATAAATGAAGGGGTATAAGTTAGATTCTTTCTCTGTAATCGCTGTCAGAAATTATTATTTAAATGTAACGAATAATTCATGTCGGCAAGTAATGAATGTCAAGGATGAATTGATATCTAAAAGAATAACAGTCATCAAGTTCCCAATTAAACATGTTCGATCAAAATGTTATGGAGCTTAGGACTCCAAGGACGATGCACCATTCATGACCACGAAAAATAGGGCAAGTGATGTGCACGTAATAAAACCTATAAATCCAATTTGATCAGCAGGGAAATTATTTTGTTGATCATGAAGCTTGAAAATTTTAGATGGTGTAGCCTAAGAGAGATTTAATAGAAAAATGTGGACAGACCGGTATCTATAAACAAACAGTAAGATTTTACAAACCTGAGGAAACGCAGCACGAACATCTTCCAAGAACTTGGAAGCTTCCTCACCTTCTTCCTTGCTTTCATTGATAACAATCGAAGCAATTTCACTATCCCCTGGAAGATGAAAGTCAAAATTTTAGGACATGGCTGCAATGGATGTTAAGATCAAATTGCTGCACTGGTCCTATAGGACCATGTGAACTTCATTTCCCATAAACAAAGCCCTATATAATTCTCCTTAAATAAATTGAGCTTCCCAATAGACAATAAGTAAATAGCGGTGACATTTCTATTTCTTGATAATACACAAACCATCTAAATGTCTGATTCATATACTGTACAGTTCTCTATCAGCTTATTGACGAGCAAACCCATACGGTAAAATGTCAAAACTTTAGGAGCTACCTTAGCTAATGTTACAAGGAAAGTTAATACAGCTGCTCATAATATCTCCAATTGTTGTTATTGCTTCCACCCATGAGCAAGCGTATGCTATATTATTTTAACATATAAATTAAAAGATGTTTTAAATAGGGCATGACAAAATCTATAAATCTCAAGGCGATATATAAGTACCTATAAAATCATGGAGCTGCCTTCTTGCTATTCTGTGGGCACGAAGAAATGCGGCACATATATAACATGCTGACTCCAATCTTTCTACAGTAAAATATGTGACCAACCTTCGAGGAAGTCTACTCATTTGAAGAAATCTATAATAACTTGGGAAATGGACATTGGACTTTAGACCTTTCCAATCGAATAAAGGTTCATGAGATACCACATCCATAGCCTCATCTACAGAACGCATTAAAAGACTTGCAGTGTTCTGAGTTATCCTTCCCTCTTCAAGCATCCCCCAATAGGCAGCCTGAACCCCTGAAACAGAAGTTTTCCATTTACACTATTTTTTTCTTAATTACCACTAAAAAAATTGCGCTTAAATAAGAAAGTTCCTGATGTGTCATAATGTGCCTATCAGTGAAGTTGTGTGGAAAGGAAACAAATACAGAAGAAGCTGGAGAGGTCGCAGAGGGGCATAAGAGAATTTATAAGTTTAGTTCTTCAAGTAGTTAGAAGAAATATACTAAAGGGGTATATTATTAATTACTAATTTTTAGATGCAGTAAGATTAAAACAAGATTAAAATTACGTTGATGTTCAGTAATCGGAGTTTATGCTTAGAGGGAAATAGTAACTATATAGTATTTGTGATTGCTAGTCATAAAGAAGACACTAGGGTCAGAAGAACATTTTGAGTACAACTTTACGACGCTAAAGAAGAGAAAAATAATAATATTCAAATGTACGCACTTGAATTCTTATCTAATATATACAGAGTTCTAATCTATCCTGATGATTACCGTTCAGAAGACGAACACGGATGTCTCTCAGATTTGTAGCCTGCAGATGATGCTTGCTTTCAGATACAATATGAGGATGTATCTGTTCTTCGTCCAAGTCATTCAAGCATGTGATATATTTCTGTGCTGTAGGCCAGTCAGCAGGTCCCAGTTCTTCATCATCCCCAAGATCACCAAAAGCTTCTAATGCCTTGTTTAACATTTCGTATTTTGTATAGTTCAATATGCGGATCTGACACCACAACAGAATATAAGAACTTAAGTCTTGAAAATATAGGTAAGAGTTAACTTATTGTGTGAATAATTTCTATACCTTAAAGAAAAGTTTGTTCAATGTGATAGTACACACTGGTCATAAAAGGTTCATACTTGGCAAACAGATTGCATGCTGAAGCATCAAAATCAATGATTGCTACAATTCCTAGTTATTGACCAAACATTGAAGCATATGGAGAGTTCACACCTATGGATTAAACTGTCATATAAGCACATCTTTCTACTTAAAATGTTGTTCGCATTAAGCAAGGAACTCTTGTTCTTCCTCACATTCAGTTCTCTCTTCAACTGGCTGGCCTATTTACCAAGTCCCATACTATCTCAGAAGTCAATTTTCAGCCATTTAGAGTTTGTTGGCTGGGGATACTTGCTAATAAATCCTGTAAACAGCAGTTTCTGTGAAATCTAGTTGTGTGTGTGTGCACGTGCATGTATGTGGAGGAGTAGTATAATAGTAGTTTTGTTGATTCTTTATTTACTTTTTCCCCACTCATAATGAAGTCTTCATCTGTCCCTTTCCTCCAGGATATGCACGCCCAAACTTTAGTGTATTTTGAAAATTTCGGTTTAAAGAGTAGTTAAATATGATCATCAACGTCGTCAAATGAATACCTGATGAATTTTGGGTTGTGTTTGTAGTAGATTTCTGCGGAAATTTGAAAGTTATATTTAAGTATTGAAAGCCCGGATACTTACAGTGATAACTTACTATTATTATCAAAAGTTAAAGGCATTTGTTTTTAAACTAATGGATATGTAAAAGCTTCCAAACATTTAAATTGTGGTTTTATGAGCATAGTAAAGTAAAGCTGGCATTCTAAGTTCAGTTTAAATTTTAAAATCAAGTGAAGAAAAGTACATAGAATAAGATCATCTCTATTACTTTTTCATTTTTATGACCAAATAGCAAATTTACCTAAACTATATAATCAACTAATTGTAAAATATTTATCAGAAAAGCCACATATTGTAATATAATTAAATAAATAAATAATGAGCCCTAACCTTAGTTTCTGAGATCTTGTCCATTCCCAACATACGCAGGGCGAACTGAGTTGTCGACCCATTAATAATGAGAGTCAGGAATACTATCCCACCGGTGAAGAAAACGAACTATAGAAATGCTCATCATCAGATAACATTGGCATACATATGTAACATAACGCGGGATAATGTAATTCTATACATCCTGTACAGACACAAATACATACCAGTGCTCCCACTTCGGGTTTGAGATGAGATTGGTCCGAGCTAGCACTTGCACGCTGTCAAAAACAGCAGATTTTTTTCAAAATAACTGAGATATAATGAAGCACATAAACAGAATAATTTTGTATTCCCAGTAATTTTGGTAGAAAAATATATTGAGAAGTTTGTAATAAACATGACAGCTCAAGCACATACAACATAGTTGAAAAGACTGATCAAATCTAGGATTCCCAAACATTTGCTAGCATACCTTCTTAACCCAATATTGACAGATGGAAAAAGTCATACATGATAATTAACAAAGATGAATAGCAAGACAAAATGCTATACATCATATATAGAATCAAAATGTATAAATATTCTAAACATAATTGAGATTATCGAAAACGGAAAGAACAACAAGAGTATAATGTGAAAATAGAGTGACAAATATTTAAGCAAAGACACGAGATGGAAGATTTGGTGAATCTTGGGGATTTATAACCCATCTGTTAATCGAAAACAAAAGGCATCAAGTAGGTGTATCAAAGCAACTTGTAGATATTGCCTCTGTTGCCACGATTTCTTGTATATGCTTAGTACTACGGTTGGATAAGAGCACGCATGTATGCACACTACCGGATACTTAGGTTTCTCATGGTTCCCATATGACATATTTTCCCACAGTCCAGAGGGTAGGCAGCCATTGTCTCCTATGTTGCACGGATTCGTTGATGAGGAGACGTATCATTATCGGTTATGTATTGCATTCGTATCCATATCAGATTCTTTCGGATTCGTCACGAACATATGTGGAACTCCTTTTAGCACATTCTAAATTTTAATATTGCATTCTAGATGTATCAAACATGTATTCAGGACTAAAACATCAACAATCTATGCACCAACACTGACAAATTGGTTGTGTATCCACGAATCCGACTCGTATCGTGTCCCATATCCGAATCCATGCTACTTAGATTGTCCCAAATGGAGATTAATCATCTTTTTCCTATAAGATAGATTATCATTGTAAAACAATAGAAATTGATATTATTTACATGCTGATGTTAATCAGTTCATTGCACAGCTGTCTGTCAAAGTTATGTTAATAAAAAAGGGGAAATAGTTATATACATATTGGCTTTGTAATAGATAGGTTCCTGTGAGTAAGGATCATATTTCATATTCATAAATCGACTTATTTGGTACAGAACTTTAAGGATCCTCGTTTGCGACTTATCAAACTATGAGCCTAAATCCAGATCCATATTCACATCATCTAAGAAAATAGATCTAAATCTAGGATCCATATTTGCATTCATAATCTAAACTAATATTTTGTCAAATTCATAATCTATTATTTTGCATATCCATATTTGCATCCATATTCATAATCTAAGGGGGAAATAATAAAATCCAAACTATTATTTTGTCATGATTTCTTGTCTTGAGAGATAGAGAGAGAGAAACTATTATTTGGCCCTAATTTGTCATAATTTCATATTCATAATTCTTTGGCCCTAATTGTCATATCCATATTTGCATTCATATTCATAATCTAAGGGGAAAATAATAAAACCCAAACTATTATTTTGTCATAATTCTTGTCTTGAGAGAGTGAGAAAAAAACTCTCATTTCCAAATTGTGATTTAATATTATTGCAGAGTTCAGGAATGGGGAAATAAAATGGCAGGGGAAAAACATACATTAACGGATAGAGATAAAGACAAAGCGACAGCTCCTCTCAATCCTGACCATACAAGAATGATTGCTTCTTTCCATTCTAAGCCATAGCCAAAATACCGCAAGAACGGATATAAAACGCTAACAACTATTATCCGGGAAAGCTGAACAAACACATAGAGAAGAACAAGATAGCCCCATGAAGTTCCTGAAAAGACAAAAAGGTACAAAAATGCATGATCTCAGACTAATTTCGAAACCCAAATTGACTGAGACTGATCCAAAACATCAGCCGCTTTCAAGATGAGCAAAGCATAACAGGCAACATACTTAACCTCCCTGTGCAGTTCCCCAAAATTGATATGTATTTCCATTTTATAAATGTGCAGATACATATACTAACTTATATTTTTTTATAAGGATATATACAACAAATTATAATTAACTGGTAATTTCCAACACCGTATTAAGAGACCATATAGAGTTGATCGAAAGAAAATTCACACAATGATTTATTTTTTTATAGTAATCTAGTGAAACTAGCAATTAATTCACCACAAAACCACCAAAATTTCAAGATGTGTAAATGGCCTCTTTCAAAGATTTACTCAATTTAATTAAAATATTGACCTGAACAAAAATCTGCAAAAACCGACATGTTCACATGCTTATCATATTCCCAATGACATAAGATATTTCTTCGCTAATCATGTCTAGGATACTATCCTGCTATTAAGTAGATATAGTTAATCAATACTGGTTGACTAGTATCAGGTTTTCTATGAACTTTGCTTTCCACTAAGAACATTTAAGTTATCCTGCTAACATGGTTCGAGAACTTGACCGAAACTTCAAAGTTTCGGACATGCAGATATCCTGTTTTTTTTAGTTTATTACTCTAGAAAATATAGTATAGAGTGTTTTGACCAAAAGAATGAAATATTCAGATTTAACACTGTTATTGAATCTTATGACCAATTAAGTGGGACAGCTTGGAACAAAACTACCAAATTTTGTAACCTTTCGATATAAAATAAACTAGTGAGACTTTTAACATGGTTTAGCAAAAGACTGAAATCATGATCTACAATATAATTTTCTCTTCTCCCTGTTCCTATGTTAGAATTTATGACCATAAAAAATCTAAGGTTATTCGAGCTAAGAAAAAATAATCACGTTATTGTCTACAAATTAAATTGAGCAGTGATACCTTGTTTTTCGAAGTGATCATAGTTGCTAAGTATAACTTCAGCAATAACCACACCACTGGAAAACAAAAATGATATGTAAGAATAGGAGAGTTGTAAGATAGTCCTTGAAGTAAACAAATATTTTTAGGAAAGTCAACAAAATAATGAACTGTGCTATAATGTCATCAAAACCAGACACTATACCAGACATATAGGCATACAGACAAAAGAACATGGGATAGGCAGAGATAATAGATTTATTGATTTAATGAACACATATAAACAGCTTCTCCAGCATGCGGTCCACACGATCTCCTCACACACACACACACACACAGAACAGATAAATGCAGAATAGGTACGTTTAACAACCATGCAGAATAGCTAGATGTTGATTCCAAAATACAAAAGTGTTCCACAACTGGCTTTTCGCCCTTGCTATATGAAAAAGGAAACATGAATCTTTGAGCACTAAAGTTGAAAACATCCCACGTCTATAAATGAATTAAAGAGTGATATTTTATTTGTGAATGGGAGTAGTAAACGTTTTATGCGAAATAATTATACCGGAAAAATTGCTTAACTATCCAAATATTTTTATAAAAAAGTGCTTACTTTTAATTTTGGGGAAAAATTCCTATCAAAACCTGCTATAGATTAGGGAGTCCTTGTAATACAAAGAGATGTTCTTTGGAAGGACCATTCATGTAGTGAATTGTATTTCATAAACTGTAGCTTGCCCACCATTATGCTCATCATGTGGAGAGCTTTTGGCTCAAAAATGAATATTTTTCCCAGAGTACAAGAAACTTGAAGATCATGTAAAATGGGTTTGGTAATGTTACCCGAAGCACATAACCAAGTTCAATTAACAAATTCGAGCATTTAATGATCTTTAAGATCTTTTGGTTTGATTACTTGGATCTTCCTAATTTTTGAATTGTTTTTTATTTAACATTCGCTAAACAACAAGAATCTCAAAGATCATGCACAATAGGTTTGAGAAAAGAATCAAAATCATTATAAGGATCAGGTTAGGTGCGCTTTTAGTACCTTAAGATGAAAATCAGGGTATTGGCAATATACGCGACCATTTCCCTGAAAACAAAATGCAACAGATGTATAAAGTCCATGTACGACTACAGGTCATTCATAGAATCCTATATCAATGGAATATCTAGTATTTTTTTTTGCAATGCACGACTACATATCATTCCTAAAATCCTATATCAATATAACGGTTCGAAGGTTCAATCTATTAAAATATACACAAAAAAGGAGACAAAACGCATGGGTTTTGGATCAAAAAGTAGCGCATCAATATGTAAACTATAATTAAAACATGAAATATGAAGACAGCTCTCTCTGACACATTTATTTCAGAGGTATGGTTCATTCTATTTTCGACTGCTGAGAAAGATTGACCGGAAAAATAAACTAGAATACCCAAAGCGTAATCCATTAATATGTTAACCATAATTTAAAACATGAAAAATGAAGGAAGCTCTGTTTGACACAATTACTTCTGAACTATGTGTCGTTCTATTTTCAACTGATGAGAAAGGCCGACAAGCAAAATAAACCGGAACACTCATGAAAATGGCACAGATATTATTCATAGTAAATATAATTTAAATGATTTGTGCCAAAGCGTTTATGTGGTTGGCACTAATGGATGTCATTCTTACTAAAGTGATAACGTTGCCGGAAGGAAGTGGCAAGGCCCCACTGGTTGTACTTTCTGCAAGTTCGATAGGAGACTGTAGATCATCTTCTTTTATATCACGCGGTTTCAAAGCAAAGCTGAAAGGCGTTTTTGCGCAAGTTCAAGATTAGAGATTACTTAGCTAACTCCAGGTCCCTCTGGCATAATAGAGAGAAGAAATAGGCTAAAACAGTTTAGGCTTTTTTTGTGTGTCTGTTGGTGGGGGTACTAGAGAGAAATAAGCTCATTAGCTTAGCTTTTAGGCTATAAAAAGGCATTAAATTCTCTTATATTTCAAATACATGGTTCTGATTCTAATTGGATGTGTTGTTCTGTTCTCCAAAGGGTAACATGAGGCGGATGCAGATGGCAATCCTAGAGATTACTGCATGTAGAGATAGATGGATGAACAGGCTGACCAGGACAATGATGTGGACACCTAGGACAGCATGGCGGTTTGTGGTGTGTGGTGTCTTTGTACTTCTGGACTACTATAATCCCCCACGTTCTTGTTGGTGGGCTTTTGTGTTTAATGTAGGAGTTTTATCTGTTTGTTACCAAACATTATAGTGGCTCTTCCTTATTGTCGATGTTATGTCAACAATATGTAGAGGCAGATTTTAACAGCCTTTCACAGTTTAAGTTTTCTCTGTTCTTTTTCTCCTTTTTTTCTTTTTTATTCACTTTTTTTTTTGGGGGGGGGGGGGGAGGGGAGGGGGGGGGGAGATAATTATCCCACATTACTTGAAAAAAGAATATACTTTGTGCTGCTCAAGATCTAAAAGGTGGGACAGCACTGTGTACAGAGGAAATGCATTTATAAGCTGACGACCTCAACAAATATGTAGCATTTGTTTAATCAGATAAGCTTTAGAATTTAGGCTCGTAATAAAACACGGGAATGCAAAGATATACCAGAAGTGATGCAGACTCTGTTGGCCATCACCCTTAAAAGCTGTTCTAGCTACAGCTGCATAGAACCTGCCCATGAAAGGAAAAATCATTATAATAATTTCGCTAATCCAGTTAATGAGAGAGCTAGCAAGACAAGAATCACTCACATTCCTAGAGTCATCACTGTCAAGACACCTGAAACATCTACTGCGTCTTGAGCCTGACATTCAAAACTTTAATCAATTAAGTGTTAAATATGGACACATGGAAGAAATATAGCTTTTTCCCATAAAGAAATAATGTAGTAAACATGAAGTCGGGTGGATGATGTCTGAATTAACTTTTGGAACATGTTCTACTTATTATAGTATGCTTGGTTGGTCGAAGCTATGAGGAAATTAAGTTCATGCATGATGAATCTCTTGAAGAAGCTGGCATTGTTTATTTTCTTCCTTTGGAATTTTCTTTTATTTTCTACCTTGTTTCATGATAAGATATTTAATGGGAGCTGGGCGGAGAAGTTTCAACCAATAAATTCAGGAAAGAAAATTGAAGAAGAAGAAGAAAGAGAAAGATAATCATTCAGACAATAGTAAATAATTGATAAATTTTGATATAATCACTTGGAACAATGAAAAAAAAATTAAAAAGGTAGTTAACAGAAAAATGAAAAGAACTTAAGAAAACAAGGATTTCTTACAGTGTAGTACGCAATATAGCTAACTGCAAGAGTCAGTGCAATCTCTATAACTGTGTCATTGAAGATAAAACCCAGCCACAACACAGATACTATTCCAAAAGCTAGACCCACGGCTACACTGGAACAAATAAGACTTCATTATTAGCATCATCATACTTTCATGGTTTATAGGTAACAGAAGAACTTGGGTACACACGCTCCGAGTGAAACTCGAGATAGAAATTTCACAATGTCTCCTGCACTGAAGGTGCTTCCAAGAACCATTTTGTAAAACAGCTGATACACAACAATAGCAGTCCTGGGAATAATAACATAATTTTCTCAGATAAGGAAAAGGTTCAAGCAATGTGCAATGAATTGCTTACTTCTCATGTATTATACAACAAATATGGAGTATATACTTGATAAATATTAAGCTCATACTTGTTGCTTTATTAACGTCCCTACTTAAAGAAATAATTATATCTCCATCATGGTTCTTCTACAAGTTATAAGCACTGCAAGCTAGAGATTGATATTGGTGTTACAGAATCCAATATAAAGCTATAGGATCCATTGGTACCGACAACCCACTTAGAGACCTACAACCCACTTGAGGATCCAAAGTCCAAATCCAACAATCTTTTGAATGTGGATTTCGAGTTATCCAAATTGAATATTTCTCTAGATATGTGCAAACTTCCTGTAAATTAAATATCAAGTGGCAAAATATGCTAGCTTATATGTGCATGCTTTTTCTTTTTTTATTAGGTATGTCAAAGGTAGTCTTACATAAATTGTTTGCGAGAAGGACAATTTAGTTATAACTACAAGACAAAAATTATGTACCCTTATATGTATGCACCAGGTAACTGCAGTTATAGGCTCGGATCCTCAATGATCCCGTATCAAGTGCAACTGTTTTAGGATCACATGGAAACTTCAACTTATTCATGGAACTTGGTGTACCAAAAGATGGGAACTTGTTTCAAACAATTATTGTAATTAGTTATATATATTTGTTTGGGTCTTAAATATAATAGATGTATCTCCTACATCAATGAAAAGTTCTAGAGTTGGTAAGAGCCGGCATTTATCAACTCAAAGGAGGAGTCTTGAGAGAAGGTAGTTCCTGCTATCGATGGAATGTCCTCCTAAATTGCAACAAATGCTGAAACCACAAAAAAAAGATCTTGTTTATTACAGCTCCACCAGAACTACACGTTTTTTAAGATTCTATAGAATTGTCCTCTTTCCCTTGAGAACTCCTTGTTCATGCTGCATCTAGAAGTAAGTAGTAACAGCAAAGAATTGGATCAAACTTAAACTTTTTCTGTGAGAGATCTCAGATTTCTTTCAGCTTTACTGTAGGTCTTTCTGGTTATTCATCAGAAAATGTAAGATCATTAATAAGTGAGAACACGAAATACTGTCAGACACTAAATTTAAGCCTTTTTACCATAACATAGATATGCCCTACCAACACAAGGGGAAAAGGAAAGCAACTTATTTATCAAGGGAAGGATGGCTCTTGCATCTAAAACAATATTATCTACAACAAGTAGTAAGATAATAGATGACAAAAGGCAAATAATTACCCATCATTCATTAAGGATTCCCCTTCAATTATCGTGCTCAACTTCTTACTTGCTCCAAGTTCTTTCAACAGAGCCACAACAGCAACAGGATCTGTAGCACTGAGAAGGCCCCCTAGCAACAATGATGTCTTCCAATTCCAGCCATAGGGAAAAGCGAACTATTCGAATATTGTTCAATGTCCCAAATCAGTACAAACAAATTTAATTCCTAATACTCAGGGAAAATTAATCGTTAAATGCATACCTTTAAAGCTGATCCTAAACAAAAGGTCGATATGAGGACACCGGGTCCAGCAAGTAGCAGCATTTGCACCATGCATCTCTGCACCAATACAAGAATGCCATGTAGTAAGGAAAAATTAAATATTACCGATCAATAACGAAATGAAAGAAGACCATAACAATTTTTTTACTGCAATCTACAAATTGACCATTGACTGTGAAAGCTGACCAGCTAATTTAATTCAAACTTATGAATGTTTCTCTAGTATTCTTTCTAATTAAGGGCACGCATAATGCCGTTAAATCTGTCCAATTTGGTTATCATTAATTCATGAAGTAAACTACAGCTGTTTTGCTCCGCTATTAATCCTTCAAAACAAAAGCAAGCACCTCTCTTTGTGTGATCATTGCAGATTTTTCATGTTAGCTTTCGTTCCATCATAATCATATTTCCATCACCTTCTTATCTTGGTAAAACTCCTATACCCATTATCCTTCCAAGATTTAGCATACATCCATCCAATATCCTCATCAACTCATGACAAAAAGATTGCTAAAAAGATTATTTGACATTACCGCTTACTTAAAACAAAAAACCCAAGAATATTATTTAAGAATCTGGCAGAGAATGTTTAAAGAGTTAGAGAACATTACTCCTTTCAAGGAAGAAGATGTGACAGATCTGTACAATATAAAATCGATGGTGGTATGTGTTATTGAAGACTCAGCTAACTCTTTCTACAAATGATACATAAGCGAGTTATGATTAATCATTTTAATAAACCACATTATAACGAATAAATTCAGCAATTTATCAGACTGTAAATCGAAACTGAGAAGCAACAGATATGATATAGTAAAATTGATGGTAATCAGAAGAAATAAGCAACATCTCAATAAGTTTTCTGTTTTGTCTAAATTTAAAGTGATAGAAGAGATAATTCACATAGGATATAGATATGTCAATAGGATAATATCTCCTTCAACTCTTCATGAATGTCTACACAAAATATAACAGAAATACTAGTATATTTTTTTCCAACCCATATTCAACATATGATATTTACGTAGCATACCGTATAATAAGGTATAATAAGGTTACCTTCACTAGAACATAGATTATGGGCATATTGACATATTTGCATGGTCATGTAAGGAATGCTTCTTATAGCCCAGCTATAAGGTTCAGTAATTTTAAACATGAAAATTATTCACAAATGCACTAAACCAAGAGGACCAATTTTCATTTTGCGTGCAATCAACGCTAGAACTTACATTCCAAAGGTTGGTAGAGTTAGTAGAGCATGACAATTGAGACAAGTATGTCACAAGTTCAAGGCACACGACCAGCAAGAAGGGAGAAGAGACCAATCCAATCCTTCTTTTAATACAAAGTTGGGTTAAGATTGAGAATATTCATCTCTGCTTTGAATATTTCTCACCACCAATGATGTGTCTTTGTTCAATTTGCCCTTGACTTGGATGATGGTATATGGTATTGTATTGGAAAGTACTTTGGATAATATGGCTTCATGTTTCTTGATTTTTGTTAGCCAAAAAAAAATAATAAGACAATCGACATTTAACATATACAACCACCTAAATTGATGTATGCATGTAACCTTGCTCAATTTTTTCAAAAATCTTATATGTTGAGGATTGTGAATTGCGTAGTATATTGAGATCTTTTTCTTTCTTGGGCCTCAATTTTAATTAAATTTCACTAAAACACCCTAGACTTTCATGATTTTTCATATAAATTCCTGAATCTTATAAATAGCAATTACTCATAAACTTCACACACAGCAAATAAACCCGTAAGCTTAACAATTTCCAATGCAATGTCATCTATCATTTTTAGATAGATTGTTTTCAATATATAAAAAAATTATTCTTTCTCGGTTATCAGCTAGCAAGCATATGGTTTAAATTAATATTAAAACCCTTTTATCATATTCACCTTTGAAACCATGTTATTACTCTATCTTTCCTTTCTTTTTCTTTTTCTTTTTTCTTTTCTCATTTTCTCGTTTTCATCCTTTGGATCCGCCTCCTCTTTCTCATTTACCGTCGACCGTGTTTGGATGACAACTTATAATAGGATAAAAAAAGATCGACCATATGAGAAACAACATATGGTCTAGCTTCTTTTCAATATAGTATATATTACCATTGCTAAGATGTTGCTTCATAACGTAGATTTCTCCCGAACAATTTTGTTCTGTGTAGGTTAAAAACAGAATATTCGGATTCGGTGGTAAACCGAACAGAAAATGCAATATTCGGTCAAATATACGGTCAAACCGAATATTCGCCCAACAAACTGTCGCCTAACAAACGGCATATTCGGCCGAACAACACGAATATTCGGCCAAATTGACCCATTAGGCCTAAAACCAAGAAAATCTCCAATTAAAATATAAGTGTGGGATCCACAACTAAATTAAAAACAAGACCCACACTTTTTATTTCATACTCTCTCCTCATTTCTATATTCTTATTAGTTTGGACACCTTATCATTAGACCACGAGTATATTAGCCGTCTATATCTTTATATTTTTTAAACTTTTCATATGTAATATTTATATGAAAATATTGATAGCCGCATAATCCGAATAAACCGGATATTCTTTATTCGCCGGCCAACCGAACAAACTCCAAATTTGTTTTTTACAACATTGATTTTGTTTTCAATTTACTTAATTGCTATTTAATATAGATTTCTATTAATTATTTGGATTTATTCTCTTTTTTATTAGCTTTGGGGATCATGATAGTCCCTAAAACTAATTCAGTACTGTTGGGGTCAAAAATTATACCCTACGGCCGAAAAGTCAAAGTCAAGTGGGCCCAAACCCGAAACCAAGTCAAGAAGGCCCAACTTGGAACCCAAGCCAAGTGGGCCAAAGCCCGACCCAAACCAGTTCAAGCTCAAGCATGAGGACCGGCCCCATGCTAAGAAAGGAAAGGAAAATGTAATAAATAAATTTGATATGTAATAAATAAGTTTGATATTAATAAATAGATTTAATATGTAAGAAAAACAGGCAAAAAGCCAATTTTGTAAAGCTCAAGGGCTTAAGTGCAAACATGTAAGGGGTATTTAAACCCCACCAAATGAAAAAATGATAACTTTCATTCTCTCATAATTTATATGGTTTTGAACCTCCATCAAGAAAGAGGCAAGCATGTTTCTTCTTCATCTCCTTCCTCACAAAGAGAAGGCTCCAAAAGGAAATAGAGATCCTTTTGGGTCTCGCTCATCTCTTTCATCTTCTTCTCTCATAAAATAACCAACCACAAAGAGAACCCATCTTTTTTAGAAAACTCCACCTCAAAAATCCAAGATCAAAACCAAGCAAACAAGTAACCTTTCTTCCTCAAACTTGAAGAATAAGAGAGAGAAAGGATTCTCGGGGCATGGCTTTCATTCCGAGCAAGCATTTTCGGACATATAGACTCGATGAATCCATGGGAGCATAAGTCACAATCCGTGTTCGTGTTCCTCCTCGAATCTTGAACACGGGACACACCCGTGTTCAGTCTCGGGATCCTCTTTCGGGAGATCCCCTTCGGGACCCCCTTTTCTGGGCCCCTGCTTTCGGAACCCCCAAAAATGGAAGGTTCCCTATGTCAGGACCCCTCTGTTGGATCCCCCTCAAGGGCTCTACCGGGTCCCCTGTCAGGACCCCCTTGTCGGGAGGTCCCGCTTCAGGACCCCTAAGTCCCGCCTTCCGGATCCCCCTCGAGGGCTCTCCCGGGTCCTCTGTCGAGACCCCCTTTTCGAAAGGTCCCTCCTTCGTGAACCTTTTTTGGGGGAAGCCCCTTTTCAGGACCCCCCTCCTCGGGAGGTCCCCTTTTCGGGACACCCCAAGGAGGGTTCACCGCTTCGGAACCCCTCAAGGGTTCTCGTTCGGGACCCCCAAAAGGGTCCCCGCTGCCTCGGAAGGCAACCAAAATCTCTCTTTTTTCCTTTTTCAGAGCTCTTCGACACACTCAAGTCATCTCTCCCCAGAAAATTTTGGTTTCGGGAGGCTGTTGGTCCCTTTGACCCACGGCCCACTAACCGGAAAGCGGGGCCCCCATATGATGGCCCCCGATACGTTAAAACAGGCCTAAAATTATTTTCAAGCACAACGCACACAGTTCACATCGAGTTCGCATCACCCGTCAATCAGAGATTCCCACACGTCAAAACAAGAGGTAATTAACGGTAACTTTGTCCGCGGCTGCCAGAGATTAGAATCCCCACAATCAATAAACTCCCGCCTACCACCAGACCTGGGGAATCTGTACAAGCCCGAAACACGAGCACATCTATCTCCACTGGGTGACGAAAAACTCTATAAGTACATTTTTTATCTTACCTGAGACTCATACAAGAGGTGCATGGGCTCCTTAGTTTCATCCATAAATTTGAATCATCATTGCTCGGTCAAACTGAAAGGGAGACTTCATCTGAGTATTTATGACCTTTAAGATACTATTTTCACACTCATGTCAAGCTAACTCTTGCTGTGCTCTTAACGAGAGATTAATTCAGTTATAAGCCCAATAAGAACGCACCTATATTGGTTTGAATTTACATATTAAAATTCTGAAAGTCATCAAAAAATTTAAAAATAAATAAACCCATGGATAAATTAGATATAAACTATCATAAATTAATGTGTCTATTATAAACTAAACTACATTCTGTTTAAATCTACAAGAAAAATACAAAAAATGTGTATTTGTATGTATTGTTATTTACTTTGCATTTTCCTTTTCCTAAATTATGCTGAAGTTATAAAATTTATCACTAGTATCTTTTAAATCTTTTTCTATCAAATATCAAGCTATGCAGCACGACCTAATAAAGACTTTATTGCAAATGGATGATAATGATCCATTGTCAACTCTTAATAAAGTAGTGTCAGATATAGATTTAAAAATTCTAAATCACAATTTTAAACTATATAGCACGGGTTCAAATACGGATACGGGATACAATACGATACGGATTCGCGAATTTGTGATTTTCCAAAAACCTAGGATACGGGATACGTTTTTATATCTATTGTAAATTAACTAAATATGAATGTATATTAAGGTATACATACCAATTAATAATAATATAAATAAATAATGGCATCATGTTAGACATTCAGTGCACTTTCAAACTTTTGAATGCTTTAATTTTCGAGAGAAAAAATATATGCGTCGATTCGATAAAGGTTGGTGAGACATTTACAAGTCCAAGCGAATCCGAAAGAATCCGAATGTTTCTATGAGTTTCGGACTCCGGTACACGCTCGGGGACAATTCATGAGACATATACAAGTATCGTGCTTCATAGATTTTAAATGGCTGACTGATATTTTCAAAGTTTTTGAACAGCAAAAATTATCAAAAACGAGACATTTCATAAGTTAAAGAAATAAAATAAAATTTTCATAAAAGGTTCTCAAAACTTTTAAATATAACACTCTTTACATTTATATTTTTCTCCAATAACTTATCGACAGAAAATAACGTCATGCTTTTTCTGTTTTCCTCTTACCCCTCCTCATCTCCGTACTATAACATCGTATACTCCATTAAATCAACAAGCATCCTAAATATACACATGCACTTCATTTTCATTCAATTGCAAATAACCTAAAAAGATCCTCTAAAAACGTCTAATCTAGCCAACGTCTGTTCGTATATTGTGCATCCACCATATCCGGCATAGATTCCTTAAAGTCAATGTAGGTGTGACTTAGCACGAGAACAAGAGGGCTAAGCTACAAATTTTATGCAAAGCTATCTATATGAATGAGCAAGCAAAGTGATCCAAAAATGATAATTCTGATTAATAAATTATATAATCATGACATGCCAAATAATTGTGATTGCGCTATCGATTAGAAGGGTCAACTTGTGAGAATAATAGATAATCCACGAGTGAAAATTGTTAACATCATGTTGAGATATAGATATTATATTCTTAAAACTTGGATGCAAATAAAAAGACCTAAGCAATCAAAGAAGTGTTCAAAATCTAATAACTTGATACTCAAGTCCACTTACTAATTAGACTCTACTATTAGTTCAAATAAATCAGTTCAAAACCTTTACCTTGGTTTCACTTGCAAATGGTCATTATTAGTCGTGGCTTGTTGTCGACTTGCTGTTTCTATGCATGATAGAACTCCAAATGAATCTTCATTCTTTGCTTTACCCCGGGTCTGTTAGGTGAGGAGTTAAGATCTCGTCGTTAGTGATGATGTGGCTGAGAATAGGAATTGAATGGTTTGAAATTTGTGTGGAGATTAAAGGATAAATTTTTAATTGGGTTGGCTAGGCATCACACCCGTCGAAGAACACGGTTCCAAATCACTCGGAACCAAGAGCCAAAATTGCAAAATCAATCAATCAACTCTTCATGCATTCTTCACTCTCAAATACATCAATATTGCCTCCTTATATAGATAAGTCACCCAGTTGATTGCAATCTTGTTGCAACAATCAAATCTAAACTTTCTAAACAAAAAAAATAAAAAGAAAATCAAATCTAAACTTTCTAAACAACAGATAACAAAGAAAATCAAATCTAACTCTATTACAAAAGATAACAAAAAGATCTCGAGGATCAAAACAATATTATTTTCTAAGCTACTTAAATCTAGAGAATCTAAAATATCTGAAAAAATCCTTAATCAAATTTGCAATATGATTCTTCATCAAGTTGTCTACTGAAACCCTCACCAATGGGGCGCTCTGTCATCAACCGCCGTAGCCGTCTTTGAGGTGGTGCTCAGGACCTCAACGACCAACAAGCTCGCAGGTCTAACACCATGAAGAATCGTTTAAGCAAGGGATCAACGAACTTTAGGAAAAAAATCTATGAATGGTGTGGACATCAATGTTAATGAGCTAGTACAGATTGTTGAAGCTCTCGAAGATGCAGTGATCAATATCAGCTAGCATGGCGCCTCAATAAGGAACATTGTAGTATTTACACGGCCTCTTGAGTTGAGAAAGATCTTTTTTGCCATTATATTTCTGCTATTTATTTTGTTTTTATTTCGTAGGGTTTTATAAAAAGAAGGGTTTAGACTGCCATTATTTTTTTGGCTGTCTGTGGTGTTTTTTCTTTTATAGGGATTTATAGAAAAGAAAAGGATTTAGATTAAGTATAAGAAGTAACTATATGTGTTGGATTTAGATGAGGATTTAATATATATGGTGATATATTAAGGAATCTATGGATATGGTAAGTTTTTGTATATTTGAATTGGAGTTAATGTTGCGGTTATTTATGTCAAATTTAGGGACGAAGTAATGGGAGATTATTTAGTTGAATCTTAAATAAATATAGACATTGTAAAATCCAAAAAAATTGAGAATAATTATATCGAAATAATCTTTTTCATATTTATGGACAGAATAATCTAAGGAATGGTCAACATAAAAGATTTAAATTTCAAAATTTGAATTTGACCATATTCGGAAGGAAACTATGATATTATTTTTTTTGAAGATTTTCGGCTATTAGCAATTTTTAATTGAGGCATATATCTGATTTAAGCCTACCAATGTATATTTAAAATCCTAATTCCCTTGCCTTAGTCATACAAAATTAAAATTAAAAAAAGAAAGAAAAAGAGGCAATAAGGAGAAGGCAGCGGAAATTCGAGATCTGAGACTTAGAGTAAAGAACTCACTTAGTCACCGTACCCCGTCTTCTGCAAAACCCCTCAAGTTCGTTTTGGATCTCGGTTTAGGTAAGACCTTTCCTTTATTCAAATTTAACTTTCATTTTGAGATAAAATGTGAGGATGGTTTCGTCGATAGTGGCACTATTGAGATCGATTTTGATCGGCTGGTAGCGAGGGTAAAGGCCGTCATGGCTAGGGTTAAGGTTTCGGTTGTTTTGGAACGGGATGGGAAATAAAATAAACGCGATAGATTTAGAAGGGAGAAGAGAGTGGATTTGGATCCGGGTCGGGTTAAATTTATAATGCCTTATCCATCTTATAATACATGTCCTTAATAGTTTAATTTGGGTTGCGGTTTGGATTCGGATCCAAACCAACCCGTTTTATTTCAACCCATTATCTAATTAATAAAGCAGTGAGCTTTTAGGACTAGAAAATTTACTTCAGCCCCCTGAGTATTGATACAATTGTTTTAAAACCCGAAAATCATATAAAACATGTTATAAAAAATAGAAAACTTTGCACAAAAGCTTCTAAATAAATTGTGAATTGTAAGCGTTTTAATTGATTTGTATAGCGTTGGGTATACTTAGTATATAGATCTAACAAATATTTACATTTTATTAATTATATGTTTTATATATTTTAGAGTTATCTATCGAGAACTAAGAAGAGACGTTGGAGTTTATCAAATCAATTTGGATTGTGTGGTAACAGTAAGTGTATACATTTTTTAGCTGGTTCACAATATGATGTCATTGCTTGTTAGTTGATGACATGTGCTTATTCGATGCTTGATATGCAACTTGAATAATATTTTATTTGTCATCACATATATATTTTGATAGACCGGCATGTTTTCATATAGTACTGAGATGCATACAACGATTTTGATCATAATTTATGCCTTGAGCATGTGGTTGGCTATATTTAAAGAATATATATTTCTACTTTAGAAATAAAAATTGCCATGTGTCTCGTAGGTTAATACCGATATGAGTTGGAAAAACAAAATAGGTTACATCCATGCTAGTAGTGTAGTCCCGGTGGGATTATAGCACACGCCGTAAGGCAGCCTCACCGCGGGTCCTAACATGCAGTTCTCTCTACCATGGGTTATCTAAAATGGCGTTTTGATTATGTCAACCGAGCTAACGGTGTTGACCGTACTTAATCGTAACCTATTAGTTTTTTCGTGCGAAAATTATATTTTCTCAAGTATTGCACTTTTATACAAGATTTATGCGCAAACTAATATTACCATTACTTGTATAATTGATGGCTTCATGTATTGTTGTTTTCTAATTTATTATAAATGTATTAGACATGTATCTATTTTCTTCCTGAGCATTATAGCTCACCTACTTTTGTATGTGGCTGCTAATCCCAATGTAGGGTAACTTTCTAAAGGAGAATTAGTAGAGGATAGGATGTACTTTATCTTGACAGCATGTGGAGCTTTGCGGTCTTGCTATGAATAACTAATTTGGTCATTTTTCTATCTAGTTGTTAGAATAAACTTTATTCGAATAAGATATGTTATTTAAGTGTTATTGTAATAAAGTTCACTCTATGACTTGGAGTTGTTTAGTTAATCTAGAATTTTTTAATCCACTATTTATGTTATTATGGAGATGGTTTTTATCTTATAGAGATCTTTGTTAGTTGGGCCTTGCGGTCTTATTGTCAAGATCGCGGCATGTCACGCATTTTTGGTTGCGATTATATGTGTGGATTTAGGGCGTGACAGACATAGTACAGAGAATGAACCAGGTATTAGTTTAAATTTACATTAATTTTGGATAAGAATGCATGTACATTAATAAAGCATTTAATGAAAATAAAAAAGGTACATTATACAAGATAAAATAGAGGGAATATGAAAATAGTATAAAAAAGAAAAGAAATGGACATAAAGGAGACAAATTACCTAAATAATCACAGCATAAGTTTTTTTTTCAAGTTTATATATTTGGATTTAATGTGAATGATTTTGTGTTCTAAAAAATTCTTTCAAATAACCATTGCTCATGAAAACATAGAATGAAGTAAACTCTTCTCACGATCCTTGCTTAAAAAATTTATTTAAAAAATCATCCTATAGCTAGGATATTTTTCTTAATTTGATGATATTTTAAACCTTACAAACCTCCTAAGTTTTGAAATATTCTTGATGCTAATGTCATAACCGATAACTTCTGATTTCTTTTTGAGCTATAAGGCTGGTCTAATATCGGACCCCACCCTCCCCTATTTATTAAACTAACAATGCACGTGTAAAGCATTTATGCAAATCATAAAATACCATCATTATGAAAAATTGAGTCTAGATAAAAGACTTCATTGTTTACATACATGTCTGAATACACAACTTTTAAGAGCTTTTAAAGCCATCTGAATATTGTCATCTTTATCTTTTTCTATCTAGATATACTGTATTTAGAACATTGACATTATTAGATTTGAATGTACCTTTATTTGGTGTACTTCCATGGCAAATGAGCTCTCAAAAAGAAGAGCAGGAAGAAAAACGGACAATAGAAGGTCAGGGTTGATATTTGACCCTGCACAGTGGTAGCACCAAGTACTATAAGACATGACATAAAATTTTCAATTCTTGTTGAAAGAAAAATCGATACAATTCAAAACCATCTAATACTTAAAGTTCCAAACTTACATAGGCGAATGCCAGCCCCAATTTTCCCCAATCCATGGCTCGTCCCATATTCTATAAAAGAAATTTAAATTCTTAAATTATATTCGGGGGGGGGGGGGATGACAATATTAGTGCTGCATCTAACACAGAGATATATCGATAGCAAAATACATAGCTCTATGGAGTTACTATGAAAAGATATTTGGAGCAAGGTTCAAGGTTTCGGCCGAAACCACCGATACGTGGAGGTTTCGTATCGGTTTCGGTGGAGACCAATACGAAAACAACCATACAATATTGTTTCAGCCAAAACTTTTAAAACTTATTTTTTATACCATTTTACTGTCATTGTGATCATTGTAGGCTTTCGTTGTTAGAAAACCGCAAAAAAATGAACCCAAACCCTATATTAATACTTATCTAAGTACACTTTTCAATATATTTTGCATCATGGCTGGATTTTTAAATACTAGCATCATTGTCTAGTAATATAGAAGCATAAATTTAAGTATTTAATATATCTACACTTATGTATTTTGTATTACCGTCAAAACCGAAATCCGAACCGAGATTAGCGAAACTAGCCGAAACCAAGCAAAACTAATAAAATTATGAGAGACCGAAACCGAAACCGAATTCTCGAACCTTGATTTGGAGAAGTGCGTGGCTAGTTGCTTCTTTCAGGAGTAGCCAAAAAGAATTATTTTAGGCTCTTGCTGGCTACATCGCATGTAGTAATTAGCAACCGCCAAGGAACTAAAATATGCAAGAAACTGCATTTTGCAAACCATATCAAAGGCGATTTTTAAAATTCTCACATAAGGTGGTATTAAACATCCAAACATACACATTGATGGAAAAATACAAATTCTCACTGATTAACGAATAATTGAATAGTCATCTACAAAAAGCAAATGCAGGTTGTTTTTTGTTCATTCGAAAATATCGCACATTTGATATAACATTTTCCTTACTTTTCTTAAAAATCTAAAGGTGTTTATTATAAATATAGAACATATTTGAGTTTATCTGTAAAATTACTATTTACCATATATTTATATATTATAATTAACATTATGAAAGAAAATGTATGCATATAATATTTATATAATATTTTGATAATTTAAATATGCATATCATATCAAATATCCTTAATCAATATTCTTAAAATATAATATCATATCAAATTGGTTAGGATAATATCTCAAAAATACCAAATATTATTAACATTATTCATTGAGGTATTGTGCAAGGTTTAGTTCAGGTCAGGAGATCGAGATGTTGAGATGTCGGGAATCAAAAATCTGCCGATAAAGTTAAATAAAATCGATGAATCAATACTGGCAGAGACTTGGAAAAGATATGAAGATTCCAGACATCAAATAAATCTCCATGTGTGACAACGAAGCAGCTCCAGAATTCTGAAACCAAGATCTCACTAACAAACCGCGCTTCCGCGGCCAAACTAGCATCAATGCGGCGGATCCGCGGCTGATTCACTGAGTCAGGATTTAGGATTTTTAGTTGTGATTTGCAACAACCCTAATTCTGGGGATCTATAGTTTATGGTTTTGGGGCTATATAAAGGACCGAGGGCTAAACTTAGAAATCATCAATCTTTTACACAAGCTAATCACCGTCAAAGAACAAGTGATCCAAGACAGGTCCAAGATTCGACGTGATAAAGCGACGTGAGATTCGACGGAACATCTACATCCGACAAGGCAGAGATCGAGAGCAACTTCTTCTTCCTCTTATAATCTAAACTTGAAGTTTGTACTTGTGAAGTTGATTAATAAAGATAGATCTTTAGTTTAATTAGTTTAATTAGTTAGTTACATTATGAATTTCATCTCTATCTGTTCTTCTATTTCCATCATGCGCGAGTAATTCTCCGCTTGATAGGGTTCGTAAGATTAGGGTAGAACAATGGATGAGAAAATGTTTTAACTTCTTTTAAGTCTTATGAAGTTTATAAACTTTAGCAAAATAAATGTTAATATCCTTATCGGGCGCGCTACCAATTTATTGCTAGTCTCGACCGCGATTTGAGATCAGATTAACAATTGTTTTGTTAAGGGCTAGACATGAATAGAGATTAATGTAAGGACAAGGGTCAATAGTGGGAAAACCCTAGTTTCTTCCAAGAACCCTAATTCTCATTCATCACTATCTATCTAATATTAAATCTATCAATAGATAAAATGAGTAATCTTTATTAGTCATCCATGACTACTAAATCCGAACGAACCCTACAAGCATTCTTCTTATAAAATCTATACCCATATTCAAACTAGATCTGTATTCTACATCCGTATTTTGACGTAGATCTAGAAACTATTTCCATTATTCTTTATACCTCTATTCTTCCTCTTTTTCAACACGTCTAAAGTAAGATTGAAAGATTCCACATATCCCTAAGGACGATCCGTACTCATCTCGGTCTAGCTACACGCGACACCATTATTGATTGCGGTTACTACAAACATTTCTTTAAAAAGAGATCAATGAAATGGCGCCGTTGCCGGGGATACGTGCGTAATTTTTTATTCTTACTGTTTGTGTTGAATTCTTATTTGATCTATATTATAAAAACAAAACAAAACCGCATATTGCATATTTAACGATTAGTGTGCGATTTTTGCGAGGGAATCTGGAGTCACTTTAGCGAGGAGATAGACCCAGAGGAGCAAAGGAAGCCACGGTGAAAAAATTAAACAAAGAACCCCCTAGAGCGCGGCGGAACCGCGGCTATTGTGTGCAAACGGCGGCGGAACCGCAGCGGTCTTGAGGAGTTGTGCCCTCAAACTTTTCTGATATCTTTTCTATCTCTTTCTCTCTCTTCTGAAAAATCCAATAATATATTTTCTGCAGGATTCTTTGCAAAATATCGCCGCTCAAAAATCTTTTTGCGTGTTTTGTTTTGTGGGTTGCTTTTGCATATTTTAATACGGACTTTAAAGGGCAAGATCATAATTCAGATTAGGTGGGGATTTCATCACCCTTCCTAGGCCCCACAAATCACAAAACGAGCATCCGCATAACCCTATATTAATTAAAAAATATCTAGATCAAGACCCTAAGGACCGTCGTGCTCAAATAAGACAGAGGAAGGTCGCAGGTAATCTATCGCTTATCCGCATTTCTTTTGTGGTGTCTAGGCAAGTGTGTCTAAGGCAAGTGGTTACTTAATTAGGCCCGCTATTTTCGGTGATTCGTATAGCGGATACCTCCCACTTATCTGACACTTACCTGGCCACAAGAGTTATAAAGAGGTGGTAGCGGATTGATCCTGCGGCTTGTCCTTTGGAAGTCTAGGAGCGGTCTAGTGCTTGACCTAGGTAACCTTAGTTCTAGGGTTTGCTTGTGCATTTTGTGATTTGTTGAGTCAACCCTCAAGTCCCACTTTCAAAGCAAAACAATCCAAATAGAGGTTAAATCTTTTCACCTTCCTCTCTCTTTTCATCTTCTTATAATGGGTAACCCAAATAAAAGAATTCCTGCCGAGCTTTGCTATCCAGAACCAGATATTTCTTGTTATCGTATACCATCCGACTCTACCATGTCTTTAAGAGATCGGATAGAGCAAGCGGAAAGAAACAGTTGGTCACCTCACTTCAGGTCCTATCAACCGCATCAAAATTCTACATCTTCTTTTGTTGATACTCCATCTAAAGCGTATGAGGGAACTCCTAAACGTATGTCCATCGCTGAGTATATAGCAAGAACTAACGGCCAAAGTTTCAATCCGGTCAAACCGTTGGGACAACAAACGCCACCACCTTCTAAAGAAGATTTTACTACTCGGTTTGTGGCTTATATGACATCTGTTGACGTGCCAACCACACAACCAATATCAATATTCTTCTTATCACAATGTTGATCCTACTCCTGCCCAATTTTCGCAACCTTTCGATTCCTATCAATCCTACCCGACTTTTACACCTTCTCGAGACATTCCTTCTAATAAGTCATTTGGGAGTTTTACTTATCCACAAGAATTTAAATCTTATGCTGAAACCCCTTACCGACCCATGTCTAGTCTTGAACGGACTGTGGAAGAATATGTGGTAGCGTCGCGCCGCGCCAGAGAGGAATTGAATGAGTGCATGGCCGTCCTCAATAAACAAAACGAACGAGCAACTAGTTTCAAACCAGCTCAAAATTTTCCAACATATGATACGACCATAGGACAAATTGAGAATTTAGGTAGTGAGAGAGAATGGTACACCCTTCCAAATCAAACCTTCCCATCCCAAATTGAAATCCACAACTCCGGTTTCACAGATCTATCGAGTACACCAAATGATTCACCAATTGAAGATAGAATGTCTGATGAGTTGTGTGACTTTGTAGTGTTTGATTTACCCGATTGTGAAGGGTCCATTTCAAGTGAAGCCGCACCCAACCGTTGTGATCTCTACACCTCCATTCTAGAACCACAATTGATTGAAAACCCTGCTTTTGATGAGGTGTCTGAGACTTGTAACCTTCACTTGATTGAGGATATTGACGTTGGGGATATATTGGATGATGAACCCGAAATTTTGGATGAGTTTGTCCCACCAATTTATCAGGTCCTTTCACTCTCGTGTGGTCATCATCTCGAACCTTTAACTATTCTTTCCGAACCCCATATGCGTCTTGAAGTTGATGATAAATGTATAACCGAAAAGGATAACGAAATTCATCCTTCATTTCCCACATCTGGTTCAACAATACTCGACACACCAATTTGTTTACCCATTTCATCTCCCACTTTCTCTAGTTCTTTTTCTAATCTTCCTTTAATGATAGCGAGTGTTGATGAATCACAATCCGATATTTCGAGTTCGATAATTCTAGAAGGACAACTTGATTTAGACTCTTTTGAGAATGAGGTAGATGAGCTTTACGAGTCTCCTACCTCCTTAATTTTTGACAAATCAAGTGTGTTGAATTCTGGCGCGACACTTATTGACATTGAAACGTTCAATCGGACTATCGATGAAAGTTTCGAACATATTTTCGCCGACGAACTCGCATTCCTAAACGACACGGATTTTGTGATTAATCAACCTCTACCTGAAGAAGTTGAACCACCATCATTTCTTCTTATCCCATACGAGAATGTGACCATTCTTTCCATTCCTAACCATCCACATTCTCGTTTTCGTTCACCATTATTGTTTCGTCTCTATCAACCGAGACGTAAACCATATCGCCTCCTATCTCCACACTTCTTCAAATCTATGATTTTCCACCAACCAGTGCGTTATATCGATAAAATTTTTGAATGGTTGGTGTTGACTTTTGGTATTTGTAAGGTTTACTTTGACCAATAATTTTAACCCCCCATAATTTTAAATGCTTAATACTATTTTACTCAAGTTTGGGGGATATTTTGGCTCTTGAAAGAAAAAATTTATAAAATTGTGAGCCAAAAATAAGTTTGGGGAAGAATTTTACTCACTATTTCATGTCCCCGTTACTAACTTTTCTTCCCAAGTCTACAGTTTTTTAAGCTTAACAGATGACATCAGTGAGGACACTGCTGTAAACAGGTTTGGGGGAGGTTTATGTTTATTCACGCATTACTTTACATTATACTATATATAAACACACAAAAAAATTGATAGTGAAAGTTTGAAAGTGAAAAATTTACATTCGAAATGTAGGAATAGTTTGAGAAAAGCAAGAAAGTTGATGTTTTCTTAATCGAAACTAGTAATAAGTAGTTATGAGCCGTTGTCCCAAGGGTTAATAAGATGAATGAAATTGTTAATCTGAGAATAAAAATAAGTCTGAAAAATAGTCTCTATTCTTGAGGCCAAACATTTGAACGTTGATACCCTATTATACGCACTTACACATCTCGAAACTTGGGATAGTAGAGGATACCTTGAAATGCTCTTGTCTAAAAGCCTTAGTATGAAATAAAAAATAAAAAAAGTATAAGTGGTGAAAAAAAATGAACACTGGTTTTGTAATTGCTTAAGGCAGCATAAAAAAAATATAGCGAGAGTGCTTTATCACCTAGTGCCTTAGACCAACTGGTTTGGGAGCCACTGCTAAGCCTTAGGTTTTGCAAGACGAGGAATTACGTCTAAATGCGCAAGCACGTTTAGTAATCGGTTGGTTAGTATCTCAAGAAGTATTAACGGTCGCATGAAGGATGTGTGAGCAATTTTATCAAAAAATTCACCGACTAATTGGAAGATGGACAAGAATATGATAGCTTGAATTGAATTCTCTAAGTGTAGAGATGTATTTTACACACATGTAAGGGTATATGATCGATGTTTGGAAGAAAGATAGGGAGAAAGACTAAAGATGATGTTTTATTGAAGGATGATGTGATTTCTAACATCTTTTCATGACCATTAAGATAAGGCTCATGGCAACTAAAAAGCTGGTGTAGTTGGAAACTCTTCTTTTCAAGTTCTTTCTTTTATAGTTCTTATCTTTGTATGTAACTTTCACTGTCTTTCTTTTATTATAGGATTTTGTGGGTGTAATCCGCTAAAAACCCCCAGGAGACAACACTCCTACAAGGGACACCCAGAGGTTTAACGGCTTGTTGCCCGTGCTCAGTGCAATCGTGTTGCCTACGAAAGTGTGTTGCTTAGGTTTTTCTTTTTCTTTCTCCCTCTCTTGAATAAATAAGTTTGCTCGGGACGATCAAAATTAAGTTTGGAGGTATTTGTTCAGTCGAAAATATCGCACATTTGATATAACATTTTCCTTAATTTTCTTAAAAATCTAAATGTGTTTATTATAAATATAGAACATATTTGGGTTTATCTGTAAAAATACTATTTACCATATATTTATATATTATAATTAACATTATGAAGGAAAATGTATACATATATTATTTATATAATATTTTTATAATTTAAATATGCATATCATATCAAATATCCTTAATCAATATTCTTAAAATATAATATCATATCAAATTGGTTAAGATAATATCTCAAAAATAGCAAATATTACAACCATTATTCATTGAGATATTGTGCAAGGTTTAGTTCAGGTCAGGAGATCGAGATGTTGAGTGTCGGGAATCAAAAATCTGCCGATAAAGTTAAATAAAATCGATGAATCAATACTGGCAGAGACTTGGAAAAGATATGAAGATTCCAGACATCAAATAAATCTCCATGTGTCACAACGAAGCAACTCCAGAATTCTGAAACCAAGATCTCACTAACAAACCGCGCTTCCGCGGCCAAACTAGCATCAATGCGGCGGATCCGCGGCCGATTCACTGAGTCGGGATTTGGGATTTTTAGTTGTGATTGCAACAACTAACCCTAATTCTGGGGATCTATAGTTTATAGTTTTGGGGCTATATAAAGGGCCGATGGCTAAACTTAGAAATCATCAATCTTTTACACAAGCTAATCACCGTCAAAGAACAAGTGATCCAAGATAGGTTCAAGATTCGACATGATAAAGCGACGTGAGATTCGACGGAACATCTACATCCGACAAGGCAGAGATCGAGAGCAACTTTTTCTTCCTCTTGTAATCTAAACTTGAAGTTTGTACTTGTGAAGTTGATTAATAAAGATAGATCTTTAGTTTAATTAGTTTAATTATTTAGTTACATTATGAATTTCATCTCTATCCGTTCTTCTATCTCCATCATGCGCGAGTAATTCTCCGCTTGATATGGTTCGTAAGATTATGGTAGAACAATGGATGAGAAAATGTTTTAACTTCTTTTAAGTCTTATGAAGTTTATAAACTTTAGCAAAATAAATGTTAACATCCTTATCGGGCGCGCTACCAATTTATTGCTAGTCTCGACCGCGATTTGAGATCAGATTAACAATTGTTTTGTTAAAAGCTAGACATGAATAGAGATCAATGAAAGGATAAGGGCCAATAGTGGGGAAACCCTAGTTTCTTTCAAGAACCCTAATTCTCATTCATCACTATCTATCTAGTATTAAATCTATTAATAGATAAAAGGAGTAATCTTTATTAGTCATCCATGACTACTAAATCCGAACGAACCCTACAAGCATTTTTCTTATAAAATCTATATCCGTATTCAAACTAGATATGTATTCTATATCCGTATTTTGACGTAGATCTAAAAACTATTTCCACTATTCTTTATTCCTCTATTCTTCCTCTTTTTCAACACGTCTAAAGTAAGATTGAAAGATTTCACATATCCCTGAGGACGACCCGTACTCATCTCGGTCTAGCTACACGCGACACCGTTATTGATTGCGGTTATTCTACAAACACTTCTTTAAAACAGATCAATCATTTTTCTCTATAAAAAAAATCAAATCCAGTTTGAATCCTCCTTAAACTAAATTATAAATGAAATTCCTTTTCTAAATACCAAACCAATGGTGCGAAATGAGTTAATTTAAAACGTTGCAGCCAAAATAAATACAAGAAACCAGAAGAAACAATCGAATACAATTTACAACAAACTTCATAATTCATATAAGATCTGTTGGCCATTACAGCTGAGGAAATAGCATCTGCTTCTAAAACTATATCATGCCTCCACACTCACCTCTATGGAGCATCTATAAAGGATCTAATATATTTACCATATTTTTACCTGGATAACCAAATCCTTTCGCATTCCATAGATTATTCACATTATGCCCTTGTCCACTGAGACAAGTATAACCTTTTTATATGGCTTTGCATCCATGAAGAAAGGCATTGTAGGAAAGCTTACAATCCGGTATGACCACAAAAGCAGGTGATAGCTTTTATCACACCAGCAGTTTGGAGTCCATAGAAGATGCGAAGGTTCTCAAAGTGTAGTCAAGAGGACATTATGTCCACTAGGATAGCCAGATTATCATGACTTAACCTGTCAAGTGTCAACTAGGATAGCCAGATTAACTTTTTCATGCAACACTAAATTCATTAGATAACTAGCACCTTCCAAAAGCTTACAAGACTATTACAACGCCATGGAGATGCCAATAGTCTTGGGGCATTATAATGAGACTGTTTTACCATTTGAAACTGAGAAGGCCCTTGTACAGCAGCCAAGGTAAGAGTCAGCGTTTTACTAGCTGAAAGGATTTTAACATTTTCCCAATGTCCAGAACATCAATTTCTCTTTCTTTCTTTCTTCTTTTCTTTCTTTTTCCAATTTCCGAGTTCAGATGTCGAATTCTTATAGACCAAGGATGCTCAAACTATGAAGTTAATCGGTGAACTATCCTGAGGAATTCTAGTTCAGCTAAAAGAGAGTGAGCCTATTATTCAAAAGAGCCATTGTAATTATTTTTTCAAAGCATAGGATCGATATAAGGTCAGTTAGATTTTCCCAATTTACAAACTACCTACTATCTTCATTGATACTATAAAATGAGAAAAGTTAGAATTACAAGTTAACAGGGTAAGAATAAGAATCCACGCCTCGACAGGATACAAAATATCTACTAAATAACGATTTTTAAACAACCATTTTCTCTGCAATTAGCTTCAGAAAACTTGGGTAAATTATGTTAGTAAAAATCCCTTCTCTAAGTTTCCAGTTCAGTCTTATAAAACACAGAATTATAACATTTAATGAAATTAGGTTAAAAAAACAGAAATGAAGTAAAAAGTTCACACTTCCTACTTCAAATCCAGCAATAAAAACAACAAGCCTTTATCCTAAATTTGTTGGGTCGGCTGCGTGAGTTCTGATTCATTTTGTATAGAAATCCGACTAAGTTCTAAGCTAGCTACAAATTCCTTAATTAAATCACCACTCACAAATTCACAGTCACACCATTAAAATACAAAAACCCAAAAAAACTACCATTTCTCAAAAAACAGAATCATGTCTCACCAAAAACAGCAACACCACTAACAAATTCATCCCTTTAAAAGATATAAACTTTTTTATTGGAAAAAATCATATATTTAAATCAAGCAATCGAAAAACTAGGAGCGATTCAACTTGAATTCAGCTATAGAGACGAGATCAGACCTAGAGATCCGAGGGCAATGCCAATAACAAGAAGCGCGACGGTGTACGGAACCCTCGTCCCTCGCAGCATGTGCCTCGATGCGATCCCAAGCACCAGCGAGATCGCAACGAACACCACTGCGTCCTCAGGCTCGCCTGCGCCCCCTTCGCCTTCGTAGTCGCTGGGCCCTGTCACCACTGCTGCCATTGATCGATGAGAGAGAGAGAGAGAGAGAGAGAGAGAGATTTGCGTTTGGATTGTGCTTTGAGGGGATCAGGGGTTAAATAATGAAGGCAAAAAGGTGTTTCCTTTTTTATGCAATTATGAAAGTTTGGTAAGTACCCGAAAGCTAGCTTTCTTGTCCTATGTTGAAATATTAATCTAGAGACCTAAGTTTCCATCTAACCAAAAAAAAAAAGTGCGTACACTTTTAATAAAGTAAGGTGGAAGCAAGTGGAGCTAAAATATGAGATGGGAGTTATCTTTTAGGACATGAAAATTAACATAATTAACAATCCTTTTCAAAACATAAAATGATTGTTATCTCGCAAAATATATATTTTAATGAATTCGATATCAAACTGGTTAAACTCGTCGAGTTCCTGTAATCAAAAATATCGCCGACAATTAAATAACGAACTCTTAAAAATATAGATGGTTCCGAAATAGAAATGCTAGCTGTTCTTACTTTCAGATTTAAAAAGAGTAAGAAATTCTGGTTTGAATGGACTGTTAATCCCGGTTTAATTCGCGGACAGAAAAGATAATTTAAGTTGGACTTAAAAATAAATATAGGAGGATATTTGTCTCAGTTCTCCATCCACAAAGCAAAAATAGTCATATCAAATCTTAAACTCTAAAGTGAATTTCCATTTATAATGTAAAATAATAGATGGTTTGTGTTTTATATTGCAATTATTAATTTTAGGTATAATTAGTTATTACTGTTTGTATGGCAGACAAAAATCCAATCTGAATAACAAAAAAGAGTGGAGTCCAGATCAACACGAGGCCTGTGCCATAATCCATAATTAATGACAAATATTAGCCGTGTTATTTAATAGTCAGGATTAATTGTACTAGAGTTATTTTGCACTTGATTTACACCTAATTATAGATATTTTATTGATGTACTTCTCTGTTAATTTATAACCACGGGCATCACAATTTTTAAATAATAATGAAATAGCGATATAATTACGTGTATCGTACTTGTAGAATGATAATGACGTACATTCCACGTATAACAGTGATAATTTTTTATTTGGTTTCTTTGAATAAATAAGAACGTCGTCAATCAATTTCAAAATAAAACGACCCTTTCTTTTTGCCCTATAATAATAGAGATAATGCACCATTCTGCCTCTGGTGTACTTTGTGTGGCATTTATCCCCGTCAAGTGATTTGTTGGCACAAACATCCCTCCGCTCATCGATTGAAACTCTAAAAATGTTCAAATTCAACTCTAAACAACAACAAAATAAGTTTCAAACAAATTTGACAATTATTTGACTTTTTTAAAATTAAATTGAACTTTTTTATGGTTACCATCAATGGGTATAGGGTTGGGCCAGTAAAGGGATAAAAGACAGACAAGAGTGTTCTGTGTTATTAACCCTGATAATTAAATAATTATTAATAGCAAACATGATATTTTTAACTTATTAGTGGGAAGCGTCTAATGGGTTCCCACCGCTGGGCATACGATATATTAATTGAGTTTCAAGTGATTACTTAAATCTAAACATCAACCAATTAAGCTCTTAATTAATCATGTGATGGTCATGTCATTTTTTGACCAAACTTTCCCTTGAAGCGGGATGATTGGGATATATATATATATATATATATATATATATATATATATATATATATATATATATAATAAATGGCTAAATTGTATAAATGCACTATCGACTTTTATGTTTTTTGCGATTGATAACATGAACTAATTTAATTGCAAACAAGTATCATGAACCATCACTCCCGATTGTAACTAAATACCATCGACTTTTTTTCCGTCTGCAAACGTTATATTTAACTGCTGCATCATCAATATTTGACTTGTTTTCCCTTATGTTCTCAGTCAACCCAAAAATTCCGAGGGGTATAATAGTCCATCAAAGCACAAAAGTTAACGTCGTATGACAGTTATGTCGAAAAAAATAGTTCATGGTACTTATCGCTAATTATTAAATTTCATTTTATCAATCGCAAAAAACCGTGAAAGTTGATGGATACATTTGTGCAATCAAATGTACTCATCAACTTTCATGTTTTCTGCTATTGATACCATGACTAATTTAATTACAAACAAGCACCACAAGCTATCATCGCCGATTGCAACTAAATACCATCAACTTTTCTTCCGTCATCAATCGTTATATTTAATTGCCGTGTCATCAATATTTGACTTATTTTCTCCATTTTACCCTTATGTTCTCGGTTAACCACTAAATTTTCGAGGGGTATAATGGTCTATTAAGGCACAAAGCTAACGTCGTATAGTAGTTATGTCAAAAAAATAGCTCATGACACCAATCGCTAATTTGAAAATTGATGGATACATTTGTGCAATAAACTGCATGTAAGTACCGCAAGCAATAAATTTTGAACATTCCAGGGTGTCAAAAGCATAGGAGATGAAAAGTCAACTTCTCATCATGATCTTCAAGGTCTAAAACATAGGTCTTTTTGTATTACTAAACCTTGTTAGAATATAAAATATATCCCTTCAATCATCATCATTATTTCGGGGTTTTGATGCAGTGGAATTTCACAGTCTCTAATTTGGTTATGGATAAATTTACGACCTTACGATACAAGTGCAAGAAGCACCGAAACCTTTTCCATGTTTATCCGTTTGTGCATACACAAGAATATGTGGATCGCGAGACGACGCCGATCATTAAAAAGGTTGATAGATTGTTGATCTTTTGATCAATCAGAAAAATTTATTTTATCCGGAGCCTTTGAATATGTGCATTCTTTTAGCAATCTCAGTTTAACCCTCACAATGAATAGAATTAAAAGGTTCTTGCTGAAAGTACGTGAAAGGATTGACAAGTTTTACAATCGATGACGATAACTCCGTCTTTAATAAGCTTTAATCTCTAATTGGTATATCGATCCTCCAGATATCCTGGCGTAAAAGAAATGGCGTAAAAGAAAAGGGAGAAAAACCAAATAAATTATATACATATAAAATATTATACTAAAGGCAAAACAAAACTTGTTAACTTAAACTAATTAAGGTTAAGACAAGAGTGTAAAACGAAAGAAAACACGTTGTGACGTTTTTTTTTCTGATAACGTTATCTATATTAAGACGTGGATGTGCATGAATTGAGCTCAATGGACTGAAGATTAAAAATAAGGATGCATATTGATCAATCTCATGAATTTGACTCTATTCTGAACCTCAGTCTGAAAGCTAGCAACGTGCACGAAATAGAAATGAACGTTGCTTTATACTTTTAAGATTTTACTAAATTATATGATATTTATTGTTGCTGTCGATGATTTGGTCTCACAGATCGGGTGTCGAGAAATTAAAGTATGCTGCGAACAGCTTGATGGACACGCGCGCGCGCACGCACACTGTGCAAACTGTGCAACGTTAAAATCAGAATTGATCTTGAAATGGTAAACAGAAGATTAACTTTGGCCATGTCTTTCCAAATTACATGCACAGACATGCACAAAACATTATATTCATTTAATTTCAGGTATCATCATGATATTAATTTCATAGGAAGTAGCGAGGTTCTTGGGTCAGTTGACATATCTTTGTAACTTGTTTGCTCCGGTTCAATGCCTAATTAGATTAAAAAGCCTCAAGACAGTCTACATGATAATTCTTAATTCAATTAAAAGATCTAGATTCATAAGCCCTAAATTCAATTATATTTTTGATTAATTTTATTCCGATATAAGATATATCGCCGCCAAATCCACCTGTCACATAAACGTGTAATGTTAAAAGCTCAGTTGCCAAGAGAAATAAAATCCAAAATCCAATGTTGAGATATCATACACAAGAAAATGCGAGGAACAACTTTACAATAATTCCGCTGCCTTTTCCACAAAATCCAATGTGTGTCTTAATAAATGTTTCAAAAGAATTTTTAAATTATTTTTCTGCCTAACAAGTATGATAATCAATGGAATGCTTTGTGGAAAGTTTCCATATAAACTGTAAGGAATCGGCAGTTCAATTCAAAAGCAATTAAAGGTTTTTCCTTTAAAAAATTAGTCGAAGGCCATGTGATAAACTTAAAAAAAGGTAGTTTTTTTGTATACATCTCACACAGAAAAATATGGTATTTCCAAATATCACCCCAAAACACGTAATTCTATATATCACCCCAAAAATCATCCTTTATTTAAAAATATCATCTATTAGCCTTTTCTATTTAATATTAACATAAGCTTGTTTGTGTTTAACTACGGTTAAGATCAGTGCAAAGAAACTCTTTGTTCCCTCCACCTTTCAAGTCTCTCTCTCTCTCTCACTCCTCACTCTCTCTCTCTCTCTTGTTCCTCTAATCCTTGCTCATCTCCAAAGAACCCTAAAACCCAAATTTCTCCTTATCTTCTTTTAGAAGAACTTCAATAAACTTGGCTTTTACTTCTTGTTGAAAATTATCATCTTTAATGATTTTTAAGATGACATTCTTATCATCTTTACTGATAATATTGATACTTAAAACATTCATTTCTATAATGGCTTTATAGTAGTTATTATTGTTGATAATACAACATTTATTTGAGCATTCAGGCCCAGTGTCATCATCTAATAATGAAATAGAGTAAGAATCAGAGTTTTCTGATTCAAATGAGTTGATCGTAATCTTATATAAAGATTTTCTCAATCCTTCATTTTCTATTTCATTGATCTTCTTTTTTGTATGACATTTGTTGGCGAAGTGACCAACTCTATCACACTTATAACAAGTGGCAGAAGTCTTTGATTTAGACTTTTCGAAATGCTTCTTAGAAATAGTCTTTTTTCTATAATTTTCTTCTTGATCTTTTCGAAGTCTTTTGAGAGGATGGTATTTCTTTTTCTTTTTATAAAAAGGATGAGAAAGCCTTTATCTTTTTCTTTCCTTTCCTCTCTTCTCGAGGAGGATCCATAACGAATTGGCTGCAAAATTCTCCCAGTTCATTTTTTCCAGTTAATCTCTAGTCCTTCAATTGGTTTTTAACTTTATATCATTACATAAATAAAAGTAGGTCCCGGTATCTCTACTAGGGTTTTAACAGGAGTAAGTATGCAATTTAAAAAAATCTAGAGGGCTAAATTTACAAACAAGAATCGAACTAAAGGTTTGGGGTTTAAAAGAAAGCAAACGAAGTTAGACTAAGTGATGAAAAAGCTGCAACTTTTGCAGCCAAGTTCTTCATTTCTTAAGCTCCTTGTAGTAGTCTCTTGAACTCCTTCTAGAGCTCCACTTGAAGAAATGAACTCGCTTTATCGATGTCTTCTAAGTCGAAGATGATCCACTTTGAGGCAACACTCACTCAAGCTCACAATTCACTAATCAAAGCATTAGTGAAGAGAACAACCTAAACTAATTTGCCGGTTTGGTTTAGGTTGATAAAGTAGGGTTTTTGCTCACTAAATTACTTTTCTTTTTCTTTTCTCTTGAGTGAATGGTGTCTCAAGTGAAGAGATGATGAAGATGAAGATGGTCATGAGAGTGAGCTTGGAGATGGGATAAGAACAAGAAATGATAAACGTATATCAATTTAATGAAAAGATTAATGAGTTTACAAGCTACACTCTTTCAAAGCAATGACTCATTCTTTCCTTTTCAAATTCATATAAGTAAATCGCTATCCTCTTATCTTTTACCCAATGTGATTCTCATATACACAACTCTTGTGTATATTCAACCATATTTATATATTACAAATAATATATAAAAAGATAAAAAAAAAATTAAAGTGAGCATAATATCAGTTTCTATATATATATCAAATTATTAAATCAACACTTGATTCAATAATCCGGTTATATCAAATATAATCCGGTTAATATCTAGTAACGCTATATTAGAATATAGTATTATATATCCGTATTTAATTAAGCTCCCGCACATATCTCTATATATACCCTACTTCGTTTCGCTTGAGTTGGGAAATCTCTATGTGAGACTCTAAAAACTCGTCAATACGCTGGCAATAGGTAATGATCATATCAAACACCTACAAGCATGTCAGCGGTACTAGCTGCACGTAACGGCTATCCAGGTATTGAACAAATAGAAGATCAACAAGTAAACTTGTCCAGAACTCCATGTAGAGCCTATAAGCAACACTTACCATACAGTCCGGTCTTTTCGTCTGATATGTTGCATATCAAATCTGGGGGTAGTATCATCAGCCTTGATTACTCGATAAGTCATGTCAATGTGTGGCTCATAACCAATCGAGAAACTGCTGATAACACTTATCAGTAAATCTCATCAAACCTGCCAAGGACTTGCAGTTATAGTCAATCACGCATCACAAGATATCAACTCCCAATAACGAGAGAGACGAAACCCTTCCTATCGCTTACTGTCTCCATGTGACTCGGGACTGTACCCAACTACCATCAATTTGCACGACTTAGTAGAGCTGTAGTAGGAAGGTAATCAAAGCACAGTGGGAACTACATAAGACACTATGATGATCTCGAGTCTACAAATTAACATGTACAAGTGTCACCAGAGAACTACTATCTGAAGATAGGTATGATACCATCTAGGAGTTCTCGGTGAGTCCGTTCGGTGTACTCATTCTCCAATGAGCACCTGCGTACAATCTTTGGTGTCAAACACCGATAGTTGTAGGGTCAACCATTGCCCCATACTGTATGGGTCAAGAAACGTACACACTAGTTACTTTGGAATATCAATACCCTGTCTCGATACTCCTTCGACTATGAACACTTTAAGGATGTGCTTGTAGACTACTCAGGCCCCACTAGTATGATCAATATCATATTTCTGGTAATCAAACAAACATCCTAAGGGTTTTATCAACATGTATCAACGAAACAGTAAACTAAAACAAATGCATATGTTAAGATAAATAGTAACCAGATAGCATACTATTATGTTGAGCAAGAATATCCTCTCTCTATATATGTCCAAGCATCCACTATAACTTACAATAATGGCCTCTAGGGCATACATATCACTAACAATAAAGTCAAAACTTCTTGCACACAGGTGCTTATTAAGCGACCATAAGTGCACAGATTATAGGGTATAACCCCTTCATGCCGATTTCATAAATTTTTACGAAGCTTTTTAGCAAATAGATTGGGTAAGCCATCAACGAATTTAGCTTTCCGATGTGGATTGTTAACATCTTCGAGTTGCATAACTCAGCTAAGGAAAGTATTTTTATACCACCTGAAATGGGTTGGAGTGAGACATTTTAGATTTTGCAAAAGAGTCCTTATCTTCTTCTTCTGATTGCTTACATCTCCTGTAAAATGATCGAGAATAGTAAGAATCAATGTAAAGACGACATCGAGAACTTGAGCATTATTTTCAATTTTTACCGCGCTAAAAATTTCAAGAAGTCTTTGAGTAGAAGAGAGATAGTTGTAGAGTGTTTTTCATCACCCCATTGAGATAGAAATACGCGTCGCTTGTCAGGCGTATTGCAGATTCCTTCTGTCCAGGATAGGCCGGGTTTTTTGATTGTGGGGATCCGAATCTCCGGCAGCTGCGGACTAAGCTGTCGTTAATTATCCCTTACTTTTGAAGCGATGGAACCTCAGATTGACGGGTAAAACTGGTCATGCGAACTCAATGTGCGATTTGCATATATTGTGTTTTGGACGTATCAGGGGTCTCGTAGAGTTTACAAGGGTCCTGCTACCCGGATAGTGGGCTGGGGGTCAAGAGGGTTAGCGGCCCTCTTGCGGGATGTGGGGCAGCGTCCCGTTAGAAATTTTTTCTAACGGGGGAGGTATTTTTAGTGGAGAATGTTTGGGGAAAAGAGGGGTGATGAGCATCTTAAGGGCGCGTGAAACGACACGTGCACGGCACGCAGGCGCTGGGTGCCAGCGGGTCACGCGCGCGGCCGCTGTGCGCCAGCGAGTCACGTGCCTGGATTGAGAGTTGAACTCTTGAGGGATTTTGGAGTTAAACTCCTAGAGAAGAAATTGGATGTGGATTTAGAGTTAAACTCCTAAGAGGCTTGGATTTGGAGTTAAACTCCTAAAAGGTATGGATTTGGAGTTAAACTGTAACAACCCTAAACTTTTTGTACAAAATTTTTGTAAAGTACAAAAATGAGTATCTTAACCCGAGCACAACTTAAAAGTATTTCTTGTTTAAGAACAACAAGAAATAGCTTGTAGCTCATTAGTAAAGCATTGCACTGCTGTGTCGTAGCTCCTGTGTTCAAATCCTCCCAGCCACGTATTATTTTTAATGTTTTTTTTTTAAACTTTTTTGGAAGCCCAAAAGTTTACACGTGTAATACATGTAAAAATGAAAAGTCACTAAAATCAAACATGTGGATAATAACATATGAACAGCCGAGAACACGTGGCATCGATCCAGAGCCCCACACCTACCTAATGGCCGGCGATATAGAGCCCCAGACCGGCGCCGCCGGGCCCCCCCCGTGGGAAATGCTCTCAAATTTTACCGTAACACCCCTTGGCCTCCCACACTACTCCTCTTCTATTTGTTTTTCCTGCAATTAACCAGAAGATTAAAAATCACCATTAAACTAATGTTTTAATACATTTTAATTCTTATTTTTAATTCCCTAAATCCTAATCATATCCTATAAATACCACCCCATACCTATCCCTCTCTATTCTGAAATCCATTATCAAAACTCTCAAATTTTTCCAAGTCAAGTTAGTTGTACAAGTGGAGTTCGCCCAAGGTCATCTTCCGGCGACGACTCGGGATAAATCCGGCGACACCGCGACTCCATGAAGCTCTCAAACCCTTCCTCTACCTCCTCTATCTCATCTAATCCAGTAAGTCCTTTCTTCTCTCCTCTCTTTCCTATTAAAAGAATTCTCTTCTCAAAACTCATCGGAAGCGGAGTTATTCCGACTTCCGATTCTGATTTTGTTAAAAACACAACTTTTCTTAATAATCAAACATCCATATTGTTACATCTTGTTTAGTAATCTTAAAACAAACATCTAGAACAAGTTTCAATTCAAAATACAATACTATACAACTTTTTTTTCAATTTTACGGTTAAATACCACAAAATTTACTTACGGCATCATTTCATCATATTTGCCCATATTACCTTTAGAAAACTCACAAGATAATGACATATCTCATCACAACACTCATCATGACATAGCACGATGACTTTTTGAACAATATTTTGTGGGATAAATACAATTTTATAATAAAATACTTTAAACTAATAAACTGTATTCTTTAAGATTGTTTTAATTAAATTCCTTATAATTAAGCCTCTACAACCCATTTTGGGGAACCCGATCTGGATGGTGCAGGTTATCGCACATCCTTGGGACTAGTAGAGCAAGATGCAAACCTCCTCACGCAGCATCCGATCTCAATGGAATTTTTAATACAATTTTAAGAATAATGTGATTTTCTATTTAATAAATAAATTCTATTTTTAATAATTATATATATATATATATTTTTAAATATATATAATAAATTCCATGTTTTCTAAACAAAGGAATCACAAATTTCATGAATATATCATCACAAATCCATACAATTCTAATTTACACTAAAATACCCTATACTATTCAATCTAGGTTTATAATCATTAGAATACTTCACTTTTAATAATTACATCCATGAAAACCCTAAATATGATAAATAAATGCTTGAGGTTTATTTTGAAAGTTTATTAAAACTATTTCTCATAAACCCCTCTCAAGTTTATTAATTTACAATAAGGACCATAGTAAATATAGGTTTAAGCGGGACCAATTCTCTTGAGCCTCAGGGAGCCGGAGAAAGTCGGTGCTTGCCTATTTAAGGTAGAAAACTAAAACGGGGTTATCAATAGTAATTGGCTTGGAAAAAGTCACAAATCCTACCGTTCATGTGTAGCAGTTACCGATAACTCCAAAACCTAATTTAGGAATCAAATTCTGTTTAAAGTATCTGACTTAATCTGAGTATCGGTCAAATCTGAAACCAATCCATACTTGAAAACCATTCAAATATAACTCCAATACATCATGAATCCATATACTGGAACTTGAAACATGAATACCGGAATAATATACAATATCAACATGACTTGAACTGACCGAACCATGGATATACATTGACTTGATTATCCATTTACATCCATATCCATTTACATTAGCAATTGATATCACGGTTTCAGCAAGTCTTTCAGCTATAAACAATATAATAAACATTACGGGTTTTTTTTAAGGAGTAGATTGGTACGGAATGTGTTAAAAGCGGCATGATGATGGTCACTTTAATACACCTAACCTGAATATCTGTTGCTGTTGTCCCATGACTTAATGGTTCCTTGTGCTCTGTATAGCTTAATCCACGGAATAGTTTAACTCATCTCGTATACACTGGCAAATTCTGTACCAAGCTATAAACAACAGCGTTAACATAACAATCATAAATTATACCAGATATATTCTTTTTACCTGTTCAGCCTATTTCTATCTCTTTTTGGGACTTACCGAGCGATTGTTCGCTGACGACATTTCTTTTCTATTCTTTCTTTGGAATGTTGTCGGGAGGACCCGACTCTCTAGAGATCGAGCCCAGCTCAGAAAATTCGGAGCAGTTCATCGAGGACCCGGAGCTCTAGTCACTTGTATATACTTTTACTTTCAGTTCATGCCATTGTTTAGGCATTGCTTTCCACATTGTAATTACTTTTCAGTTGTAATGTAAAGAATGTTTAATAAATAAAAAGTTGTTGTTCATTTACATCTCATGTCTTTCTTGTGTACATTTATATTATATTGCTTATTTACGCTTAGCGTGTTTACTTCTGAGTAAATACGTTGCGGGCTTAGTCACATCTCCTTATCCGTACACTGGAAAATGGGGCGTGACATAAACTCCTTCGAGGATTTCGATCTTAGAGTTGAACTCCTACAAAATAAATTTAGAGTTAAACTCCTAAACGATTTACATCTTGGATGGTGAGAGGGGCTCCCTTTTCGTCCTCTTCGAGCCTTGGACTTCCCTAAAATGGGTTCCTCTGAGATGAGTTCCTTCTTGCTCCTCTTTTTTGTTAGATCTTGGAGAAAATGGGCATTGAGATTAAAAGTCTCCCTTTTAGAGATTTGATGGGAGATATGAGCTCCCCTTCGAAGGTTTTATGGTGAAAAGCTATTTTTTTTTGGGAAAAGAAGAGTTAAACTCTTGATTTAACTCAAAAAAAAAAGAAGAAGCTTTAGAGTCTTGAGGAAAGAGAAGGAGGCACAGAACCCTAATTTTCTAGGAGAATGAAAAATTATTTTTCATTTCATTATCATGTTGCCTTATATAGGCTTACAAATTTACACATGACCCCTTGGGTTTTACAAAATAGCATTTTGCCCATCCCATATCTCATGTGCTTATTTCTTTTTGCTTATGTGTCATGGGCTTTACAAAAATTTGGGTTTTTGCCCATTTATTTTACATCTATGCATGAAATTTACATCAAATTTATTTATTACATAATTTTCTTCTTGGCATGGGGGAGGCCGGCCTCTTCATGTTCAGGCTCGACCTAGGCATGAGCCTATTTGATCCGGGCTTGGGTCCACTTGATTGGACTTAGGTTCGGGCTTGGGCTCACTTGACTTGGATTCGAGCTTGGATCCGGGCCCACTTTTTGAGCCTTGATTTTGACTTATTGATCTCGATCTTGGGGTGTAATTTTTGACCCCAACAACAGTGATCCCACCAATCTTTTAAGATGCCAATGAAACTATATGAAGTGAACCTTGTTGCTTCAGTATCGGTATTACCATGTTGTTTTGTGACAATAGCATACATCATCATTTGGTGTAAAATATCATGGATTTGTTTGTTCGTAAATCCGTCAATATTCCATTCATAAATGGTTTTTCCTGAGAATGAGCTCTGTATGATGGCTTTATTTTCTTCATATAGAACACCTAAAGACGTTGGTTGTTTGTAATAATATTTGTTAACTGCATTTTGAAGATATCTATTTGTATTAACACTATTAACATTAAGTTCTTCAAAAAAAATTTGAATCTTCATAATCTCAGTAAAAATAACATGAGATTCTTTATCGGTATAACCGATCTGAGATTCGTTGTCAGTATTACCGGCATCTTCTTCTTCTGACATTTCAGAAGGTTCACCTTCAAGAGTATTAAGTTTAACACTACTAAACTTTTCTTTTAGGGCAGCTATAATCTCTGAAGAAATATTCTTTTCTTTGGCAGATGGTCCGATAGGTACATAGCTGGTATTACTAGTATGTTTTACCACTGTAGGAGTATCGATAACTATAAGATACTGCAATTTGGAAATCGGATTTTCCAGAGCCGATTCTATCCTTGTCAGCTGTTGTCGAATTATTTGTATATAAAGATTGATAAAATTACTTTGCTTAAAAACCTTTTGAAGTTTTTTAAGCGCGGCTTCCATCCTCTCATCATAAAGATATTTAATGAAAGCAATTGCTTCCAGATTAGAGTTATGAAATCTTGATAACCTTAAAGGTTCAGTTGGAGGATAAATAGAACAAACAACTTTTCCATTTATTGTGGGTCATTGTTTATAATGTTCTTCTAACGTGTTGATCTTATAATTTTGTTCTTTGATATAATATTCTAGGAATCAATCAACAAAGTATTTTAGACATTGCCTTTCTTCAAGGTATTTATAAAACTTATCTTTGTAAACATATCGATATTCTCGGTAAATGATTTATAAAACCATTCTCTAAAAGCAATATGTTTATCGTTCATGAATTCCTTGTAAAGGAATATTTTAATAGAACTATTTGGTGTAATATCCACAAAAGAAATCTATATATGAAAACACATCTCTGATAAGATAGGTGAAGTTTTATTAGTCTTCTCATAAATTGGATGTGAAATAGCAGATTCCGAAATATTAATGTCTTGAACATTTTGTTCAGATACTTGATGAGATTTGGGTCTTGAATAAGACCTTCTACCCTAGAGGCGGTAGCCCCATCACCACAAACAATTCTAGTAATTTGGTCAGAACTAAATTTTGTCTCGATTTCTTCCTCATCTGTTTGGATTATCTGATCTATATCAGCATCCATTATTGGTTTAGGAAGGACAACAGAGGTTAATAACTAGGTTTCATGAAAGTTTATTTCTTTCCATTTAATGACCTTATTGGTCGCTACACCAGAGGATAATAAATTTATCTCGATTAACGTAGTTTTACCATATTCATTCTTTGGTTTGACTTTAGGTGCCATCGTCGATAAAACCTTAAAATGGATTCGATAGACTATATCAATAGTCTCAGATCCAAGTATAAAATTACAACCATTTGTCTTCAAATTAAGGGCAACTGGCTCAAGTATATTTGGGTCAGTTAAAGATAAAATTAAATTTGGGTAAATATCAAAATAGACGGTTCCATGATAAAAACTAATTTGCATGATTCTCAGAAGGGAAGGTATTAAGTCTAGACTTCTAGCATATCTAAGCGAAGTAAATATAGAGGCATTCAGACCTTGTAAGGTCAAAGGCTTAAAAGCAACCTGGATAAGTCCTATATGATACGGAAGAAAATGCGAGGAACAACTTTATAATAATATCCTAGCTTTTTCCACAAAATCTTTCTGCCGAACAAATATGATAATGATTGGAATGCTTTGCAGAAAGTTTCCATATAAACGGTCAGGAATTAGCAGTTCAATTCAAAAGTAATTAAAGGTTTTTCCTTTAAAAAAATAGTCGAAGGCCATGTGATGAACTTTAAAAAAAAAGGTAGTTATTTTGGTACATCTCACACCAAAAAAAGGTATTTCCAAATATCGCCCCAAAAAAACACGTAATTCTATATATCACTCCAAAAATTATCCGTTATTTAAAAACATCATTGTTCTCCGCCGAATACAGAGACGCGACCGCGTAGGTTCGTCTTGCCTGAATTTGGGGCAGATGCTATTTGGTTTTATCCGTCCACCTCTCCGAAGATGCCAAGTTGATTTATGACACCATATGTCGGAGGTTTAGACGGATGTGGCCGTTATAGCAGACTTCGTCAGATTCCCTCTCATTTGAGGGGTTTTTAATTGTGGGGACGCTCTTCCCTGTAGGCGCAAGCCCCTGCAGTTAATTACGCTACCGCATCGCGGTAACCACTTTCTCCTTCTCCAGATGGTCACTTCATATCGTATGTGTTTGTTTTATTTTTGGTTGCCCGTGGATTGTATACGAAGGCTAATTTATATTGTCGTCCGTAGGGCGTGGATTAGTCCAAATCTGTATTTTCTTAGATTTGGGTTTTGGGTTGGGTTTAAGGATCGTTAATCTCATTTGAGACTAAGATCAACTTAAACGTTTGTTAAGGATACATTAGTCTACTTTTAGACTAAGATCAACTTAACCATTTGTTAAGGATACATTAGTCTAATTTTAGACTAAAATCAACTTAACCATTTGTTAAGAATACGTTAGTCTAATTTTAGACTAAAATCTACTTAACAGGTGTAACAACCCTAAATTCCTATACAATTTTCTATACAAAAATTTTCAAAATTCATAAAGGAGTATTTATTGCCTGAGCACAAGACATAAGTAATTAATTAGCTATTTAATTACAAGAAGGAGCTTGTAGCTCATTGGTAATACCTTGCATTGCTGAACCAAGCCTCCAGAGTTCAAATCCCATGCCCCACATTATTTTTAATTTTATTTTGTTTTAAATTTTTTGAGAAGTCCAACAGTCAACACGTGATAAATTCCAAACTTTCCACTACTCATGAAAAACTAAATGTACCAGTGACCACATGAGACGACCCCCCACCTCCCTACTGCCTGACTCGGCCCGACTCGGGCCGGCGCCGCCGGCCGGACTTTGCCGGACGGCCGAGTCTCCAACTGAAAAGTTGGGGCTATTGGCCTCCCCTACCCCCTGCACACTCCATTTATTTAGATCGGTTCCAGAGAAGCCATAAAGTCCCTTTTACTCCATTTTTAATGCATTTTAACATATTTTTACATTTTTTTAAAATTAAAACCCTTCATCTATCCTAACCCTAGCCTAACCCTATAAATACCAACCCTACATTAAATAAGAATCCTTTGAGGATTTCCTCGTTTAATGACAGTCTCATCAAATGATTAGACTGTTTTATTAATGATAAGTTATCATCTAGAATGTGTGGGTCCCTGATTGTTAAAGAAATTCTAGTTTGTGTAGTAAAAGCTAGTATCGAATCAATTGTTTCCCGATAACGGTTTCATTTGATCGATAACAGTATCTTGTATCGGTATTTAGAAAATTGTATAAAGAAATCACAACCAAAGAATTATATTTGACCGCAATCAATTACGGTGTCAGTTGTAGATCGTAAGCGAGTGCGGATCGTCTACAGGGATTGTGCGATTCGTTTCAATGTTTGATTTGTTTGAATTGAAAAGTTAATCAAAAATAAAAGAAAGCATGATTCAAGATTTATCAATTGTTTCAAGTGTCACTATTCTATTCAAGAATCAAGAAAATGATAAACAATCGAGAATCGGATTTCGATAATATTTCCAACCAAATGTCAAGAATCTAAATGAGGCTCGTAGGAATCGATCGGATCTATAGACGTGATGTAATCTTAAGATATCTTGTTCTTGTCCTTCGAAGAATTGATACTAGATCGATGATGATCGACGAGAGTTAGGGTTTTCTCGTGAAACTAGGGTTTCATCATTTAACCCTTATTCTTTCGTCGATATCATTCACATTCTAGCCTCTAGCAATTTCAAGAAATGATTGTAACTCCCCAATTTTGAGCGATATCAATCAAGAAAGCATCGCAACAAAATTGGGTCGTCGATTCTTGAACTTGCTAGGGTTTACAAAACTTGTAGGAATCAAGAATCGTTTTCAGATATATTACATCATCATTCTATTGATCGTCTCGACTCCTCGACGAGCGAGGTTTATTCACACATCATTACACAGAAAGTATTCAAGAATTGAAAAGATATCATGATGCAAGAATTTAAAGAAAATAAGATAAAAGAATATCACATTTTATTTATATCAACAATTTGATTACAGTCGCTCAAGAACTACAAGAGGAAGAACTAAATTGTCGATCTGGCGTCGCTCGGCTCCGTGAGTCGCGGGTCGGCTTGGACCACTTGCTCTGTTGAAGATCGGCTTCGCTCATAAAAGGTTGCAAGGCTTCTTGCTTGATGGGGTACTCGGGATCTTGGCTTTTGATTGGAATTAGGGTTAGGGTTTCACACAAGTCTTCTCACTAGACTTGTAGAAGAAGATGAAGAATGAGGTAGAATGGCTCTAGATTTGCTACTAAAATGAACTAATGGAGGATCCTTTTACAAGTGAGCCTAGGGTCTTATTTATAGATCTCCCAAATTCTAGGTCTAGGTTTGAAATTACAATTCCCTCCAAAAGTTTGTTGAGGCTTCTAGAAGATAGTTTGTTAGGAGTTTAGCTTAGGCTTTAAGCTAGGATTAATTAAGCTTAGAAACCCTAGTTTGCTGATCTGGCAGAAGTCTCTGGAGTATTCTGGAATTTGTCATGTCTTGATGTAGTGATGACCCTGAGAGAGAAATAATGCACTGAATTTGAGGAGGTGACGTGGCAAGACGGCCGCGGAACCGCGGCTCAAGCCGGCTCCGGCCGCGGTTCCGCGGCCATGTTGGCTCCTTGGGACTTGGGCTCTTTGCAGTGGTCTTGGTTTGACACTTGGGCCTTTCTTGGATATATTGATTTTTGTTTTGCTTTTTGCATTGCTACCAGAACTAAAATCATTGAGTTGGCGTAATATTTGATCAGTACCATGTAAATTTTGGCCTTTCTTCTGGATTTTCCTGCATAGATCTCGAAACAAGTGTTGCGCAATATATGGATGATGCGATGCCATGAAATGCAGTCAATTTCCTTTATAGTGCCGGTTTTAGAGTCTAACACATGCAATTTGATATTTAACGACTGATTTGCTAATATGTGAAATATGAATACCGTACACTTCTAAATGAATGCAAATGATAGGGAAATTGCTGGTTAAAAGATACAATATTTTCGACTGATCAAATTCCCCCAAATTTAATTTCGATCGTCTCGAGCGAACTGTTTTATTAAAAAGAGAAGGAGAAAATAAAGAAAGAGAAAAACTAATTAGCACACTTTCGTAGGCAACACGATTGCACTGAGCACGTGCAACAAGCCTTTAAACCTCTAGGTGTCCCTAGTAGGAGGAGTGTTGTCTCCTGAAGGTTTTCAGCGGATTGCACCCACAAAATCCAATAATAAACGAAAGATCATGAATATTACATTTAAAGAAAAGAATCGTAAAAGAAAAGCTTTGAAAATTAGGGTTTCCAACTAAGCTAGCTTTTCGGTTGTCATGAGCCCTATCTTAATGGTCATGAAAAGATGTTAGAAATCACGTCCCCCCTCAATAAAATATCGTCTTATTCTTCATTCCTATCTTTCTTCCAAACATCGATCATATCACCCTGCGTGTGTGTAAAGACATCCCTACACCCGGAGAATTCAATTCAAGCTATCATACTCTTGCCCATCAGCCTCAGTACTTTTTAATTAATGAATATTTAGATGAGATTGCTCACACACTTTCATGCGACCGTTAATACTTCTTGAGGTACTAACCGACCGATTACTCATGTGCTTGCTTATTTGGTGTATTTTTCTCGTCTTGCACCACCTCAGGCATAGCAGTGACTCCCAGACCAGTTGGCCTTAGGGAACTAGGTGAAGAAGCACCCTCGCTATACATTTTTATTGCCCTTGGTGATAACAAAACCAGTGTCCATTTTTCTCACCACTTTATATTTTTATTCATTTTTTTCTTTTTATTTCCTTCATACATCGGCTTTAAGACAAGAGCATTTCAAGGTATCCTCTACTATCCCAGGCTTCAAGACGTGTGTAAGTGCGAATAGCAGGGTGGCAACGTTCAAAATGTTTGGCTTCCAGAATAGAAACTATTTTTCAGATTTAGTTTTATCCTCAGATTAGTGACGTCCTTCATCTTACTAACCCTTGGGACAACGGCTCATAACTAATTATTACTAGTTCGTATAAGAAAACTTCTAATTTTCTTAGTTTTCTTAAATTTTTCTAGTCTCATGGATGTAATTTTTCACTATCTAAACTTTTATTATCTTATTTATGTACAAAAAAGTTTAAATATTAAAATATTTTTATATTTGAAAATTTTTAAATTTTTGTGGGTTTTGAAAATTTTTAAATTTTTATAGATTTTTAAAAGAAATGTTTTGTGCTTATGCAAATGATATGCAAGTGATGCAAAAATAAGCACAAACCTCCCCCAAACTTGTTTTCAACAGTGTCCTCACTGTTGCCAACCGCTATACTTACAAAAACTGTAAGCCTGGAGGGAATTTATTAGTGGGGGCAAAATATATAAGTGAAGAACTTCCCCCAAACTTATTCTTTTCACTCACCTCCTTCCAAAACTTGATGCAGTGATATACAGGATATGAAGGTGAGACGGAGGAATTTTAATCCAAATAAACTGGCTCTTGTAAGAACAAGAGCTCCTCCGTGGGGTCAGTGGAAAAATACGGCTTTAGTCTATGTCCATTTACTTTGAAAAATGTGCCGTTTTTAACATTTTCTACTTCTACTGCCCCGTGCGGGTATACAGACCGCACAACAAAAGGTCCCTTCCACCGAGATCGAAGCTTACCCGCGTGAAGGTGTAATCATGAATCATAAAGAAGGACTTGTTGACCAGGTGAAAATGTTTTCCTCAAAATTTTTTTATCGTGAAAAACCTTAGTCCTATTCTTTACAATTACAGCGTTATCATAAGCTTCATTGCGGAGTTCGCTTAGCTCATTAAGTTGCAGCTTCCGAAAGTTGCAGGCTTGATTTAGATCAAAATTTATTTCCTTAATAGCCCACATTGCTTTATGCTCTATCTCGACGGGTAAGTGACATGCCTTCCCAAACACTATCCTATATGGAGACATCCCTAGGTCGGTTTTATATGCAGTTCTGAATGCCCAAAGAGCATCCGTCAGTTTGGTCGACCAGTTTTTTCCATTCTTAGCAACAGTTTTCTCCAGGATAAGTTTGATCTGTCTATTCGAAATTTCAGCCTGCCCGCTCGTCTGGGGATGATAGGGTATAGAAAGTCGGTGGTTGATTGCGTATTTCCGCATCAGAGTCTCGAAGGACCTGTTGCAGAAATGCGTCCCATTATCGCTAATAATAGCGCGTGGGTGTCCAAATCGCGAAAAGATATTCTCTTTCATGAACTTAATGACAACTTTCTTGTCATTAGTGCGACATGGAACGGCTTCAACCCACTTTGAGACATAATCAACTGCCAGCAGTATGTACAAATTCCTAAAGGAGTTGGGAAAAGGACCCATAAAATCAATGCCCCAAACATCGAATATTTCAACAACCAGAATGGGTTGCTGAGGCATTTCATTTCTCCGGGATATTCTACCCGTGTACTGACACTGTGTACAGGTTTTGCAATAGTCAAATGCGTCCTTGAATAAGGTCGGCCAATAAAATCCACATTGCAAAACCTTTTCCGCCGTCTTTTTAGGACCAAAGTGACCCCCACAGGCCTGATCATGACAAAAAGAAAGAACACTCTTGAACTCTTCTTTCGGGACACACCGGCGAATGATCTGATCAGGACAATATTTAAACAAATATGGATCATCCCAGTAAAAGTGTTTTACTTGGGATAAAAAACGGTATTTGTCCTGTTTTGACCAATCGCTCGGTATAAGTCCCGTGACAAGATAGTTCACAATATCCCTGAACCATGGTTCATTGGATACGTTCAAGAGTTGTTCGTCAGGGAATGAGTCATTGATTGGCAGGGTCACAGGGGAAGAAATGATGCGTGAAAGATGGTCGGCTACAACGTTTTCACATCCTTTCTTATCTTTGATAACAAGATCAAATTCTTGTAACAGAAGGATCCAACGTATTAGTCGACCTTTTGCATCTATCTTCGCCAGAAGATGTTTTAGGGCGGAATGGTCAGTGTACACAATTATAGGAGAGCCAATTAAGTAAGGCCTGAATTTTTCTAATGCAAATACAACCGCTAAAATTTCTTTTTCTGTGGTTGTATAATTGATTTGAGCATCATTCAGGGTCTTACTTGCATAGTAGATCACGTGTGGCATCTTTTCAATGTGCTGTCCTAAGACTGCACCTACTGCAAAGTCGGATGCGTCACACATCAGCTCAAAGGGGTAGTCCCAATTTGGAGACGATAGAACAGGGGCTGAAGTGAGTGAGTGTTTAAGTGAGTCGAAAGCTGTCTCACAGTCCGAGTCAAAGTGGAAGGTTGTATCCTTGGCCAGGAGAAGAGTTAAAGGTCTAGCAATTTTGCTAAAATCCTTAATGAATCTCCTATAAAAGCCCGCATGGCCAAGGAGGGCCAAGGAAAGATCGAATATCTTTGACGCTTTTGGGATGAGGGAGGTTTTGAATGACATCTATCTTAGCTCTGTCAATCTCAATGCCTTTCTGTGAAATAACATGTCCAAGTACAATTCCTTCTTGGACCATAAAATGGCATTTCCCAGTTCAAAGTCAAGTTCTTCTCTTTGCAACGAGTAAGAACAGCGTCAAGATTCGATAGGCAATCGGAAAAAGAGTCTCCAAAAATCGAGAAATCATTCATAAAGATCTCCAGAAAATTCTCTACCATATCAGAGAATATCCCCATCATACACCGCTGAAAGGTAGCGGGAGCATTGCATAACCCAAAGGGCATGCGACTGTAAGCAAAGGTACCAAAAGGATAAGTAAAAGTGGTTTTATCTTGATCCTTTTTGGCGATGGGGACCTGATTATACCCTGAGTATCCGTCCATAAAGCAATAATACTATCGTCCCGCTAAGCGTTCCAGCATTTGATCAATGAATGGTAGAGGAAAGTGGTCTTTCCTCGTGGCAGCATTGAGTTTTCTATAATCAATACATACACGCCACCCAGTTTGGGTGCGTGTCTGAATCAACTCATTTGCCTCATTGGTTATAACAGTGATGCCGGATTTCTTAGGAACGACATGTATAGGACTCACCCATTGGCTATCGGAGATGGGGTATATAATACCATTATCTAGGCATTTGACGATCTCTTTCATCACTGCTTCCTTCATGACGGGATTCAACCGTCTCTGTGGTTCTCGGGTTGGTCTGGCATCATCCATCACATGTATATGATGTTCAACAATCAAGGGACCAATCCCTTTGATGTCCGTCATACTCCAACCAAACGTCTCTTTATTAGATCTCAATACCGATAAAAGTGCATTCTCTTGCTCTGATGCTAGAGAAGCGGATATGATAACCGGTAAGGACTCATTCTCACCTAAATATGCATATTTAAGGTGAGAAGGTAAAATTTTGAGATCTAAAGTGGGCGGAGAAATAATAGAAGGTGGGATCATCGAATGATTTTTGGAGTTACAAAGAAGCTCAGAGCCTGTGAAAGATACAGACTCGGGTGGAGTAAAGGCAGGAGTGCAGGACTCAAGTGTAGGAAAGGTGTCCTCACTAAGATCATGTGTAAGATCAAGCAGAGATGTGGTATGTCGTCGAGATCTAGAAAGCAAAGATCCTCAGCTCCACAACTATCGGGAGCGATCTCGTGGACAGAGCACACATCTAGAATATGAGCAGAGGGTTCTGATGGCTGACTTCCAACTTTGTAGATATTTAGTTCAATGGTCATATTTCCAAATGATAAATTCATTGAACCATTTCTACAGTTTATAACAGCATTGGAAGTGGCAAGGAAAGGACGACCCAGAATCACCGGAATTTGGCCCCGGGTGTTTGCTACAGGCTGTGTATCGAGTACAATGAAGTCTACAGGGAAAACAAATTCCCCGACCTTTATCAACACATCCTCTAGTTCACCCCTTGGTTTGGTGATTGAACGGTCTGCCATTTGGAGAGTGCAGTGAGCAGGTTTCAACTCTCCAATCCCTAATTGCTCATATACAGAATATGGAAGTAGGTTAACACTTGCGCCAAGGTCTAAAAGGGCACGATTTATGTTTTTACCCCCAATAGAAATCGATATCGTAGGACATCCTGGGTCCTTACGTTTCTTTGGTAGCTGTGGGATAAAAGCAATGCTAATATATTAGACATAAAGACCTTCTTCGGCACTTGAGTCTTCCTCTTCCTAGTGCACAAGTCCTTAAGAATTTTCGCATAAGCGGGGACTTGTTGAATCGCATCTAGGAGAGGGATGCTGATGTTAACCTGTTTGAACATTTCCATAATTTTCTCCATATGAGGACTCGTTCTGTTAGTCCTTAACCGATTCGGGTAAGGTGCTTTCGCAATGAACGTCGGGTCCATCATAGGAGCAGGAAGAGGGGGTGGATGAGGTCCCAAAAGAGGTGTGGGGACCGTCTGTGGAGAACTAGAAGGGCTATACTGAGGTGTCGAGCCTAGTGGGAAATGGAGAATAGGCTCGCGAGAAGGTGGTGTGGTAGAAGAAGAAGGATCAGAAGGAGAAGTGTGTGTGTGTGTGAAAAGGTCTCATCCGGGGTGTTGATTTGATTTTCAATATCATCAATTCCTTCCCCGACATGATTGTTCAGCACTCTTCACGATCTCAACGTTGTGACGGCATTTACATTGTAATGCCCAGGATTCTGTAGGGGTTGAGAGGGAAGTTTCCCTTTTTCTCTCGCACTCATTTCGGCTTTAAGTCGTGCGATTTCAGCTTCCATCGTTCTGATACTCTCAGCTTAGGACGCTGAGTTTTTCTTTATCTCACCGACGGAAGATCTAACCTCAGCCGAAACCTCTATGAAATTTGACAAAAGTGATTTCATGGTTTGAGTGAATTGAGAGAACTCGTCAGAACATGTCATAGGATTAGACTGTGCAGGAGCGTTGACCTGATTTTGGAAATTTTGTGACTGATAGGGGTACTGAGTGAGTTGAAGGGGTTGCTGTTGTGGTGGAGGAAGAGCCCTTTGAAAATTATTCTTGTTTGGAACCGTGTTTTGAGATTGGTTTTGGTTCCAAGCAAAATTCGGGTGATTCCTCCAACCCTGATTGTACGTGGAAGAATATGGATCGTTTCGAGGTCTTTGAAATGCGGCATTAGAATGCTCGTGACCTTGAAACACAGAGTTTAATGGACATTCTTCCGTTAAATGAGACGGATCAGAACAACACCCACAAACAGTTTTGGGGAGCGACATTGGGTTTAGGGAGGCTGCTGCAAATTTGTGTTCCATAGCGTCGAGCTTCTTTTGCATTGCTGCCATATCAGCTCGAACACCTATGTACACATCTATTTGGTGTACGCCACCCCTATTCAATGGTTGGGTTCCACTCTCCCACTGTAGTGATTTTTCAGCGAACTCTTCTAAATACTTCCAAGCTTCCCCATCATCTTTGGTCATAAAAGTACCTTGACACATGTTTTCAAGGCTCTGTTTAGTGTTTGGGTTAATGCCCTCATAAATGATTCGGCACAATTCCCATCTCGGGATGCCGTGATGAGGACACTGAACCAATAGATCCTTGAAACGTTCAAAAGCATTTAGAAAATGGTTCAGTAGGGAGCTGGGAAAATTGATTTAGTTCGCTACGGATTCGAGCTGTCTTTTGTATTGGGTAAAATTTCTTAAGGAATGCAGCGACGAATTCTTCCCAATTCGTAATAGAGTGTGCGGTAGTGTTATATAGCCACTTCTCGGCTATATCACACAAAGTAAATGGAAGAAGTCGTAGACGCATCGCATCCACTGAAAGTTGTGACGTACCCATCATTGCGCATACGTTTTCAAATTTGGTAATGAAAACGTAAGCGTCCTCAGTCTCGAGTCCGTGGAATTTAGGTAAAAGGTTGATGTATTGGGGTTTAATCTCAAAGTTATCCCCATTGGCTGGTGGTGTGGATAAGCAGGTCGAAAGAGGACCTCGAATAGGGTAGCACCTCTCCTGGAGAGAGATGCGGGGTGGATTCTGCGCACCAACGGACGGCGGCAGATTAGGGTTAAAGAAGTTTGATGGATTCGGATCCATCGGAGTGGGTGTGGTAGTGGGTAAAGAAGAAGTGAATGGAGAAATATCGACTTCGGAGTCGATAAAGGGTACGCGGACTAAACGGGCACTAGAATCTCGTGTCCAGCCTATCTTGTACTAAAAAGGGTTAGTACAAGTGGCAGCGTTGGCTTATAATTAGGGGTAATGAATGAATGCGGTGTTTGCTTTTGAAAAAGGGACGGATTTTTGAAAAAATGATGCGACACAACAAATGCAGCAACAAAAACCCTAGATTCTAGTGGTCACCTAGGTCCGGCTCTAGACCGCTCCTAACTGCCAAAAGACAAGTCGCAGGATGAATCCTCCACTGCCTCTTTATCCTCCTGTGGCCAGGTAAGTGCCAGATAAGTGGGAAGGTACTCCACTACGTAAGTAGTGGGCCTAATTAATAACCACTAGCCTTCGACACACTTTCCTAGGCACCACAAGAAAACGTGGATAAGCAATGAATTACCCACGGCCTTCTTCTGTCCTAAGTGAGCGCGACGGTCCTTAGAGTCATCTCTAGATATTTTTTAGTTAATGTGGGTCAATGCGGATGCAAGTTTTGCGATTTTCGGGGCCTAGGAAGGGTAATGAAATCCCCACCTAATTTGGATTTGGCCGTGCCCCTTAATATCCGTATTTAGAATGCAAACAACCAAGAAAACAAAATCACGCACAAATTTAATTTTGCAATTTGCGAGCTGCGATTATTTGCAAAGAATCCTGCAGAAATTTGTTAGTTGGAGCTAAAAAGAGGAGAGAGGAGAAGGTAAGGAGTCACCTGAGAGAATTTGGTACAGTGATCCCTCAAGGAGACTGTGGTTCCGCCGCATATGGGTCTTATTGCCGCCCTTCCGCGGTCTAAAAATGTGATCTCTTGAAAGGAAAATTTGCAGAATACTCCTGATCACTTCCCTAGTCCTCTAGAATTTTCCAAAAAATTTCTTCAATTTCCAAACAGCTCCAGATTTTCTTGCAATGAACCACAACAAATCGTTTAGGGTTTGCACGAATTTTGATCTCAAAATAACAATGGAATAATTCTTTCAATTCAAACTTTTATATGTAACGAATTAGCGCGTAATCCCTGGCAACGGCGCCATTTGATTGTTAAAGAAATTCTAGTTTGTGTAGTAAAAGCTAGTATCGAATCAATTGTTCCCCGATAACGGTTTCATTTGATCGATAACAGTATTTTGTATCGGTATTTAGAAAATTGTATAAAGAAATCACAACCAAAGAATTATATTTGACCGCAATCAATTACGGTGTCAGTTGTAGATCGTAAGCGAGTGCGGATCGTCCACAGGGATTGTGCGATTCGTTTCAATGTTTAATTTGTTTGAATTGAAAAGTTAATCGAAAAGAAAAGAAAGCATGATTCAAGATTTATCAATTGTTTCAAGTGTCACTATTCTATTCAAGAATCAAGAAAATGATAAACAATCGAGAATCGGGTTTCGATAATATTTCCAACCAAATGTCAAGAATCTAAATGAGGCTCGTAGGAATCGATCGGATCTATAGACGTGATGTAATATTAAGATATCGTGTTCTTGTCCTTCGAAGAATTGATACTAGATCGATGATGATCGACGAGAGTTAGGGTTTTCTCGTGAAACTAGGGTTTCATCATTTAACCTTTGTTCTTTCGTCGATATCATTCACATTCTAGCCTCTAGCAATTTCAAGAAACGACCGTAACTCCCCAATTTCGAGCGATATCAATCAAGAAAGCATCACAACAAAATTGGGTCATCGATTCTTGAACTTGCTAGGGTTTATAAAACTTGTAGGAATCAAGAATCGTTTTCAGATATATTACATCATCATTCTATTGACCGTCTCGACTCCTCGACGAGCGGAGTTTATTCATACATCATCACACAGAAAGTATTCAAGAATTGAAAAGATATCATGATGCAAGAATTTAAAGAAAACAAGATAAAAGAATATCACCTTTTATTTATATCAACAATTTGATTACAGTCGCTTAAGAACTATAAGAGGAAGAACTAAATTGTCGATCTGGCGTCGCTCGGCTCCGTGAGTCGCGGGTCGGCTTGGACCACTTGCTCTGTTGAAGATCGGCTTCGCTCATAAAAGGTTGCAAGGCTTCTAGCTTGATGGGGTACTCGGGATCTTGGCTTTTGATTGGAATTAGGGTTAGGGTTTCACACAAGTTTTCTCACTAGACTTGTGGAAGAAGATGAAGAATGAGGTAGAATGGCTCTAGATTTGCTACTAAAATGAACTAATGGAGGATCCTTTTACAAGTGAGCCTAGGGTCTTATTTATAGATCTCCCAAACCCTAGGTCTAGCTTTGAAATTACAATTCCCTCCAAAAGTTTGTTGAGGCTTCTAGAAGATAGTTTGTTAGGAGTTTAGCTTAGGCTTTAAGCTAGGATTAATTAAGCTTAGAAACCCTAGTTTGCTGATCTGGCAGAAGTCTCTGGAGTATTCTGGAATTTGTCATGTCTTGATGTAGTGTTGACCCTGAGAGAGAAATAATGCACTGAATTTGAGGAGGTGACGTGGCAAGACGGCCGCGGAACCGCGGCTCAAGCAGGCTCCGGCCGCGGTTCCGCGGCCATGTTGGCTCCTTGGGACTTGGGCACTTTGCAGTGGTCTTGGTTTGACACTTGGGCCTTTCTTGGATATATTGATTTTTGTTTTGCTTTTTGCATTGCTACCAGAACTGAAATCATTGAGTTGGCGTAATGTTTGATCAGTACCATGTAAATTTTGGCCTTTCTTCTGGATTTTCCTGCATAGATCTCGAAACAAGTGTTGCGCAATATATGGATGATGCGATGCCATGAAATGCAGTCAATTTCCTTTATAGTGCCGGTTTTAGAGTCTAACACATGCAATTTGATATTTAACGACTGATTTGCTAATATGTGAAATATGAATATCGTACACTTCTAAATGAATGCAAATGATAGGAAAATTGCCGGTTAAAAGATGCAATATTTTCGACTGATCAGTCCCCTTTGGCCCTTTTTTACTGCATTGCAGTATGGTACGGATTTAAAGTACCAAGTACCGAACTTGACTTGTAGCATTGACGGCTAACTTTGTTCTTTTCTGTGCAGGTACTATGTCTTTCGATACTTCGTTTCCCTTTGTCCGTTCAGAAGGCGGATTCCCCGAAGCGCTCGTGGATAGGTGTCACGCCTCGCTTCCCGGTATACGGCGAAGAGGACCGGACTGGTCCGCTACGTATTTACTCTGAAGTAGATACGCTAAGCGTATCTAAGCAATATAAAAGTAAATACACAAGAGACACGATATATAAACTGAACATCAACTTTATTTATTAACATTCTTTTGTACAATGCATGAAAAGTAAATACAACTGAAATAAAAGCGATGCCTAAACAATGGCATAACAGGAATGTAAAGTACTGAAAGGAAATGTGTACAATGTCTAGAGCTCAGGGTCTTCGCTGTACTGATCCAAGTCTTCTGCAGTTGGTTCGATCTCTGACGGTTCCAAATCACCTGACGACATTCAAAGAAGAAACAAATAGAATGTCTTCAGCGAACAGATCGCTCGGTAAGTCCCAAAGATAAGAGGAGAAATAGAATAGACAGAGGGTAAGAGAGAGAGCGAGAGAGTAGATTTTACAGTTGTATTATATTGTTATATTGTTGTATTTAGTGTTAACGCTGTAGTTTGTAACTTGGTACAGAAGGATGCCAGTATATACGAGAGGAGTCTCACTTGCTCCGGAGACTAAGGTATTAGGAACTCAAGGAACCGTTGGGCCACGGCACAACAGCAACGGAATACAGGTTAGGTGTCTTAATCTTACCATCTCGTGCCACTTTTAACACCTTCCGTACCGATCTACCCCTTAAATCCCGTAGTGTTTTGATTGTATTGTTTGTCTTGTAAATTGTATTGATTGTATAATTGGTTGACTGACCGAAACCATGATATCAGTAAACGGATGTAACCGTAGAATCATGTAAATGGAATAACTGGAGAACCATGTAAATGGAATGTATATCTATGGTTCGGTTCAGTCAAGTTGTATAAATTGATAATTGGATTCATGGATTCAGGTTGAATTGTAATATTGAAGATTGTAGATTGTACTTGAATCATATTCAAGTCAGATTATACTGAGAGTCAAACTGAGTCAGACAATCAGCAAAGTAACTTGAAGTCCTGATTGTTTTTATTAATTTGTCTATCTTAGATAGGTAAGCACCCACTTCTCCGGCTCCATGAGGCTCAAGAGATTGGTCCCGCTTAAACCTATATTTACTAGGGTCCTTAGGATAATTTATAGAACTTGAGGAGGTTTTATGTAAAAATACTTTTATATACTTTTCAAAATATACCCCAAGAATTTATTATTCATCTTTAGGGTTGTAATGAATGTGGATTTTATATTGTGATATTTCTAATGAAAATATCCTAAATTCAGAAATAAAGGTATTTATTTGTAATATTGATTTATATGGAATTCGTGGTATTTTAGTGTAAAATTGATTCTTGTGATTTTTAGAAAAATGTGGAATATTTATATCATAACAAAATAGATATTTTAATGATAAATATACATATATTTATACAAAAATAATTTTAATATATTTTTTATATTCTAAAAATCTCATTTTTTTAAAAATATCGTATTTTAAATCTTTCGAGACCGAATGCTCCTTGCGGAGGTCTGAATCTCGCACTACTAAGCCCGAGGATGTGCGATAATCCGCACCATCCCGAACGGGTTCCTCAAAATGGGTTGTAGCGGCGCTTTGCAAAGATTGTATAAATACTAATCCTTTAGAAAACGGTTTTATGAAATAAGTGGTATTTATTTGTAAAGATATCAATTTTCCGTATTCTATGTTTTAGGATCTCCTAAGTCAACTAGACTATTCCTAACTGGTCCAAAACGACAAGTTGTGAGATGCCTCAAATCGCCTCTTCACCGCCAATTGTGGCCAGATAAGTACAAGTGAAGAAAGGAGGGATCCACTCACGAATCACCATGAGACGGGCCTTTTAAAGTTACCTTTCTCACTTGCCCAGCCTAGACACCACAAAGTCAGGTTTAGATAAACGACCGATGTCCACAATCTTATCCTATTTTCATAATAAGTGGTATTTATTTAAAAAGTGTATCAATACTAAATCTTTTAGAAATGGCTTTATTTAGTAAAGGGTATTTAAATGAAAATGTTTGTTTTTCCCGTATTCTAAGTTTTCGATGGTATCGTGTTAGGTTGTATATGAGTGTGTGAGGAGGTAGGTCGTTACCTCGTGCTGTACTTTAAAGGTATAGCAAGTTTAATAGAGTTAAATGTAGAATTGAAACAATGTGGTATTTAAGTGAAAAATACGATAAATTGAAATAGCCATCATTTCATGTGATGAAACTTGATTAATTTGGTTGATTAGTGTTTAATAGTCAACATGAGAAAGTTTAAGTATGATTATATTAGTGAGAAGTGGAATTTTATAAGAAACCGAATCGGAAATCGGATTTGTTCCGATTCCGTCGGGTTTTGTAAAACCATATTTTTTTGATAGAAGAGATAGGTAGGAATTAGGACTTACGGTTTTAGGACACACAAGAGGGTGAGAGGGAAGTAGTGGAATCGTCGATGTGTTGCGTCGTCGCCGGTAGTTCCTAAAATGATCGCCGGGAGTTCCGCCGGGAATTCGTCGGAGTTTCGCCTCGAGCTCGTCTTCAAAGTGCACATGATTCTTGGAATTTTGAGAGAGTGTGCTCAGAATTTTGGGGTGAGAGGGTAGAGGGTAGGGGGTGTATTTATAGGGTTAGGCTGGGGTTAGGGTAGGTGAAAGGTTAAAATGAAAAATGTGATAAAATGTATTAAAAGTGGAGTAATTGGGGTTTTAAAAGAGCTCTGGAAATGGTCTGAGGCTGAAATTTTGCAGGTGCATAGGGAATATGAAAAGACACAACTTTCATGTTGGGGTCGTCGCCGGAATCGGCCGACTCGGCCGTGACTCGGTTAAAAAGACACAATATGTGATATAAATATTGATATAATAATATTGTTTAGTTGTACATCCCATATTACCATTTTATAGTTTTATAACTTTTCGGTTACCCGTTTGCATCCATCGCATTTAAGATACATATAATTGAATCCATAGATCACATCACTACATAATAATGTGATATAAATATTGATATAATAATATTAATATGGATAGCATATTCAAAGCGATTAGTAACTATAAAAGATGTATTGATTAACCATGCACAAGAAGGTTCCGTTCAGAAATTTAGCGTCACCCTAATTTGTAAAATAGCTTAAAAATAACAAATGTTCTCCAAAAGAGACGTATCTTATACCAAAACAAAGATAATTCAATAAGGTTTTCAGTTTTATAAGTATAAGCATCTCAGGTTGTCCCTACAAAAAGTTATGAACATTCGAACTTGAAAGTTTGCTGCTGGAATTTCCCTGGACAGCAGTTTGGAGACATTTTAATTTGCATTTTACGTTAATTAAACAATTTATTTTGCAAGTAAATATTTCATAGAGTTATAGTATTCTGAGTTAGCTTCGTAACGAACTAAAGAACGTATACTAATGATTTTTCTATAATATATAATTCATTTTATACCTATTTAAATAAATACCATACCTATAGTTTAAATCTAGTGCCCCATGTTTAATTTTATAATGTTTCGATGTTCCGTTTGCATCCGTTTATATCATATTAAATCTAGATCATGAAAACTTATCTTGTGACATACTAGATTACATTATATTGCAACCATATCATTTAAAATATATATCGTCGTAATATTTATTATTATTATCTTTAATTAGTTTATGATCTTCATTGTGATATTAACACTCCATGTTTAATAAATTGTATCCTAATTAATATTGGAACTATAAATGTAACCCTAATCGATAACTGTGCATCCATATCCTTGAAATTATATCTATTTGCATATCATATTACATGTTCCAGTTTATTGTTCTGATAGTACTCATGCTTGTTTATTTATACGCATGCTTATGTTAGTTTGATTATGAGCACCCACATGACATCTTGTGCTTCCTGACATGACCTGTTACACTTTCTACTTGACATGACATGGTACCGTACACTCTTGACATGACATGACACCTTTATACATTACCTGGCTGGACCTGATGTACCATGGCTTTACCTGTTACCTGATCTTGTGTCTAATGCCAACAAACATAACATGTAGTCCTCATGGACCGTTCCTGTTGTCTATCCAGACAAACCTGCTTTTACATGATCCTGTGTTGGCATTAGTTCTTGACTACTGAATACCTGACCTGACATACATAACTTGGGGGTATGGGGAAATCAAAGATGAACCTGACTTGTAACTCGACAGTTCACTACCGTTCGAGTGTACACATTCCTATTCTGTGCCCAGCGGCATGTCTCGGTTTCGGCCGAGAATATTGTGGCCGTGATCCCGGGTATGTACGGGGTAATACCGAGTGTACACTTTCCTATTCTGTGCCTAACGGCATGTCTCGGCTGCAGCCGAGAATATTGTGGCCGTGATCCCGGGTATGTACGGGGTAATACCGAGTGTACACTTTCCTTTCTGTGCCTAACGGCATGTCTCGGTTTCAGCCGAGAATATTGTGGCCGTGATCCCGGGTATGTACGGGATACTCACACTTTCCTTTCTGTGCCTAACGGCATGTCTCGGTTGCCGCCGAGAATATTGTGGCCGTGGTCCCGGGTATGTACGGGATACTATTGAGTTACATCGATGATTCATCAATTGATTTCAAAGACTTTAGAATAGAAAACCTGATAGAACAGTTTAGTTTACCCACTGCACGCTACCCTGTACTGGTATGATTCATATTATTGTTATTCTTGCTGTATTCATGTTTATATTACATTGCCTGCTACACTGTTCATATTATATTACTTGATGACATGACGCGCTGACGTCTGGGTTTTGCATGACCCAGATTCCTTACCGCTGTTGCAGTCCGAGCAGGAGTACTTCAGCCAGCAGGCTGAGCTGTGAGTTCAGTAGTAGTTAGTTTTATTTCCTGCATTTATTTCCTGATGTGAGCCCGCATTATGGGACACACTTTTCAGTTATTTGTATTGGATCATTTGCTTCCGCATTTATTTATTATTGACTCCTGTTATTCTGGATTATGGACATGTTTTAGATAGTTTTATCTTGTTCTTGATATCTCTACAGCCGTAATGTGACTGTGGATGGATACTTCCTACCCACAGGTAGCATGGTTGGCTATGTCACGTGCCCAATCTAGCGTACTCTGGGAAGCGGGGCGTGACAGGTTCTTCAGTTCTCCTGGGTTCGAACGTTGGCCTGGAAGAGGCTCCTCCTGCCATTTGAGTGGCAGGGCGTTTCAAACCGGCAGATTGAGGTCTGCCCCTTGCTTTTATCACTGCCTCATAACTGCGGGAAGCTTCCTGAGTATCCTCATGAGTTGGAAATTTCCCTGTGGCTAGTGCAGCCTGAATTTCCGTGTCCAAACCTTGTTGAAAGCGACGGGCTCTGATCTCGTCCGTCGGTATCAAATGTGCCGCAAATCTGTTACGGTCTTGTATTAGCTGTGTAGTATGTGATATTAAAAATTTGAAATACTGTGACATGTCTTACCGACTGAGCATGGTGAATTTAGCGTCATACTCATCTACTAACTTGTCCTACATCGAACCTTGTTGTAGATGAATGAACTGTTGTTCCATGGCAAACCTGGCAGTCACAGGGAAGTACTTCGCATCGAACTTATAGCGAAATGTCTTCCATTCAATGGGCTGATCAAGACAGCTTTCTTCCACCTTCCACCAGTTCTGTGCATTGTCCGTGAGTTGCAGCTTCGCAACTCGGACCCAAGCTATTTCTGGCACTTGTGCTGCCGCTAGATCATCCTCGATACTTTGAGCCCATTTCTCAGCTTCCAGTGGGCTCCCCTTTCCTGAGAACTTTTGGGATGTAAAGCTCTGAATTGCTTCACCCTAGGTGCTTCAGCCTCGGAACGGTTCAAGAGCTGCTGTTGTCCCTCTAGGAGGCTGCGGACTGCCTCAAGCAGAACCGTTTGCTCGTTGAGTGGAGCAGGAACAGCAGGTGTGAGAGGTTGTGGTGGAGGTGTGTTGTTGACATTGGTGCCGGTGTTGTTTGGTGAATCCATAACCTTGAATGAAAAATTTAGGTTAGGACAGATTCAAAGTATATAAAATGATAAGATTCAAGGAATATGAAATTGTAAGATTCAAGGAACATGAATTGTAAAGAATGTTTTAGTTGCTGGTTCTTGTGTTATATTGCTTAGGTTTGTTCACGCAGAACAGAACTGCATAATAGAGTTTCATACAGCTCTGATTTGCATGGGCCACCAACAAAACTTGCCACGCCCCACTTCCCGGTATACGGCGAAGAGGACGGGACTGGTCCGCTACGTATTTACTCTGAAGTAAATACGCTAAGCGTATCTAAGAAATATAAAAGTAAATACACAAGAGACAAGATATATAAACTGAATATCAACTTTATTTATTAATATTCTTTTGTACAATGCATGAAAAGTAAATACAACTGAAATAAAAGCGATGCCTAAACAATGGCATAACAGGAATGTAAAGTACTGAAAGGAAATGTGTACAATGTCTAGAACTCAGAGTCTTCGCTGTACTGATCCAAGTCTTCTGCAGTTGGCTCGATCTCTGACGGTTCCAAATCACCTGACGACATTCAAAGAAGAAACAAATAGAATGTCGTCAGCGAACAGATCGCTCGGTAAGTCCCAAAGATAAGAGGAGAAATAGAATAGACAGAGGGTAACAGAGAGAGAGAGAGAGAGTAGCTTTTACAGTTGTATTATATTGTTATATTGTTGTATTTAGTGTTAACGCTGTTGTTTGTAACTTGGTACAGAAGGATGCCAGTATATACGAGAGGAGTCTCACTTGCTCCGGAGACTAAGGTATTAGGAACTCAAGGAACCGTTGGGCCACGGCACAACAGCAACGGAATACAGGTTAGGTGTCTTAATCTTACCGTCTCGTGCCACTTTTAACACCTTCCGTACCGATCTACCCCTTAAATCCCGTAGTGTTTTGATTGTATTGTTTGTCTTGTAAATTGTATTGATTGTATAATTGGTTGACTGACCGAAACCATGATATCAGTAAACGGATGTAACCGTAGAATCATGTAAATGGAATAACTGAAGAACCATGTAAATGGAATGTATATCTATGGTTCGGTTCAGTCAAGTTGTATAGATTGATAATTGGATTCATGGATTCAGGTTGAATTGTAATATTGAAGATTGTAGATTGTAGATTGTACTTGAATCATATTCAAGTCAGATTATACTGAGAGTCAAATTGAGTCAGACAATCAGCAAAGTAACTTGAAGTCCTGATTGTTTTTATTAATTTGTCTATCTTAGATAGGCAAGCACCCACTTCTCCGGCTCCATGAGGCTCAAGAGATTGGTCCCGCTTAAACCTATATTTACTAGGGTCCTTAGGGTAATTTATAGAACTTGAGGAGGTTTTATGTAAAAATACTTTTATATACTTTTCAAAATATACCCCAAGAATTTATTATTCATCTTTAGGGTTGTAATGAATGTGGATTTTATATTGTGATATTTCTAATGAAAATATCCTAAATTCAGAAATAAAGGTATTTATTTGTAATATTGATTTATATGGAATTCGTGGTATTTTAGTGTAAAATTGATTCTTGTGATTTTTAGAAAAAGGTGGAATATTTATATCATAACAAAATAGGTATTTTAATGATATATATATATATATATATATTTATACAAAAATAATTTTAATATATTTTTATATTCTAAAAATCTCATTTTCTTAAGATGTCGTATTTTAAATCTTTCGAGACCAAATGCTCCTTGCGGAGGTCTGAATCTTGCACTACTAAGCCCAAGGATGTGCAATAATCCGCACCATCCCGAACGGGTTCCCCAAAATGGGTTGGAGCGGCGCTTTGCAAAGATTGTGTAAATACTAATCCTTTAGAAAACGGTTTGATGAAGTAAGTGGTATTTATTTGTAAAGATGTCAATTTTCCGTATCCTATGTTCTAGGGTCTCCTATGTCAACTAGACTATTCCTAACTGGTCCAAAACGACAAGTTGTGTGATACCTCAAATCGCCTCTTCACCGCCAATTGTGGCCAGATAAGTACAAGTGAAGAAAGGAGGGATCCGCTCACGAATCACCGTGAGACGGGCCTTTTAAAGTTACCTTTCTCACTTGCTAAGCCTAGACACCACAAAGTCAGGTTTAGATAAACGACCGATGTCCACAATCTTATCCTATTTTCATAATAAGTGGTATTTATTTAAAAAGTGTATCAATACTAAATCTTTTAGAAATGGCTTTATTTAGTAAAGGGTATTTAAATGAAAATGTTTGTTTTTCCCGTATTCTAAGTTTTCGATGGTATCGTGTTAGGTTGTATATGAGTGTGTGAGGAGGTAGGTCGTTACCTCGTGCTCTACTTTAAAGGTATAGCAAGTTTAATGGAGTTAAATGTAGAATTGAAACAATGTAGTATTTAAGTGAAAAATACGATAAATTGAAATAGCTATCATTTCATGTGATGAAACTTGATCAATTTGGTTGATTAGTGTTTAATAGTCAGCATGAGGAAGTTTAAGTATGATTATATTAGTGAGAAGTGGAATTTTATAAGAAACCGAATCGGAAATCGGATTTGTTCCGATTCCGTCGGGTTTTGTAAAACCGTACTTTTTTGATAGAAGAGATAGGTAGGAATTGGGACTTACGGTTTTAGGACACACAAGAGGGTGAGAGGGAAGTAGTGGAATCGCCGATGTATTGCGTCTTCGCCGGTAGTTCCTAAAACGATCGCCGGAAGTTCCGCCGGGAATTCGTCGGAGTTTCGCCTCGAGCTCGTTTTCAAAGTGCACAAGATTCTTGGAATTTTGGGAGAGTGGGCTCAGAATTTTGGGGTGAGAGGGTAGAGGGTAGGGGGTGTATTTATAGGGTTAGGCTAGGGTTAGGATAGGTGAAAGGTTAAAATGAAAAATGTGATAAAATGTATTAAAAATGTATTAAAAGTGGAGTAATTGGGGTTTTAAAAGAGGTCTGGAAATGATCTGAGGCTGAAATTTTTGCAGGTGCATAGGGAATATGAAAAGACACAACTTTCATGTTGGGGTCGTCGCCGGAATCGGCCGTGACTCGGTCGGAGGACGGAGTCGGCCGAGTCGGGACCGATTTGGCCGAGTCGGGGCCGATTTGGCCGATTCCCGGCCGAGTCAGGCCGCCGGGATCCCCCCTGACGGTTCATCTACCCTCTGGCAATGTTACATCTTTGGGTGTAGTGGGGTTTTTGTGAGATATGCACGTGTAAACACTTGGTATTCTAAAAGTTCAAAATAAAAACAATATTAAAAATAATGTGGGGTATGGGATTTGAACTCATGGTGGCTTGGTTGAGCAGTGCAAGGTATTACCAATGAGCTACAAGCTCCTTCTTGTAATTATGGAGCTAATTAATTACTTAAAATAATAACAGTAATTGTAAATACCCCAAGTATACATTAATTTTAAAGCAAATTTTTGTACACTAAAAATGGAGTTGTTACATTCTTTTAACTTGTAATTAAAAAGCAAAATAATTACTTATAACTTGTGCTCAGGCTAAAATACCCCTTTATGGATTTTTTTGAATTATATTTGTAAAAACTTGTATTGGAAATTTGGGGTTGTTACAATAGGGAAGTCTTCGCTTTGATCAAAGATCATGACCCGGAGCGAAAGAATTTTCATCTATAGGATAGATGGTACAGTCAAATTATCAGGGACCGACGGAGCTTTTCTTGTGCGTCGCCCTCGGAGCCTATCTCGGCGATCTCTTATGCAGATGCACCCCCGATAAACTATGCCGTGGAGGAGGTCAAATGGATTTCGGAGGGTCTCCTTCAGCCTTCTATGGCTGCTATACCCGTACAGCTGCTAGCGGCTTTGGATACTCTAGGATGGTGTATATGCCAGGGTGAGTTGCGTCCTTGGGAACTGCCATATAACATAGGCGTAACTCCCCGTCACCCAGCCGGATATCTGCAATGGGTCCGCTATATTTTGTCTGCTAAGAAGTCACAACTGCTGAAGCTTGGGTTGTATCCCGCAGTTTATGCGTCTCTCTTCCAGTATTCCACACCTCCTGCCTGGTGGGTCAAGGCTTTTCTGAAGCAATGGAACATTCCGACCCACACCTTCTTTCTGTTGGATCGAGAAGTTTCAATTTCTTTAGAGGAGTTTGCCGAGGTTTCCGGCTTACCGGTTAGGGGAGAACATTATGAGGAGCTGCTTCCTCCGGATGAGTACATCTTTACCACCAAATCAGTGGTAATGGGTCTTACACCGGAGAACGCTATTCAACATCAATTCCCAAGTTTGATAAAGGTGTTGAATATCTATGAGAGCATCTTTCTCGAATCCGAAGGCCACGGGGTTAATTTCACAGATTTTATCACCTGTTTTCTCCGCTCGGAAGTCCTGTCAAAGGAAGTCATGAAATTTGCTAAACTCGACGATCCTTTTGGTTTCGGTTTGGACAACCAACCAGTAGCGGAGGCGGATCAGAGAAATTTCTTTCTCCCCAACACCCCGGTCGTCTCTTTCACAAAACTTGCAACTCCTGGAATTGACGAAGAAACATTCTTTTTGGGGTTCCTCGGGCTATGGCTAAGCTGGTTTGCACTTCCGATGCACCCTCGCCATATGAGGCCGTCCGTTTTTTATCCAGCTCACCGAATGGTTGCTGGAATGCAAGTGGCTGTCGGGATCGCTGGGTTAGCTCATTTATATCACGACCTCAGCTTAGCAGCAGACACTACTAAACCAGGGGTGCAGTACGTGAACTTCTCGATGCATTATTTTATATCCTGGATAAAGCTACATGTACTTGGCGTCTTCGGTATCCACAAAAGGCTTTGCTTCTATGACAAGTGTAAGTTCCCTCGGATCATGCGGCTAATCGACGCATCCATTGTAAATCCGACACCGCGGGAAGCTAGGGGTTTGCTCCTTCATCCGCGCATGGTTGGACATGGCATGACTTTCACCAATAAAATTCTGACCGTCGGCCAGGAATCCACAAAAACGGTGCAGCCATTGCAGGACATCTTTAAAGACGGGGCCTCTGTCTTGAAAGCTTGGGAGATTCTTCATTTACTCCATCAGGCCGGGCTTTCTCGTGTTTAGGCAGAATAATTCGGCATTGTTTATGAGATACAACCCGCATCATTTCGCCCAGCAGTTAAGCTATAATCAGGGCGTCCCGCTTGAGGCCTTCTTGGCAGAACCGGCTGCTACTGAAGAAGGTATCCGGAACGCGTTGCATCATTTTATGCGCCTAAAAACAGGGTCCAACTTCTTCATCAGTGAACCCAGTTGTTTTCCGAAAGCCCTGAACGTGTATGTAGCGTGGTATCAACATTCGATGGACGCCGTTATTAGAGAAGAAAAGCGATTGCTGCTTGATCGCAAGGGCACCGCCCCGGCTGGTAACCTTGTCGTTCCCTTGAAACGATGAACCATTGTCCTTCTTCCCTTGAAGGAAGCTGCTACGGCTTCGGTACCACGTATTATCCCTGAGCTACCCCAACCTTGTGCTTCTATAAAAGTGGTAGCTGTGGCGTCACCTGAATCGGAGGTGGGTACGGAAATTGGGACTCGTCGCCCAAAGTTGCCCGCCAAGCGCAAGCTTGTATTTTCGGCTGCCGGTACTCGTTCGCAGAAAAAGAAGAAGTCGCTCTTCTCTGCTGACGTCGTTCTTGGCCAGGAGCCTCATACTCCTTATAGCGAGGGCATAAGTGAGTACGGGACCAACGAAGGCTTATTCATGGCACTGGATGATACTGATCTAGAGGCTGCTATTACAGCTTCCGAACGATCAGCTAGCCACAAAGCAGGACTGGTCACCCTTACACAGTCAGGTAGACTTCAGTCGTATCTTTCCGCTGTTACATTTTTATTATCATGCTTTGACTGACACTTCTTCTTCAACAGGCATCTCCACTGAAGAAGCTCTCGTGGCTTCTCTCAGGATTTTTGAAGAGGAGGAAAGGCTTCGTGCTTTGTTGGGTCTTGGTATATTTCGGCTTACTGTGTTTTCATTCCCCTTTTTTATGGGTACACTGACCCTCCTTTTTCATCTTATCGCAGGGACTACTTCGACCCGAGTTATCCCGATTGCAATGTCGATTTCGCAGGGTGGTGCGGAGATGCTTCCAAGGCCGGCTACCGAAGTCCCAGCTTCCCCAGTATCGCTAAAAGAGGCTTCACTTAAGCAACCGATGACGGACGCTATAACGGCTCCAGAGGTAGCTCCTGGCTCGGACGATGACATCTCCTTGTCGGAGGTCTTAAGAAGATCAGCTTTCACGGCCCAGGTAGAAAGGAAGCGCAGGAGGCGTGCATCAAGAGAACGTAACGCCGCCTTGGCTGTAGGTGCAGGCTCGAGCGCTGCCTCCCCTATCCCTGCTTCTTCAGAGGGTGCTCCGGTCGCCCTGTCTACCACTCATAGACAGGCGGTACGCGCGGCTCGGGAAGCAATTGAAAAGCCGACCCAAGATAACGTAACACTGGGTCCTTTTATTGGAGTTTAATCTTCAGATTCTCATATATCATACCCGGCAGGGCCAAGTCCGGGTGAGGAGGTGGCAGGAGAGATGACGGCAACTACCGAGCCCGAAGTGGCTACTCTTTCTCAGGAGTCGGGGACTGCTCCAATTGCTGCTCTTTCCACCTGTGGTTCCCTGCCATCGCCTGGCATTGCGAGTGTCATGACGGCTCTCGTGGAATCAGAGGACGAAGCCACGGGCGGCGAAACCATCCCCCCGAATGAGATCGAAGAAGTCGTGATGCTTGGCGATGATTCCGTAATCGTTTTGGCTGATGACCTGTCTGGTAGGTCTTGGGTCGCTGCATTCTTTTCGTTTTGCAATTCCTTCTGATGACATTTTGTTCCTTTAGAATGTAGGTGTGGTGAGCGCTGAGGTTGAGACACCTAAAGAAGCACTACCAGCTGCTGCTCTAACGGTCGCTGCCCCTTCGTCTCCTCTTATATCCTCTCAAATGCTGGAAGGTATGGGTTTGCGATTAATTTAAATCGGGGACATCATTTTTCGTGTACTGACCATGTATCATCGTAACCTTGTAGGAGTTCTCTTCGATCATCTGTATCAAGTGCTGAACCCGCACTTCTCCTTCCAGTCGGAAGTTGTTTTGCCTACCGGTGCGGGTGAGTATAGTCCCCCCCCTTTTTTAAACGACGTCTTTTCATTTCTTCTACGGGCAGTCATGTCATTGCTAATTCTTCTTTGTATTACTTGTAGCCTTACAAATTGAAGGAGGGGACGAGGGTATTGTCGCGCCACCAGTACTCCCAGCTCTTCCCCTTGTTGCAGCCGGTATAGTAGACTCTATTGTTCGTGTATTTTCTTTATTTCTTAAGCCCACATCTGACTATGATTTGTTTTGCAGTGGTCGCACCGACTCCAGCTCCGTTTGAGTCTCGCATCATAATGCCGGCATGGCTCTTTTCTATACGTCCATCTTCAAAAGGCGCTGTGACCAGCCTGCCTATGTTGAGCGAATACATCGAGGAGCTTGACGCAGAGGCCCCTACATTCGCTGCAGATTTTGCTGCCGAGGTTAATCCAATGTTGGAGACGCTTGTGAACTTCCATAACGAAGGCGTCGTTGAGTCTTGGGTTAAACACTGCAGGAAGATTGAGGCCTGCCTGCATGAGCTTGAGCTTAGGCGTCCTGCTCCTGAGATTCTGGCTTTGAACTCCCATCGGACTGCATGGGTTGAGCAAAGTGTTCTGTTCCTTCACCATTTCGAACGAGAGGCGACCCTTAAGCGAAAGGTGTTAGTTATATGTATGCCCTAGAGGCCATTACTGTACATGAGATGTATATTGTAGTGGATGCTGGGACATATATAGGTAGGACTTTCTTGCTCGACATGATAGTACGCTATCTGGTTGATCTTTATCTTAACATGTATACTTGCTGTCTCTCTATTATATGTTGATAAAGCCCTTAGGATGTATACTCGACTTCCAGGACTATGATGTAGATCATACTAGTTGGGCCTGGGTAGTCCATGAGTACATCCTTCAATGTTCCTAGTCGTGGGAATATCGAGACGGGGCATCGATATTCCAGAGTAGACTAGCGTATATCTTCTCGACTCATGTGATGGGTGATGGATGATCCCATATCCATTGGTGTTTGACATCAGAGACGGTATGCGGGTGCTCAGTGGAGACTGGGTACATTGGACGGACTCGCCGAGAACTCCCAGATGGTATTATACCTCACGTCAGATGGCAGTTCTCTAGTAACACTGGTACAGCTTAGTCTGTTGACCCGAGATCGTCATAGAGTCTTGTGTGTCTCCCACTGTGCTTTGATTTCCACCCTACCACGGCTCTACTGAGTCGTGCAAACAGGTGGTTTTTGGGTACAGTCCCGATTCACATGGAGGCAATGAGCGATAGGAAGGGATTCGTCTCTCCCGGTATTGGGGGTTGATATTGCGCTATGCTCGACTGGCCATAACTGGAAATCCCTGGCCAGGGTTGCACTGATTTACTGGTAAGTGTTATCAGTAGTTTCATGCTTGTTATGGACCTTACATCGGCATGACTTATCAAGCTACCGGGGTCTGACGTTTACCACCCCTAGGCGAGATATGCGACATATCAGACGAACAGACCGGACTGTGCGGTAAGTGTTACTGATTGGATTCACAGGAGTGTGAGCAGGCTTGCTCGTTGATCTTCTGATCGCTCAATACCCGGGTGGCCGTTACGTTTAGCAGACCGCTTGCGGCTTGTGGGTGATTGATATGATCACCACCTACTGCCGGCGTATTGACGAATCTTTAGAGTCCTACACAGAGGTTTACTGGCTCAAGCGAAACGAAATAGGAGCGCATATGAGATATGTGCGGGACCGAGAATAATACCAGTATGTGATACTGTGTTCTATTCTCGCGATTTGTATCATCGGACGGTTATATGTGATATAGCCGGGTTACCGAATCAAGTGTTGATTCGATATATTGATACACTAGATATTAGTCGGTTATATGCGATATGACCGGATCATTAAATCAAGTATTGATTTAATGTATAATTATATATTTGATATATTACTTTACATTAACTAGTATTTGTTCACTTATGATTGATTTTCTCACTTGATGTGCACAAGTTGTATATATGATATATGTTTGTGCACTAGTTTGTATCATGATTGATGATACATGCAAACTTGGGTGTGTGTATGGCTTACACCATGTTTAGATTAATGGTTGGGTTTTGTTTATTTTATTTATTTTTGGCAAAAACAAAATGGTGGCTTTCTTTGGTTTTTGCTTGAAGTTTCATGAAGCTTTTTAAGCATCTTTGACAAAGTCTAACCATTTTGTTTTGCATGAGATTTTCACTAACCTAACCATTAGCTCAAACTAGGGTTTAGTCTCTACAAAGGTTAACTCACCCATGGTTGCATTATGATAGACTTCACTTGATTATTCATTTTTTAGTTAATTGATAATTCATTCTTATTCCTTCTTCTTCTTCTTCTTTAAGAAGAAGAAAAACCTTTCTTGAAAATGACCAAGTGAAGATTAAGAGTGAGAAATCCAAATCCAAAGTGAACCCACTTCCTATTTCTTCATCCTCTACCACTTGCCATGTAGTATAGGGTGTTCTCTTCACAAAGTCCATGACCAAGTGAAGATGGAGCTTGAGTTTGAGTCTCCTCGACGTAGATCATCTTCGGCCTCGAAGTCAACGACCTAGCCCGCTCATTTCTCCGAAGAAACCATTACTAGGGTCCGGGATCCCGATGATCGCAGCGAAGGGACATCAACACGGAGCATTAAAAGTGAAGGACCGGATCTATAAAGGTTGTTATCCCTTTCACTTAGTAGCAAAGTAGTTTGCTTGCTTTTGGTTTCGCCTAATCTCTAGTATACGATCTTGCATAGGGTTGTTCGGCACATAAAAATTTGATTTTGGCATGGTAGATGCCTTGTGGAACCTCATGAGTGTACCTAGGAACCCTACAAAAGGAACGTGATGCGACTTTCTCTGAATCTATCCAACTGCGCGCCGAGGTCGCAGTGAATGCTGCACTGCCGAACTCTATCTTTGAAAACCTTCAACGATGTATTTCTGGCGGGCTGGTGCTGAGGAAGAAGCTTGATCTTACTGAGCAGGTTGCGCAGAGTCAGGAGGCTGCCCAGTAGGAGATTGATAAGAAACTTTCATCCTATCTGTAACAACGGGCCCAAGTCGAAGCAGAGCTGGCCGCGACGGCTGGTCGCGAAAAGGTGTTGAGAGGAGCGCGCGAGCAATTGACTGATTTATGGAAAACGCCTCCTTCCCAGTAGCTACCTTTGTATCATTTGTAATTTTTGGAATACCATGTATCCATTTTTTATTCTTTTATATGATTCATCTTGTACTCCATTGAATTTATGAATAAAAGATACACATTTCTTTCTCCCACTATTGCTTTCTTCTCTTTGTTGTATTGTTTCTATGTTATTTTAGCAAGTGTGGCCTGCAGATAGTAAAGAACACTTCATCTTAGCCTCCTTGTAGGGTAGCGATGGCTTAGGAAGCAGGTTCAGGTCTGCTGCCTAAGACTTTTCAACTTTATGAGCCGTAAGGGTCTCATAAAGACTTTTCTCCCTACGAGTCGAGAGGATCTCGTAGGTGTATTTTCTCCTTAGGAATCATGAGGATTTCTAAGTGTGCTTTCTCTTGAGAGTCGTAAGTATCTCACAAGAGAATTTTCCCTCTTACAAGTCGAGAGGACTCGTAAGTGGTTGTTTCCCTCCTTTTCGAGATTCGACTTTGGAGAGTGTGGTCCGTGAATAGTATGCAATAGTCTATCTTGGACTGACTTGCAGGGCCCCAGTGCTTAGGAAACATGTCCTTATCCCCATTGCCTAAGGCTTTTCCCTACGAGTCGAGACGAATCGAGAAGTTCTCGCAAAGACACTAATTTCCTCACGAGTCGAGACGAATCGAGAGGTTCTCGCAAGAATGTCCTAACGTCACAGTTAACCTCTGCTCTTTACGACAAAGGTCCGTTAGGGTCTGTGGTACTAGGGTTTTGCCCGTCGTACCATCGTGTTGGCTGATGTATTCCTCGATAGGCAATTTTGCTGTTTGCGTAGCCTTGCGACTGTCGTGTCTCTGATCCTTTCGGGGGCTGGACAAGACTGTTTCGCCCAATCAGAGCAAAGCTCTGTTTGAATTCAAAATTTAAAATTTTTGAATTTTTGAAGCAACGCTTCAAGTCTCAGGCGCGACGCGCCACGTGTCCAGCGCAGATACATTAGCGCAGCGCACCCAATCAGAGCAAAGCTCTGTTTAAAGGAAGCAACGCTTCAGATCCTTTGCGCTGCGCGCGCCGCGCCACGTGTCCAGCGCAGATACATTAGCGCAGCACGCCCGATTAGAGCAAGGCTCTGTTAAAGGAAGCGCCGCGCTGCGCTCTGCGACACGTGGCAACACAGTTGCGCTGCGCGACACGTGTCAGCGCAGATGCGCTAGCGCAGAAAAAGGGGCTAAGTGCCAAAGGCAATTTAGCCATGCAAAATTACATGCACTTGATAACAACAAATTAAAATACGATGCACAAGCACAACAAAGAGTTCAAATAAAAAGAACACTTAACAGATAATAAAATACTTAATCAAAACATTTATTTATTATTAAATTTAAAAAAGATCACCGAATACGGGATCAGAGAGACAAGGGTTCACAAAAAGGAAAAGAAAATTATTCAGCTCCCTCTCCGCCTTCTCCATCGCGTCGAAGCGGCGATCTTCCCGAGGGGTAGCCATCCAACGGTCGACGCCGCATTCCTGGGAGAAAGTGGCGATGACGACTCGACGAGCCCGTATCTGGCTCAGCAAGTGGAAAGAGCAGTCCCTCAAAGGTTTGGTGATCAAGTGCGCTTCGAGAAAGCACTCAATCTTATCTTCGGCGGCATCCAGCATTGCTGAGGACATCTCTGCTGGAGGAGGGGGAATGTCGGCGAGCGCCGAGGCAAGGATCATCCGAAGCCAAATGGAATTCGGAGGGAGAGGAGACCCCACACGAGTCAAAAGCTCGTGCATTGCAGCGTCGCATTGCTCGTCCGAGAGAGAAGGGTCCACCAAACGTGCAGCAAAATGAGGAACGATGTCCCGGATCGGCACCTCCCATGGTTGTCGGCGGGCGTGAGGGCGGTTGCAAGCCATGATCGAAGAAGTTCTCTGAAAATGAGAGAAGAAAAGGCTCAGCCTTGAGTTTTATATATAGACCCAAGCACAGAAAATTCTGTGCACAATGAAATCATTGCCAAGGCCCGGGAAATCAGAATTTTGGGAATACAAGTTTGACTTGAAAAGAGGAGATGAAGCGGCGCTTCTGATTCTCCAAAATTTAATAAATGAAGCAACGCTTCAGATCCTTTGCGCTAGCGCTCTGCGCTGCGCGACACGTGTCAGCGCAGATGCGGTAGCGCAGTTGCGCTGCGCTCTGCGCTGCGTGACACGTGTCACGCGCTGGGGAATTTGCGCCAAACTAAATTAAGGTTTTTAAGAAATCTTTTCTGTTCTTGTTGGAACAAGAAGATTTCCTTCTGCAAAGCAGAAGCCCTTGGATCAAAGATCCAACGGTGGGGAAAATTCCCCAAATCACTCAGAGGATGATCTCTTTAACAAATTTAACTAATTTGTGAGCACTATAAAAAGGACCTTAGGCCTCAATTCGAAGGCATCGAGTTTTCTCTTGAGAATTCAAGAACCTTAAACGGAAAGAACTCCGAGAAGATTTCAAGAAAAAGGTAAAGAACCTTCATGGATTAGAAGAAATTCCTTCTAAAAGTCCATTAGTCTAAAAAAAAAATATAAGATCAATGATCTTTATATAAAAAGAAAAAAGAAAACAGTGCTTTGCACTTCTTGTGAACCTTCGGTTCTTTAAAAGCGATATAAAAAAATAAAAGAATAGTGCTTTGCACTTTTATGAACCTCTGTTCTTCGAATAAAGAAGAAATTTATTTTTCTTTGATCTAATTTAGATCAAGAACTTAAACAGTGCTTTGCATTTCCCTTCTTGAATCTAAAAAGATTCTTAGTGCTTTGCACTTCCAAGTTGCGCCGCTGCGCTCTTAAGAGAGCGCCACGTGTCGGCCATAAAACCACTTGCGCTAAGCGCCCTTAAGATAGAGTTTTGCTCTCTGGAATTGGCGCAACTCGCTGAGAGCGCGCCACGTGTCAGCAGCGCAACAGCGCATTGCACTGCGCTAGTGCGCTTGCGCTCATCAGAGCACGACACGTGTCATCACCATATGGACTTGCGCTCATTACTTAGCGCAAAGCGCAGATGCATTAAAAAGGGCCAAGCCCAATTAAGAGAAGGCCTAACAGGCTCAATAAAGCGCAAATACATTATTTTAAGGGGAAGAGCCCAAACAAGAACAGATGCTTTGCATCATTTATAAATGGGCAGAGCCCAAACAAAATATTCAGAATGCTATGCATTTTAAAAAGGGGCAAAGCCCAAACGAAGTAGATGCTTTTGCAAATGGGCAGAGCCCAAAATAAACTGATATTCTGTATCTTTTGTGAGTAGAGCCTAAATAAAGAAATGCAATGCAAAAGCAAATAAAATATTGGACATTTTCAACTAGACTTAGCCCAATCGTGGCCATAAGTCCTTAAATTAAATTGACTGAGCAAAATGGCTCTCCTAAATCAATCTACATCTGGTTCGAGGGTACATCTCCGAACTCCTTTGACATCCATCGTTGTAATTCCTCAACGACGTCAAAGAGGTGACGGGTCCCAACGACCATACATCGCTATGGACTGCGGGGTCCTTAAACTCGTGGACCGAAATGTCCTTAAACTAATAATGGACCGAGACGTCCTTAAACTAATATCGGACCGAGACGTCCCTAAACTAATATCGGACCGAAATGTCCCTAAACTAATATCGGACCACTACGTCCCTAAACTGGAATATGGACCACTACGTCCTTAAACTGGCGACGGACCGAAACGTCCCTAAACTAATAATGGACCACCACGTCCCCAAAACTGGCCATGGACCGCCATGTCCTTAAATTGGCACAATAGAGCCCAAATGCTCTTTTGTCGGACCTAAACGGTCCCGTCTAAGTTGATCTTAACCCCAAATACGGTTAATGTGTCCTTAGATATTTAAATAAACAATAAAACCCCAAATCAACTTTGGTTCAAGGGTATATCTCTGAACTCCTCTGACGCCTGTCGTTGTAATCCCTCAACGACGTCAAAGAGGTGACGAGTCCCGACAGCCAGATAATTAAATCGATCACTGCGTTAAGTTGATCTTAGTCCAAAACAGGACTAAAGTATTCTTGACGAACGTTTAAGTTGATCTTAGCCGCAACGCGACTAATGTATCCTTGAACCAAAAACACCAGACCCAAATCTAAGTAAATACGGATTGGGACTAATCCACGTCCTACGGGCGACGGCATTACTCAGTCTCCGTATATAATCCACGGGCAACCACAAACAAAACAAACACACACGACACGAAGTGAAATTCTGGAGAAGGAGAAAGTTGTTATCGCAACGCGATAGCGTAATTAACTGCAGGGGCTTGCGCCTGCAGGGAAGAGTATCCCCACAATCAAAAACCCCTCACCCTGAGGGGGAATCTGACGAAGTCTGCTACATCGGCCGCATCCGCCTAAACCTCCGATACACGGTGCCATAAATCAACTTGGCATCTTCGGAGAGATAGACGGATAAAACCAAATAGCATCTGCCCCGAACCCCAGGCACGGTCCCGATGTCCAGGCCGCCGTTCGGAGGGGAACAGATTCTGGCACGCCCGGTGGGACCTTTTCCTCTTTCCACTCCACACTTCGTGTGTCGTCTTCGCGAATCAATCGCGGTTTGTTAAATGGTTGTCTTCGGATTTCAAGTTGCTAAGATTTGGTCTTTTAGCTGGCGCAGAACTCAAGCATCCATGGATTCCCACTGCACCAAATGCGCGAAGCACCACTGCAACGGACGCTCCACCTCACCGAGAGGTGTAACATATGGGCCCCAAGCGGCCTCTTTCCTTACTCTGCCGGTAGAGCAGGTGACCCAGGCCACCACCGGCCTATTTTTCGGGACCATGGTCCCCCCTGCAAGCTTCTCTATGCCGATATCCGCAACAGAAGCGAACAAGAAGTCGGTATTTGACCGGCTCACTGCTACCACGACCCCTGTCAACGGGTCGCCTGCTACTAAACCGACAGCCTCCGTTTTCACCAGGCTAGGTCAGAACTATAAAGTGGCCGTCCCAAAGAGGGCAACGGCCGCTGCTTTGGAAGTCGTTAAAGCAGCTTCTCCTATCAGAAAGTCGGTCTTCACAAGATTGACGGCTCCTACTCCTCCTCCAGCTGGCCAAAAAGCATCAGTCTTTGATAGGCTGACATCAGCAGTTACCCCACATCCAAACGGGGGGCAACAAGAAACTATCCCGAGTTCCGAGCCAGTCCCAATGGCTCGTCATGCGCGACGTCGTCATTGGCAGCGAGTAAGGAAAGCAGGGGGCAACTCTCCCTCAGGGCTAACCCCACCTGCTCCAGTGGTGGAGGTCAATGCTGCTGTTTCAACTGGGAACAGCTTCGAATTGCTGAGGAAGGTGAGAAGGAACTCTCCGGTTGCTACATTGAAAAGGCCTCCTCCGCCCATGGAAAAAGCTTCGGAGACGAAGCCGGAACAGCCCCCTCAACGGCTATCTTCAAAAGTTTATAAAGTGTGGCGTAGGGTTCACGACTCTGTGATCGATCCAGACCACTTGCGTCACCAGAAAAGGGCGAAGGTGGAAAATAACAAAAACTGCCCCATTAAACAGCAGGGGGCGACTGTTGCTAGGATGCCCACTACAACGGCTCCTTTAACCTCGATGGTCCACAAAAGAAAAAGGCCAGCGAAAGCTCCTGTGACACTGACAAAGTTTAAAAGCGGTGAACCTAAACGCCCCAAGTCAGGGGGCATAACAGTCCATACGGTCTATATGGCTTCTGGAAAGGAAGAGAGTCGTACTTCTACGGGTCACCGACCACTTACCCGGTCGGTAACCAAGGCCCAGGAGCAACAACAGAAGCTCCAGGAGATGATGACTACAATGGCTGCACTCATAGAGCCAAAGGAGAATCCTGGGACGTCCTTAGACGAACGCCGAGAGGAAGAGACCGACGCCGAGTTCCTCCGCCGAGTACTGGAAAAGAGAGACAAAGAGGCTGCTGAACAAGCAGCCAATATACAGCGTATGGGCCTCCTCTTCCAGGACGTGATAGGAATGATGATACAACCAGACCCCCCAACTGAAGAACCCCCGATCGTCCTTGAAGATGATAGGGGAGAGACATCGAATCCTCCACCGGCTCTATCCGCAGCTAAAGAGGATACCATATCAAAAGCTGATTTGGATGAATATATCGCCCAACAAATACGGGTGCATCAGGCGACTGAAGCAGCCGGTCAGATCGTGAAAACGGGGCGGCCATATCCGGGCTGGTATGACCAAATCAAGTACCCGCCGGGTTACACTATTCCCAAGTTTCATGTTTACAAAGGGACCGGCAATCCCCATCAACATGTGGCCCAATTCAGGGCGCTTTGCGGTAATACAGGCGGCGACGACAAGCTTTTGCTTCGCCAGTTTGTTGGAAGTTTATCTGATACGGCGTTTGAATGGTATTCTGAGCTTCCCAACGACTCTATAAAAACCTTTGCGGAGATGGAGCTACTCTTCACCCAACGCTTCGCAAGTGCCAGTGAGCGTACTCCGATGACGGCGCTGATTAACGCCAGGGTAAAGCCCGGCGAGACGTGGGTTCAATACGCTATACGGTGGCGTAATCTATGGTCGAAGTGTGAACAACGCATAGAAGAAGCTCCAGCGGTGGGAATGTTTGTTGGAACCCTTGATCCACAGGCAACCATCTCACAGTTCATGATGTTCTTCAAGCCGACTTCCTTCCAGGCTTTGATCGACAAATTGGCACAAATGGACCAGATGGGCCATAAACCCCCTCTCCCGAAGCCGGACCCCCGAAACGATAAAGGAAAGGGAAAAGCGATCATCGTCGCTAATGCCCAACAACAACCAAACGACTCGAAGCCGGTCGCTCGTCCAAACAATACACGCCCATACGTACCCCTTGAGGACAGGAGGGAACGTGCTTACTCCTTCCCCCGTGATAAAACAAGAAGGCTATTCGAGCTGGCATTGCGCAACAGGCTCATAAATCTGCCAGACCCAAAACGTCCGTCACAACAGAGTGACGTCAACGAGCCCAATTACTGCCCTTATCATCGAGTGCTAGGCCATCCAATTGAGGATTGCTACGTTTTCAAGAATTGGCTTGAGAACCAGTACCGTCAGGGCAAATTTGCGCTATCTGACAAATGGAAGGTGAATCCTCCGCAGCCCCACACCTCTAAGGGGACGAATACGCCGGGGGCAACATGCTCCGTCATTGAAGAAGCTCCCTGGGAGGTTGTATTATCAGCCAAAACGAGGAGAATGCTAAATGATCTTCAGACCTGTCCAGCGGTCAAGTGGAAGAACCCCTTGGAACCGCAGGTTATTGAAGGGATGTTGAAGCCACGACCGATTCCGAAGACCGATGGTAGCAGTTCAAGCGCTCATAGTCAGCCGCCAAAATCTTCGAAAAAGAAGAAGAAGAAATCTAAGAAGCCAGTTAAGCCTGGTGACAAGCGCACGGACTTACAAAAGCAAATCGATGCGCTGGATGAATATAACCAAAAGGCGCGAACTCCCATCACGCTCCAAGATTTCCTTGATCACGACTTCCAAAAAGAAGATGAAGGAGAAAGTTCATCGGATGAATCTGACGAATATGTGGCAAGCTGTCATATGATCTCCCATTCGACCACGAACGATGAAGGAAATTCTGGCACTGAAACGCTGGGGGCAAATGCCGAATCAGGAGCCCCAGGGTTACCGGTTGAAATGATTAGTGCGTTTCTTAATGAAGCTCGGTTGAAAAGCAAGGCTGATCGAGAACGCGAGATGGCTATATTCGAAAGGGCTAAGCGTCAGCGACTTGAGGAAGGAGCTGAAATGATCCCGTTGGAGCAAAATGCCTCCACCACTGACAAAAGCCAATTCAAGATAAAAAAGAAATTTGCTAAGGCCATATCGATGGGCATGAAGCTACCACCCTCTGAAGAAAAAGTTACTGGCGCGGTAGAAATGCACCCCTCTTATTGCTTATACCATCAGAAGGTCTCGCATTCCACCCAAGATTGCAAAGCTTTCAATGGATGGTGGCAATGATACGTCGCTGATCGACAACGATTTAAACGGGAAAAACGTAAAATTCGCCGAGAGCAAAGAAATGCGACTAAAAAACTTGAAAGAACTGCCGGCAATTGTCACACGGTTAACACTACCAGATCACAAGTGCCTACATTTGGGAGCAACTCCGATGAAGAGCTAGAGCTTGGCCCCCTCTTCGAAGAATCCACTTCGGGAAAAGAAAAAGAACCGAAGGCCTGCGAGAATATACAGCTGCGCAATCGAACATTACCCGAAAAGAACCTCGGACCCTTGAATAAGAAAAACAAAGGGAAAGAGAAGGTCTCTGAAGACATCGCTTTGGATGACCAAGTTGCGGAAGAGTTAACAGCCAAGAATCCCCCAAAAAGGAATAAAGTAGATTATAATGTCTTGGCGCATCTGAGAAAGCTACCCTCACAACTCAGCATTCTCGATGCCCTATTGCTATCAAAAGAAGCGAGGGATTCTTTGATTAAGGCCCTACAAGATCCGGACCAGTTTCAAGCCTTCCTAGCCGAACAAAAGATGAAGGATGAATTGGAAGAGGTGCACACAGCCGACGTAGCTTTTGGTGATGAAGACCTTCTCCTCGGGACGTGTGAACACAATCGCCCCCTTTATGTCTCAGGATACTGCCATGACATAAAGATAGGAAAAATCTTGGTCGATAACGGATCGTCTGTCAATTTACTCAATGTGCGAGTATTAAAGGAGATTTGCATGAGTGTCCAACACCTCGCCCGGGACAAAATCACCATCTCCGGTTTCGACTCTCAATCCTCAAAGACTCTTGGATCTGTGATATTGACGCTACGCTTCGGGGTGCTCGTCACAGACATCAAATTCCATGTTATAGACGCCAAGACGTGCTACAATGCTCTGCTCGGCCGACCATGGCTACACGAATACAATATCATCCCTTCTACACAGCATCAGTGCATGAAGTATTCTAGGGACGGCCTCGAGTACACAGTAGCAGGAGAGTTGAATCCGTTTTCCGTAAACGAAGTTCGCAAGTATGAAGATGCCAAATACTTCTTACCGAGTTTCGAAGACACGGAAAGGTGTCACAAACCGGAGAACAAAACTAACGCAACCATCCCTGTCTTCGGCAGTGACACCGAGGAGGAGGAGGATATAATTTATTCAGGTCCATCCCAGTCCACCAGGCCAGGACCATCTGTTCCTTCATTGATATTCGGTAGTGATTCAGAGGATGAAGTTCATGCTGTATTCCCTGCTCGGCCCTTAATACAGATTTCCACTGATGAAGAGCGAAGTCTGCAGGTAACCATGGTGCCGCTTGAACATTACAAAGAACTGGATGCACTCGACACCAACAGCGTAGAAGAATTGCAGACATTCTATATCCCTCCCGGAAGAAAAGACGAGAAGGCAATCCTATTCTACCGTTCTGAAGAAAACAAGGTGGAAAAAGAAATTTGGCATGGCGCGGATCCCACGCTCGACAGGCTTCAGCCTATCCGTCTTCCCAGATATTATACCGAAGGTTTGAAGAAACTGCTGAAACGCCAAGGGATGTCCTTCACACAGACCGTCAGAAAAGCCAAATTCTATGACAAGGTCTGGAACGTTCCCGGAACTCAATGCAAACTGCCTAACGGAAGAACGGAAACGAAAGGGCTCGGGTATGTTCGCTCAAAGAAGCGGGAGCTAGTAAACAGCTGTTATGCCATGTATGACTTCGATAAAGAGGCGGACGCTCAAGGGGAGGACGCTAATCCTGAATCAGCAAAAACTCCTGACACAAAACCGCCCAGTCCATCGTCTAAAGACCAGGTGGGCAAACTTATAAAGGATGCGAGTCAAAAAGCCCGAGATGATCACGATCGTGAAATGGCAATCTATGAGAAAGCCAAGACACAGCGTCTCCTTCGACAGGCAGTAAAGAACGAAGATGCTGGCTCACGTCAGCCTGCTACAAAAAAGGGTCGACACGAAAGCAAAAACAAGTCGAAAGGCCGAAAAGGTGCTCGACAACCACAAAGCAGAGCTAAGAAGCCACGCATCCGAGAGTCGAGCGTTATTGACCTAGCCCTTATAAAGAAAATGGGTCGAGCATACTCGTTTCCTTGAAACAAAACAAGGAAAATACTTGATCTTGCTCTAAAACATCAAATGCTTACTCTGCCAGAGTCTAAACATCCTGAGCAAGCGGGCGAAGTCTCCAACCCAAATTATTGCTCTTACCATCGAGTAGTAGGGCATCCGCTTGAAGATTGCTTCACCTTTAAGAATTGGGTTGAGGACCAATATCAGCTTGGCAAATTTGCGTTGTCTGACAGTTGGAAGGTAGCGCCGCCGCAAAAGCACGAACCCTAAAACACAAGGATAAAACCAACTCCGCATTGGGATTGGCAGGAAACTCGCACCTGCCATGTGATAACAATATTAAAAGAAAGGGTCCGAGGACATGAACAGCCTCCCTTGGTGCTTTGAAAACGACAGCAATGAGGTGATCTCAGAATTTCCCCCAGCTCCGAAAGAACTGGAGGATGGAATCCATACCACTGCGGATAATCTCAAGAAAATTGAGTTGGGGACGGCAAATGACCCGCGACCAACATTCATCAGCGAGCTGCTATCTGAAGAAAAGGTGGCCGCGTTGAAGGATGTGCTTCTACAGCACAAAGATTGCTTCGCATGGAACTATTCCGAAATGCTGGGACTAGATCCAGAAATTGCTATACACAAATTAGCGATATCCCCGGACATCAAGCCAGTCAAACAAGCGCCGAGAAGAATGCGACTCGAGCTTGAGATGAGCATCAACGCCGAAGTCAAAAAGCTGATAGACTCCGGCTTCATCCAGGAAGTTCAATACCCTGAATGGATTGCCAACATCGTCCCAGTGATGAAGAAAAATGAGACGGTGCGTATATGCGTGGATTTTCGGGATCTTAACAAAGCCTGCCCAAAAGATGATTTCCCAGTGCCAGTCACCGAACTGATGATAGACAACACATCCACCCATGAGGTTTTCCCCTTCATGGACGGCTCATCAGGGTATAATCAAATAAAAATGCATCCAGAAGACCAGAAGCATACAGCCTTCAGGACTCCTCTTGGTATATTTTGTTATAAAGTGATGCCCTTCGGTTTGAAGAACGCCGGTGCTACTTATCAGAGGGCCATGACGAAGATCTTCGACGACCTTATACATGAAATCGTCGAATGTTATATCGACGATCTTGTGGTTAAGAGCAAATCATACGAGGAACATCTCGAGCATTTGAAGACTGTATTTCAACGCCTTCGGCAATACAATTTGAAGATGAATCCTCTTAAATGTGCGTTCGGGGTTTCCTCAGGCAAGTTCCTGGGATTCATCGTCCGACACCGAGGTATCGAGATAGATCCGTCTAAAATCAAGGCGATCATGGAGATGCCTCCGCCGAGAACTCTTAAACAGCTGCGGTCTCTCCAAGGAAAGCTCGCATACATTCGGCGGTTTATCGCTAATCTTTCAGGAAAGTGCCGACCTTATAGTCACCTGATGAAGAAGGGAACCCCATTCATTTGGGACCAAAAATGCCAAAGCGCACTAGATGAGATCAAGCAATACCTACAGAACCCACCCGTGCTGGCCGCTCCGGTTAAGGGGAAGCCTCTCATTCTTTATACAACCGCCCTCGAAGGTTCCTTAGGCGCATTATGGGCACAAGAGAACGATCAAGGGAAAGAAAGAGCACTCTACTACCTAAGCCGAGTTCTGCTGGGGGCAGAAAGCAATTACTCTCCCATTGAAAAACATTGCCTGGCGTTGATCTTCGCAATAACAAAGCTTAGGCACTATGCATTAGCACACGAGGTCCGTCTGATTTCAAAGGTGGACCCCCTTAAATACTTAATGTCAAAGGCCATATTGACGGGACGACTCGCTAAATGGGCCCTACTCTTGATGGAGTTTTCGATCACGTATCAATCTCTCAAAGCAGTGAAAGGCCAGACCATCGCTGACTTCCTCGCTGAACATCCCATACCCGCCGATTCTCCATTAAATTGCGATCTTCCAGACGAACACGCATTTGATGCAATCGATGGTGGTGATACCCGATGGGAACTCTATTTTGATGGTGCATCTTCCATGAAGAAACGCAAACAAAACACCCCTATAATCAAATCGGGGGTAGGCCTCATCTTTGTAACTCCACAAGGAGGGATAATGCGCTTCGCATTCTCCTTAACAGAGTCGAGGACAAACAATGAAGCCGAATACGAAGCTTTGATAGCAGGCCTCGAGATCGCCATTGATATGGGAATTGAAAGCCTCCTCATATATGGGGATTCCCAACTGGTCGTCAGTCAAGTGAACGGCGACTACCAGACGTGCAAGCCGGAGTTGGTGAAGTACGGTGAAAAGGTGCAACAACTGCTGACCCAAATTCCCTCATACACTTTGGAGAGCATACCGCGAGCGGAAAACAGCAAAGCGGACGCACTAGCCAAACTTGCTAAAGAACTGGCTGACGAGAACCTCGACGACGTTAGAATCGTGGTACAAAGCCGTCGAGTGCTTGCCCCAACAGAAATATCTCCGGAATCGTCTGAAGAAAAAGGAGCGAAAGAGGAGACAACCCTGCAAATAAAAGACTGGGAAAACGCCGAAGACTGGAGAGAAGCTTTCATAGATTACTTCAAGTTCCACCGAATGCCTGAAGAAGCGTCCATAAGACATCAGCTCGTGAAACGAGCTCTGTCTTTCGCCTTCGTCAATGATACTCTATACAAGAGGTCATTCGATTCTCTGTGGTTGAGATGCCTAGGACCTGACGAAGCAAAAAGAGTCGTTCAGGAAGTTCACGAGGGACTCTGCGGTTCCCATCAAGCAGGCCCTAAGATGAAGTTGAAGATAAAACGGATGGGCTACTATTGGCCCACGATGATGCGGGATTGTCTCGCCTATGCGAGGCAATGTCACTCATGCCAGATTCATGGGGACTTCATCCATCAGCACCCAAATCCGCTACACTCAACAGTAGCTAGTTGGCCATTCGAAATGTGGGGAACTGACATAGTCGGCCCCATCGAGCCAGCATCATCTAAAGGATATCGTTTCATCCTAGCGACGACTGACTACTTCTCCAAATGGGCGGAGGCGATACCGTTGAGGGAAGTGAAGACGGAGAACATCCTCCATTTCTTCAAAACGCATGTCATATACCGGTTTGGAACCCCGAGAAGAATCATCTCTGATAATGGGCCAGCCTACCGAAGTCATAAAATTAGCCGCTTCGCACAGCAGCACAATATAGACTGGAGATATTCTTCAGTTTATAACCCCCGAGCTAACGGTCTAGCTGAGGCCTTCAACAAGACCTTGACGAAGATCATGAAGAAAACGGTGTCACGAAATAAGAGAGATTGGCACGAAATATTGCAAGAGGCTCTTTGGGCGTATCGAACTACATTTAAGACGGCCACAAACACAACGCCGTACGCGTTGGTATTTGGGACGGAAGCAGTACTCCCCCTCGAGATAGAATTACCCTCTCCACGAGTGGCAGTCCATTACGAGTTGACGGACGAAGAAAATACCCACCTTCGGTTTGAAGAGCTTGACGCCCTTGATGAAATCCGACTTCTAGCACAACAAAATATGGAAGCTTATAAAGCAAAGATGACGCACTCATATGAAAGATTGAGCCGCCCGAGGACATTCCACCAAGGTGAACTCGTGCTAGTCGTCAAAAGGCCTATGATCCCCAATCGCGCCAAGCGGGGAAAGTTTGAGCCAAACTATGAAGGACCGTACATCATTGATAAGGTCTACCAGGGCGGGGCCTATCTACTCATGGACATGCACGGTGAAAGGCCTTTCAGGCCAATAAACGGTCGCTTCCTAAAGAAATACTACGCTTAACGAGCCTTAGTTTAGGTCAATGATAGATGACGACGACTATGTCCGCTCGCTATCTTCCTAAGCTCAGGCTTTATAAGCAGTAGCCAGCCCTCTCAACGACGGACCGAAATGTCCTTAAACTAATATCAGACCGAAACGTCTTTAAAACTACTACCGCAGCATTTTTAGACTAACGAGATGATAAAAAAAAAAAAAACGGTATGTCCATGAGCAAGAAGGGCACGGATGAAAACCCGAAAGGGCTCCGTGAGTAAAAACAGCAGGGCTACCGGCGAGAGTTCGTGAAAACTCGAAAGGGCGCGACCTCGTAAAAAAAAAAAAAAACGGTATGTCCATAAGCAAGATGGGCACGGATGAAAACTCGAAAGGGCTCCGTGAGTAAAAACAGCAGGACTGCCGGCGAATGTTTGTGAAAACCCGAAAGGGCGCAACTTCGTTAAAGAACCCTTACAGAGTGCTCTCGACCCTGTAAGGAGAAACCACCTGCGTGAGATCCTTACGACTCATAAGGGAACAACACACTTAGGAATCCCCGCGATTCCTAAGGAGAAAATACGCTTGCGAGATCCTCACGACTCGTAAGGAGAACTCTCTTATGGGACCCTCACGGCTTATAGGATTTGAAAGTCTTAAGTCACAGAGACCTAAACCTGTGCTCAAGCAAACCCCCACAAACTTCCAATGTTGCCCTACAAGTGGTTCAATATTAACCCTTGTATACAATCCACGGGCGCGAATAAACGTTTCCCTAACCAAGGTCCATCCATGACCGGGGATATGTTCGCATAACCCTTGTAAATCCTCTCGATTTACGAGGAGAAAACCCTCCTGTAGGATCCTTACGACTTACAGAGGAACAAAACACTTTGGAACCCTTACGATTCCAAAAAAAAATACACTTACAAGATCCCCACGACTTGTAGGGAGAAATACCTTCACGAGACCCTTACGGCTCATGAAGTCAAAAGCCTTAGCCGACAGGACCCTAACCCTGGTCGCTAAGCCTCCTTTGTTCGACAACGACAGAGGCAAATAATGATTCGCTCTTGGTAATATCACAGTTGTAGCGGTGCTGATGCCGAAATCGGTGTCCAATTTCAGGTTTACGGCAAAAGCCAGCAGGCCGCTCATGCATACGAAATAGCCGAAATGATAGGGCAACTTGCAATAAAAAGCAGCAAGTAAAATGTATGCATGCAAAATAGCCGAAATGATTGGGCCACTCGCAATAAAAAGCAGCGAGTAAAAATAAAAAAATAGCCGAAATGATTGGGCACCGCGAAAATTGCCGAAATGTTTGGGCAATCGCGACCTTCGCGATATAAAAGCTGAAATGATAGAGCATCGCGGAAATAAAATAAAATAAAAGAAGAAATGATAAAACTTTGGCCCTACAGTCGAGGTCACATCGATCCCTGTATACAATCCAAGGGCGTAAACAAAGAAGGAACCATACTTCCCCAGCGGATTCCGCCAAACGATGAAGCCAAACCTCAAAGGTTCATTTCAACCGAAGAAGCCAATGACTTCAACAAAAAATCCTCGACTCACGGATACAAACACTCCTTGACGAGAGCCCCCTGATCCGCGTCGACTCGCAGAGCAACCAGTGCCTCCGTGGGAAATTCTCGACTCGTTTCAAACCCTAAGGAAACAAATGATCCTTGGCGCTAGGGAAACAAATAATCCTTAGCAAACACCTCAACTCACGGATACAAACACTCCTTGATGAGAGCCTCCTGATCCGCGTCGACTCGCAGAGCAACCAGTGCCTCCGTGGGAAATTCTCGACTCGTTTCAAACCCTAAGGAAACAAATAATCCTTAGCAAACACCTCAACTCACGGATACAAACACTCCTTGATGAGAGCCTCCTGATCCGCGTCGACTCGCAGAGCAACCAGTGCCTCCGTGGGAAATTCTTGACTCGTTTCAAACCCTAAGGAAACAAATGATCCTTGGCGCTTGGGAAACAAATAATCCCTCGCAAAATCCTCGACTCACGGATACAAACACTCCTTGACGAGAGCCTTCTGATCCGCGTCGACTCGCAGAGCCACCAGCGCTTCCGTGGGAACCCTCGACTCGTTTCAAACCCCAAGGACACAAATAATCCTTGGCGCTTGGGAAACAAATAATCCCTCGCAAAATCCTCGACTCACGGATAGAAACACTCCTTGACGAGAGCCTTCTGATCCGCGTCGACTCGCAGAGCCACCAGCGCCTCCGTGGGAACCCTCGACTCGTTTCAAACCCCAAGGACACAAATAATCCTTGGCGCTTGGGAAACAAATAATCCCTAGCAAAATCCTCAACTCACGGATTCAAACACTCCTTGACGAGAGCCTTCTGATCCGTGTTGACTCGCAGAGCCACCAGCGCCTCCGTGGGAACCTTCGACTCGTTTCAAACCCCAAGGACACAAATAATCCTTGGCGCTTGGGAAACAAATAATCCCTCGCAAAATCCTCGATTCACGGATACAAACACTCCTTGACGAGAGCCTTCTGATCCGCGTCGACTCGCAGAGCCACCAACGCCTCCGCGGGAACCATCGATTCGTTTCAAACCCCAAGGACACAAATAATCCTTGGCGCTTAGGAAAAAAATAATCCCTAGCAAAATACTCAACTCACGGATACAAACACTCCGTGACAAGAGCTTCTTGACTCACACCTCGGGCAGTAAGGATTCAAAAAAACTTACTTCCTGAACAATGGGACCCTGCAAGTCAATCCTAGATGGTCTCTTGCATACTATTCACGGGTCTCACTCTCTGAAGTTGATTCTCGACAAAGAGGGAAACAACCGCCTACGAGCCCTCTCGACTCGTAAGAGGGGCAATGGGATCCTGCAAGTCAATCCTAAATGGTCTCTTGCATACTATTCACGGGTCTCACTCTCCAAAGTCGAATTTCGATGAGGATGGAAACAACCGCTTGTGGGTCCTCTCGACCCGTAAGAGGGAAAAACTCTCTTGTAAGATCCTTACGACTTATAAGAGAAAACTACACTTAGGAATCCTCATGATTCCTAAGGAGAAAACCCACCTACGAGATCCCCTCGATCCGTAGAGAGAAAATTCTCTATGAGACCCTCACGGCTTATAGAGTTGAAAAGTCTTAGGCAGCAGATCTGAACCTGCGACCTAAGCCATCGCTGATTCTCAGGAAAGTCAAGATGCGTGCCCTACTATCCGTCAACCATATTCGCTAAGATGATGTGCTGATAATAAAAGAAAGAAAAGACGGAGAAATGACACAGGACATTACAAAATATGCATCCTTCATTCATAAAATTTGATGGAGTTTAGGATACATCGTACTAAAGAATACAAGATATACATATATGTTACAAATACTAACAATATAAGGAAAATTACTGGGAAGGAAGCGTCTTGCACAGATCCAGCAATTGCTCGCACACTTCCTTCCATGCCTTTTCCCGATTGGCCACCACTGCCAACTCCGCCTCCACTTGGGCCCGTTGCTGTGCGACGGAAGCAAGCTGATCCCTGACGGCCTGATGAGCAGCCTCACGGCCCGCGATGTCACGCTCGGCAATATCGAGTGCCCGCTTCAATCTCAGCCTATTTGAGATACGCTCCAGAAGGCCCTCGAAGACGGCCTTTACCTCAGCGGCGTTCGTCTCAACTTCAGCACGCAGGCGAGCAGTGTTGCTTGAAGATTCTTGGCACTCTTTCAGCCTCAAAACCACTTCTTGTTCCAAATGACGGAAATGAGAAGCGCTTTGCTCGAGCCACGCTCCCCGTTGAGTGCTCGAGGCCAAAGTCTCAGGGGACAGGCGCATTGACTCTAGCTGATGAAGGCAAGCCTCGATTTCCCGACAATAGTTAACCCAAGAGGCGACAGCACCCTCGTCATGGAAGATAGCAAATATCGCCAACATCGGGTTAACCGTCGTGGCGAAATCCTCAGCAGATACTGGAGCCTCGATGTCGAACTCCTCGATGTAGTCGCTCAGTATGCGCAAACTATTCGCGGCACCTTTCGAAGACGGACGTCGCTGGGAAGGGCCGCCTAGTATTGTAATATGAGACTCAAAAGGCACTGAGACTGGAACGACAGCTGAAAAAGACAAAATGTGATTAGATGATGATCCAATAGATATGGAGAAAATCATTGACAAGATAACTACTATACCGGTGGGAGCAGGTGGCAAGGACAGAAGGGCCGGTAGCGCAACCGATCTGTCTTCTCCCCCTTCGATTTGTAACACTGCAGTCAAGACAAGAGAGAGTTAGAAATAATTCTACCACTGGAAAAACAAGGATATCAATCAGGAACATTACTCACCGGCGCCACCAGAGGGAGAGGCGAGTTCAGATGAAAAGGAGAAGTGTGGGACCAACACTTGATACAAATGGTCAAAAAGAACTCCTGAAAGACACAATAATGTGAATATAGTATATGGATTATACGTTGGAAAGATGGGTTTAGTAAGTTGCAAACTCATACCTTCCAACATCTTTGACGGTGTAAGAGAGGGCTGAGGGGTAGCCATCGCCAAGGCAGTCGTGGAAGGAGCTCCCTCAAGTAGTGGGGCATCAACACTAGCTGCACCTGCATTACGAAAAATGAACTTGTCAGAAAAGATTGTAAAGCAAATAAAAACAAAAACAACAACTTAAGGTGTACCTGAGGAGCTCCCGGCGGAAACAGAGACGACTCCCTCCTCTATCGACATGAGACCACCGCCTATGGCCTCATCGCCCGATTCAACGGGGACCGTCGTCGTGCTCGCAACACCGGGAGGCGGCGGAGGACTGCATACGGGAAGGGCTATGACTGGAGTATTGCCAGATTCCAGAGAAGGAGCGGCTGGCTCGTCTTCAGGAATCGTGGCCACCTCGCCCACTACCATCTCAGGTTCGGTAGTGGCGGTTGTATCGTCCACCGTCGCCGGTGGATCGCTGGCCTCGAGCGCTTCATTCGCCGCCACCCTGGACTCATTTATAATGATCATATCATCTGCCACCACTTCAGGTTCAGCATCAATGACCTTCTCGGCGGCAGGCCCCTCGACCTCCGCCTCAGGCTCCAAAGCCACAACGACGTTGCCCACCGTCGGCTCGAGTTCGGCAGGTACCGCCTCCTCTGCTTCTTTGGGATCAACGATTTCCGCCTCCCCCTCGATCGGACTCGGCCCTGCAAGATGAGGGATATAAGGACCAATGACATTAAAAACCCTTTATAATAAAAACTCCGAGAGAAATATTACCTGAAGCGGATTTACCGTTTGCGCTCCGAACTGCACGCGCCACCTCTCTGCGGGCAGTGGATAGGGCGACAGGGGCCTCTTCGGATGGAGTATCAGCTCGAGGAGCGGTGCTCGGGCCCGCTCCCATAGCCAGGGCAGCCCTGCGCGCCTTCGCCTCACGCCTCAACCGCTTCCTCTCCTCCCGAGCGGTCACGAAGGACCTCTGTGATGCTTCCTTCAAGGCATCATCGTCTTCATTCAGGGATGCCTCCAGAGCCTTTAAGGCATCTTTCATCGGCTCTCTAAGACGAACCTCCTGCGGTTGCCCAGAAGAAGCAGGAACGTCAGCAGCTGGTACAACATCTGCGTCGCCAGGAGGGAACGGCATTGAAGTCTCTGTAATTAAGAGGGAAGGGTTAGATCGACCATAACACAAGAAAAATGAAAAACTTGATGAGTGGAAACTTACTAAGGCCCATAGATGCCCTGAGACGTTCCTCCTCCTGAAAAGTCCTCAGAGAAGCAGCAATGGCTTCTTCATCAGTAATGCCTGTTGAAAGGAAAGAAAGAAAAGCGTTAGTCAAAAATAATAAAGAGGATATGTTGCAATAAAGAAAAAGCGACTAGTAGTTACCTGATTGCGCAAGCTTAGCCAGCCACGCGTCACGCTTCACCAACCATGCCGAAGCTCTAAGAGCAGCCTCCAAGTCTGTATCGTCCGGCGGCGGCATCACCAACCCTGCGTTAGTCCCATATTCGAGCAGACCCTCGGAATAGGGAGCATGAGGTTCCTGGCCGAACGCAACGTCCGCAGCAAAGAGTGACTTCTTTTTCTTTTGCCCTCCAACCCTAGGCTCACGGGGAATCGACTTCCGTTTAGCAGCCGCTTTGGGACGACGAGTCCCGATGTCCGCACCCACACCAGACTCCGGCGAGGGTACAACCACTGCCTCCACTGAAGCACGGGGTGCGGTAGGTGCGTCTGTGATATCAGGGAGCGGCAGCTCACGTGGAGGACTTTGCGCACGTAATGGTCTGCCCCCAGCATCTTTTAGAGGAGGGACCACCAGGATCCTTGGTGCCAAGGGAGCGTTACGATTGGTACCGGGGGGTACTTCTTTACGGTCAATCAACACTCGCCTCTCTTCCTTTATAACAGCCCCCGTCGCATGATTGTACCAGTCTTTATATACATTAAGGAGTCGTGGAGCACAGACCGGCGGGCTAATGAAAAAACGAGAACCCGTGTTCAGGCGCATGAAGTGGTGTAACGCGTTCTCCATCCCTTCTTCATTTACAGCAGGTTCCAATAAGAAAGCCTCTAAGGGTACCCCTTGATCGTAACCCAGTTGTCAGGCAAAACGATGCGGGTTATATCTCATGAAGACTGCTGCACCGCCCTGCCTGAAGACTAGAAAACCCGGTCTAATAGAATACAAATGGAGGATCTCCCGGGCCGTCAACACTGAAGCTCCATCCTTGAAGGAGTCCTGTAATGGTCGCACCGCAGTGGTGGACGCCTTCCCAATGGTTAATACCTTATCAATAAAGGACATCCCGACTCCAACGGTGTGAGGGCGAAGCAGTAAACCCCTGGCGTCCCGTGGTGAAGGGGTCACGATTGATGAGCCAATCAGATGTAAAACGCGAGGGAAACCGCACTTGTCAAAGAATGAAGGCCTTTTATGCATGCCAAAGACACCCGCCGTGTGTAACTCGAGCCACGATGCAAAGTAGTGCATCGGGAAGACCACGTGCAGTGCCCCGGGCTCATTGGCATCCGCTGCTCGGCTGAGGCCATGATATAGGTGCGCCAGGCCGGCAATCCCCACGGCCACCTTTACCCCAATGACCATGCGGTGGGCTGGATAAAAGACAGAGGGCCGCATGCGATGAGAATGCATTGGGATCGCGAACCAACTCAGCCACAGCCCGAGAAATCCTAAGAAAAAGGACTCCTCATCCATCCCAGGGACTGCAATCTCCGCGAAAGATATGGTAGGAAAATCTGGGAGGAAGAAAGCCTTTTGGTCTATTTCCTTCGTCGGCAGGTTAGCCAAACCTAGACCAAAAGGATCATCCAGAATAGCAGATTTGACGGCTCCTGGCGAAATGACGCTAGGACGGAGGAAGCGAGCAATGAAGTCCTCAAAATTAACTCCTCGGCTCCCGTGTTCGATGAAAAGGGACTCGTAGATGTTCAACACCTTGATCAGGCTTGGGAATTGGTGTTGAATGGCATTTTCTGACGTAATCCCCCTTACCATCGGCTTAGCACCGAAGACATATTCATCTGTCGGGAGCAGCTCTTCATAGTGTTCCCCCATGACTGGTAGGCCGGATACCTCCGCGAATTCCTCCAAGGAAATGGACACTTCCCGATCCATGGCAAGGAAAGTGTGGGTGGGAATATTCCATTGCTCCAAGAAAGCCTTGAACCACCAAGTGGGGAGCGTAGGATATTGGAAAAGAGAGACGTAGACCGCGGTGTACAGTCCTAGTCTTATCAACTGCGACTTCCTCGTCGACAGGATGTACCGGGCCCACGGCAGATATCCAATTGGGTGGCGGGGAATCAAACCAAGGTTATATGATTGCCCCCAGGGTCGTGCTTCTCCCTGACAGATACGGCGTCCTAGGATATCCAAAACCATAGGACGCTGAACCGGGACCGCATCCATAGCGGGATGAAGAAAGCTGTTCGCAGTCCAGTCTATCATCTCCACGGCATACTGCACTGGAGGTGGGTTAGCATAATGAATTGCCGTGATAGGTTCTGACGGCACCGCGCAAGTGAAGCTGCGTCGACCCATAATAATCTGGTTATACCAAGACCCCCAAAGGTGGAGTTTCTTGTACTCCGGGTCATATGCCTTGATCATGGCCAGGACCTCACGGTCCAAAGGCGCCTCTGGAAATCCCTCCTCCGAGCGGACAAACGGGAATGTAGTGTCTTCAGACATGATCGCTGCAAAAAGAGCAATGTAGCCGTCAGTGTTGTAATCCCAACGTTTGACATTGAAAGAAGAAAATGCATTAATTAAATTAAAATCAAAATTAATTAATTACACCGCACCACAGTGCAGTGAGTAGGGGACCAAAGAGGGACCCACAAAATCTAAGTGACAATACGTCAATTAAGAAGACAAACTCATCATTGGATGAGATTGTCAGTTGGTCCTTGGGGGGAACATTCCCATAATAAAAAAAAGGGGGGGAAAGAATCCCTAGAGACAAGGAGAAAATCTCCTCTTTCAGAGCAAAGCTCTGTCACAGAATGACACTTGTCAAATTCTGGTCTCAAAAGAATTAAAATTCCTTAAGAAAGAGCTTAGCTCTATAATATTCCATCAAAAAGAAAGTTTTTGAAAAGAAATTTAAAATTAAAAATTTCTGGATTCTCGAAAAATCCATGAAAACTTACAAAAAAAAAAAAGAGTACTTTGTTTTTCAGATCTAAAAGATCTACATTTGATTCAAGAGCAAAGCTCTGTTCATGGGTTAGAACCCATGAACAAGATCTATGTAGATCTATAGATCTGTGAGAGCAAAGCTCTGTTGATAAAACCCCAAAGGGAATTTCTTTAGATCAAAAGATCTATGAGAGCAAAGCTCTGTGGGTCGAAATTGACTTAAATTAATTTAACTTAATTTTAAATTAAATATTACCTAAAGTTTTCTAAAAAAAACTTTGGAAAATGAGAGCAAAGCTCTAGAGTTCTGAAAGCAAGAGCAAAGCTATGAAATTCTTAAGCAAGAGCAGAGCTCTGAAAATCTAAACCTAGAAAATGGTGGAGAATTTTCTAAGGGCCAGAGACCCTATTTATAAGGCGCTTGCGCCTCTTGGAATTCCCCTCGATCCAACGGTCAGGAGGGGTTGCCACCGTTGCACTCACGTGTGCGCCACGTGAGCGCAACGGTGGGGGGGCATTTGTTTCGCCCAATCAGAGCAAAGCTCTGTTTGAATTCAAAATTTAAAATTTTTGAATTTTTGAAGCAACGCTTCAAGTCTCAGGCGCGACGCGCCATGTGTCCAGCGCAGATACATTAGCGCAGCGCACCCAATCAGAGCAAAGCTCTGTTTAAAGGAAGCAACGCTTCAGATCCTTTGCGCTGCGCGCGACGCGCCACGTGTCCAGCGCAGATACATTAGCGCAGCGCGTCCGATTAGAGCAAGGCTCTGTTAAAGGAAGCGCCGCGCTGCGCTCTGCGCTGTGCGACACGTGGCAACACAGTTGCGCTGCGCGACACGTGTCAGCGCAGATGCGCTAGCGCAGAAAAAGGGGCTAAGTGCCAAAGGCAATTTAGCCATGCAAAATTACATGCACTTGATAACAACAAATTAAAATACGATGCACAAGCACAACAAAGAGTTCAAATAAAAATAACACTTAACAGATAATAAAATACTTAATCAAAACATTTATTTATTATTAAATTTAAAAAAGATCACCGAATACGGGATCAGAGAGACAAGGGTTCACAAAAAGGAAAAGAAAATTATTCAGCTCCCTCTCCGCCTTCTCCATCGCGTCGAAGCGGCGATCTTCCCGAGGGGTAGCCATCCAACGGTCGACGCCGCATTCCTGGGGGAAAGTGGCGATGACGACTCGACGAGCCCGTATCTGGCTCAGCAAGTGGAAAGAGCAGTCCCTCAAAGGTTTGGTGATAAGTGCGCTTCGAGAAAGCACTCAATCTTATCTTCGGCGGCATCCAGCATTGCTGAGGACATCTCTGCTGGAGGAGGGGGAATGTCGGCGAGCGCCGAGGCAAGGATCATCCGAAGCCAAATGGAATTCGGAGGGAGAGGAGACCCCACACGAGTCAAAAGCTCGTGCATTGTAGCGTCGCATTGCTCGTCCGAGAGAGAAGGGTCCACCAAACGTGCAGCAAAACGAGGAACGATGTCCCGGATCGGCACCTCCCATGGTTGTCGGCGGGCGTGAGGGCGGTTGCAAGCCATGATCGAAGAAGTTCTCTGAAAATGAGAGAAGAAAAGGCTCAGCCTTGAGTTTTATATATAGACCCAAGCACAGAAAATTCTGTGCACAATGAAATCATTGCCAAGGCCCGGGAAATCAGAATTTTGGGAATACAAGTTTGACTTGAAAAGAGGAGATGAAGCGGCGCTTCTGATTCTCCAAAATTTAATAAATGAAGCAACGCTTCAGATCCTTTGCGCTAGCGCTCTGCGCTGCGCGACACGTGTCAGCGCAGATGCGCTAGCGCAGTTGCGCTAGCGCAGTTGCGCTGCGCTCTGCGCTGCGTGACACGTGTCACGCGCTGGGGAATCTGCGCCAAACTAAATTAAGGTTTTTAAGAAATCTTTTCTGTTCTTGTTGGAACAAGAAGATTTCCTTCTGCAAAGCAGAAGCCCTTGGATCAAAGATCCAACGGTGGGGAAAATTCCCCAAATCACTCAGAGGATGATCTCTTTAACAAATTTAACTAATTTGTGAGCACTATAAAAAGGACCTTAGGCCTCAATTCGAAGGCATCGAGTTTTCTCTTGAGAATTCAAGAACCTTAAACGGAAAGAACTCCGAGAAGATTTCAAGAAAAAGGTAAAGAACCTTCATGGATTAGAAGAAATTCCTTCTAAAAGTCCATTAGTCTAAAAAAAAAATATAAGATCAATGATCTTTATATATAAAAAAAAAAGAAAACAGTACTTTGCACTTCTTGTGAACCTTCGGTTCTTTAAAAGCGATATAAAAAAATAAAAGAATAGTGCTTTGCACTTTTATGAACCTCTGTTCTTCGAATAAAGAAGAAATTTATTTTTCTTTGATCTAATTTAGATCAAGAACTTAAACAGTGCTTTGCATTTCCCTTCTTGAATCTAAAAAGATTCTTAGTGCTTTGCACTTCCAAGTTGCGCCGCTGCGCTCTTAAGAGAGCGCCACGTGTCGGCCATAAAACCACTTGCGCTAAGCGCCCTTAAGATAGAGCTTTGCTCTCTGGAATTGGCGCAACTCGCTGAGAGCGCGCCACGTGTCAGCAGCGCAACAGCGCATTGCACTGCGCTAGTGCGCTTGCGCTCATCAGAGCACGACACGTGTCATCACCATATGGACTTGCGCTCATTACTTAGCGCAAAGCGCAGATGCATTAAAAAGGGCCAAGCCCAATTAAGAGAAGGCCTAACAGGCTCAATAAAGCGCAAATACATTATTTTAAGGGGCAGAGCCCAAACAAGAACAGATGCTTTGCATCATTTATAAATGGGCAGAGCCCAAACAAAATATTCAGAATGTTATGCATTTTAAAAAGGGGCAAAGCCCAAACGAAGTAGATGCTTTTGCAAATGGGCAGAGCCCAAAATAAACTGATATTCTGTATCTTTTGTGAGTAGAGCCTAAATAAAGAAATGCAATGCAAAAGCAAATAAAATATTGGACATTTTCAACTAGACTTAGCCCAATCGTGGCCATAAGTCCTTAAATTAAATTGACTGAGCAAAATGGTTCTCCTAAATCAATCTACATCCGGTTCGAGGGTACATCTCCGAACTCCTTTGACATCCATCGTTGTAATTCCTCAACGACGTCAAAGAGGTGACGGGTCCCAACGACCATACATCGCTATGGACTGCGGGGTCCTTAAACTCGTGGACCGAAATGTCCTTAAACTAATAATGGACCGAGACGTCCTTAAACTAATATCGGACCGAGACGTCCCTAAACTAATATCGTACCGAAATGTCCCTAAACTAATATCGGACCACTACGTCCCTAAACTGGAATATGGACCACTACGTCCTTAAACTGGCGACGGACCGAAATGTCGCTAAACTAATAATGGACCACCACGTCCCCAAAACTGGCCATGGACCGCCATGTCCTTAAATTGGCACAATAGAGCCCAAATGCTCTTTTGTCGGACCTAAACGGTCCCGTCTAAGTTGATCTTAGCCCCAAATACGGTTAATGTGTCCTTAGATATTTAAATAAACAATAAAACCCCAAATCAACTTTGGTTCAAGGGTATATCTCTGAACTCCTCTGACGCCTGTCGTTGTAATCCCTCAACGACGTCAGAGAGGTGACGAGTCCCGACAGCTAGATAATTAAATCGATCACTGCGTTAAGTTGATCTTAGTCCAAAACAGGACTAAAGTATTCTTGACGAACGTTTAAGTTGATCTTAGCCGCAACGCGACTAATGTATCCTTGAACCAAAAACACCAGACCTAAATCTAAGTAAATACGGATTGGGACTAATCCACGTCCTACGGGCGACGGCATTACTCAGTCTCCGTATACAATCCACGGGCAACCACAAACAAAACAAACACACACGACACGAAGTGAAATTCTGGAGAAGGAGAAAGTTGTTATCGCAACGCGATAGCGTAATTAACTGCAGGGGCTTGCGCCTGCAGGGAAGAGTGTCCCCACAATCAAAAACCCCTCACCCTGAGGGGGAATCTGACGAAGTCTGCTACATCGGCCGCATCCGCCTAAACCTCCGATACACGGTGCCATAAATCAACTTGGCATCTTCGGAGAGATAGACGGATAAAACCAAATAGCATCTGCCCCGAACCCCAGGCACGGTCCCGACGTCCAGGCCGCCGTTCGGAGGGGAACAAAGACGTCTTCAACCAATCTTCCTAGGTGATTTGACCGTCGGAAGAACAAGCGTTAGGAATTTTGCCATGCCACTTTTACTTGAGGTTAGACTCAGTTTGGGGAGCCTCGATGAGTCATAACCACTCCGCGCTAGTGTGGGTTGATCTCCGATAGTTTTTCAGGTTTTATATGAGTTACTGTCAAGACCCTGAAGTTAGGAATTTGGCCTTTACTTCGTTTGCTGGCATTGCATCTACTGTATCGAGACGAATGTTGCAGTTGTCTCTAGGTTGTCTGTGAACCGTCGAGGCTTGGAACTAGGGATTTTTCCATGGCTCCGTTGTTTTGCTGCGTTGCGTCTGCTGTAACGAGACGAATGTCGAGGTGGTCTCTAGGTTGTTTGTGAAACGTTGAGATTTGGAACTAGGGGCTTTGCCGTGGCCCCGCTTTGCTGACGCTGCGTCTGCTGTATCAAGACGAATGTCGAGGTGGTCTCAAGGTTGTCTGTGAACCGTCGAGATTTGGAACTAGGGACTTTGCCGTGGCTCCGCTTTACTGACGTTGCGTCTGCTGTATCGATACAAATGTCGAGGTGGTCTCTAGGTTGTTTGTGAACCGTCGAGATTTGGAACTATGGACTTTGCCGTGGCTCCGCTTTGCTGACGTTGCGTCTGCTGTATCGAGACGAATGTCGAGGTGGTCTCTAGGTTGTCTGTGAACCGTCGAGATTTGGAACTAGGGACTTTGTCGTGGCTCCGCTTTGCTGACGTTGCGTCTGCTGTATCGAGATGAATGTCGAGGTGGTCTCTAGGTTGTCTGTGAACCGTAGAGTCTTGGAACTAGGGACTTTGCCGTGGCTCCGTTTGTTGACGTTGTATATTCCTGCAAAGAAACTGATTTCTCTGCGGATCAATGCGAATCGGGATGCTCTCGTTAAGGATGCTGATTTCCCTGAATAGAGGTTTTTGCCAAGGACGCTGATTTCCCTGGGGGTTGAGACGAATCGAGGTATTCCTGCAAAGACACTGATTTCCTTGCGGGTCGACGCGAATCGAGATGCTCTCGTCAAGGACGCTTGTTCCCTCATGGGAACTGAATAAAGCAGCAAAGAAATACACAAGAGAAGTATCACATGTCCACACATGATCGGACATCACGTAGGGACACGTGACCTTCTATGGGCAAAGTTATAGGCCCTGAGTTACACAACTTCAAATGGGGTCACGTGCCCACACGTGATGGGCCTTTAAACCCACTGGAAAAGGTATAATAAAACAACAGGGAAAAAACCCCAATGGGGCATCACGTGCCCACACGTGACCAAGGGTCATGTGTTGACACGTGATAATTCCTGAGCTCTTTAAAATAACAGAATTAAATTCTGGTTAAAATGTTTATCAGGGGGTCACGTGTCAAGATCTCTGAAATAATAGAATTAAATTCTAATTAAATGTTCAATCAGAAGGTCACGTGCCAACACGCGACAGGCTCTTAAGACTTCTGAACTAATAAAATTAAATTCTAATTAAGAGGGAATCGAGAACCCTAACAGGAAAAATATTTCTCTAAATCTTTCCAAACAAAAAAGATTGTTCTCTGTAAAGTGGAGCACCGTTGGATTAAAAATCCAATGGTGATTAAAAATCACCAATTTATAGAAAGATTCTATACAAGAAAAGATTTCCCTGAAATTTACCAAGAATAACAGACAAGATATCTTTTGGATTAAAAATCCAATGGTGAAAAAATTCACTGAGTGATCTAAAAGTTCATGTTGGTTACAAAATCAATTGAAATCTTTCAATGAAAAGATTGACTACACAAACTGATTCTTTTCTTTTTCTATAAATAGGAGCCAAGAAGAGAAGAGATGGATTTTTTTGGAGAGAAATACAATAACAGAGAGAAAAAAGAAGAGAATTTAATTCTCCAGAGAAGAAAGAAGACTTCCTCAGAGAGAAACCCTAGGTGAGAAAGGGAAAGAGACCATAAGCTCCACAAAACAAAAAGAGAATTTAATTCTCAATTTAAGAGTTTAACTCTTCTGAATAAGAACTTAGTTTTTCCTTTGGTTGAAGATCTGCAAAAGCAGATCTCCCCACAAGTTGAGAACTTAATTCTCATCGGGGAGATTCTGCCATGCAGATCCAAAACTTAGAAGGAGAATTGAGTTTAGGGAATTTAATTCCTCCAAATACTTAGGAATTTAATTTCTCCAACCAGAAACAGGGTTTAACCTTTAAAACAAAAACTTAGTTCTTCTTCATGGTTGAAGCTCTGCAGAAGCAGATCTCCCCACAAGTTGAGAATTTAATTCTCATCGGGAAGATTTTGCCATGTAGATCCAAAACTTAGAGGGAGTGTTGGGTTTAAAGAATTTAATTCTTCCATATACATAGGAATTTAATTTCTCTAAATAAAATTAGGGTTTAACCCTACAAAAGAATTTAATTCTTAAATAAGGGATTTAACTCTCCATGCACGTAAAGAGATCAGTATCCAGCCTGGTCATGTGGTAACACGTGACCCTCATCCACAATGAGTAGAAAAGAACGATCAAGACTAGGTCACGTGACCCCACGTGACCCTTAAACAGACTCCTCAAAATGAGAAAGAAAAAGCTTGGAGGCAATACCTCACGTGCTCACACGTGACCCTCAAAAATAAAGGGAATAAAGCTAAAAGCAATACTGATTTAGGGCGCCTCACGTGTCCACACGTGACCCCTGACTAACACCTTTTTAAAAGGGCAAATGATGGAAAACAGAGGAATTAATACCCAATACATGGGCACTATCACGTGCCCACACGTGATGATTATAAAGATTAAGTGTTTAACACTTATTGGCAGATTTTGATAGTAAAATAAAGGAAGTCTAACCTAATTCTCTGGCGCCTCACGTGACCCCACGTGACCGTCTCATTTTTAGTGTTTAACACTATTTTGAGTGTCTGTCCCTAGTGTTTAACATTATTTTAAACGCATCACGTGGGAACACGTGATCGTCAAATATGTGTTAGTGTTTAACACTATTTTCAAACCAGCCTTAGCCCAAAATCAGCTAAGTTTTCCTTAGACAAGATCTCCCCTTTGATTGAAGCCCAATTACATTCTTTCAAACTTGATCATTTCATATGACATTCAAAGTAAAGCCCAGAGCTATAATGAATGGTTAGTGCTCAGCCAAAGACAAAATGTTGTCAGAGCCCCAAACCTTTGCTTAGTATTGCTAAATAATGGGGGGCTGAACCCAGACAAATGTTCAACAGTCCAAACAAAAGTCCAACATTTTAAACCTATTTGGACTTAGTCCGAGTTGGCCATAAGTCCTCAATTTAGATTTAACTGAGCCCATGTGCTCATAATCTAATTAATTGATCTTAGTCCCAAATTGGACTACAGATTGCCCAATCAACTTTGGTTCAAGGGTACATCTCTTCACTCCTTTGATATTTGTCGTTGTAATCCTTCAACGTCTTCAGAGAGGTGACGGGTCCCGATAACCAATCATTCCATGGACTGTGGGGTCCTTAAACTCATGGACTATGACGTCCTTAAACTTTATAGACTATGACGTTTTTAAACTACGGACTGTGGGGTCCTTAAGCCCATGGACTATGATGTCCTTAACCTCGGACTGTGGGTCCTTTAAACCCATGGACTATGATGTCCTTAATCTCGGACTGTGGGGTCCTTTAAACCCATGGACTATGATGTCCTTAACCTCGGACTGTGGGGTCCTTTAAACCCATGGACTATGATGTCCTTAAGCTTAGACCGTAATGTCCTTAAACTAATGTTGGACCACCATGTCTTTAAACTAGTAATCGACCGCAATGTCCCTAAACTAAAATATAAAGCCCCAAATGCTCTTTTGTTGGATCTAAATGATCCTGTTAAGTTGATCTTAGTCTAACATTAGACTAATGTATCCTTAACAAACGTTTAAGTTGATCTTAGTCTCAAATGAGACTAACGTATCCTTAAACCCAACCCCAAACCCAAATCTAAAAAAATACGGATTTGGACTAATCCACGCCCTACGGGCGACAACATAAATTAGTCTCCGTATACAATCCACGGGCAACCAAAAACAAAACAAACACATACGACCCGAAGTGACCATCTGGAGAAGGAGAAAGTGGTTACCGCGATGCGGTAGCATAATTAACTGCAGGGGCTTGCGTCTGCAGGGAAGAGCGTCCCCACTATCAAAAACCCCTCAAATGAGGGGGAATCTGATGAAGTCTGCTATATCGGCCGCATCCGTTTAAACCTTCGATATATGGTGTCATAAATCAACTTGGCATCTTCGGAGAAGTGGACGGATAGCACCAATTAGCATCTGCCCTTGAATTTCAGGCAAGACGGACCTACGCGGATGCGTCTCTGTGTTTTGGAGGAGAACAGATTCTGGCACGCCCGGTGGGACCTTTTCCTCTTTCCACTCCACAGTTCATGTGTCGTGTTCGCGAACGAATCACGGTTTAATATGGTTGCCCTTGGGTTCGAGGTACTAAGATTTGGTTTTGCTCTCGTGCAGAAAAAAGAATATCAATGGCCTCTAACTGCTCCAGCTGCAACTGCAACTTCTGTGCCGCCTCATCTGGAAGTGTAACCTACGGGCCCCAAGAGGCCCCCTTTTCACAATGCCAGTGGAGCAGATAACTCAAGCCACCACTGGGCTATTCTTAGGGACCATGCTCCCACCGATGAACTTCAACGCCCCTGTACCGGTGCAAGAAGCTCCGAAGAGCTCGGTCTTTAATCGGCTCACAACTACTGCGGCCCCTCTCAACGGGTCGTCCAGCTCTAACTCCTCAGTCTTTGACAGACTGGGACAAAGCTCATTTGGGCCATGAAGAAGCCCGCGATACCAGAAAGGGTTTTCCCTAAGCGGATAGCCATTCCTGCTCATGAAGTTGTCAAGGTGGCTTCTCCTGCCAAAGGGTCGGTCTTCACAAGACTGACTGTTTCAGCTCCTGTTCCATGCGAAATCGTCAAGACTGCTTCCCCTGCTCAGAAGTCTGCCTTCGATAGGTTGGTTATCCCCACTCAGCGGACATTAGTCTTCAAGAGGCTGACAACGACAACTTCTGACCAACACAGGGGGCATGATGAAGTCACCCCTATAGCTGAGACAATTCCATCCACACGACATGCTCGCCGTCGTCACTGGCGCCGAGTAAGGAAGGCTGGGGGCAGCTCCCCTTTTGTACTGACTCCGCCAGCTCCCATGGTGGAAATCGATGCTGCTGTTCCGACTGGCAATAGCTTTGAACCGCTTAGGAGGGTCCGTAAGAACTCTCCAACTGCCATGCTGAAAAGATATCCTCCCATGTGGAGAATGCTATAGAAAAGAAGCCGGAGCAGCCCCCTCAGCGGCTGTCCTCCAAAATTTACAAAGTCTGGCGACAGGTCCAGGAATCGATGATTGACCAGGACTACTCTCGCCGACCAAAGAAGATTAAAGCTCGGCAGGAAAAAAGCCATCCCGTGGTACTACAGAAGATGTCATCCGCCTGGGTGCCCGCTGCAACGGCTCGCTCAACTTCAACCGCTCATAAGAGAAGGAGGCCGGAGAATGCCCCTGTGACCGCAGCGAACCGTAAGGACGCTGAATCTAAACGCCCCAAGTTTGGGGGCATGGTAACACATACCGTTTATATGGCTTCCGGAAAAGAGGAAAGCCATGCTTCTACGGGTCATCGACCGCTTACCCGATCGATAACAAAGGCTCAGGAGCAACAGCAACAAAAACTTCAGGAGTGCTGAATGCAATGGCCGCACTCACTGGGCCGAAAGAAAACCCAGAGACCTCAGAGCAGCGTCAGGAACAAGAAATTGATGCTGAATTCCTCCGAAGAATGATCGAGAGGAAAGAAAAAGAGGCCGCGGAATAGGCGGCCAACATAAAACGAATGGCTCTTTTATTCCAAGACATGGCCGGGATGATGTTACAGCTGGAACCTCCAGCTGAAAACCCTCCGATTATCATTGAAGACGATAAAGGGGAGACATCGAACCCTCCTCCGGCTCTTTCAACAGTCAAGGAGGAGACCATCTCTAAGGCCGCTGTAACAACTCCAATTTTGTATACCAAAAATTTGCTTTAAAATAGTGTACAATTGGAGTATTGTTGTTCCTGGAAACAACTTAAATATTTAATTCCTTACAATAATTACAAGAAAGAGCTTGTAGCTCATTGGTAATATCTTGCATTGCTGAACCAAGCCACCAGAGTTCGAATCCCATACCCCACATTATTTTTAATATGGATTTTTTAAAAACCTTTAGAATACCAAGAGTTTACACGTGCATATCTCACAAAAACCCCACTACACCCAAAGATGTAACACTTGCAGAGGGTAGATGAACCGTCAGGGGAGATCCAGGTCACCGGAATCGGTCGGGAATCGGCCAACTCGGCCTTGACTCGGCCGACTCAGTGATCCGACCGAGTCACGGCCGAGTCACCCCCGATTCGGCAGATTCCGGCTAGGGTCACAACATGAAAGTTGTGTCTTTTGGTATTCCCTACGCACCTGCAAAGTTTCAGCCTCATACCACTTCCAGAGCTCTTTAAAACCCCCAATTACTCCACTTTTAATACATTTTTATTACATTTTATCATATTTTTATTTTTAACTTTTCATCTAGCCTAACCCTAGCCTAACCCTATAAATACCAACCCTACACACTACCCTCTCACCCCCCAAAATCTTGAGCCACTCTCTCAAAAGTTTCCACAAGAAGTGTGCTTCGAAATCGAGTTCCCGGCGAAGCTCTGACGGAATTCCGACGACGCGTTTTGGAGCAACCGGCGACGTAATCACCCCTCGGCCTTCCTCCCTAGTTCTCTTTACTCTTTAGAAGAGTTTAAACCTGTAAGTCCCACCTCTTCTACCTTCCTTTTCTTTAATGTAAAAATACGAATTTCTGGAACCCGACAGAAATCGGACAAACCGATTTCCGATTCGATTTTTCTTTAAAATTCCACTTGTCACCTAATACATATTATCTACCCATATGCATGTTGACTATTAATCACCCTTAAACCAATTTAATCACACTTTTCCACATGAAATGATAAGTTCTTTACAAAACCGTATTTCTTTCATTAAAATACCATGAAGTTCATTTTTCTTAATGTAATCAAGTACCTCACTCCTAAACATGTTTATTGTGATAACTAAACTTGTTTCAATCAATTTGAATGAAATTTCACACATGAAATGATAACGTTTACGAATACCGTATTCTTGCACTTTAATACCTTTAGGTTTAACATAGCTTATTTCACCTTTAAACTTCACCAAAACCTAATATAAGTCACGGGGTAATGACCTACCCTTACACACACTCAATATAACCCTAAATGATAAATATCAAAAATACAAAATACGAAATTACAGGACTTTTCACTAAAATACCATAACCTTTATAACCTTTAGTTAAATCTTTAAATTGTAAACTTTTCTAAATAAAATCTTATATAAAATGAAAGCACGATTGGTCATGGACATCGATCGTTTATCTAAACTGTCTTGTGGGTCTAGACAAGTGTGTCTAAGGCTAGTGGTTTTTAATTAGGCCCACGACTGTGGTTCCTTCCCACTTACCTGGCACTTATCTGGCCGCAATTGACGGTGAAAAGGTGATTTGAGGCTTCTAACGACTCATCGTTTAGACCCTAGAAATAGGCTAGTTGGCTTAGGAAACCCTATTAACTAAAATACGGAAACTATACTCTTTTGCAAATAAACATCCTATATTTATAAAACCATTTTCCTAAATGAAAAGTATTTATAAAACCTAAGCAAAGTGCCGCTACAACCCATCTTTGGGGAACTTGTTAGGGATAGTACGGTTCATCGTGCACCCGCAGGCTAGTAGTGCGAGATTCAGACCTCCGCAAGGAGCATTCGGTCTCGAAAGGTTTAAAATACGATATTTAAGGAACGTGAGACTTTTTGTAAATAAAATATTCATATAAAAGAAAATTATTTATGTGTTTAATTATATATAATTATCATTTAAACACCTATTTTGTTATAATATAAAGTTTCCACTTTTTCCTAAAATTCAAGATTAAAAGTTACATTAAAATACCACGAATTTCAAATAAACAATTAATTCTTCTATTAGGATATATTCACTAGAATAACACAAATAAAATTCACATTCATTATAATAATAAAGATGATTATTAAATACTTGAGGTATATTTTGAAAACTATACAAAAGTACTTTTTACATAAAACCCCCTCAAGTTTCACAAATTACAATAAGGCCCCTAACTAATATTGAACTTCAAATTATCTTTCTTTTAGTCTGACTCGGGTTGGAGTCTGACTAATTCTGACTTGAATATAATTCAAGTCAACCTATATTCAATCATATTCCAATACAAATTTGAATACAAGAATCCCTGAATCCAGTTAACAATATATTCATTTTGACTGAATCAAACCATGGATATTCCTCCATTATCCTGATATTCCATTTTCCTGACTATACAGTTACAACATGTTTACTGATATCATGGTTTTGGTCAGTCATCCAGTTTACATATTCCAATACTACAACACTGTTAAAACACTACGGGGTTTAAAGGGGTAGATTGGTACGGAAGGTGTTAAAGGTGGCACGAGGTGGTCAGATTAAGACACCTAACATGAATACTGTTGCTGTTGTACCGTGGCATAACGGTTCCTTGTACTCTCCATTTGCCCTGATCTCTAGCATATAGAGATCCCCCTCGTATACACTGGCATCCTTCTGTACCAAGCTACAAACAACGACATTAAACAATATTCCATAATATTCAACAACATAATCCTTTAGAAAATACTGCTACTCTGCCATTCTCATTCTTCTTTTCTTTGGGACTTACCGAGCGACCTGTTCGCTGACGACATTCTATTTCTTTCTTCTTTGAATGTCGTCAGGTGCGTTGGACCAAGTTGAGACCGAGTCCACAAGTGAAGATTTGGAGCAGTTCCAAGAAGACCCAGAACTCTAGATAATTGTACTTTGTTCTTTCCAGTATTTCCTTTTATTATTATGCCACTGTTTAGGCATTGCTTTTCCATTCCAGTTGTATTTTCATTTCATGCATTGTACAAAGAATGATATTAATAAAAGTTGTTGTTATTTCAATATCATTTGTCTCTTGTGATTATTTTATATTGCTTAGTTACGCTTAGCGTATGTACTTCTGAGTACATACGTAGCGGGCCTCGTCACGTCCACTTCGCCGTACACTGGGAAGCGGGGCGTGACAGCCGCTCTGGATGATTATATCGCTCAGCAAATACGAACTCATCATGCGAGCGAAACGGCCGGGCAGATCGTTAAGATTGGACGACCCTATCAAGGCCGGTATGACCAAATAAGGTACCTGCTGGGATATACGATCCCTAAATTCCTTGTATATAAGGAGACAGGCAATCTGCATCAGCACGTCACTCAGTTCAGGGCCTTATGCGGCAACACTGGAGGCGACGACAAACTGTTGCTTCGCCAGTTCGTTGGTAGCTTGTCAGAGACAGCATTTGAATGGTATTCGGAGATTCCCAACGACTACGTCAAAACCTTTGCAGAGATGGAGCTACTATTCACCCAGCGTTTCGCGAGTGCTAGTGAACGCACCCCAATAACGACATTGATCAATGTCAGGGTGAAGCCTGAAGAAACATGCGTCCAATATGCAATACGGTGGCGGAATTTATGGTCGAAGTGCGAGCAGCACATCGAAGAAGCGCCTGCGGAGGGCATGTTCGTGGGCACTCTTGACCCTCAAGCGACCATCTCCCAATTCATGATATTTTTCAAGCCGACTACTTTCCAGTCCTTGATTGATAAACTGGCCCAAATGGACCAGAAGGGCCATAGGCCTTCCTCTTCGAAGCCGGAGCCGTGGAATGAAAAAGGGAAAGGGAAAGCGACCTTCGTCGCCAATGCTCAACAGCTGCCCAGTGGTCCAAAATTAACTGATCGCATAGACGAGAGACGGCGATTCTATAATGAAAAAATAAAGCGCCCTTATTCGTTTCCCCGGGACAAAACGAGGAGATTGTTCGAGCTGGCGGTGTGTAACAGGCTCATTAATTTGTCGAATCCAAAACGCCCATTGCAACCTAGTGAGGCTAATAATCCCAATTATTGTCCCTATCACCAAACGATAGGCCATCCAATTGAAGATTGCTTCGTCTTTAAAGGCTGGATAGAAGACCAATACCAACATGGCAAGTTCGCACTGTCCGAGAATTGGAAAGTAAGCCATCCGCAGCCGCACGCTCTTAAAAGGACGGACACACCGGGGGCATCATGCTCTTTTGTAGAAGAAACTCTATGGGAGGTCGTTCTTTCAGTCAAAACAAAAAGAATGCTGAAGGATCTCCAAGCATGCCCGGCAATCAGGTGGAAAAATCCACTGGAACCCGACATCATCGAGGGAATACTGAAACCGCACCCAACTCCAAAAATTGGTAGTGATAGTCAAAGCACTCACACCCAGCCGTCAAAGTCTTCGAAAAAGAAGAAGAAGACCAAAAAGCCCGTGAAGCTTAATGACAAGCCCATGGACCTGCAAAAACATATCGACGCGCTGGAAGAATATAACCAGAAGGCGCGAACTCCAGTCACACTCCAAGAATTTCTCAGCCACGTCCTTAAGGACAGAGATGATGACAATGGAGAAGACTCGTCGGATGAATCTGAAGATTATGTGGCAAGCTGCCATATGATCTCTCACTCGTTAATAGATGGTGAAGAAGCTCCTGATGCAAGGAAACTGGGGGCAGGTCCTGAGCCGGAACTTCTAGGACCATCAGACGGAATGATTGATGCATTCCTAAACGAAGCTCTTTTGAAAAGCAAAGCTGATCGGGAGCGTGAGATAGCCATATTTGAAAAAGCCAAACACCGGCGACTAGACGAAACGGTCGAAACACTCCCACCAGATCAAAGTACATCCGCCGCAAATAAAAGCAGGTTCAAGACAAGGAAAAAGTTCGCCAAAGCCATATTGATAGGAATGAAGCTGCCACCCTCCGAAGGAAACACTCCTGATGAAGCGGATATATATCCTAGCTACTGTTTATATCATCGAAAGGTTACACACTCTACTGAAGAGTGCAATGCTTTTAAAAGATGGTGACAGGGATATGCCACTCATAGGCAACACTTCAAAAGGATGAAGCGTGAAGCTCGTCGACAGCGGAAAAGCGCGACAGATGAACGCAAAGGAACTGCCGGCAACTGTCATATAGTTGACTACGGGGGATCGCAAGTTCTCACCTTCGGGAGCGACTCTAACGAAGAAATGACTCTCGGCCCTCTCTTCAAAGAATTCACCTCGGGAAAAGAGGAAGAACCGAAGAGCTGTGAGAACATTCAGCTGCGCAATCGCACATTACCTGAAAAGAATCTCGGACCCGTGAACAAGGGGTCGAACAAAAAGGATAAGGGAAAAGAAAAGGTCCCTGAGGATATCATCCTCGATGACCAAGCCGTCGAAGAGCTGACAGCCAAGGATCCTCCTAAGAAAAGTAAGGTGGATTACAACGTTCTGGCGCACCTGAGGAAGATACCCTCACAGCTAAGCATTCTTGACGCCCTTCTGTTATCCAAAGAGGCGAGAGATTTTTTGATCAAGGCACTACAAGAGCCCAAGCAATTCCAAGCTTTTCTCGCCGAAGAAAAGATGAAGGACGAGCTAGAAGAAGTGCACACGGCCGATATCACTTTCGGTGATCAAGACCTCCTCCTCGGGACGTGTGAACATAACCGTCCCCTTTATGTCTCCGGATACTGTCATGATATGAAGATAGGCAAAATCCTGGTCGAAAATGGGTCCTCCGTCAACCTTCTCAATGTAAGAGTGTTGAAGGAAATCTGCATGAGCGTTCAGCACCTCGCTCATGATAAAATCACCATCTCCGGGTTTGACTCCCAGTCATCACGGATACTCGGGTCTGTGATATTGACATTACGCTTTGGGCTACTCGTTATGGACATTAAGTTCCATGCCATTGACGCAAAGACTTGCTACAACGCTTTGCTCGACAGACCTTGGTTACACGAGCACAACATCATCCCTTCTACACAACATCAGTGTATGAAGTATTTCAAGGATGGTCTCGAATATACCGTGACGGGGGAGTTGAACCCATTCTCCGTGAATGAAGTCCGAAAGTACGAAGATGCAAAATACTTCTTACCAGATTTCGAAGACACGGAAAGATGCCACAAGCTGAAGAACAAAGATATCACCACTATTCCAGTCTTCGGGAGTGACACTGAGGAGGAAGAAGAAATAGTTTATTCAGGGCCGTCCCAATGCTTCAAGCCGGGATCGTCCATCCCTATGATGATCTTCGGCAGCGACTCGGAAGATGAGGTCAATGCCGTATTTTCTATACGACCATCGATACAAGCCTTCGCTAGCGATAATCGGAGTTTGTAAATCGCCATGGTCCCGCAGGAGCATTAAAAAGAACTCGACGCACTTAATACATACAGTGTGGAAGAACTGCAGACATTCTACGTCCCTCCCAGACGAAGAGATGAAAATGCGATCCTCTTTTATCGATCAACGGAGACCAAAGTGGAAAAAGAAATATGGCATGGTGCCGATTCTACACTTGACAAGCTCCAACCCATCCGTCTGCCCAGATACTACACAGAAGGATTAAAAAGGCTGTTGAAGCGTCAAAGCATACCCTTCAAACAAACTGCTCGACAAGCACAGTTCTATAACAGGATCTGGAACGTTCCCGGACCTCAACGAAAGTTGCCCAACGGGAGAATGGAAACGATCGGGCTTGGATATGTTCAATCTAAGAGACGGGAATGATTCCATGACTGCTGCGTTATACATGACTTTGATGAAGAAGGAGATGTTCTGTTAAAAGACGCTAACCCTGAACCAAAATGAGGTCCCGCCATGAAAATGCCAAGTCCGTCATTTGAAGAACAGATGGACAAGCTGATAAGGGAAGCGAGTCAAAAGATCCAGGATGACCAAAGCCGCGAAATGGCCATTTACGAGAAAGCCAGGACGCAGTGCCTCCTTCAGCAGGCCACGGAGAATGACAATGCTCTTCGTCGCCAACCTGTCATACAAAGACCCGGCGCAGAGGCAAAAATAAACCAAAGAACGGAAAAAACGTTCGACAACGGCCAAGCGGGTCTAAAAAGCCACGCGATCAAGAATCGAGCAGCCGGGATCCGTCTCTTATAAAGAAGATGGGTCAAGCATATTTTTTTCCCCAAGACAAGACAAAGAAGATATTCGATCTTGTCATAAAACATCAGATGATGACACTCGGGGAGTCCTAGCATCCTGAGCAAGCAGACGAGGTCTTTCACCCAGACTATTGCTCCTATCACCGAGCAATAGGACATCCTCTCGAAGACTGCTTCACCTTCAAGAACTGAATCGAAGACCAATACTAACAAGGCAGGTTCGCTCTATCCGACAGTTTAAGGGTAAGTCCGCCACGGAAGCATGAATCAAAAGCCACTTATGCGATGAAAGTAGAACCAGATCAGCATCGTTCTTGGAAACGATCTCGTACCTGTCACGCGATAATGCTGTCAGAAAAAGAACCCGAGAATATGGATGGCCTTTCTTGGTGCTTCGAAAACAATGAAGATGAGTTGATCTCAGAATTTCCACCGGCGCCAAAAGAGTTGGAAGATGGAATACATACTACTGCAGATGACCTCAGAAAAATCGACTTGGGAATGGCAAACGACTCACGGCCGACGTTCGTCAGTGAACTGTTGTCTGAAGAAAAGGAGGCTACACTTAAAGACATGCTCATGCAGTATAAAAATTGCTTCGCATGGAACTATTCAGAGATGCCGGGACTCGATCCAGAGATTGCTGTCCACAAATTAGCGATTTCTCTAGACGTCAAACCAATCAAACAAGCACCGAGAAGAATGCGGCTCGACCTTGAGATGAGCATCAACGCCGAAGTCAAGAAGCTAATCGACTCCGGCTTCATCCAAGAGGTTCAGTATCCTGACTGGATCGCCAACATTGTCCCAGTAATGAAGAAAAATGGGACGGTGCGCATATGTGTGGACTTTCGGGATCTCAACAAAGCTTGCCCGAAGGACGACTTTCCAGTACCAATCACTGAGTTGATGATAGATAATACGTCCACTCATGAAGTTTTCTTCTTCATGGACGGCTCATCAGGATACAATCAGATAAAGAAGCATACCGCTTTCCGGACCCCTTTGGACATATTCTGCTATAAGGTGATGCCTTTTGGTCTAAAGAACGCTGGTGCCACCTATCAGAGGGCCATGACGAAGATCTTTGATGCCCTCATACATGAAATCGTCGAATGCTATATCTACGACCTCGTAGTTAAAAGAAAATCATACGAGGAACATTTAGAGCATCTGAAGATCTTGTTTCAGTGCCTTCGGAAATACAACTTGAAGATGAACCCTCTCAAATGCGCGTTCGGAGTTTCCTCGGGCAAATTCCTAGGATTCATCGTACGACATCGAGGTATCGAGATAGACCCGTCGAAGATCAAGGCGATCATTGAAATGCCTCCACTAAGAACTCTCAAGCAGCTGCGGTCTCTCCAAGGAAAGCTCGCGTATATCCGGCCATTCATAGCAAATCTTTCCGGCAAGTGCCGTCTTTACAGTCACCTAATGAAGAAAGGAACTCCGTTCGTCTAGGATCGCAAATGCCAAAGCGCACTGGATGAAATTAAGCAATACCTGCAGAATCCGCCGGTGCTAACCGCTCCGGTCAAGGGAAAGCCTCTCATTCTGTATACAACCGCCCTTGAGGGTTCTCTAGGCGCATTATGGGCATAAGAGAACGACCAAAGGAAGGAGAAAGCCCTCTACTATTTGAGTCGAGTTCTCTTAGGGGCAGAAAACAATTAATCCCCCATTGAAAAATACTGCCTGGTGTTGATCTTCGCGATAACGAAGCTCAGAAATTATGTGTTGGCACATGAGGTCCATCTTATATCAAAGGTGGATCCTCTCAAATATTTGATGTCAAAGGCTATATTAACGGGGCGGCTCGCTAAATGGGCCCTGCTCTTAATGGAATTCTCGGTGATATACCGACCTCTCAAAGCAGTGAAATGCCAGGCCATCGCCGACTTCCTCGCTGAGCATCCGATACCTGCCGACTCTCTCTTGAACTGCGAATTGCCAGATGAGCACGCATTTGACACGATCGACGGGGAGAGAAGAGAGAATGATATCCAATGGGAACTCTACTTCGATGGAGCATCTTTCATGAAGAAGTGAAAGCAAAGCACCCCCATAATTAAATTCGGGGTAGGCCTCATCTTCGTGACTCTATAAGGAGGGATAATGCGCTTTGCCTTCTCCTTAACAGAGCCGAGAACGAACAATGAAGCCGAATACGAAGCTTTGATAGCAGGTCTTGAGATCACTGTAGACATGGGAATCGAAAACCTCCTCATATACGGAGACTCCCAGCTGATCGTTAGCCAAGTAAATGGCGACTATCAAACGTACAAACCAGAGTTGGTAAAGTACGACGAGAGAGTGCAGCAACTGCTGACTCAAATTTCTTCCTACACCCTGAAAAACATACCGCGTGCGGAAAATAGTAAGGCGGATGCATTAGCAAAGCTCGCTAAAGAATTGGCCGACGAGAACCTCGATGACGTGAGGATCATTGTACAAAGCCGTCGGGTTCTTGCACCGGCAGAAATATCTCCGGAGTCGTCCGAAGAAAAGAGAGCTACCGAGCAAACGACCCTACAAATAAAAGACCAGGAAAAGGCAATGGATTGGAGAGAAGTCTTTATAGACTACTTCAAATCCCTTCGAACACCTGAAGATGCGTCGTCAAGACATCAGCTCATGAAACGAGCTCTATCCTTCGCCTTTGTCAATGATACTCTGTATAAGAGATCGTTTGACTCCCTGTGGCTAAGATGCCTGGGACCTGAAAAGGCAAGGAGAGTCGTCCAGGAAACTCACGACGGACTCTGCGGTTCTCACCAAGCCGGGCCGAAGATGAAACTAAAGATCAAAAGGATGGGCTACTATTGGCCCACGATGATCCAAGACTGCCTAGAATACACGAAGCAGTGCCACTCGTGCTAAATTCACGGGGATTTTATCCACCAGCATCCAAATCCACTATATCCAACGGTGGCTAGCTGGTCGTTCGAGATATGGGGAACTGACATAATCGGCCCCATCGAACCAGTATCGTCCAGAGGACATCTGTTCATACCGGTAACAACTGATTACTTCTCCAAGTGGGCAGAAACAGTACCACTAAGAGAAGTGAAGACGGAGAATATCCTCCATTTCTTCAAAACACACGTCATTTATTGGTTTGGCACTCCGCGACGGATTATCTCCGATAACGGGCCAGCCTATAGAAGCCACAAAATCAGCCGCTTCGCACAACAGCATAACATAGACTGGAGATACTCTTCAGTCTATAATCCCCGAGCTAACGGTCTAGCTGAGGCTTTCAACAAGACCTTGACGAAGATCGTGAAAAAGACAGTGTCTCGAAATAAGAAGGACTGGCACGAGAGACTGCATGAAGCTCTCTGGGCGTATCAAACTACATTCAAAACAGCCACGAACACAACGCCGTATGCATTGGTATTCGGCACAGAAGCGGTACTCCCTCTCGAGATAGAGTTACCCTCTCTACGAGTGGCGGTTCACTACGAGCTAACAGACGAAGAAAATGCTCACCTTCGGCTTGAGGAACTCGATGCCATTGATGAAACCCGGCTCATGGCGCAACAAAATCTGGAGGCTTATAAAGCAAAGATGACGCGCTCATACGAGAGATTAATTAGGCCGAGGACATTCTGCCAAGGCGAACTCGTGCTAGTGGTCAAGAGACCTATGATCCCCAATCGTGCCAAACAGGGAAAATTCGAGCTGAACTATGAAGGTCCGTACATCATAGACAAAGTTTACCAGGGTGGAGCTTATCTACTCATGGACATGCATGGTGAAAGACCTTTCAGGCCAATAAATGGTCGCTTCCTGAAAAATACTACGCCTAACGAGTCACGGCCTATGTCAACGATAGATGACGACGCCTATGTCCACTCGCTATCTTCCTAAGCCCAAACTCTATAAGTAGTAGCCGGCTTTCGGACCGAAACGTCCTTAAATTAACGATGGACCACTATGTCCTAAAACTGGCTGTTGACCGAAACGTCAATAAACTACTACGGACCGCAGCATCCTAAGGCTGACACAAAAAAAAGGAGAAAGAAAACGGTATGTCCATAAGCAAAATGGGCACGGATGAAAACCCGAAAGGGCTCCGTGAGTAAAAACAGCAGCGCTACCGGCGAGTTTTGTGAAAATCCGAAAGGGCGCAATCTCGTTAAAAGACACTTGCAAGGTCCTCTCGACCCTGTAAGGAGAAACCACCTGCGTGAGATCCTTACGACTCACAAGGGAGCAGCACACTTAGGGATCCCCACGATTCCTAAGAAGAAATTACAGTTGCGAGATCCTCACGACTCGTAAGGAGAACCCTCTTATGAGACCCTTACGGCTCATAAGATTCAAAAGCCTTAAACTAAAGGGATCTGAACCTGTTCTTAAGCCATCACAACCCATAGACTGCCCTACAAATGGTTCAGTATTGACCCTTGTATACAATCCACGGGCACGAATAAACATCTCCCTGACAAAGTCCCACCCGCGACTGGAGATATGCTCATATGGCAAACAACTCTTGTAAGTCCTCTCGACTTATAAGGAGAAAATACTCTTGTAAGATCCTTATGACTTATAAAAGACCATACACTTAAGACTCCTCACGATTCTTAAGGAGAAAACGCACTTACGAGATCCTCACGACTCGTAGGGAGAAATACCTTCATGAGACCTTTACAGCTCATGAAGTTAAAAGCCTTAGTCAACAGGATCCTAACCCTGTTCGCTAAGACACCTTTGTTCGACATCGACAGAGGCAAATGATTATTCGCTCCTGGCAATATCCCAGTTGTAGCGATGTTGATGCCTAAATCAGTATCAGATCCCAAATCCCAAATTCGCAATGAAAAGTCAACGAGCCACAAATGCATATGAAATAGCCGAAATGATGGGGCAACTTGCAACGAAATCAGCAAGTAAAAAAATGTATGCATATAAAATAGCCGAAATGATTAGGCAACTCACAATAAAAAGCAGCGAGTACATAAAACAAATAGCCGAAATGATTGGGCACCGCAAAAAATAGCCGAAATGATTGGGCAATCGCGATTTTCGCGATATAAAAGCTGAAATGATAGAGCATCGCGGAAAGAAAAATATATATAAAATGAAACTTTTTGCCCTATAGGTGAGATCACATCGATCCCTGTATACAATTCAGGAGCACTCCAGGCTCCATCCGAAAGAGAGCCAAGTCTCGACGGTTCACAAAGCATCCTGGAGATCATCTCGACATTCTTCTCATTACAACAGACGCAATATCAGCAAATCGGAGCCACGGCAAAGCTCCCAGTTTCATGACTCGACGATGCACAGACAACCGAGAGTCAACCCCTCCTGGTCCTGTGGAACACGGCTAATGTCAATCCTGACCCCGTGAGAAGCTTTCAGAGCGGATCCTGGTCCTTGCGGAACATGACTTATATCAATCCTGACCCCGTGGGAAGCATCCAGAGCAAATCTTGGTTTCGTGGAACACGGCTTATGTCAATCCTGACCCCGTGGGAAGCATCCAAAGCAAATCCTGGTTTCATGGAACACGGCTTATGTCAATCCTGACCCCGTGGGAAGCATCCAGAGCGGATCCTGGTCTTTGTGGAACACGGCTTATGTCAATCCTGACCCCGTGGGAAACGTCCAGAGCGGATCCTGGTCCTTGTGGAACACGGCTTATGTCAATCCTAACCCCATGGGAAGCATCCAGAGCAAATTCTGGTTTCGTGGAACACGACTTATGTCAATCCTGACCCCGTGGGAAGCATCCAGAGCAAATCCTGGTTTCTTGGAACATGGCTTATATCAATCCTGACCCGTGGGAAGTGTCCAGAGCGGATCCTGGTCCTTGTGGAACACGGATTATGTCAATCCTGACCCAGTGGGAAACATCCAGAGCAAATCCTGGTCCTGTGGAATATGGCTTATGTCAATCCTGACCCCGTGGGAAGCATCCAGAGCGGATCCTGGTCCTTGTGGAACACGACTTATGTCAATCCTGACACGTGGGAAACGTCCAGAGTGGATCCTGGTCCTTGTGGAACACGGCTTATGTCAATCCTGACCCCGTGGGATGCATCTAGAGCAAATCCTGGTTTCGTGGAACACGACTTATGTCAATCCTGACCCCGTGGGAAGCATCCCGAGCAAATTCTGGTTTCGTAGAACACGACTTATGTCAATCCTGACCTGTGGAAAGCGTCCATAGCGGATCCTGGTCCTTGTGGAACACGGCTTATATCAATCCTGACCCCGTGGGAAACATCCAGAGCAAATCTGGTCCTGTGGAACATGGCTTATGTCAATCCTGACCCCGTGGAAAGCGTCCAGAGCGGATCCTGGTCCTTGTGGAACACGGCTAATATCAATCCTGACCCTGTGGGAAGCATCCAGAGCAAATCCTGGTTTCGTGGAACACGGCTTATGTCAATCCTGACCCCGTGGGAAGCGTCCAGAGCGGATCCTAGTCCTTGTGGAACACGGCTTATGTCAATCCTGACCCCGTGGGAAACATCCAGAGCAAATTCTGGTCCTGTGGAACACGGCTTATGTTAATCCTGACCCCGTGGGAAGCGTCCAAAGCGGATCCTGATCCTTATGGAACACGGCTAATGTCAATCCTGACCCCGTGGGAAACGTCCAAAGCAAATCCTGGTCCCATAGAACATGGCTAAAGTCAATTTTGACCCCGTGGGAAATGGCCAGAGCAACCCCTAACCCCGCAAAATGCGGATAATGTCAACCTCGTCCATCACTTACGGGTCCTCATGACTCGTAAGGGAGAAAACTCTCTTGTGAGATCCTTACGACTCTCAAGAGAAAACGCACTTAGGGATCCTCACGATTCTTAAGGAGAAATTACACCTACGGGATCCTCTCGACCTGTAGGGAGAAAATTCTTTATGAGACCCTCACGGCTCATAAAGTTGAAAAGTCTTAGGTGGCAAATCCTAACCCTGTCTCCCAAGCCATCATTGCCTCATAGAGAGGTCAAGGTAGATTTTCTACAGGCCACACTCTCCGACAAGAAAGGAAACAATCACTTACAAGTCCTCTCGACTCGTAAGCAAGAAAAACTCTCTTGTGAGATTCTTACAACTCTCAAGAGAAGAACACACTTAGGAATCCTCATGATTCCTAAGGAGAAATTACACTTACGAGATCCTCACAATTCGTAAGGAGAAATACCTTTATGGGACCCTCACGGCTTATAAAGTTGGAAAGCCTTAGGAGGCAGATTTGAACCTGACTCCTAAACCATCACTGTCCTACAAGGAAATCAAAATAGATTATCCACAAAATGCATTTACTAAAAGGGACACATCATCATGAAGCAAAATTTGTCTTTTATTCATGAACCAAAATGAATACAAAGTACAATTTATGAAAGAATCAGATACTCTCATTCAGGAGTATGTACAAAAGAAGAATAAAAGAAAAATATACAATTCTTCAAGCCGGCGGACGATTTAATAGATTTTCCAGTTCATCCTTTTTCCGCTGGGTCTCGGCTTCATGATTCATTATCGCTAAGAGACGGGCCTCCGCTTGAGACTGTTGGGCCTGGTATGAGGCAAGCCGACTTTCAAGCCCCTTTTCGGTAACTTTATGAGAGCTTTATCAACGGCTACCACCTCTCTGATAGCTTCTTGAAGCACCCACCAAAGTTCATACGTCCGAGTGGTCTTGGCCGTAAGCTCAGCTTGAAGTTCCCCCAGCGCATTTGAAGCCAGCTTCCTCTCTAAAAATTTTCGGCTGAGTCTCTTCTCGTATGACAGCATATTCGCGGCGCACTGTTCAACCAGCCCCCGCAAGCTTGCCTTTGCAGCCACAACCTCTGAAGGAAGGCGTGTGCACTCAAGATCATGTAAACAGACCTCCACTAGACGCCAATCCTTGATCCAAAACACGCACAAGTTATTTTCTCTTTCTGGCAACAAGGAAAGTTCTCACGTTCGTACTTAAAGAAAATTCCTAGGGGGTCAAGTATAAAGCTCATGTATATAGAAGGGATGCACGTACGAATACACATCAAGCAGAAAAAGCCAACAGAGAACATTCAACGATTAATGATAAGAGAAAATACATTGATATTACTCTAAAGGAAAGATATTACCAAACAAGAGATCGAAAATACAAGGGTTAACAAAGCAAAACACAAAATTTTTCAGCTCCCTCTCCGCCTTCTCCAGCACGTCAAAACGATGGTTTTCGCGAGGAGTCGCTCCCCATCGGTTCGCGCCGTGCTCATCAGCGAAAGCGGACATGACGGCCCGTCGGGCCCTTATCTGACTCAGTATATGAACTGAATGATCCTTCAGAGCTTGAGTGATTAGACAACCCTCGTGAAAGCACTCGAGCTTGTCCTCCGCCGCGTCAAGGATCGTCGAAGTCATCTCCGCTGAATGAGGGGGTATATCGGCAAGCACAGATAGAAAGATCGTCCGAAGCCAAATGGAGCCCATGGGAAGAGGAGAGCCCCGACGAGTCAGAAGCTCATACATCACCGCGTCACATTGAGCGTCGGTGAGGAGGGGATCTGCCAGCCGCGCAGCGAAGCGACGGATTATCTCCTCAATGGGCACCTCCCATGGTGGCCGACGGGCGTGGGGACGATTGCAAGCCATAGCAACTGATCGGTTTCTTAAAGATGATCACCTTAAGGTATAAATGGGTTTCTCTGTGAGGAAAGGAAGAAAGGCATGGTTTAAGGTTATAAAGGGGAGCATTTAATGCTATGCACAAAAAATGTTATGCATGGTGAAACTATTCCCAAGGCCCAGAAAAAGGGGAGGGCATGGGAAATCAAAGAGATGATTCGTTGGAATCAGTGTAAGGAAATGAAACGACCCCATCAATAGAGCCCCACGTGCATAGCACGCGAGCACCGACCTTAATCCTTGTTGGAAATTAAAACAGCACCGCACGTGCGTAACATGTGAGTAGGCGCCAATGTGAGATTGAAATCCCCAATAGTGCCTCGCATGCCAAACACGTGGGCGTCAACAACAATATGACAAAATTTCATAAATAAGGAATGCAAACACAAAAGGGGGGAAAGGAAAGTTCTGTCATTCATACTCTGAAAAGTTCATACAAAAATAAAAGAAAATGTTTACAATGGTAAGACATCAAATCCAGAACATGGATTGAGAAATTCAAAAGTAAGGCCATCTAAAATGTTTCTGGCCTCTCTGACCATTCTCGTATGCTTCCTCTCACGCTCTCAAGCGTCGGGATCTTCACTAATGTCCTCCGTCCTTCGATAGGCAGCGATTATTGTCGCCTGTTGGAAAGTTTGATGCAGAATATCAACAAGATTGTCTCGCCTTTTCTTTGAGATTAGTCCCATCAGATACACTGAGTGTACCTTATCATCGGCATCATCCAATGCCTTAAGCGATATGCCTGCATAGAATAAAGGAAGTGCTTCCCAGATCGCGCTCACAATGAGCTTCAAAAGTGCGGAACGACGAGGAAGCAGTCGACCATTGTATTCATTAAAGCGACGCATGATTTCGGCGCACTGAGCGTTAGTGAACTCTTGATTTTGGCAGCGGCCCAATGCGCGAATGTCTCCATATGAAATAATTTCGTTAAGGTCATACAGATGAGCGGCTATAGCGTTTGAAAATCAAAATCAGTGAAAGTTCAGTGGACAGACTGATCCAGACATAGGAATTTGAACAACCCCTAATATCCGAATGGAGAAAAATAAGTGCCGGTTAAGAAACCCATTACAAACTCCGCGCAGATCAAGCAGAATATCTACTAAAATTTTGTTGTCAAGAACAGCTGAGGATAGGAAAATCCCAAGAAGTTTTTTTGTTAAAACTAAGTTCTCCGAAGGAATTAAATTCCTCTTGAACAGAGGAATTAAATTCCAAGAAAATTTTCAGAGCTAAGCTCTTTGGAATGGAATTAAATTTCAAAAGAAAATGGGTACCATCATCAACCCCCTTGGATCAGAGAAAAATGCCCAGCACCGGGGGCTTACTACCTAAAGATTGTGCGCTCTTAAAAGTTCAGAAAGCATGGGTTTTTTATTAAAGGGAAAAACCCTTGGTGTGGATTTAAAATCCAAAGAGAATTTTATAAAAAAAAAAGTTCCTCGGCCGTTCAAGATCCTTACCTGAAAAGGAAATCTTTTGTTGACAGAGTTAAACTCTGAAAATTTTTGGAACAGAGAACCGAGCTCTGAGAAAGAGAATTAAATTCTCAAGGCAAGAATAAGAAGGAAGAAGATGAAAGAGTGGAGGCGCTTCTGAAGAGACCCCTGCATTTATAGGATGTGATGGGAAACGGTTCATCTACCCCCTTCCCTAGGCAGATCCAACGGCCACAAAAGATGACAGCGTTGCACTCATGTGCAAACATGTGAGAACAACATTGTGGGGGAATTTGTTCCCTCATGGGAACTGAATAAAGCAGCAAAGAAATACACAAGAGAAGCATCACGTGTCCACACGTGATCGGGCATCACGTGGGGACACGCGACCTTCTATAGGCAAAGTTATAGGCACTGGGATACACAACTTCAAATGGGGTCACGTGCCCACACGTGATGGGCCTTTAAACCCACTGGAAAAGGTATAATAAAACAACATGGAAAAAACCCCAATAGGGCATCACGTGCCCACACGTGACCAAGGGTCACGTGTTGACATGTGATAATTCCTGAGCTCTTTAAAATAATAGAATTAAATTCTGGTTAAAATGTTTATCAGGGGGTCACGTGTCAAGATCTCTGAAATAATAGAATTAAATTCTAATTAAATGGTCAATCAGAAGGTCACGTGACAGGCTCTTAAGCCTTCTGAACTAATAGAATTAAATTCTAATTAAGAGGAAATCGAGAACCTTAACTGGAAAAATATTTCTCTAAATCTTTCCAAACAAAAAAGATTGTGCTCTGTAAAGTGGAGCACCGTTGGATTAAAAATCCAATGGTGATTAAAAATCACCAATTTATAAAAAGATTCTATACAAGGAAAGATTTCCCTGAAATTTACCAAGAATAACAGACATGATATCTTTTGGATTAAAAATCCAATGGTGAATAAAATTCCCTGAGTGATCTAAAAGATCGTGTTGGTTACAAAATCAATTGAAATCTTTCAATGAAAAGATTGACTAAACAAACTAATTCTTTTCTTTTCCTATAAATAGGAGCCAAGAAGAGAAGAGATGGATTTTTTTTTGAGAGAAATACAACAACAGAGAGAAAAAAGAAGAGAATTTAATTCTCCAGAGAAAAAGGAAGACTTCCTCAGAGAGAAACCATAGGTGAGAAAGGGAAAGAGACCATAAGCTCCACAAAATAAAAAGAGAATTTAATTATCAATTTAAGAGTTTAACTCTTCTGAATAAGAACTTAGTTCTTCCTTTGGTTGAAGATCTGCAAAAGCAGATCTCCCCACAAGTTGAGAATTTAATTCTCATCGGGGAGATTCTGCCATGCAGATCCAAAACTTAGAGGGAGAATGGAGTTTAGGGAATTTAATTCCTCAAAATACTTAGGAATTTAATTCCTCCAACCAGAAACAGGGTTTAACCCTTAAAACAAGAACTTAGTTCTTCTTCATGGTTGAAGCTCTGTAGAAGCATATCTCCCCACAAGTTGAGAATTTAATTCTCATCGGGGAGATTTTGCCATGTAGATCCAAAACTTAGAGGGAGAATTGGGTTTAAAGAATTTAATTCTTCCATATACATAGGAATTTAATTCCTCTAAATAAAATTAGGGTTTAACCCTACAAAAGAATTTAATTCTTAAACAAGGGATTTAACTCTCCATGCACGTAAAGTGATCAGTATCCAACCTGGTCACGTGGTAATACGTGACCCTCATCCTCAATGAGTAGAAAAGAACGATCAAGACTAGGTCACGTGACCCCATGTGACCCTTAAATAGACTCCTCAAAATGAGAAAGAAAAAGGTTGGAGGCAATGCCTCACGTGCTCACACGTGACCCTCAAAAATAAAATGCATAAAGCCAAAGGCAACACTGATTTAGGGCGCCTCACATGTCCCCACGTGACCCCTGACTAACACTTTTTTAAAAGGGCAAATGAGGGAAAACAGAGGTATTAATACCCAATACATGGGCACTATCACGTGCCCACACGTGATGATTACAAAGATTAAGTGTTTAACACTTATTGGCAGATTTTGATAGTAAAATAAAGGAAGTCTAACCTAATTCTCTGGCGCCTCACGTGACCCCACGCAACCGCCTCATTTTTAGTGTTTAACACTATTTTGAGTGTTCTGTCCCTAGTGTTTAACATTATTTTAAACGCATCACATGGGAACACGTGATCGTCAAATATGTGTTAGTGTTTAACACTATTTTCAAACCAGTCTTAGCCCAAAATCAGCTAAGTTTTCCTGAGACAAGATCTCCCCTTTGATTGAACCCCAACTACATTCTTTCAAACTTGATCATTTCATATGACATTCAAAGTAAAGCCCAGATCTATAATGAATGGTTAGTGCTCAGCCAAAGACAAAATGTTGTCAGAGCCCCAAACCTTTGCTTAGCATTGCTAAATAATGGGGGTCTGAACCCAGATAAATGTTCAACAGTCCAAACAAAGGTCCAACATTTTAAACCTAATTGGACTTAGTCCAAGTTGGCCATAAGTCCTCAATTCAGATTTAACTGAGCCCATGTGCTCATAATCTAATTAATTGATCTTAGTCCCAAATTGGACTACAGATTTCCCAATCAACTTTGGTTCAAGGGTACATCTCTTCACTTCTTTGATATTTGTCGTTGTAATCCTTCAACGTCTTCAGAGAGGTGACGGGTCCTGATAACCAATCATTCTATGGACTGTGTGGTCCTTAAACTCATGGACTATGACGTCCTTAAACTTATAGACTATGACGTCTTTAAACTACGGACTGTGGGGTCCTTAAGCCCATGGACTATGACGTCCTTAACCTCGGACTGTGGGGTCCTTTAAACCCATGGACTATGATGTCCTTAACTCGGACTGTGGGGTCCTTTAAACCCATGGACTATGATGTCCTTAACCTTGGACCGTAATGTTCTTAAACTAATGTTGGACCACGATGTCCTTAAACTGGTAATCGACCGCAATGTCCCTAAACTAAACAATAGAGCCCCAAATGCTCTTTTGTTGGATCTAAATGATCCTGTTAAGTTGATCTTAGTCTAAAATTAGACTAACGTATTCTTAACAAACGTTTAAGTTGATCTTAGTTTCAAATGAGACTAAAGTATCCTTAACCCAACCCTAAACCCAAATCTAAAAAAAATACGGATTTGGACTAATCCACGCCCTACGGACGACAACATAAATTAGTCTCCGTATACAATCCATGGGCAACCAAAAACAAAACAAACACACACGACACGAAGTGACCATCTGGAGAAGGAGAAAGTGGTTACCGCGATGCGGTAGCGTAATTAACTGCAGGGGCTTGCGCCTGCAGGGAAGAGCGTCCCCACAATCAAAAACCCCTCAAATGAGGGGGAATCTGACGAAGTCTGCTACATCGGCCGCATCCGTTTAAACCTTCGATATATGGTGTCATAAAACAACTTGGCATTTTCAGAGAGGTGGACGGATAGCACCAATTAGCATTTGCCCTCGAATTTCAGGCAAGACGGACCTACGCGGTTGCGTCTCTGTGTTTCGGAGGAGAACAACACCGATTTCTTGAATCGAGGTATTTTCCAAAGACATTGATTTTCTCGGAGTTGGTTGACTTGTTTCCGAGCCGAAGCATTGATCCGTCAGGGAGGTCATTGGTTGACTCTTGGTTGTCTGTGGACCGTAGAGTCTTGGAACTAGGGACTTTGTCGTGGCTCCGTTTGGTGATGTTGCGTCCGAATCCTGTTAGAATGAGGAGGATCACCGTTGCTGATTTTTAGGTTGTAGATATTGCCATTAAGATTTGGAACTAGGGACTTTGCCATGGCTCCGTTTCGTTGTGTCGCTTCCGTGCCCTGCTGGCATAAGAAGGAACGCGGTTGTTGGTCTTCTGGGATACAGATGTTGCTGTTGAGATCTGACTTTCCCTCTTGACAGGATCTGGTGGGGGACATGTGGTTCCCTTTTCGTTTATGCCCATGGATTGTATACAGGGTCAGTATGGACTCGCCTGTAGGGCAAAAAGTTTCATTCTTTCATTTTTTTATTTCTTTTGTTTTCTTTCTGCGACGCTCTATCATTTCAGCTTTTTATATCGCGAAAATCGCGATTGCCCAATCATTTCGGTTATTTTTCACGGTGCCCAATCATTTTGGCTATTTTTTTTACTCGCTGCTTTTTATTTCGAGTCGCCCAATCATTTCGGCTATTTTTGTATGCATATATATTTTTACTTGCTGATTTTGTTGCAAGTTGCCCCATCATTTCGGCTATTTCATATGCATTTTTGGCTCGCTGATTTTTTATCGCGAGTATGGAATTTGGAATCTGGTGCCAATATCAGCATCAGTATCACTGCAACTAGAATATTGCCAGGAGCGAATCATTATTTGCTGTGAAAGGACTTGGAATTTGATTTCGATTCAAGCATCAGCATCGCTACAACTGGGACATTGCCAGGAGCGAATCATCATTTTCCTTTATCGATTTAAACAAATATGGCTTAGCAAACAGGGTTAGAATCCTGTCGACTATGGCTTTTGACTTCATGAGCCGTAAGGGTCTCATAAAGGTGTTTCTCCCTACGAGTCGTGAGGATCTCGTAGGTGCGTTTTCTCCTTAAGAATCGTGAGGATTCTTAAGAATGTGTTCTCTTATAAGTCGTAAGGATCTCACAAGAGTGTTTTCTACTTGCAAGTCGAGAGGACCTATAAGTGTTTGTTCACTGTGTGCGCATATCCCTAGTCGCTAGTGGGACTTTGTTAGGGAAATTTTTATTCGTGCCCGTGGATTGTATACAAGGGTCAATATTGAACCGCTTGTAGGGCAAAATCAGGATGTATGATGGCTTAAGAACAGGTTCAGATCCCTGTAACTTAAGGCTTTTGAATCCTATGAGCCGTGAGGGTCTCATAGGGGAATTCTCCTTACGAGTCATGAGGATCTTGTGAGTGTGTTTTCTTCTTAGGAATCGTGGGGATTCCTAAGTGTGTTGCTCCCTTGTGAGTCGTAAGGATCTCAGTCAGGTATTTTTCTCCTCACAGGGTTGTGAGGACCTTGCAAGTGTCTTTTAACGAGATTGTGCCATTTCGGGTTTTCACAAACTCGCCGGTAGTTCTGCTATTTTTACTCACGGCGCCCTTTCGGGTTTTCATCCGTGCCCATTTGGCTTGTGGACATACCGTTTTTTTACGAGTCTACACCCTTTCGGGTTTTCACAAACATCGCCGGTAGTCCTGCTGTTTTTACTCATGGCGTCCTTTCAGGTTTTCATCCGTGCCCATTTGGCTTATGGACATACCTTTTTTTTGTCAGCCTTGGGATGCTGCGGTCCGTAGTAGTTTATAGACGTCTCGGTCAATTGCAAGTTTTAGGACATTGCGGTCCATCGTTAGTTTAGGGACATTTCGGTCCGAAGACATTTTCGAGGCGAGGTTTCGTCGATTACTACTTATAGAGTTCAGGCTTGGGAAGATAGCGAGCGGACATAGGCATCGTCATCTATCATTAACCTAGGCCATAACTTGTCAGGCGTAGTATTTCTTTAGGAACCGACCGTTTATCGGCCTGAAGGGTCTTTCGCCATGCATATCCATGAGCAGGTATGCCCCACCTTGGTAGACTTTGTCTATGATGTACGGGCCCTCGTAATTCGGCTCGAATTTCCCCCGTTTGGCACGATTGTGGACCATAGGTCTCTTGACCACTAGCACGAGTTCGCCTTGGCGGAATGTTCTCGGCCTAGTCAATCTCTCGTATGAGCGCGTCATTTTTTCTTTATAAGCTCCCAAGTTTTGTTGCGCCATGAGCAGGGTTTCATCAAGGGCATCAAGCTCCTCAAGCCGAAAATGAGCATTCTCTTCGTCTGTTAGCTCGTAGTGAACTGCCACTCGCAGAGAGGGTAGCTCTATCTCTAAGGGAAGTATGCTTCAGTGCCGAATACCAATGCATACGACGTTGTATTTGTGGCCGTTTTGAACGCAGTTTGATACGCCCAGAAAGCTTCATGCAGTCTCTCGTGCCAGTCCTTCCTATTTCGAGACACCATCTTCTTTATGATCTTCGTCAAGGTCTTGTTGAAAGCCTCAGCTAGACCATTAGCTCGAGGATTATAGACCGAAGAGTATCTCCAGTCTATATTATGCTGTTGTGCGAAGCGGCTGATTTTATGGCTTCTGTAAGCCGACCCGTTATCAAAGATAATCCGTCGCGGAGTGCCGAACCGATAGATGATGTGCGTCTTGAAGAAATGGAGGATATTCTCCGTCTTCACTTCTCTCAGCGGTATCACTTCTGCCCACTTAGAGAATCAATCGGTTGTCGCTAATATGAATCGATGTCCTCTGGATGATGCTGGTTCGATGGGTCCGATTATGTCAGTTCCCCACAACTCGAACGGCCAGCTAGACACCGTTGGATGTAGCGGATTTGGATGTTGGTGGATAAAGTCCCCGTGAATTTGGCACGAGAGGCACTGCTTCGCGTATTCGAGGCAATCTTGGATCATTTTGGGCCAATAGTAACCCATCTTTTTGATATTCAGTTTCATCTTCGGCCCGGCTTGGTGAGAACCGCAGAGTCCGTCGTGAGTTTCTTGGACGACTCTCCTTGCTTCTTCAGGTCCCAGGCATCTTAGCCATAAAGAGTCGAACGATCTCTTATACAGAGTATCATTGACGAAGGTGAAAGACAGGGCTCGTTTCATGAGCTGATGTCTTGAGGACGCATCTTCAGGTGTTCGACGGAATTTGAAGTAGTCTATAAAGACTTCTTTCCAATCCTTGACCTTTCCCTGGTCCTCTATTTGTAGGGCTATTTGCTCAGTCACTCCCTTTTCTTCAGACGACTCCGGAGATATTTCTGTCGGTGCGAGAACTCGACGGTTTTGCACAACGATCCTTACGTCATCGAGGTTCTTGTCAGCCAGTTCTTTAGCGAGCTTGGCTAATGCATCCGCCTTGCTATTTTCCGCACGCGGTATGCTCTCCAGGGCATAGGAAGGGATTTGAGTCAGCAATTGTTGCACTCTCTCACCGTACTTTACCAACTCTGGTTTGCACGTTTGATAGTCGCCATTTACTTGACTAACGACCAGTTGGGAGTCTCCGTATATGAGGAGGTTTTCGATCCCCATGTCGACAGCGATCTCGAGACCTGCTATCAAAGCTTCATATTCGGCTTCATTGTTTTTCCTCGGCTCTGTCAAGGAAAAGGCAAAGCACATTATCCCTCCTTGTAGAGTCACGAAGATGAGGCCTATCCCAGATTTGATTATGGGGGTGCCGTTCTCTCACTTCTTCATGGAAGATGCCCCGTTGAAGTAGAGTTCCCATCGGGTATCACTCCTTTCTTTCTCCCCGTCGATCGTGTCAAACGCACTCTCGTCTGGCAGCTTACAATTTAAAGGTGAATCAGCAGGTATCGGATGCTCAGCAAGGAAGTCGGCGATGGCCTGGCCTTTCACTGCCTTGAGCGGTCGGTATGTCACCGAGAATTCCATTAAGAGTAGGGCCCATTTAGCTAGCCGTCCCGTTAGTATGGCTCTTGACATCAAATACTTGAGAGGATCGACTTTCGATACAAGATGGACCTCATGCGCCAACGCATAGTGCCTGAGCTTCATTATCGCAAAGATCAACGCCAGGCAGTGTTTTTCAATGGGAGGGTAATTGTTTTCTGCCCCCAGAAGAACTCGACTCAAATAGTAGAGGGCTCTCTCCTTCCCTTGGTCATTCTCCTGTGCTTATAGCGCGCCTAAGGAACCCTCAAGGGTTGTGTACAGAATGAGGGCCTTTCCTTTGACCGGACCGGTCAGTACCGGCGGATTCTGCAGGTATTTCTTGATTTCGTCCAGTACATTTTGGCATTTGCAATCCCAGACGAAAGGGGCCCCCTTCTTCATCAAGTGACTATAGGGACGGCATTTGCCGGAAAGATTGGCTATGAACCGCCGAATACACGCGAGCTTCCCTTGAAGAGACTGCAGTTGCTTGAGAGTTCTTGGCGGGGACATTTCCATGATCGCCTTGATCTTCGACGGGTCTATTTCGATGCCTCGGTGTCGTATGATGAATCCCAGGAATTTGCCTGAGGAAACTCCGAATGCGCATTTGAGAGGGTTCATTTTCAAGTTGTATTTCCGAAGACGTTGGAACACTATTTTTAGATGCTCCCAATGCTCCTCGTGCGATTTGCTTTTTACCACAAGGTCGTCGATATAGCATTCGACGACTTCATGTATGACGTCATCGAAAATCTTCGTCATGGCCCTCTGATAGGCAGCGCCGGCGTTCTTCAAACCGAAAGACATCACTTTGTAACAGAATATGCCCAGAGGAGTCCGAAAAGCGGTATGTTTCTGGCCTTCGGGATGCATCTTTATTTGATTGTACCGTGATGAGCCGTCCATGAAGGAGAAGACATCGTGAGTGGACGTGTTGTCTATCATTAGCTCGGTGACCAGTACAGGAAAGTCATCCTTCGGACATGCTTTGTTAAGGTCCCGAAAGTCTACGCAGATGCGTACTGTCCCATTTTTCTTCATCGCTGGGATGATGTTGGCAATCCAGTCAGGGTACTGCCGGAGTCGATTAGATTCTTGATCTCGGCGTTGATACTCATTTCAAGTTCAAGCCGCATTCTTCTTGGCGCTTGTTTGATTGGCTTGATGTCCGGAGAAATCGCCAATTTATGGACGGCTATTTCTGGATCTAATTCTGGCATCTCGGAATAGTTCCATGCGAAACCGTCTTTATACTGCATGAGCACATCTTTGAGCGTAGCCACCTTTTTTTCAGACAACAGCTCACTGACGAACGTCGGCCGTGGGTCGTTTGTCATTCCCAAGTCGATTTTTCTGAGGTTATATACAGTAGTGTGTATCCCATCTTCCAGTTCATTTGGTGTCGGTGGAAACTCTGAGATCACTTCGTCATCATTATTTTCAAAGCACCAGGAGAGGTCATCCATATTCTTGAGCACTCATTCTTTTGTCAGTGTTATTACGTGACAGGTGCGAGATCGCTTTCAAGACCGACGTTGATCCGGCTCTACTCTCGCTGCATATGGGGCTTTCAGTTCATGCTTCTGTGGCGGGGTTACCCTCCAACTGCTGGATAAAGAGAACCTGCCTTACTGATACTGGTCTTCTACCCAGTCTTTGAATGTGAAGCAATCTTCGAGAGGATGTCCTATCGCTCGGTGACAGGAGCAATAATCCGGGTGAGAGACCTTGTCTGCTTGTTCAGAGTGCTTTGACTCCGGGAGTGTCATCATCTGATATTTTATGACAAGATCGAATATCTTCCTTGTCTTGTCTTGGGGAAAAGAATATGCTCGATGCATCTTCTTTATAAAAGACGGATCCCGGCTGCTCATTTTTCGATCGCGTGACTTCTCGGACCCGCTTTGTTGCTGTCGAACGTTTTTTCCGTTCTTCAGTTTGTTTTTTGCTTTCGCGTCGAGTCTTCTTTGTGACGGGCTGGCGATGAAGGGCGTCATCATTTTTCGTAGCCTGCTGAAGGAGGCGCTGCATTCAGGCTTTCTCATAGATGGCCATTTCACGGCTATGATCATTCCGGACATTTTGACCCGCTTCCCTTATTAGCTTATCCATCTGTTCTTCGAACGACAGACTTGACACTTTCATGGCGAGACATCGTTTTGGTTCAGGGTTAGCGTCTTCTAACAGAGCATCTCTTTCTTCATCAAAATCATGTATAACGTAGCAGCCATGGAATCGCTCCCGTTTCTTGGATTGAACATATCTGAGGCCGATCGTTTCCATTCTTCTATTGGGCAATTTTCGCTGAGTTCCGGGGACGTTCCAGATCCTGTTGTAGAACTGAGCTTGTCGAGCAGTCTGTTTGAAGGGTACGCCTTGGCGCCTCAACAGCCTTTTTAATCCTTCTGTGTAGTATCTGGGCAGACGGATGGGCTGGAGCCTGTCAAGCGTAGAATCAGCACCATGCCGGATCTCTTTCTCCACTTTGGTTTCCGTGGATCGATAAAAGAGGATCGCATTTTCATCTTTTCGTCTGGGAGGGACGTAAAACGTTTGCAATTATTGCACACTATAGATATCAAGTGCGTCGAGCTCTTTGTAGTGCTGCCGCGGAACCATAGCGATTTGTAAACTTTGATCATCTCCAATAAAGGCTTGCACTGATGGACGAGCCGAGAATACTGCGTTGACCTCGTCTTCAGAGTCACTGCCAATGACCAGAATAGGGGTGGATGGCCCCGGCTTGTTGCATTGAGGTGGCCCTGAATAGACCGTTTCCTCCTCCTCTTCGGTATAGCTCCCAACGACCGGGATAGTGGTGATAGCTTTCTGCTTATTCTCCGGCTTATGGCACCTTTCCGTATCTTCAAAGTCTGGCAAGAAGTATTTTTCGTCCTCGTATTTGCGGACTTCATTCACGGAGAATGGGTTCAGCTCCCCTGTCACAGTATACTCGAGACCATCCTTGAAATACTTCATACACTGATGTTTTGTAGAAGGGATGATGTTGTACTCGTATAACCAAGGCCTGCCGAGCAAAGCGTTGTAGCAAGTCTTGGCGTCAATGACGTGAAACTTGATGTTAGTGACGAGCAGCCCAAAGCGTAATGTCGGAATTACAGACCCGAGCGTCCGTGATGACTGGGAGTCGAATCCGGAGATAGTGATTTTATCCCGAGCGAGGTGTTGAACGCTCATGCATATCTCCTTCAACACCCTTACATTGAGAAGGTTGACGGAGGACCCATTGTCGACCAGGATTTTGCCTATCTTGATGTCATGACAATATCCGGTGACATACAAGGGACGGTTATGCTCGCATGTCCCGAGGTGGAGATCTTCGTCGCTGAAGGTGATGTCGGCTGTGTGAACTTCTTCCAGCTCGTACTTCATCTTTTCTTCGGCAAGGAAAGCTTGAAACTGGTCAGGTTCTTATAGTGCCTTGATCAGAGAATCTCTCGCCTCTTTAGATAGCAGGAGGGCATCGAGAATGCTTAGCTGCGAGGGTATTTACCTCAGGTGTGCCAGAACATTGTAATCCACCTTGTTTTTCTTGGGCGGGTCCTTGGCTGCCAACTCCTCGACGAGTCGGTCATTGAGGGCGATATCTTCAGGGACTTTTTCTTTCCCCTTATCTTTTTTGTTCGATCCCTTGTTTGTGGGTCCGACATTCTTTTCGGGTAACGTGCGATTACGCAGCTGAATGTTCTCACAGGTCTTCACCTCTTCTGTTTCGGAGGTGGATTCCTTAAAGAGAGTGCCAGGGGATATTTCTTCGTCAGAATCGCTCCCGAAGGTGAAGACTTGCAATTCCCTAGAATTAACCATGTGACAATCGCCGGCAGTTCTTTTGCGCTCCTCTGTCGTGCTTCTCTGCTCTCGACGAGTTTTGCGCTTCATCCGCTTAAAATGCTGTCGATGAGCAACGTATCCCTTCCACTAATTTTTAAAGGCCATGCATTCCTCGGTAGGGTGTGTGATCCTCCGATGGTATAACCAGTAGTTTGGATGTGCATCTAGTTTGTCAGGGAACATATTTTCTGAAGTGTCTTCTTTGAAAGGCGGCAATTTCATTTCCACCGACAGGGCTTTGGCGAATAGTTTTCTTGTCTTGAACCTGCTTTTGCTGGTGGCGGATGTGGTTTGATCCGGTGGGAGTGTTTTTACCCTTTTGTCCAGTCGCCGGCGTTTGGCTTTTTCGAGTATGGCCAGTTCGCGCTCTCGATCAGCTTTGCTTTTCTGATGGGCTTCATTCAGGAATACGTCAATCATCCCGTCTGACGGTCCTAGGAGTTCCGGTTCGGGATCTGCCCCCAGTTTCTCTACATCTGGAGTTTCTTCACCGTTTATTAACGAGTGAGAGATCACGTGGCAGCTTGCCACATAATCCTCAGATTCATTTGATGAGTCTTCTCCCTCATCTTCATCGCCATATCCAATTTCAAGGATATGGTTGAGGAACTCTTGGAGTGTGACCGGAATTCGTGCCTTCTGGTTATATTCTTCCATCGCGTCAATATGTTTTTGCAGGTCCGTGCGCTTATCATTAGGCTTCACGGGCTTTTTGGTCTTCTTCTTCTTCTTTGAAGACTTTGACGGCTGGGCATGGGCGTTTTGACTATCATCACCAACTTTCAGCGTTGGGCGCGGCTTCAGCATCCCCTCAATAATCTCGGGTTCCAGCAGACTTTTCCACCTGATCGCTGGACATGCTTGGAGATCCTTCAGCATTCTTTTCATTTTGGCTGAAAGAGCGACCTCCCATGGAGCTTCTTCTATAAAAGAGCACGATACCCCCGGCGTGTCCACCTTTTTAGGAGCGTGCGGCTGAGGCAGGCTTACTTTCCAATTCTGGGACAGTGCGAATTTACCTTGTTGGTATTGGTCCTCAATCCAGCCTTTGAAGACGAAGCAATCTTCGATCGGATGGCCTACTGCCCTGTGGTAGGAGCAGTAATTAGGATTGTTGGCCTCACCGGGTTGCAATGGGTGGTTCGGATCCGGCAAGGTGATGAGCCTGTTGCGCACTGCCAACTCGAACAGTCTCCTCGTTTTATCCCGGAGGAACGAATAAGGACGTCCCAGTCTCTCCTCGAGGGATTGGCGTGAACGCACGTTGTTTTGGCGAAAAACCGGGTTTAAGTTGCTCGGTTGTTGTTGAGTATTGGCGACAAAGGTCGCTTTCCCTTTACCCTTTTCGTTCCGTGGTTCTGTCTTTGAAAAGGAAGGCTTATGACCCATCTGGTCCATTTGGGCCAGCTTATCAATCAAAGTCTGAAAGGTAGTCGGCTTGAAAAACATCATAAACTGAGATATGGTCGCTTGCGGATCGAGGGTACCTACGAACATGCCTACTGCAGGTGCTTCTTCGATGCGCTGCTCGCACTTTGACAATAGATTTTGCCATCTTATCGCGTACAGGACCCATGTCTTGCCCGGCTTCACTCTGGCATTAATTAATGCTGTGATTGGGGTGCGTTTGCTAGCGCTCACGAAACGTTGGGTGAACAGCAATTCCATCTCCGTAAAAGTTTTAACGGAGTCGTTGGGCAGCTCTGAATACCACTCTAAGGTCGTTTCCGCCAAGCTGCCGACGAACTAACGAAGTAACAATTTGTTGTCACCTCCAGTATTGCCGCAGAGAGCCCTGAACTGAGCGACATGTTGATAGGGATTTTCTGTCCCCTTGTATATGTGAAACTTAGGAATCGTGTATCCTGGTGGATACTTAATCTGATCGTACCATCCTGGATATGGTCGCCCAGTTCTGACGACTTGGTCGTTTGCTTCATTCGCTTGATGAGCTCGTATTTGTTGAGCTATATAATCATCGAGCATGGCTTTGGAGATGGTCTCCTCCTTGGCTGCTGACAGAGACGACAGAGGATTTGATGTCTATCCTCTATCATCTTCAATTATTACTGGAGGATCTTCGGCTGGAGGGTCCGGCTGGATCATCATGCCCACCATATCTTGGAATAGGAGGGCCATTTGTTTTATGTTGGCCGCTTGTTCCGCAGCCTCTTTGTCCTTCTTCTCAAGCATTCTTCGAAGGAATTCAGCATCTGTTTCCTGCTCACGACGCTGCTCCGATGATATCTCCGGGCTTGCTTTTGGTCCTGTGAGTGCGGCCATAGCTGTTAGCATCTCTTGGAGCTTTTGTTGTTGTTGCTCCTGAGCCTTAGTCTCTGATCGCGTAAGCGGTCGATGACCTATGGAGATACGGCTATCCTCTTTTCCGGATGCCATATAGACGGTATGCACCATCATGCCCCCAGACTTAGGGCGTTTAGGCTCAGTGCACTTGACATTTGTCGCAGACACGGGGATCTTCTCCGGCCTTCTCTTTTTATGGACTGGTGACGTTGAGGGGGCCGTTGCAGCGGGCACCCAGGTAGACGACACCTTCTGTAGTACAACAGAGTGGTCCTTCTCTTGCCGAACATTTACCTTCTTCAGTCGGCGAGAGTAATCTTGATCAATCACCGAGTCTTGGACTTGACGCCAGACCTTGTAAATTTTAGAGGACAGCCGCTGAGGGGGTTGCTCCAGCTTCACCTTTGTAACATTCTCCATAGGTGGAGGAGATCTTTTCAGCACAGCAGTCGGAGAGTTCTTGCGGACCCCTCCTGAGTGGTTCAAAACTGTTCCCAGTTGGAACAGCAGCATCAACTTCCACAGTTGGAGCTGGCGGCGTAAATCTAGAGGGTGAACTGCCCCCAGCTTTCCTCACTCGGCGCCAGTGGCGACGTCGAGCATGTCGTGTGGCCGGGATCACCTCCATTTTTGGATGAGCTTCCTCTTGCCCCTTACTTTGAGGAGAGATTGTTATTGGCGCTAGCCTGTCGAAGACTGATGTCCGTTGAGAAGAGATAGTCAGTCTTGCCAAGGCTGACTTTCGAACGGGAGCTGAAACGGCCAGTCTTGCAAAGACTGACTCCTTAGCAGGGAAACCTCTCTGACGACTTCAGGGGTAGGAATGGCTATCCGCTTCGGGATAACCTCTTCAGGAATTGTGGTCTTCTTCATGGGCCCATCTGAGCTTCGGCCCAGTCTGTTGAAAACTTAGGCAATGGACTTGGACGACCCATTGAGAGGGGCCGTAGTAATTGCAAGCCGATTAAAGACTACTTCTTTGAAGTTTCTTGCGATGGTATAAGAGCGCTGAAGCTTGTTGGCGGGATCATGGTCCCGAAGAATAGCCCAGTGGTGACTTGGGTCACTTGTTCCACCAGCACTGTGAAAAAGGAGGCCGCTTGGGGCCCGTAAGTCACTCCTCCGGACAGGACGGAGTGAGAGTTGCAGTTGGAGTTAGTGCAGTTTGAGGCCATTAATCTTCTGTTTTCTGCACAGAGCAAGACACCAAATCTTAGTACATCGAATGCAGGGGCAACCATATCAAACCGCGATTCATTCGCGAACACGACATACGAAATGTGGAGTAGAAAGAGGAAAAGGTCCCACCGGACGTGCTAGAATCCGTTCTCCGCCGAATACAGAGACACGACCGCGTAGATTCGTCTTGCCTGAATTTGGGGTAGATACTATTTGGTTTTATCCGTCCACCTCTCCGAAGATGCCAAGTTGATTTATGGCACTGTATATCGAAGGTTTAGACGGATGCGGCCGTTGTAGCAGACTTCGTCAGATTCCCCCTCGTTTGAGGGGTTTTTGATTATGGGGACGCTCTTCCCCGCAGGCGCAAGCCCCTGCAGTTAATTACGCTACCGCATCGCGGTAACCACTTTCTCCTTCTCCAGATGGTCACTTCATGTCGTGTGTGTTTGTTTTATTTTTGGTTGCCCGTGGATTGTATACGGAGACTAATTTATGTTGTCGCCCGTAGGGCGTGGATTAGTCTAAATCCGTATTTTCTTAGATTTGGATTTTGGGTTGGGTTTAAGGATCGTTAATCTCATTTGAGACTAAGATCAACTTAAACGTTTGTTAAAGATACGTTAGTCTACTTTTAAACTAAGATCAACTTAACCATTTGTTAAGGATACGTTAGTATAATTTTAAACTAAGATCAACTTAACCATTTGTTAAGGATACGTTAGTCTAATTTCAGACTAAGATCTACTTAACAGGATCATTTAGATCCAACAAAAGAACATTTAGGCTCGATTGTTTTAGTTTAGGGACATTGCGGTCCAAAAGTTTAAGGACATCATAGTCCGTAAAGTTTAAGAACATCATAGTCCAGTTTAAAGACGTCATAGTCTGTAAAGTTTAAAGACATCATAGTCTATGAGTTTAAGGATCCCACAGTCCGTAGTAGTTTAGAGACATCATAGTCTGTAAAGTTTAAGGACATCATAGTCCATGAGTTTAAGGACCCCACAGTCCGTGAAATGTCTGGTTGTCGGGACCTGTCACCTCTCTGAAGACGTTGAAGGATTACAACGACAAATATCAGAGGAGTGAAGAGATGTACCCTTGAACCAATATTGGTTGGGAGATCTGTAGTCCAATTTGGGACTAAGATAAAAAATTTGTGAGCATATGGGCTCAATTAATCTGAATCAGGGATCAGTGGCCAACTTGGGCTCAGCCCATTCAGTTAAAATGTTGAACATTTAACAATATTGAGTATTGGTTTGGGCCCTGACAATCCTTTTGTCTTTTATTGAGTGCTGGGCACTCATCATAGCTCTGGGGCTTTGTTATTTAAAGAACAATTTATGTTCTCTTAGCGCACACGTGAGGAGCACGTGGCTCGCTTGGCGCTATGCGCCAGATAATGAGAGCAGTGCGCTTCTGTCAAGTAGCGCACACCTGAAGAGCACGTGGCGCGCTTGGCGCTATGCGCCAGATAATGAGCGCAGCGCGCTTCTGTCAAGTAGCGCACACGTGAGGAGCATGTGGCGCGCTTGGCGCTGTGCGCCAGACAATGAGCGCATTGCGCTTCTTTAAATTTAGAGCGCTGAAGCTCTTTTTAGGCAGCTTTGCGCCCTGAGAATTAAACTCTCTTTCTTATAAGAGACTTTGTCTAATGGATCTAAGAACAAAATTCTTATCTTTTATAAGAGATGTTTCAATCTCTTATGTTTTTGGTGAAAGATTTTGCCTTTATGGATCTATGATCCTAAGAGAATTGAATTATTCTCCCCCATTTTATAATGAGATATTATAATCTCTGAAAGAAAATTTGTCTTATAGATCTATGATCTGAAGAAGATTAAGTTCTTCCCCTTATTTTTTTTATGATGAGTTACTTTGATCTCTGTTGTGAAAGACTTTGGCTTCATAGATCTATAATCTTAGAAAAATAAGTAAATTCTTCTTTTAATAAAAGGTGATTTCGTCTCTCTGTTCTTGTTTACCTTGAAGAAAATTTTCTTCTTCTGAGAGCTTGCTCTTTGTCTTTGAAATTTCTCAAAGTTTATGGGGGGGGGGGGGGTTCCTCTATATGAGACTTGAAGTCTTGGTGCCTTTATATAGGGCAAGCTGATTTGTTGAATCAGTTAAGGAAATCTTTCCTTTAATTGATTTGGGGATGTTTCCTCCGTTGGATTTTTGATCCAAGGGCTTCTGATTTACAGAAGGCAATTTTCTTGTTTTTAACAAGATTGGGAAATTTTTTCCCATACAGAATTTATTCTGTATCTTGGTGATTTTAATCACCATTGGATCTTTGATCCAACGGTACTCTGATTTACAGAGCACAATTTTTCCTGTTTGGAAAGATTCTGAGGAATGTTTCTTTAACAGAATTTTATTCTGGTCAACTGATGATTTTTAATCATGTTCGTTGGATCTTTGATACAACGTTTGGGAATATTTAGTTCCAGCGCTAGCGCTCTCGTGCTTTGCACATGGTGCGCTACTTAGAGTGCAGTGCACTTAGCGCTAGCGCTTACGTGCTTTGCACGTTGTGCGCTGCTTAGAGTGCAACGCTCTTAGCGCTAGCGCTCACATGCTTTGCACGTGGTGCACTGCAGCTCTCTTAGCGCTAGCGCTCATGTGCTTTGTGCTGCCTCAGAGTCTTTGACTCTCAGCGCTGGCGCTGTTATGAAGCGCTGCTTCATTTCAAAATTTGAAATTTGAACAGAGCTTTGCTCTGATTGGGTTAAACAATCATCTATTAGCCTTTTCTATCTAATCTTAACCTAAGCTTGTTTGTGTTTAACTACTTAAGATCAGTGCAAAGAAACTCTTTGTTCCCTTCATCTCTCAAGTTTCTCTCTCTCTTTCTCTCTAAAGTTCCTCTGATCCTTGCTGATCTCCAAAGAACCCTAAAACTAGCTCCTAGGCTTTTCTCATTTTAATCTTCCAAGAAAGCCTCATTCATGTGAAACAACACCTTTCATGCCAAGGAAGCCAAACATCTTCTGAAACTGCTGAAATAAGACAAGAAATCTTTCCTATATCAAAGCATAACAACCCGTTTAAGTGGAAAAGATCTAATTTTTCATGTATTTGAAAACCCTAACTTGAGCCAAACTTTCTAACCTTACACCTGTTATAACATTCAAGAGGAGGAAGAAGGACCGTTTGGCGTCATTTTGGACTTTTACTATGACCCAAACAGTTCTAAACCAACCCAAATATAATATTCCTTTAAGAGATGCCCGATAAAACTAGCCGGGTGGAGTGTTTTGAACAACTTATGACTTTCGCGGGTGATATATAGAATTACGTGTTTTTCGGGGTGATGTCTGGACATATTTTTGGGGTGGGATATTAAAAACCCCAAATTCTATTGGTTGCGAACTACTAGCATGCAATTGGTTTTCTTTATACATAGCAGTTGCCCATTTTATCAAATAAAAAGAATATTTGATACTAATAGTACAAGCTATTTTTTCAATCTGAGCTTCATATAATTAGATCTAACAATATCATCTAATTAAAGAATCTCTTTATACATGTCAGTGAATTTGACTTTTTACATATTGGTTGTGTTACCCAAGCAATTAACATGCGGTTTTGTTTCTTTTTTGAACAGTGGAGAGCAATTTAATTTGTTAGTGATGATACTCAATAACGGTAATTCCTTAGATCATAACACGTGGCGGATGACGTGTCACGGGCGTAAGCCAGTTAGGCCTCTGAGGGCCACGGAGGGGGAACAAGGGTGCTACAGTGGGGGCTTCCCTTGAACCCCATCTCCGAGATTGCACCCCACTCCTTGCCCCTGAGCACTTCAGCAGCCACGCCAACTGTCCCTTTGCTCTACTCCGAGCTATCACAGGCCCGAGCTTCCTCGGCCATCCGGCTCGCCTCCGATCCTTCCTTTGAGATGAGCTTCCTCGCCCTCCCGGCTCGCCTCCGAGCCATCCTCCGGCCTGAGGAGTCTCCCGACCTTCGGTGCCCTTCCAGACCACCCACAGCTAACCTCCGAGCTGTCACAAAATTAGCCTTCTCGGCCCCCTCAGCTCGTCTCCGGAATTTAGCAGAACCAGGACACCTCGGCCTCCCGCTCGTCCTCGAGCTTCCCGCTGAGCTCATCCTCCTCGGTCTCATCCTGACCGACCCGCAGCGCTCATCGCAGGTGCTTCCGCCTCGCCTCCACGAATCTCGACATGCGCGAGATATCCGCTGCTCACGATCCCGCGTTCCACGCCATCACGATCCCCATTAACGAGCCTTTCTCGCCATTAATGGGAGATCCCGCCCATCACGCGGGCATGACGTCGGGGGCGTAACGGCCGGCGTGATTCTCGCACCTGCCTACCTGCTGCCACCGCTATATAAACCCCTCCTTCAGACGGTTCAAGTAAGTCATTTTCCACTCACTAGGCCGTTACTCTGCTCGGATTTCCTGTCTAACTTTATCGTCGGAGGGTTCTCAGTGGTACAACCACCCCGGTACTTCCTTGCAGGTAACTCGGCCCCAACAATCTCAAACCCATTGAGATCCACACACTTCAGGAGCTATCCTCCAACTCAAATCTTGGCCGTCCATCATTGCCAACAGCAGATCAACGGAAGGTAACATCTTGACGCGATACGGCACGCGTCAGCTGGGACCGTCTGTGGGAACCTTGATTCCACTAAGACAAAGTTCATCTTCTGATCTCAACCCAATGGCGAGCGGTCACCACGACGATCCAAGCACTAGCCTCCTCCTCCACAACAGAGGTGCGGACAAATCTCCTCCCCCGAACGCCATCAACGCCCTAGCCGCCTGATTGATCGTTTGGATTGTGTTTTGAAATGTTATCACAACCAAAGAATTTATAGCCGCAATCAATAACGGTATCGATGTAGCTCGTTAATGAGAACGGATCGTCCACTGAGATGCGATGATTTATTCGATCTTGTTTTAGATGAATTGAAAGAAAATAAAATTCAAGAAAGAGTTTCAAGATGTATTAGATGAAGTATTTTCAAGAAATATCAAGAAAAGAGTTCAAGAATTAATAATCATTAAAATGTCCTAAATCAATTTGAATTATCAAGAAAGTGTAGAATAGCTTGCTAGGAATCGATAGGAATTTGTAGCAATGATAAATACTAAAAATTATTAATCTTATCTATTGATGAATTATAGCTTAGATCGATGGTGATGAATGAAGATTAGGGATCTATTGAAGAAAGGGTTTCTTCTTCACTATCCCTTGTCTTTTCATTGATCATCACTCAATTCTAGCCTTTAGCAAAGAGAATCATCAATCATTTAATCCCTAATTTGCAATGAAATTATCAAGAATGGTGATCTCGCTCCAAATTAGGTCATCAACAATTCTTTTTCCTAAAGTTTATAATTCACATAAGACTTAAGATTTAGTTTAGGATTTCATCATCATTTGATCTACCAAATTCCTTGATTCCTTAGCACGCGGAGATTTACTCACACATTATGAAAGTAAAAGAATCAAGAATTAGAAATTTCATAACGCAAGAATTTAAAGAAAGCGAGAATTAACAATGGATCACCTTTATTAAATCTTCTTCAAATTTACATCTCTCAATTCGAGGCTACAAGACTAGCTCTCGATCGCTCTATTGAAAAGAGAATTTGTCGTCGATTTTTGCTTGGCTCGATCGCCGTGAGACGTGGATCGATTGCGGATCTCTTGCTTTTGATGACGATCGGCGTTGCGATAAAGGATCTTCAAAGTCGTCGCTTGATAATGCTCTCAATTGATTCTTGGATCTTGAATTGATTTGGATTTGGGTTTGGATGAAGCTTTGTCATTAAGATTCAACAACTCAACCACTCAACAACCTTTTAACATTAGTCCTAGATCTCCTTTTATAGCCTTTAATCAAGCTTCTCTCATAAGCTAGGTTGTTATAAGGGTACTTCTAGAATAAGCTAGGTAGTTATGAAGCTTGATCAACAAGCTAGGTTGTTGTAGAGAAGTTTCCAGAAGAAGCTTGTTACAATGGAGCGTCTCAAGTACGCTAGGAGGTTACGAGGAAACTTCTGGAGAGATTTCGACGTCGGTGCCCCCAACTCGGCCGCGGATCCACGGCGGATCGGACTGAATCGGCCGCGGATCCACGACCATATGATGAGATCTCTGCATGGTATTTCTTGTGGCTTCTGGTGTATGTCTTTAGGTATTCTTTTGATATCTGGAATCTTATAATGTTTGCTTGGTTGCTGCCAGTATTTGAATCTTTGGTTTTTCTATATTATATCGGCAGATTTCTGATTCCTGTTATTTGACCTGAATAATCTGATACAAGATCTTAATAAAGAATATGAGAGATACATAATATTATGCGCGAAATATTAACACACAATTTCCTCATAAGACATTGATTATATATATAACACGTGGTATTTGATATTTTCCAGATGAACTGGTAATATGTGCTATATTTATAACAACTATCTTCAAATGATTAGAATGAGTAAGGAAATTGTCGTGTTGAGAATGCAATATTTTCGACTGAACAAATTCCCCCAAATTTGATTTTGATCGTCTCGAGCAAACTTCTTTTATTTAAGAGAAGGAGAAAATGTAAAGAAAGAGAAAAAACTAACTAGCACACTTTCATAGGCAACACGATTGCACTGAGCATGTGCAACAAGTCTTTAAACCTCTAGGTGTCTCTAGTAGGAGGAGTTTTGTCTCCTGAGAGTTTTCAGTAGATTGCACTCACAAAATCCCATAATAAAAGGAAGACAGCGAAAGTTACATATAAAGATAAGAATTATAAAAGAAAGAACTTGAAAATCAGAGTTTTCAACTACACTAGCTTTTTGGTTGCTATGAGCCCTATCTTAATAGTCATGAAAAGATATTAGAAACCACATCCTCCCTCAATAAAATATCGTCTTTATTCTTCATTCTTATCTTTCTTCCAAACACCGATCATATACCCCTACGTATGTGTAAAATACATACCTACACTCGGAGAATTCAATTCAAGCTATCATACTCTTGTCCATCTACCTCAGTACTTTTTAGTCGGTGAATATTTTAAATGGAAATGCTCACACATTCTTCATGCGACCGTTAATACTTCTTGAGGTACTAACCGACCGATTACTAAATGTGCTTGCAGATTAGGCGTAAGTAGCAATTTTCTCGTCTTGCAACACCTAAGCCTTAGCAGTAACTCCCAAACCAATTGGTCTAAGGCACTAGGTGATGAATCATCCTCGCTATATTTTTTTTATGCCACCTTGGTGATTACAAAACAGTGTTCATTTTTCTTCACCATTTTATATTTTTATACTTCATTTATTATTTTCTTCGTATTTTGGCTTTTAGACAAGAGCATTTCAAGGTATCCTCTACTATCCCGAGTTTCAAGACGTGTGTAAGTGCATATAGTTGGGTATCAATATTCAAGTGTTTGGCTTCCAGAATAGGAACTATTTTTCAGACTTATTTTTATTCTCAGATTAGTGAATTCCTTCATCTTACTAACTCTTGGGACAACGGCTCATAACTACTTATTACTAGTTCTGTTTAAGTAAACATCTAAATTTCTTATTTTTCTTAAAATTTTCCAATCTTTTAAATGTAATTTTTCACTTTCTAACCTTTCATTATAAATTTTTTTAAGTTTTGAGCTTATGCAAAGTATAATGCAAAGTGATGCGTAAATAAGCACAAATCTCCCCCAAACCTGTTTACAGCAGTGTCCTCACTGTTGTCATCTGTTAAATTTCACAAACATGTAGGCTTGGGAGGAAAAGTTATTGATGGGGGCAAGAATAAGTGAAAGTGAAAATCCTCCCCCAAACTTATTTTTTTGTATATGTGCAATTTTGCATATTTTTTTTAATACAATTTTGACTCACTTCCATTCTAAAGATGAGACAATATTACCGAAATATGGAGGTGAGGTGGAGGAAGATTAGTCATTATAAAGCGGCTCCTGTAAAAACAGGAGTTCCTCCGAGGGGTCAGTGGAAAAAACGGTTTTAATTTATGCCCATTTACTTTGAAAATTGTACCGTTTTTTCTATCTTCGACTTCAACTGCCCCGTGCGGGTAAACATACCGCACAATAAATGGTCCTTTCCATCGAGATCGTAGCTTACCCGCATGAAGATGGAGACGGGAATCGTAAAGAAGGACTTGTTGACCAGGTGTAAAAAAGTTTTTCTCAAAATATTATTATCGTGAAATACCTTAGTCCGATTTTTTACTATCACCGCATTATCATAAGCTTCATCGCGGAGTTCGCTTAGCTCGTTTAATTGCAGCTTCCGAAAGTTGCAGGCTTGATTTAAATCGAAGCTAAGTTCTTTAATAGCCCACATTGCTTTATGTTCAATCTTGACTGGAAGGTGGCAAGCCTTTCCAAACACTAGACGATAAGGAGACATACCAAGATCGGTCTTATATGCAGTACGGAATGCCCAAAGAGCATCCGTCAATTTGGTTGACCGGTCTTTTCGATTTTTAGAAACAGTTTTCTCCAAAATTAATTTGATCTGCTTGTTGGAAATCTCAGCTTGCCCGCTCGTTTGGGGATGATAGGGTGTGGAAAGTTTGTGGTTGATTGCATATTTCCGCATCAAAGTCTCGAACGACCGATTATAGAAATGCATCCCGTTATCGCTAATGATAGCGCGTGGGTGTCCGAATCGTGAAAAGATATTTTCTTTTAAGAACTTAATGACAACCTTTTTGCCATTTGTGCGACATGGAATAGCTTCAACCCAATTTGAGACGTAACCAACTGCTAACAAGATTTACAAATTTCCAAAAGAGTTGGGAAAATGATCCAAAAAATCAATACCTCAAACATCGAAAAATTCAACCACCAAGATCGGTTGAAGTGGAATCTCATTTCTTTTAGAAATCCGACCCGTGTGTTGACATTATGGACATGTTTTGCAATGATCAAATGCATTTTTGAATAGTGTAGGCCAGTAAAAACCGCATTGCAAAATCTTCTCCGCCGTCTTTCGTGGACCAAAGTGATCTCCACATGCCTGATCATGACAGAAGGACAAAACACTCTTGAATTCTTCATTAGGGACACATCTGCGAATGATTTGGTCAGGACAATACTTAAACAAATAGGGTTCATCCCAGTAAAAGTATTTTACTTGGATAGAAATCGATGTCTGTCCTGTGTTGACCATTTGCTGGGAATAAGTCCCGTTGCAAGATAATTCACAATATCTCCGAACCAAGGTTCGCCGGATACGTTCAAGAGTTGTTCTTCTGGAAAAGAATCATTAATTGGTAAGGTCACAGTTGGTGAAGAAGAAGAAATGCGCGAAATACAGCCGGCTACTACATTTTCACATCCTTTCTTATCTCGTATAACAAGATCAAATTTTTGTAATAGAAGGATCCAACGTATTAACCTACTTTTAGCATCCTTCTTCGATAAAAGATATTTCAAGGCAGAGTGATCAGTGTATACAACAAATGGTGAGCCAATCAAGTAAGGCCTAAATTTTTCTAATGAAAATACAACTGCCAATAGTTCTTTTTCGGTGGTTGTATAATTAATTTGAGTATTATTCAAGGTCTTACTTGCATAATAAATCGTGTGTGGCATCTTATCAATGTGCAGTCTTATGCATCACACATTAGCTCAAACGGGTGGTTCCAATCAGGAGTTGATAGAACGGGGGCTGTAGTGAGGGAATTCTTAAGCGAGTCAAATGCAGCCTCACAATCCGAATCAAAGTGAAATGTTGTGTCCTTGGCCAAGAGAAGTGTTAAGGGTCTAGCAATTTTGCTAAAATCCTTAATGAATCTCCGATAAAAGCCTGCATGACTAAGGAAGGATCGTACATCTTTGACGTATTTGGGATGAGGATGGTTATGAATGACATCTATTTTAGCTCTGTCAACCTCAATACCTTTTCGTGAAATGACATGTCCAAGCACGATACCTTCTTGGACCATGAAATGGCACTTTTCCGAATTCAAAGTTAAGTACTTCTCTTTACAATGAGTAAGAACTGCGTCAAGATGAGATAGACAGTCAACAAAAAAATCTCCGAATATCGAGAAATCGTCCATGAAAATCTCCAGAAAATTCTCGACCATGTCCGAGAATATCCCCATCATACACCGCTGAAATGTAGCGGGAGTATTGCCTAATCCAAAGGGCATGCGTTTATAAGCAAAAGTACCGAAAGGACAAGTAAATGTGGTTTTATCTTGATCCTTTTCGGCAATAGGGGCCTGGTTATAGCCAGAGTATCCGTCCATGAAACAATAAAATTCATGTTCAGCTAAGCGTTCCAACATCTGGTCAATAAAAGGTAGAGGAAAGTGGTCTTTCCTTGTTGCGGCATTGAGTTTTCTGTAATCAATACATACACGCCACCCAGTTTAAGTGCGTGTTTGGATCAACTCATTAGCCTCATTGGTTACGACCGTGATGCCAGATTTCTTAGGGTCTACATGAATAGGACTTACCCATTGACTATCAGAGATTGGGTAAATGATACCACTGTCAAGGCATTTGACGATTTCTTTCTTTACCGCCTCCTTCATGACGGGATTTAACAGTTTTTGTGGTTCTCGGGTTGGCTTGGCTTCATCCATCAGATGTATATGATGTTCCACAATCAAGGGACTAATCCTTTTGATGTCAGCCATCGTCCAACCAAATGCTTGCCTATTAGATCTCAAAACCGTCAAAAGGGCGTTCTCTTGCTCTGAGGCTAGAGAAGCGGATATGATCACATTTAAAGACTCATTCTCACATAAATATGCATATTTAAGATGAGAAGGTAGTAATTTAAGATCTAATGTCGACGGAGAGACAATAGAAGGTGGGGTAAGTGAATGACATTCAGATTCTTGAAAAAGCTCATAGCCTGCAAAGGATACAGACTCGGAAAGTGATGAGTCAAAAGGTTCAGACTCAGGAGTGGACTCGTCAAAGGTGTCCTCATTATCATACTGTGCAAGATCAAACAATGATGTGCTAATGTCATCGAGATTATCAAAGCAAAGTTCATCAGCCTTGCAGCTTTCGGGAGCTATCTCGTGGACAGAACAGACATCAAGAATATGAGCAGAGGGTTCAGACGGCTGACTTCCAATCTTATAAATATTAAGCTCAATTATTATTTTCCCAAAGGATAAGTTCATGGAACCGTTTCGACAATTAATGACAGCATTGAAAGTGGCTAGGAAGGGTTGACCAAGAATCACCGGAATTTGGTTCCGAGGGTTCGCTACAGGTTGTGTATCAAGAACAATGTAGTCCACAGGGAATATAAATTCCCCGACTTTTATTAACATATCTTAAAGTTCACCCCTAGGTTTGGTGATTGATCGGTCTGCCATTTAGAGAGTACAATGAGCTGGTTTCAACTCTCCAATCCCTAACTGCTCATAGACAGAGTATGGAAGCAGGTTAACACTTGCGCCAAGGTCAAGTAAAGCACGGTTAATGTTTTTACCCCCAATAGAAATCGAGATTTTGGACAGCCAGGGTCCTTACGTTTGGCAATTGTGGGGTAAAAGCTGTGCTAACATTATTTGTCATGAAGATCTTTTTGGGCACTTGAGTCTTCCTCTTCCTAGTGCACAAGTCCTTAAGAATTTTCGCATAAGCCGGGACTTGTTGTATAGCATCTAGGAGAGGGATGTTGATGTTAACCTGTTTAAATAGTTCCATAATCTTCTCCATATGCGGACTCGTTTTGTTTTCCCTTAACCTATTCGGATAAGGAGCTTTAGCAATAAGAGCTGGATCCGACATTGGAGAAGGCAGTGTGGGTAGAACAAATCCCAGAATTGAGGTGGGGATTGAGTGTGGTGGACTAGAAGAGTGTGCTCAGGGTTCGAGCCTTGAGGAAAATGGAGAATAGGCTCGCAAGAAGGTGGTATAGGGTCAGAAGTGGAAGTGGATGTGGAAGTGGAAGTGGAAGCCGGGGTGTCATTGATAGATTCATCATTATTATCAATCTGTTCACCGACTTGATTATTCAGCACTCTTCCAAATCTCAACGTTGTGATGGCATTCACATTGTAGTGTTGTGAATGCCCAGGATTCGGTAGGGGTTGAGATGGAAATTTCCCTTTCTCTCTAGCACTCTGTTCGGCATTTATTCGTGCAATTTGTGCTTCTATCGATTTAATACTCTTACTGTGGGAGGCGGAGTCCTTCTTTATATTATCGACAGAAGACTTTATATCAGCCGAAACTTGCATGAAATTGTTTAGAAGCAAATTTATGGTTTGTTCGAGTGAAGAAGAGTTATTGGTACCGGTCAATTGCAAAGAATTATTATATGGTACAGAAGTGTTGACCGGATTTTGAAAATTTTGTGGTTGAAAGAGGTGCTGACTTAGTTGTAGTGATTGCTGTTGTTGTCGAGGGACTCTTTGGAAATTATTTTGGTTTGGAACCGTGTTTTGAGTTTGGTGTTGGTTCCAAGCAAAATTAGGGTGATTCCTCTTACCATGATTATAAGTGGAAGAATAAGGATCGTTTCTAGGTCTTTGCTGGAAAGCAGCATTAGTGTGCTCTTGACCTTGAAACGGAGAATTCAAAGGATATTCTTCCGTCAAATGTGATAGATCAGAATAGCATCCATAAGCAGTTTTAGGGAGTGTCATCTGGTTTAGGGAGATGCTAATAAAAATTTGTGTTCCATCGCTTCAAGTTTCTTTTGCATAGCTGCCATTTCAGTTTTGACTCCTATGGAAACATCCAGTTGATGGATACCACCTCTAGAGGATGATTGACTAACACTCTCCCATTGCAAAGTTTTTTCAGCGAAATCTTTTAAAAATTTCCAAGCTTCACCATCATCTTTAGACATGAAATTGCCTTGACACATGGATTCAAGCAACTGCTTCGTTGCTGGATTAATGCCCTCATATATGATTCGACAGAGATCCCATCTATGGATTCCGTGATGAGGACATTGGACTAACAGATCCTTGAATCGTTCAAAACATTTCCAAATTTGTTCATTGGAAAGCTGGGTAAATAGATTGATTTCGCTACGGACATGGGCGGTCTTATGATTGGGATAAAATTTCTTAAGGAATGCTGTGACGAATTCATCCCAGTTTGAAATAGAGTGTGCGGCTGTGTTATAAAGCCACTTCTCGGCTAAATCGCACAAAGTGAACGGGAGAAGACGTAGACGCATAACATCCACAGAAAGTTGTGAAGTGCCCATCATAGCATATACGTTTTCAAATTTGGTAATATAAATTTATGCGTATTCAGACTCGAGCCCGTGAAATTTAGGTAAAAGATTGATGTATTGTGGTTTGATTTCAAAGTTATCATCGTTGGCTGGTGGAATGGAAAGACAGGTGAGAAGAAGACCTCGAATAGGGTAGCATCTCTCCTGGAGAGAGATGCGAGGTGGGTTCTGCGCACCTGCGGGCGGTGGCAGAGTGGTGTTAAAGTTTGATGGAAAGCCGTCCATCACGGGGGATGTGGTGGGTGATGAAAAAGAAGATGTAGAATTATCGATTTCGGAGTCGATAGGGGAAACGCGGACAAGACGGGCACTAGAATCCCGTGTCCAGCCGAGCATGCACTAAACGGTTTAGCACAAGTGGCAGCGTTTGTGATAATTAGAGAAAAGTGTTTGTTTTGAAAAAGAAGGATTTAGAAAAATCATACAAAAATGCACAAGCAACCCTAGATCTAATGGTCACCTAGGTCAAGTCTCTAGACCGCTCCTAGACTTTTAGAAGACAAATCGCAGGATAAATCCTCTACTGCCTTTTTATCCCTTCTGTGGCCAGGTAAGTGGCAGGTAAGTGGGAAGTTCTCCGCTACGTAAGTAACGGGCCTAATTAAGTAACCACTTGCCTTAAACACACTTGCCTTAGACACCACAAAAGAAATGTTGATAAGCAATAGATTATCCACGACCTCCTTCTGTCCTAATTGAGCGCAACGGTCCTTAGAGTCTTGTTTAGATATTTTTAGTTAATGAAGGGTGATGCGGATGCTCGTTTTGTAATTTGCGGGGCTTAGGAAGGGTAATGAAATCTCCACCTAATCTGAATTTGGTCTTTACCCCTTAATTTCCGTATTAAAATATGCACAAACAACCAATATCAAAATACGCAACAAATTTTTTTCTTTTTAGCGGCGCTGCGAATTTTTGCAAAGAAATTTGAAGAAATTTGTTATTGGACAAGAGTAGGGAAGAGATAAGAAAGTATAGAAGATACCACAGAGAACTGAAGTCTTGAAGCTTCAAGAAAGCCGCGGATCCGCCGCCAAAACCTGAATAATGCCGCGGTTCCGCGATTGAATGAAGAGTTCTTTGAATGAGATTTTGTACTGCTGCTCCTATTGCTCCTCTGTCCTAGCTGAAATGATCTGAATATTTTTCTCCTTGCTGCAGAGATTATACATTTCCTTGCGAAATTCACACACTAATCGTTAAGCGCTTGATGCGATTTTAATTCAAATTTTTGATGGAATAATAAATTTTCAACTCAAATTTCAAGAACGAACAAATTACGCACGCATCTCCGGCAACGGCGCCATTTGATTGATCGTATGGATTGTGTTTTGAAATGTTATCACAACCAAAGAATTTATAGCCGCAATCAATAACGGTGTCGATGTAGCTCGTAAATGTGAACGGATCGTCCACTGAGATACGAGGATTTATTTGATCTTATTTTAGATGAATTGAAAGAAAATAAAATTCAAGAAAGAGTTTCAAGATGTATTAGATGAAGTATTTTCAAGAAACATCAAGAAAAGAGTTCAAGAATTAATAATCACGAAAATGTCCTAAATCAATTTGAATTATCAAGAAAGTGTAGAATAGCTTGCCAGGAATCGATAGGAATTTGTAGCAATGATGAATACTAAAAATTACTAATTTTATCTATTGATGAATTATAGCTTAGATCGATGGTGATGAATAAAGATTAGGGATCTATTGAAGAAACTAGGGTTTCTCCTTCACTATCCCTTATCTTTTCATTGATCATCATTCAATTCCAGCCTTTAACAAAGAGAATCATTAATCATTTAATCCCTAATTTGCAATGAAATTATCAAGAATGGTGATCTCGCTCTAAATTAGGTCATCGACAATTCTTTTTCCTAAAATTCATAATTCTCATAAGACTTATGATTTAGTTTAGGATTTCATCATCATTTGATCTACCAAGTTCCTTGATTCTTTAGCACGCGGAGATTTACTCACATATTATGAAAGTAAAAGAATCAAGAATTAGAAATTTCATAACGCAAGAATTTAAAGAAAGCGAGAATTAACAATTGATCACCTTTATTAAATCTTCTTCAAATTTACATCTCTCAATTCGAGATTACAAGACTAGCTCTCGATCGCTCCATTGAAAAGAGAATTTGTCATCGATTTTTGCTTGGCTCGATCGCCGTAAGATGTGGATCGGTTGCGGATTTCTTGCTCTTGACGACGATCGGCGTTGCGATAAAGGATCTTCAAATTCGTTGCTTGATAATGCTCTCAATTGATTTTTGGATCTTGAATTGATTTGGATTTGGGTTTGGATGAAACTTTGTCACTAAGATTCAACAACTCAACAACCTTTTAACATTAGCCCTAAATCCCCTTTTATAGCCTTTAATCAAGCTTCTCTCATAAGCTAGATTGTTACAAGAATACTTCTAGAATAAACTAGGTAGTTATGAATCTTGATCAACAAGTTAGGTTGTTGTAGAGAAGTTTCCAGAAGAAACTTGTTACAATGGAGCGTCTCAAGTACGCTAGGAGGTTACGAGGAAGCTTCTGGAGAGATTTCGACGTCGGTGCCCCCAACTCGGCCGCGGATCCACGGCGGATCGGGCTGAATCAGCCGCGGATCCGCGGCCATATGATGAGATCTCTGCATGATATTTCTTGTGGCTTCTAGTGTATGTCTTTAGGTCTTCTTTTGATGTCTGGAATTTTATAATGTTTGCTTGGTTGTTGCCAGTATTTGAATCTTTGGTTTTTCTGTATTATATCGGCAGATTTCTGATTCCTGTTATTTGACCTGAATAATCTGATACAAGATCTTAATAAAGAATGTGAGAGATACAGAATATTATGCGTGAAATATTAACACACAATTTCCTTCATAAGACATTGATTATATATATAACACGTGGTATTTGATATTTTCCATATGAACTGGTAATATGTGCTATATTTATAACAACTATCTTCATATGATTAGAATGAGTAAGGAAATTGTCGTGTTGAGAATGCAATATTTTTGACTGAACACTGCCCGGATAGATCGACTCGCGTCCGTCGTGGACACGCTCGTCCGTGTCCCAACGGTGGGGCAAGCTCCCCAGGTCGCCGTTCCCCCACCTCGAGACCGGGACCTCTACAGAGGGAGAGAAGACACTGCTCGTGTCGGCGCTGCCGACCACCGCCTCGCTGCCTCTCACGGCCGCAGATCTCCCGGGCTGACATATTCTATGACCCGCTGGGTGCCGCACAGTGCAACCCCAAGGTCCGTCGCCAGAGAGCCTCGCCCCGATCCCCTGCGCGCTCCTGTCCCTTCCGAGGAGATGTCGGTCAGCTCGCCTGCTCCCAGGCATGACCGACACTCCCTCCCTCGACGGGGTCACACGGACGGGACTCGTCACGGCAGCTCGAAGTCTACCTCGCCGGGCGACCTAAGAAACCTTATTGAAAGGAACCAAGGCCGCGGCCAGACGCAAGTCTCCAACGGCAGGGGCCAAAGATCGGAATACGCCGAATCGTCGGGGTACCATGGCCGGCTCGACGCTCTCGAAAAGAAGATCGAGGGCATGCATCGAGAAAGTCGCCACTCGAGCGACGGGGCTAAATACGCTGCCGACTCGCTTATAAAGCCCTTCACCGAGGAGCTTCTCGTCGTTCATGTCTCCTCTCGGAACAAGCCCCCCAAGGTCTCGCTCTTCGACGGGAAGTCAGACCCGAAGGACTATCTAGACGCGTTCACGGCCGGGATGAGCTTCCAAGACAACTCTGACGCCACCCAATGCCGAGCTTTCCCAGCCACTCTCATCCGCTCCGGACGAGACTGGTTCCGAGGACTCGCGCCACGCTCGATCTCAACCTTCGACGAGCTGGCTACCCAATTCCTCGGCCATTTCGTCGGGAACAGACGGCAGAAACGGACCGTCAACCATCTCTTCACGATCAAGAGCGCGGACAAAGAAATGTTCAAAGCGTACGTCACCCACTTCTACAATGCCCTTCTCAAGGTCCCTGAACATCGGGACGAGACAGTCATCACAGCCCTGAAGTCTGGTCTTAGGCACAAGGAGTGGTTACGCTCCTTTGCATTAGCGCAACCTAAGACCATGGCCGAGGTAAAGGCCTAGACCGAGCGCGGAATCCAGCTCGAGTCCGAGGTGAACGCAAATCTCTCCAGGGCAGAGCAAACTGACCAGAAGGAAAGGGCGAGGGAAGAGAGAAAGAGACTTGAGCGGCCAAAGCCCTACTCTCCGAGGTTTCAGGAGTACACCCCGCTCAACGTCTCCCAGACGGTACTGCTTGAGGAGGTCAAAGGGGAGGGGTTCTTCAAGCTCCCCCCGATCTCGCGCATGGTGGCAAAGTGTACTCGGGGGCCCTACTGCGGTTTTCACAGATCGCTAGGCTATTCCTCGGAGAGCTGTAAGCAGCTCCGAGACTACATCGAGGAGCTCATCCGTTCAGGACACCTTGCAGCGTACTTGCGGGACAAGCGGCAAGCTGACCGTCGGGGAGGTCGGACAGAACCTCCCGAATCGACTGGGCGGCTTCACTGCTCGGTCCGTCCTTAGCAGGCCTCTTCCGGCCTTTCCAGCGCTAAGGATCGAAGCTCTCACCAAGAGGCAGCCGAGGGGCTACCCTGCTCGGCTATCACTGGCTGGTAGTTCCTACCCCACGACGCCAGGGATCAAAGCCCTCACCAAAAGATAGCCGAGCGGCTATCCTGCTCGGCTATCTCTATCTGGTAGTTCTCTACCCCACGACACCAGGGATCAAAGCCCTCACCAAGAGGCAGCTGAGCGGTTACCCTGCTCGGCTATCCTTGGCTGGTAGTTCCCTACCCCACGATGCCATGGATCAAAACCCTCATCAAGAGGCAGCCAAGTGGCTACCCTGCTCGGCTATCCCTGGCTGGTAGTTCCCTACCCCACGACGCCAGGGATCAAAGCCCTCACCAAGAGGCAGCCGAGCGGCTACCCTGCTCGGCTATCCCTGGCTGGTAGTTCCCTACCCCACGACGCCAGGGATTAAAGCCCTCGCCAAGAAGCACCGGGCAGCAACCCTGCTCGGCCCGTCCTTAAGGATCAAAGCCCTCGCCAAGAGGCACCGGGCAGTAACCCTGCTCGGCCTATCCTAAGTAGGCCTCTTACGACCCCTCCCGCGCTAAGGATCAAAAGCCCTCATCAAGAGGCAACCGGGTCCGCCCTTGCTCGATTATCCCTGGATGGTAGTTCCCTACCCCACAACGCCAGGGATCAAAGCCCTCGCCAAGAGGCACCGGGCAGCAACCCTGCTTGGCCCATTCTTAAGGATCAAAGCCCTCGCCAAGAGGCACCGGGCAGTAACCCAGCGCGGCCTGTCCTTAGTAAGCCTCTTATGGCCCCTCCCACGCTAAGGATTGAAGCCCTCACCAAGAGGCAACCGGGTCCGCCCTTGTTCTGTTATCCTTGGCTGGTAGTTCCCTACCTCGCAATGCCAGGGATCTAAGCCCTCACTAAGAGGCAGCCCAACAGATACCCTGCTCGGCTATCCCCGGCTGGTAGTTCCCTACCTTGCAACGCCAGGGATCTAAGCCCTCACTAAGAGGCAGCCCAGCGGCTACCCTGCTCGGCTATCTCCGGCTGGTAGTTCCCTACCTCGCAACACCAGAGATCCAAGCCCTCACTAAGAGGCAACTGAGCAGCTTCACTGCTCGGTCCATCCTTAGCGGGCCTCTTACGACCCACCAACGCCAAGGATCAAAGCCCTCGCCAAGAGGCCACCGAGCAGCTACCCTGCTCGGCGCATCCCCCATCGGGCAGCCTCCTGCCTATCAGACGCTGAGGATCCGAAGCTCTCTTCGCGAGGCCGCCGAGTTTCTTCCTGCTCGGCGCATCCCCAGCGGGCAGCCTCCTGCCCATCAGACGCTGAGGATCTGAAGCCCCCCTTGCGAGGCCGCCGAGTTTCTTCCTGCTCGGTGCAGCTACCCTGCTCGGTCATCCATGGCTGGTAGTTCACTACCCATTAACGCCAAGGATCAAAGCCCTCGCCAAGAGGCCATCGAGCAGCTACCCTCTTGGCGCATCCCCAGCGGGCGGCCTCCTGCCCATCCTGCAAAAGTCATAGAAAACAGAAGTTTCCACGCTGAGGATCTGAAGCCCTCCTTGCGAGGCCGCCGAGTTTCTTCCTGCTCGGCGCAGCTACCCTGCTCGGTCATCCATGGCTGGTAGTTCACTATCCACCAACGCCAAGGATCAAAGCCCTCGCCAAGAGGCCACCGAGCAGCTATCCTGCGGGCGCATCCCCAGCGGGCAGCCTCCTGTCCATTGGACACCGAGAATCCGAAGCCTTCTTCGCGAGGCCGCCGAGTTTCTTCCCGCTCGGCGTATCCTCAGCGGGCAGCCTCCTGCCCATCAGACGCTGAGGATCCGAAGCCCTCTTCACGAGGCCGCCGAGTTTTCTTCCTGCTCGGCGCATCCCCAGCAGGTAGCTTCCTACCCTACAAAGACATGGATCTAAGACCCGTCGAATAAACTCATACTCAGCGTGCGATCAACGCCTCAACTCCGACAAAGGGAGGATACCGACATTCCCACACTCGTCCTTCGTTCGACTCATACTCGATGCGCGACAATGAGAACGCCGTGTCGTCCCCGAGCAATCCACCACGAGGAATTACCAGCGCCAAGCCGCACAGAAAGAACCAAGAAGTCCACTCTCGACCCGACCCACAAATAGATTGGAACGAGAGTGGGGGGCTAATGATGATGCTCAATAACGGTAATTTCTTAGATCATGACACGTGGCGGATGATGTGTCACAGACGTAAGCCAGTTAGGCCCCTGAGGGCCACAGAGGGGGAACAAGGGTGCTACAGTGGGGGCTTCCCTCGAACCCCGTCTCCGAGATTACACCCCGCTCCTTGCCCCCGAGCACTTCAGCAGCCACGCCAACTGTCCCTTTGCTCTGCTCCGAGCTATCACAGGCCTGAGCTTCCTCGGCCATCCATCTCGCCTCCGAGCCTTCCTTCGGGCTAAGCTTCATCGCCCTCCCGGCTCGCCTCCGAGCCATCCTCCGGCCCGAGGAGTCTCCCGACCTTCGGTGCCCTTCCAGACCATCCACAGCTCACCTCCGAGCTGTCACAGAATTAGCCTCCTCGGCCCCCTCAGCTCGTCTCCGGGCTTTAGCAGAACCAGGACACTTCGGCCTCCCGCTCGTCCCCGAGCTTCCCGCCGAGCTCATCCTTCTCGGTCTCATCCTGACCGACTCGCAACGCTGATCACAGGTGCTTCCGCCTCGCCTCCGCGAATCTCTCCATGCGCGAGATATTCGCTACCCACGATCCCGCGTTTCACACCATCACGATCCCCATTAATGAGCCTGTCTCGCCATTAATGGGAGATCCCGCCCATCACGCGGGCGTGACGTCGGGGGCGTATCGGCCGGCGTGATTCTCGCACCTGCCTGCCTGCTGCCACCGCTATATAAACCCCTCCTTCAGACGGTTCAAGTAAGCCATTTTCCACTCACTAGGCCGTTACTCTGCTCGGATTTCCTGTCTAACTTGATCGTCGGAGGGTCTTCGGTGGTACAACCATTCCGGGACTTTCTTGCAGGTAGCTCGGCCCCAACAACCTCAAACCCATTGAGATCCACACACTTCAGGAGCTATCCTTCAACTCAAATCTCGGCCGTCCATCATCACCAATAGCAGATCAACGAAAGGTAACATCTTGACGCGATACGGCACGCGTCAGTTAGTTTTCCTAAACAAATGAAATCAACTTATGTTTCTCTCTTAACATGGTATAGTTTGAATCTTAAAAGCAATATAATCTTGTAGCCAAAAGCTTTGTACTCAAATTAATCCATTTTTTTTCCCATTAACCAGCCTCTCACATCTTTCCAACACAAAAACAAATTTTAAGTTATGAGAGGTAGAAATGAGTTATCCAACATCCACATGAATTGAATATGAACGACAGCCTGAAACCAGAATCAATTCCTGTTTCATATTATTCTTTCTTAGCCGTCGATATTTCAAACTTAATTAAATAAACTCCTAGCTCCTATATAAATTCAAGTATTCCCTCCTCTTTTCAATATTGATCCTTCGTAAAGGAAGTTTTCCATTACCTCCTCCCGGCCTTCCTCCTGGCCCTCTTCATCAAACTTAGTAGGTACATCACCCCTCATAAACCACATAACTCCAAGCTTCCACCAGGACCGCGACTGCTCCCCATAATCGGAAACACCCACCAAATCCTGGCCCCGCTCCCTCACCGCAAACTCCGGGACCTATCAAACTCTTTCGGGCCCTTGATGCATCTAAAACTCTGCGAGATTTCCCAAGTCATTGTCTCATCTCCTGCCGCAGCAAAAGAAATCATGAAGACCCATGACTTCACCTTTGCCGACAGAACTCTCTCAACCGCAATCAAGATCTTATCCTACAGCGAGAAAAGTTTAACTTCTACGCCTTATGGCGAGCATTGGAAACAGTTAAGGGCGATCTTTCTGTTAGAGCTGTTAAATTCTAAGAGACTACATTCATTATTCGTGAAGAGGAGGTTCAGGATGTAATTTCCGTCGTTTCGTCTGCTTCCAATAATGGTTCTGTTGTAAACCTTAGCGGGAAGATTGTACCGATGATTGATAGTATAGTGATGAGAGCTGCGATAGGGAGCAAGGTGGAGAATCAAAGCGTGTTCTTAGAGATTACAAAGGAGGTTGTCGGTTTTGCGGCAGGGGTCGGTTTTGCCGACTTGTTTCCATCGTCGCCGCGGGTTTTCGGTGATTTATTCGGTAGGTTGAAGCATGATAGGCTATGGAAGTGTTGGGGAAAATTTGATCCTATAATGGATGAGATCATCCGAGGACGCAGAGAAAGGAATGAAGCCGATGATGAACAAGTGCAGGTACACGAGACTTGGATCCATATTCTCTTGGTTTCAGCTCACGGACGATTGCATCAAGGCAGTGATTATTGTAAGTTACAAAGAATATCAAATATTTTCATTTTGTAATCATGACAATGTTTATATAGTTGTTCGTCCGAAATTTGGTAGCACACTTGATTGGTAGGCGTTGCTGAGCTAATGAAATTTAAATTACAGGACCTTATGGGCGCTGCAAGCGAGACGTCATCTAGGCTCCTCCTATGGGTGATGGCAGAGCTAATGAGAAACACCAGAGTAATGAACAAGGCACGAGCCGAGGTAAGAAACGCCCTCAAAGGAAAGCCCGAAGTAACCGAATCCGACCTAAAACAACTGCCGTACTTCCATCTCATCATCAAAGAAACCCTTCGCCTTCACGCACCAGCTCCTCTCCTCGTCCCCCAACGCCGCCAAAGGACGACCGAAGTCCTCGGATACGAGATCCCTGAGAACATGATGGTGATCGTGAATGTGTGGGCTATCGGGAGGGACCCACAGTATTGGAAGGATCCGGATGAGTTTAAGCCGGAGAGATTTGAAGGCAGCTTGGTGGATTTTAGAGGGGAGAGCTTCGAGTTCTTGCCGTTCGGGGCGGGGAGAAGAATGTGTCCCGGGATGCTATTTGGGCTCGCGAATGTGGAACTTCCACTCGCGGGGCTGTTGTATCGTTTTGACTGGGAATTGCCGACAGGTTTGGAGGCTGAGAGTTTAGATACGGAGGAGATTTTTGGGTTGACGAACCGGAGGCAGTCGGATCTTTGCTTGCACGCTGTTACTAAAATTCCTTAACCTGATACGACATAGCTATAACGACGAGAAAAGGAAAAAAGGAAGGAAAAAAACAAAATTAGCATGATCACAAATAGAATAAAGTTGGACCTAAGCTCCAATAAATTTAGTTTGTATGATATAGATTCTTGTATCTCTGTCAGTTTCAAGTTTTGAATGTGACAGGAAAGAAATTTAGTATGCGATGCATTTCTTTGGATCAATTTAATTGCAATAATTAAGAAAATAATTAAGCTAATCTAAGCAGGTTCTTGAATGGAACTTTAAATGCATGGTCGTTGTTAATTTAAATTGACTGATGAGTTGGCTCCACTGATTGCTATATCATTAATTAGCATAAACCAGTGGGAAAAATGACATAAGGCCTTAGCTGTTAGAGCAGCAATGAGAAAGCAATCAATTTTGATCGCCAAAGATGCAAGGGGTTTTAGAGCACCTTTATTGCCACAACTAAAATCGATGTGGGCACAGCCTCATAAATGAGGCCAATATTTCATTTTCTTATTTACCCTTCAATGAAAAAATTGTTGTCGATCTCAGCTCTGAAGCTCCTCCCTTCGCAACTCCATCACCTCCATCAGCTCCCAATTCAACAAATCCTCCTCAGGCCCCTCCTCTCTTTCTCTCTCCCATCAACCCCAAATTCACCACCAACAAATCCCTCACCTCTTGATGATGCTCGATATCGGAGATCTCCCAGATCAGGATACATGGCAGACGACGTGTCCCACGGCTCACAAAAAAGGACCTACAGTGGCCGACCAGACCACTCCTATGCCAGTCCTACGAGCAAACGCTGGCTCACCTCCGAGCCCCAGCACAAATGGCCTCCTCGGCCCCACAGCTCGTCCCCGAGCTATCACAGGCCTGAGCCTTCTCGGCCCTCTCAGCTCGCCTCTGGGCTCGAGCAGAACCAAGATACCTCGGCTCTCTCGCTCCTCCGCGAGCTCTCCAGCCGAGGTCATCTTCCTCGGTCTCATCGGCCGACCAACAGCACCGTTTGCAGGCGTAACCGCCATCCCGTGAATCTCGCCATGCGCGAGATCTCCACCGGCCACATTCTACGTTCCACGCCACCACGATCCCCCATTAACCAGCTTGTCTCGTCATTAATGGGAGGTCCCGCTCATCACGCGGATGTGACGTCGGGAGCGTAACGGCCGGCGTGATTCTCGTGCCTACATCGCCTGCTGCTACCGCTATATAAACTCTTTCTTCAGACGGTTCAAGTAAGCCATTTTTACTCCACTAAGTCGTTACTGTGCTCGGATCTCTAGTCTAACTTGACCGTCGGAGGGTCCTCGGTGGTACAACCATCCCGGGGCTTCCTTGCAGGTAGCTCGGCAACCACAATCTCAAACCCATTGAGATCCACACGCTTAAGGAGCGACAGCCTCCAGATCCAATCTCAGCCACCCGTCGCCGCCATCAGCAGATCAGCGGAAGGTAACATCTTGGCGCGATCCAAGTCGCTTCAGCTGGCGCCGTCTGTGGGAAACTCCTTGATTCCACAAAAACAAAACTTCACTTTCCGTTCTCAATCCAATGGCAAGCGATCATCATGACGATCCAAGCACCAGCCGTCGCTTTCCCCTCAACGGAGGCGCGGAAGAACCCCCTCCGCCGAATGCCATCAACACCCTCGCCGGCCGCATAGACCGACTCACGTCTGTTGTGGAGGCACTGATCCGCGTCCAAACGGCGGGACAAGATCACCAAGTCGCCTCTCCCCCGCCTCGGGGCCAGGACCCCTACAGGGGGAGAGAAGGCTCCGTCCGCGTCGACATCGCCGACCACCGCTTCGCTACCGCCCACGGCCACGGATCTCCTAGGCCGATACGTTCTGAGACCCGCTGGGCGCCCCACAGTTCGACACCAAGGTCCGTCACCAGACACCCCGCCCCGAGGTCCTCCGCGCACCTGTCCCTCCCGAGGAGATGTCTGTCAGCTCGCCTGTTACCAGGCATGACCGACACCCCCTCCCTCGACAGGATCGCGCGGACGGGACTCGCCGCGGCAGCTCGAAGGCCACCCGCCGGGGGATCTAAGCCCTCAAAAAGAGACAACCCTGCAGCTACCCTGCTCGGCTATCCCTGGCCGGTAGCTTTCCTACCCCATAATGCCAGGGATCAAAGCCCTCACCAAGAGGCAGCCCAGCAGCTACCCTGCTCGGCTATCCCTGGCTGGTAGCTCCCCTACCACATAACTCCAGGGATCGAAGCCCTCGCCAAGAGGCAGCCCAGAAGCTACCCTGCTCGGCTATTCCTGGCTGGTAGCTCCCCTACCACACAACGCCAGGGATCAAAGCCCTCACCAAGAGGCAGCCCAGCAGCTACCCTGCTCGGCTATCCCTAGCTGGTAGCTGATTTGTCAAAGAATTTATTAACCGCAATCAAGAACGGCGTCGCTTGGTAGCTAGCCGGTGAATATGGGTCGGTCCACAGGGATTTTGTGTATTTCCTAATTGTTCTAACGAGTTAATTCCAAATGGTGTTTGGATCTTTATAACTAAAAACTAAGTTGACTTAGACTAGGATTAGAAATCTTGCTAGGGTTAGGTTTAGGTTAAGTTTGGAAAATTAAGATTTCCCACCGCTTTGAATGCCCTAATTTAGATCTCTTAGATGTTATGGTAATTATTAATAAAGGGGATTACGACGATCGGGAAGAAACGATGTTTCTTCCTCTAGGTCCTTGTCCGTTGTTCCCCTCCGAATCACGGAGACGCGATAAACGTCTTGCCTGAAATTCGGGGCAGATGCTAATTGGTGCTATCTGTCTACCTCTCCGAAGATGCCAAGTTGATTTATGGCATCATGTATTGAAGGTTTAAACGGATGCGGCCGATATAGCAGACTTCGTCAGATTCTCCCTCGTCTGAGGGGTTTTTTATTGTGGGGACGCTCTTCCCTGCAGGCGCAAGCCCCTACAGTTAATTACGCTACCGCATCGCGGTAACAATTTTCTCCTTCTCCAGATGGTCACTTCGTATCGTGGGTGTTTGTTTTGTTTGTGGTTGCCCGTAGATTGTATACGGAGACTAATTTATGTTGTCGTCCGTAGGACGTGGATTAGTCCAAATCCGTATCTTCTTAGATTTGGGTTTTGGTTTGGGTTTAAGGATACGTTAGTCTTATTTGAGACTAAAATCAACTTAAACGTTTGTTAAGGATACGTTAGTTTAATTTCTAGACTAAGATCAACTTAACAGGATCGTTTAGATCCAACAAAAGAGCATTTAAACTCTATTGTTTAGTTTACGGACATTTCGGTCGATTACCAGTTTAAGGACATGGTTGTCCAATGTTAGTTTAAAGACATCCCGGTCAAGGTTAAGGACATCATAGTCCGTGAGTTTAAAGACCTCACAGTCAAGGTTAAGGACGTCATAGTCCGTGGAATGTATGGCTGTCGGGACCCGTCACCTCTCTGAAGACGTTGAAGTATTACAACGACAAATATCAGAGGAGTTCAGAGATGTACCCTTGAACCAATGTTGGTTGGGAGATCTATAGTCCAATTTGGGACTAAAGTCTGTTTGCAGATTTATGAGCATATGAGCTCAGTTGATATGAGTTGAACATTTTATTGTTCTGGCTATTGAGCCTTCATCTGGGCTCGGCCCTTTTAATAATGCATAGAATTTATCAGAAGAATTTATTGTTCGATAAATGCATAGAATTTATCAGAAGAATATAATGCATAGAATTTATTATATGGTACAGAATGCTGGGCTCCTACGAAGCATCATACACAGAAGATGCACGTAGCGGAGATGCGCATGCTTCGTTGGATGTGCGGTAGCACTAGAAAAGACAAGGTGCGAAATGAGGATATTCGTGCAAAAGTTGGTGTAGCACCCGTGGAGGAGAAGATGCGGGAAAACCGGCTTAGATGGTTTGGTCATGTGCGACGCAGACCTATGGAAGCACCGGCTCGACGAATAGATACTCTCGATATGGGTAATGGCAAAAGGGCAAAAGGGAGACCGAAGAAAACATGGATGGAGGTGATACGAAACGATATGGTTGCCAAAGGACTCAATGAAAGTATATTGTTCGATAGAAGTGAGTGGAGACAGAGGATTCATGTGCTGGACCCGGCGTGATTCTCATGTTGGTTCATGTAGCCTACCCCATATGCTTGGGATAAAAGGCTCAGTTGTTGTTGTTGTTGTATAGAATTTATCAGAACAAAGTATGTTCTGACAGTGCGCCACGTGGCGCGCCAGGCGCTTTGCGCCAAGGAAAGAGCGCATTGCGCTTCTGTTGGATAGCGCACACGAGGAGAACACGTGTCGCGCTTAGCGCTGGTTTATTGGCGCATTGCGCTTTTAGTGTATGAGCGCGTTGCGCTAGTTTGTTGGTGCACCAGTGAGTGACACGTGGCGCGCTTGGCGCTGAGCGCCGGCCCATGAACGCAATACTCTGTTTTAGAAGCGCAAAGTGCAGATTGTGTCTCTGGTTGACACGTGGTGGGTTTTAGCGCTGAGCGCCGTTTCAAGGAGCGCAAGGGCGCAGTTCATTAGTGCAAGACACTTTTTAATAGCGCAAAGCGCTTCTGATCGGTTTTAAGATCAAACAACAGATTTATGTTCTTCAAAGGAGGCTTTCCTTCAAGATCAAAGAACAAAAGTTCTTGTTTTTTTATAAAAGGCTCTGCCTTTATAGATCAAAAGATCTGTGAATGAAGTAAAATACTTCTTTTAGTCTTTTTATGATTAGATCTTTTTAATCTTTTCTTTTAAATCAAAAGACCTTGGTCTTTTTATAGATCTAAGATCTTTATAGAAGATGATTCTTCTTTTTTATAAGATGGATTCATCTCTGTTATTCAATAACATAGTTCTTTTTACCTTGAAGATGAAGAAAAATCTTCTTTTTCTTAAGAGTTTGCTCTTTTTTGCAGAGGGTTTTTTCCCTCTTTCTCTCTCTCTCTTAGACTTGAAGTCTAGGGGCCTTTATATAGGGCCAATAGATTTGTTAAATCAGTTAAAGAGATTTTTCTCTAATTGATTTGGGAATATTTCCCACCGTTGGATTTTTGATCCTAGGGATTCTGTTTTACAGAGGACAATCTTCTTGTTTTTTTAACAAGATTGAGAAAATCTTTCCATAACAGAATCTATTCTGTCTTTTGGTAATTTTTATTTACCATTGGATCATTGATCCAACGGTGCTCTGATTTACAGAGCACAATCTTGTTATTTGGAAAGATTTTGAGGAATCTTTCCTTAACAGAATTTAATTCTGATTAATTAAAGATTTATCATTATTATTAGATCTTTGATCTGATGGTTGGGGAGCTTTTAGGTTCCAGCGCTGGCCCACCCGTGCTTTGCACGTGGTGCGCTGCTTAAAAGGCAGCGCACATTGCGCTAGCGCACACGTGTATGACACGTGGTGCGCTGCTTGGAGCGCAGCGCACCTAGCGCTAGCGCACACGTGCTTTGCACGTGGTGCGCTGTTTAGGGCGCAGCGCACTTGGCACTGTATCTGAAGCGTTGCTTCACAATGTTTTAACTCTTGGCTTTGAGGCATTTGTTACATTCTTTACATGTGGAGTTTTTCCCTTCATTTTTTATTTTATTATTATTTTTCATTTTATTATTTATATATATATATATATATATATATATATATATATATATATTAAGGGAGCAGGTTGTGAGCCAAAATTTTGGCGGGAATATCCGTCCTTTCTTAATCCTTACCCTAACCTCCATGGAAAGCATGCACATCCGGTCTTTTATACTACGGTATCACCGTTACCTCGTGGGTAGGGTGCCGTAGGGAGCGGTATGTGTATATATGCATGGAGTCCTATTTATTAATATTTGATTGGCAAGAAAGGGATGAGAGATCTGCATCTCTCAAACTTTCCTTATTCCTAATCCTAACAAGCGAGGAACTACTCGCTCATTAGGGGATCTATGAAAGACATGATTTTTATTTGGTTTTCGATTTAAGAGATTAATTATCTAACTACTGCAGATTAATAAAAAGTTCTAATCTAAATTAAACTAGAGCAGAGAATAAATTTAAATTAGGGCAGAAAGAAGAATTAAGAACTAGGGCAAAATAAAAGAAACCACTTACAAAATTGATGCTCTCAAAACTTGATAGAAATTCTGAATTTTATTCAATGAAAAGAGGCATGACCTAAAACAAGTTTTAGGGCTTCTATTTATAGAGCATAGAAAACCCTAGGGTTACAATCGACGTACATCTGCTTTTACAAATATATCCCTAGGAAGACTAGTCAACGCGCCGCCAGCCGTCACAAAATTTCTGCACCGATACGGGTTCAACACGGCCGCGGAACCGCGGCCATAGGCCCTGTTTGGCCGCGGTTCCGCGGCCAAGTAGTGATGTCTTCGGCTCAATTTTTCATGTCTTGGTCTTCTTGCAGTTGTACTCTGTTTTCTTCAGTTGGTTCTTCAGAATGTCTTCTGGTTTTCTTCCAGTTTTTCACAGTGCATAATGTCGTGGACTTTTACCGTTGCTTCGTGTCGAATTCTTGAACCTTGCGCTGCCTTCGTACTTTGTGAACTTTTTTATCGATCTTCATTGTCTCTCAAAATGTGGCATGATCAAGATTCCACAATTTATCGGTCGTAGTCTCACTTTTGTATCATTTTTTTTATCAATTTCGCTATTTTTGTTCCGCGAACCTGTAAACTGCAACTATGTAGCAGATATAGGTCAAAAGCACCTGTTTATTTGTAAAATGTATAAGAATAGGGAATATAATAATGCAAAATTATGATATGAACAAATACCCCCAAACTTATCTTTTGCTCGTCCTCGAGCAAACCTAGTTTTATTCTTGAAAAAGACCTAGCCTCACTTTCGCAGGGAAACGCGATTGCACTGAGTTCGTCAAACAAGCCGTTAAAACTCTAGGTGTCCCTAGTAGGAGGAATGTTGTCTCCTGAGGGTTTTCAGCGGATACTACCCACAAAATCTAATCAATTTGGCTTATCGACTTTTATTCTCCAATTAGGTTTTCCAACAAGAAATTCTATTATCTTCGACTCAGAAATTATCCACCTGTATTTTTCACGCTTCCTTATTATTTAATTTAAGATTATATATATTCTTGTGAATTTACTTAGATTTTAGCATCTTTTAAGTTTTCCTTCTAGGGTTCCATCTCAACTTAGGAATTTTTATCATCTCTATTAAAGATATAAGTCTTATTCTTCATTCCTATCTTTCATCTAAACCCCAATCACATACCCCTATGTGTGTGTATATATCACCCCTACACTTGGAAATTCAAATCAAGCTATCATACTCTTGTCCGTCGTCCAAAGCACTTCTTAATTGGTGAATTTTTAGATGAAATTTGCTCACACATCTTTCATGCGACCGTTAATAATTCTTGAGGTACCAACAACCGATTACAAAATGTGTTTGCTCCTTAAAGCGTAATTTCTAGTCTTGTAACATCTAAGGCTTTAGCAGCGACTCCCAAACCAGTTGGTCTAAGGCACTAGGTGATGAAGCACCTTCGCTAATTATTTTTTTTATTTATGCAGTCTTAAGTAATCACAAAAACCAGTGTTCATTTTTTCTTTATTCACACTTGTATTTTATTGTATTTTTCTTCGTACTAAGGACTTTAGACAAGGGCATTTCAAGGTCTCTCCTACTATTCCAAATTTCAAGGTTCGTATTTGTGCAATTTTGTAGGGTATATATTTTCAAAATTTAGACTTAAGCTTAGGAATTATTTTTCAAACTTATACTTTAATAAAGATATTAATACTTTTCCCTTATTTTAACTTAGCCCAAGAAGTCAACTCGAAATTTGCTTATTTCTAAATAAACTATAAAGACATATACTTTCTACCGTTAAATTTTAAGAAAGGTTATTTTTAGGGTTTTTAATTTACCGAGTCTAAGATCAAGTTGTTCTTAGCTAGTTAACTTATTTGTCAAACTCAAGTCAATTAAAACCAAAATTGAATGTTTCAATTTTTATAATTTTAAATTTTTTCAGTTTTTATGGTTTTAAAATAAGTATGCAAATGCAAAAATATACATATGAATGCGAAGGAAGAAAACTTACCGAGCACACCCCCAAACTTCAACTTGACAGTGTCCTCACTGTCAGGCTACACCAAAAGGGTCGAAAATGTCGGCACTTCCCTGTTTATTTTTTTAAAAAAAATTTATGTCATTTTGTATTTATGTATTTACAAATGGTGCATGCCCCCAAACTTGTTTGAAATAAAGTTTTGGCAAAAAATTTGAGGATCAAATGGAGGAAGATCAATCAGTGTAAACCGGCTACTGCAAAAACAGGAGCTCCTCCGACAGGTCCGCAGTGAGGAACGATTTCAGTCGATGTCCGTTCACTTTAAACAAAGTGCTGTCCTCCGGATTTTCAAGATCTACCGTACCATGCGGATATACGGTGCGTACTAAAAACGGTCCTTTCCACCTAGATCTAAGCTTGTCGGGGTGAAAGTGTAACCGAGTGTCATAGAGTAAAACCTGTTGACCAGATTTAAACGTTTTGCGCATAAGGTGTTTGTCATGGAACACCTTAGTTCGGTTTTTAACAATGACAGCATTATCATAAGCCTCATCCCGCAGCTCTTCTAGTTCATTTAATTGCAGCTTTCGATTGCTGCCCGCATCTCCCATTGATAAATTCAACTCCTTGATCGCCCAAAATGCCTTGTGCGCAATCTCAACTGGGAGGTGGCAAGCCTTCCCATAAACAAGCCGGTATGGAGACATACCAAGATCGGTCTTATATGCAGTACGGAATGCCCATAGTGCATCAAGTAGTTTGTGTGACCAGTCTTTACGGTTTTTAGAAACCTTTTTCTCCAAGATTTGCTTAATTTGCCGATTCGAAACCTCGGCTTGCCCACATGTTTGAGGATGGTATAGTGTTGACAGCTTGTGTGTAATGGAATATTTCCGTATTAAGGACTCAAAAGTCCTATTGAAAAAGTGAGATCCATTATCACTTATAATTGTGCGAGGGTGCCCATACCGAGAAAAGATGTTTTTTTTAAGAAATCGAACGACAACCTTGTTGTCATTCGTTCGGCTAGGCACAGTCTCGACCCATTTTAACACATAGTCAACAGCCAAAAGAATATACACATTCCCAAAGGAATTGGGAAATGGTCCCATGAAGTCTATTCCCCAAACATCAAAAATATACACAACCAAAATTGGTTGGAGCGGCTGATTAATCCAAAAATACTTGTTTACCGTAATCAGAAACGGCGTCGTTTTGCAGCTAGCCGGTGAGTACGGGTCGATCTACAGAGATGGATAATTTTCTTAATGTGTTTTTTTTTTTACGAGTTGATTCCAAATGTTGTTTTGGTTGGTTTATTAAATCTATAAAAACCTAGATCTTTCACTAAACTAAATTAATCTAATTTAAAGTCTTGCTAGGGTTAGGCTTAGGGGAAGTTTGGAGATTAAAGGTTTCCTCACCGCTTTCAATGCCTTATTTTTGATCTATTAGATGTTACGGTAATTATCAATAAAGTGGATTAGAATCTTTTGGGAAGATATTTCTTCCTCTAGATTCTTATCCTTCCTTTATCGATAATTACCCTAATCTCCATGGAAAACGCGCGTAACCGGCCCTTTATACTACGGTTCATCGAGACCTCGAGGGGTAGGATGCCGTAGGGAGCAGTTGTGTGCGCATGCATGGAGTTCTAATTCTTAGGTGTGGATGGCATGAACGGGGTGAGAGATCTCATCTCTCAAACCTTTCCCTAAGGCTAACCCTAACAAGCGAGGAGATTACTCGCTCATCAGGGGATGAAAGGACATATTAATTAAAAGAATTAAAACAAAGAAATAAAATTAACTTACTAATTTGATGGCTCCCTCCAAGCAATACAGAACAGATCTGAATAAACTCCCAACAATTCTGAATTTTACTGATTGAAAAGAGGCATAGCCTTTTACAGATTTGAGATTACAATTTATAAGTAAACAAAGAAAATTAGGGTTTCGGAGTCTCGCGTATGTGCAATTACAGATATGCCCATGAAAAATCCCAACCCCTGCACCGACGCACCGACACGAGAAAAATGCACCGACACGGGCACTAAGCGGCCGCGGAACTGCGGCATTGGTTAGCTTGGGCCGCGGTTCCGCGGCCCTTTGGTGGGCTTGGCTCACCATCTTTTCTGGGCTACATTGTACTTGTCTGGGCTTGTTATTTCTTCATCCTATTTCTTTGTTTGGCTTCTTATTCTTCTCTAGATCTTCAGTGAAAATTTGTATTGGTTTTTTAATCGTTTCACTTTGACATATTTGGACCTTGCGTTGCCTTGTACCTATGTGAACTATGATTAGTCTCGGCTTGACTAGGATCCGTCTATTTGTTGGTAAAAAGTCCCTTTTATTTTGTCTTGTGTCTTTTTTCACTGTTTTCGCTCCAGAAACCTGTATCCTGTAACATGCAGCAGACATGCGTCAAAAGCACCTGTTTAATTATAAAACGAATAAGAATTGGGGAATATAAATTGCAATATTATGATATGAACAAATACCCCCAAACTTATCTTTTGCTCGTCCTCGAGCAAACTTATTTTTATTCACTAAAATCCTAACCACACTTTCACAGGGAAACGCGATTGTACTGAGCTCATGCAACAAGCCGTTAAACCTCTAGATGTCCCTAGTAGGAGGAGTGTTGTCTCCTGAGGGTTTTCAGTGGATTACACCCACAAAATCCTATCAACTTGGCCCATTAACTTTTGTTCTCCAATTAGGTTTTCTAACAAGGAATTCTATTATCTTTTGACTCGCAAATTATCTACCCACATTCTTCACACTTCTTCATTATTTAACTTAAGATTATATATGTTATGTAGACTTACTTAGCTTTCGGCATCTGTTAAGTCTTCCTTCTAGGGTTTTATCTCCACTTAGGAATTTCTATCAACTCTATTAAAGATACAAGTTCTATCATTCATTCCTCTCTCTTATCTAAATTCCAATCACATACCCCTACGTGTGTGTATAGATCACCCCTACACTTGGAAATTCAAATCAAGCAATCATGCCCTTGTCCGTTGTCCAAAGTACTTTATTAATTTAGTGAATTTTTAATAGAATTTTGCTTACACATCTTTCATGCGACCGTTAATACTTCTTGAGGTACCAACAACCGATTACAAGATGCGTTAGCACTTTAAAGCGTATTTCCTAGTTTTGCAACACCCAAGGCTTTTAGCAGTGACTCCCAAACCAGTTGGTCTAAGGCACTAGGTGATGAAGCACCCTCGCTAAATATTTTTCTATTTTTGCAGCCTTAAGTAATCACAAAAACCAGTGTCCATTTTTTTTTTCTTTATTCACACTTTTTTTTTCTTTTATTTTCTTCGTACTAAGGACTTTAGACAAGAGCATTTCAAGGTCTTTTCTACTATTCCAAGTTTCAAGGTACGTGATTGTGCAATTTGTAGGGTATACGTTTTCAGAGTCTAGACTTAAGCTAGGAACTATTTTTCAAACTTATACTCTAATAAGAACATCAATACTCTTCCCTCATTTTGACTTAGCCCAAGAAGTGAACCCAAAATTTGCCTATTTCTAAATAAACTACAAGGCATATACTTTCTACCATTAAACTTTAAGGAAGGTTTTTTAGGGTATTTAATTTACTAAGTCTAAGATCTAGTTGTTCCTAGCCAGTTAACCTATCTGTTAAACTCAAATTAAATATGGCCAAAATTGAATACAATATTTTTATAATTTTTGAAATTTTTCAAATTTTTATGGGTTTTCAAATAAATATGCAAATGCAAAAATATGTACAAATGAATGCGAAGGAGGAAGACGTACCGAGCATACCCCCAAACTTGAACTTGACAGTGTCCTCACTGTCATACTAAACCAAGAGGGTCAAAATGTTGGCACTCCTCTGTTTATTTATTTACAATTTTTTTTTTATTGTTAAGGAAAACAAATATATACAGAAAGGCCCCCCCAAACTTCATTTAAACTATGCTAGACATTACTGCCAAACCTTGCATAGACCAAACGTCAACACCAACCATTTGAAAAATTTATCAGTAAAGAGTATCAGTTGGTGGAAGAATAAGTTGTAGCGATCCAAAAAGAATTGGGGAAGATAGAAGTGGTGGTATGGAAGGTGTGGAGGTGAATATACAGGAGGTGGTGATGAATCAAAACGAGAATGTGAATGATCAGCAATCAGTGGAATGTTGGCATTCTCGTAGCTTATTAAAAGAAATGGGGGTGGTTCAACTTCTAAAGGAGGAGGTTGACTAACTACAATACCCCCAAAATGTTCCTGTGGGTCCTCTATTGACTTGGCATTATCCATCAATTGCATATGATATTCAATTATAAGGGAACTGATCTCCTCGATGTCCGCCATAGTCCAACCGAAAACTTGTCGTCTATCTCGTAAGACCTTTAAAATAGCGTTCTCTTGCTCGAAGGCTAGAGAGGCTGATATTATAATGGGAAAAGTCTCATTCTCACCTATGTAAGCATATTTAAGGTGAGGCGGTAAGGACATGAGTTCGAGTTTCGGAGGCGAAAGAATCAATGCGGAATCTACCTCGAACTCAAAGGACTCCAACACAGGTTCGAAATCACTGCAAACAACCGATTCGGATGGTTCAACTAACCCATTCACAAATTCAAATGACTCATATTTGGGCTGTGAGTCGTCATCATCCGAAAAAGTGAAACGTTCATAATCAATATCGGTTGTGTCAACGGTGGTAGGCTTAAGGAGGGACGCACTACTGGCGTCAAAACTGTTTTCATCAAACAAGAATCTTTCAAGCTTGCAGTCCTCCTGCGTGATTTCGTGAATAGAGCAAACTTCTCGTGTACTAGTTTTAGGCACGGGGGGCAGACTTTCCATCTTATAAATATTGAACTCACTAGACATCTTTCCAAAGGATAGAGTCATGGAGCCATTGCGACAGTTTATTACAGCATTGGAAGTGGCCAAAAATGGTCGACCGAGGATCACCGGAATTTGGTTCCGTAGGTTAGCAACAGGTTGTATATCCATAACAATAAAATCAACGGGGAATATGAACTCCCCAATTTTGATCAACACATCCTCTAGCTGACCCCTTGGATGGGTGATTGATCGATCAGCCATTTGGAGAGTACAACGGGTGGGTTTCAACTCTCCAACCCCTAATTGTTCGTACACAGAGTAGGGAATCAGGTTAACACTAGACCCAAGATCTAAAAGTGCTCGATTAATTTTCTTATCCCCAATTGTGATTGAAATCGTAGGACAGCCGGGGTCCTTTCGTTTTTGGGGTAAGCTTTGATGGTGGTTAATAGCATTGCTCACTGCACTAGCCACTAGCACTTTCTTGGGTACTTGAGATGCCTTTCTCTTCGAGGTGCATAAGCCCTTTAAGATTTTCGTGTATGAAGGGACTTGTTGGATTGCATCCAAAAGAGATATATTTATGCTAACCTGCTTAAATAACTCCACAATCTTCTCCACTTGTGCAGTTGGTTTATTAGGACTCAACCTGTTTGGGAATGGAGCATTTTGAAAATTCGTTGAGTCAAATGTCTGTGGAGTAGAATGTGGAGTAGGAACGGATCCCGGTGTAGATGTGTTTATGTTGTGAGAAATGGGTCCGTTCGAGCTAGAAGAAGTAGAACCATGTGAAGGGTGGAGAATAGGCTCTAAAGAAAAAGGTGAAGAAGAAAGTGAAGAAAATAAAGAAGGGGAAGATGACGATGGAGAAAAAGAAGAAGAAGAAAAAGAAGAACCACCGGCGGGGATGTCATCATTAGTTTCCACATTATTTTGCAACTCTCTTCCGGATCTCAACGTGGTCACCGCATTTATATTGTGATTGTGATATGTGTTTTGTGTGTGACCGGGATTTGGCATTGGTTGAGACGGAAGCTTTCCCTTTTCTCTCTCGCTCAACGCAGCAGTTAATTGTGCAATTTATGCCTCAATAGATTTGATACTTTGATCATGTGAGGCATTGTTATGCATCAAAGACTGAACATAATTTTCAAATCTTGCTGCGGATTCTGTAGATTGCTTGAGAAATGTATCTAGACTTTTTTCGAGCGAGATAACCTTATCATCATTTGGTTGAACCAAATTGTTCGTTTGATTTGTATAAGGTTGTTGTTGGAAAGGTTGCTGGTTTTGAGTTTGTGAAGGTGCTTGTTGTTGTTGTGGAGGAGGAGGTTTTTGAAAATTGTTATTTCCTTGGACTTGTTGATTTTGATTCCAAGCGAAATTTGGGTGACTCCTCCACCCCGGATTGTATGTCGAAGAGTACGGATCATTTCTTTGTCGTTGCTGAAAGGCAGCATTGACTTGATCTTGTCCTTGAATAGGTGTATTATAAGGACACTCTTCGGTTAGATGCGATGATTCGAACAACAAGCACAAACAGTTCATGTGGGTAAAGCAGGGACAGGAGAAGACGATGAGATTTTGGTCTCAATGGCTTCTAGCTTTTTCATAAGTGCGGCCATCTCGGCCTTCATAGCAATTGACATATCTACTTGATGCATGCCTGCCCTAGATTGACCAACAGAAAAAGATGATATGGTCTTGGTACTCTCCCACTGAATTGTTTGCTCACTAAGATCCTCAAGAAACTGCCACGCTTCGTCGCTAGACTTGGAGAGAAAATGACCTTGACATATGGTTTCTAGCAACTGCTTCGTTGCCGAGTTCAATCCCTCGTATAATGTTTGGCCAAGTTGCCAACTTTCGATCCCATGATGAGGGCATTGAACAAGTAGGTCTTTAAATCTCTCGAAGCACTTCCAAAATGGTTCGGAAGGAAGCTGTGAAAATTGTATAATCTCGTTACGGATTCTAGCAGTTTTGTGATGAGGATAGAACTTTTTCAGAAAAGCTCTCACAAACACGTCCCAATTTCTAATGGAATGTGATACGGTGCTGTATAGCCACTTCTCGGCTAGGTCACATAAGGTAAAAGGAATGACCTTAGCCTTATAGCGTCATCACTTAATTGGGTTGTTTTCATCATAGCGCACACATTTTGGAATTTATTGATAAAGATATATGCATCTTCAGATTCCAAACCATGAAATTTTGGCAGCATATTGATGAAATGTGGTTTTATTTCAAAATTGTCCCCATTTGCCGGTGGGGGTGAAAGACATGTAGGTAAGGAAGTGCGGACGGGATAAAAGAGATCCTGGAGCGCAACTCGTGCGGGCGCTACAACAGGCGGAAGATTCGGGTTATTCGCACCTAACGGAGGTGGAATCATTCCCGTCGGTAAGGTATCGTTGGGGTTGAATCCCGACATACCTTCGAAAGAAGAATTTGAAGGTGGAGGTAAGGAAATGGAGGGAATTTCGACTTCGGTGTCGAAAAGTTCGTCGGTCGGTACCAACGAAACACGGACTAATCGGGCGTTAGTATCCCTAGTCCAAAGTGACATACACTAAAAGGGGTAGTGCAGTCAGAAAAAAGAAAAAAAAAACAGAATGTGGAGGTAAGATAACGTCAATGGAGGGAAGTGGTGGAAGTGAATTGCAAGTTTTCTTAGCGACAAGTTGCAAGTTTTGAAAAGATTTTTCCTTTTTTTTTTATTTATGTTAGAGTTTTGCAAAGAGGTTTTTGAAAAGAGACTTATGACACCAATGTATCAACCACACATGCACAATCAGGCCTAGATCTAGGGTCACCTAGGTCTGCTAGACAGCTCCTAACTAGGGCTAGAAATAGGACCTCAAACCGCCTCTTCACCGACAAGTACGGCCAGGTAAGTGCCAGGTAAGTGGGAAGGAACCACAATAGTGGGCTTAATTAAAAACCACTAGCCTAGACACACTTGCCTAGACACCGCAAAATCAGTTAGGATAAACGGTCGATGCCTATACTAGTCCTTTTCCTATTGAGCTCGATGTCCTTAGGTCTGAGTCTAATATTTTTTAATTAATTGTGGTCAATGCACATGCTTTAGGTGTTTTCTGGGGTCCTGGGAAGGGTGATGAAATCCCCACCCAATCTGAGTTTGGTCAATTAGCCCCTTAAAGTCCAATTAAATTATGCAAAACAATAAATTCACTTGCAATCAAATTTTTAGCGCAGCGCAAAGAAACCTGCAGAAAATCTGTTACTTAGAAGGGGGAGAATGAATTTTTAGCGCAAAGAATTCCTGCAGAAAGTTTTTTTTTACAGAGAGATATATTCTAGGTTGCAGAGGGGAAGGAAAGAAAACAAACAGAGCTGATTTCGCGCAAAGAACCCCCAAAACAACCGCGGTTCCGCGGTTTTAACCTGGTAAATGTCGCGGTTCCGCGCCTGGGTTGCGGGATCGGCTCCTGAAAAAAATTGTACAGCCCTGTTTTGAACTTTCCCTTCTGTTCTGATGTGATTTTTTCTATTTTGCCCTCTGTAAATTTCCAGATCCGCGATTCTTCGCTGTTCCTGTAAGATTCAAACAATAAACCCTTCAAACAGATAAAAATGGATAAAATTTTTTTTACTTTTTTATATTTTCAGATTTTTATAATTTTAGAATTTATATCAACCCGAATTTACACAAAAGAAATATTACGTCATCCCCGGCAACGGCGCCATTTGATTAATCCAAAAATACTTGTTTACCGTAATAAAAAACGGCGTCGCTTTGCAGCTAGCCGGTGAGTACGGGTCAATCCACAGAGATGGGTAATTTTCTTAATGTGTTTTTTTTACGAGTTGATTCCAAATGTTGTTTTGATTGGTTTATTAAATCTATAAAAACCTAGATCTTTCACTAAACTAAATTAATCTAATTTAAAGTATTGCTAGGGTTAGGCTTAGGGGAAGTTTGGAGATTAAAGGTTTCCTCACCGCTTTCAATGCCTTATTTTTGATCTATTAGATGTTACGGTAATTATCAATAAAGTGGATTAGAATCTTTTGGGAAGATGTTTCTTCCTCTAGATTCTTATCCTTCCTTTATCGATAATTACCCTAATCTCCATGGAAAACGCGCGCAACCGGCCCTTTATACTATGGTTCATCGAGACCTCGAGGGGTAGGATGCCGTAGGGAGCGGTTGTGTGCGCATGCATGGAGTTCTAATTCTTAGGTGTGGATGGCATGAAAGGGGTGAGAGATCTCATTTCTCAAACCTTTCCCTAAGGCTAACCCTAACAAGCGAGGAGATTACTCGCTCATTAGGGGATGAAAGGACATACTAATTAAAAGAATTAAAACAAAGAAATAAAATTAACTTACTAATTTGATGGCTCCCTCCAAGCAATACAGAACAGATCTGAATAAACTCCCAACAATTCTGAATTTTATTGATTGAAAAGAGGCATAGCCTTTTACAGATTTGAGATTACAATTTATAAGTAAACAGGGAAAATTAGGGTTTCATAGTCTCGCGCATGTGCAATTACAGATATGCCCACGAAAAATCCCAACCCCTGCACCGACGCACCGACACGGGAAAAATGCACCGACACGGGTACTAAGCGACCGCGGACCGCGGCATTGGTTAGCTTGGGCCGCGGTTCCGCGGCCCTTTGGTGGGCTTGGCTCACCATCTTTTCTGGGCTGCATTGTACTTGTTTGGGCTTGTTATTTCTTCATCCTATTTCTTTGTTTGGCTTCTTATTCTTCTCCAGATCTTCAGTGAAAATTTGCATTGGTTTTTTAACCGTTTCACTTTGACATGTTTGGACCTTGCGTTGTGTTGTACCTATGTGAACTGTGATTAGTCTCGGCTTGACTAGGATCCGTCTATTTGTTGGTAAAAAGTCCCTTTTCTGTTGTCTTGTGTCTTTTTTCACCGTTTTCGCTCCAGAAACCTGTATCCTGTAACATGCAGCAGACATGCGTCAAAAGCACCTGTTTAATTATAAAACGAATAAGAATTGGGGAATATAAATTGCAATATTATGATATGAACAGCGGCGTTTCGTTTCTCCGCGATATCCGGCCCAAGTGTTGGCACCGGGAGCATGTCTTGCAATATTCATATGCATCCTTAAAGAGTCGTGGCCAATAGAAAGCACACTGCAAGATTTTCTCGGCTGTCTTCTTTGGGCCAAAGTGCCCGCCACACGCTTGATCGTGGCAAAAAGACAGCACACTCTTAAACTCATTTTTAGGTACACACCGACAAATGATTTGGTCGGAACAGTATTTAAAAAGATATGGCTCATCCCAGTAAAAATGTTTTACTTGGGACAAAAGTCGGAGTTTATCCTGTTTCGACCAATCATTAGGTATCAAGCCGGTGGCCAACTAGTTTACTATATCAGCGAACCAAGGTTCGCAAGACACAGCAAAGAGTTGTTCATCGGGAAAAACATCTTTAATTGGAATTTCAAGAATAGGGAAGAAGGAAGTCGTGAAAGGTGATCGGCAACTACGTTTTCACATCCTCTTTTGTCCCTTATGACAAGGTCAAACTCTTATAGCAAGAGAATCCAACGTATTAATCTCGATTTAGCATCCTTCTTCGCAAAAAGATGGCGAAGAGCTGAATGATCCGTATACACAATCACTGGAGAGCCGTTTAAATAAGGCCGGAACTTTTCAAGTGCAAACACAACTGCTAAAAATTCCTTTTCTGTTGTTGTGTAGTTCAGTTGGGCCTCATTTAACGTTCGGCTAGCGTAATAAATTACGTGCGGTATCTTATTAATGTGTTGTCCAAGAACAGCACTAATGGCGAAATCTGATGCATCACACATAATTTCGAATGTATGCGTCCAGTCTGGAGATGAAAGAATGGGCACAGAAATGAGAGAGTGTTTCAATGACTCGAACGCTTCCATGCAAGTCGAGTCAAAATCAAATGTTGTATCCTTGGCCAACAAGAGAGTCAAGGGTCTAGCAATCTTTCTAAAATCCTTGATGAACCGTCTATAAAAACCGGCATGGCCAAGAAAGGCTCGGATGTCTTTGACGCATTTAGGAGGAGGGAGATTAGAAATGACCTCAATCTTGGCTTTGTTAACCTCTATGCCATTTTGCGAGATGACATGTCCTAAGACAATGCCTTCTCGTATCATAAAGTGGCACTTCTTCCAATTTAAAGTGAGGTTCTTATCCCTACAGCGGGTAAGAACTGCGTCAAGATGTAGCAAACACTCGTTGAAGGAGTCACCAAAAATGGAGAAATCATCCATAAAGATATCTGTTCCCCTCCGAACGGCGGCAAGGACTGACGTCTCGCCTGAGGTTCGGAGCAGATGCTAATTGGTGCTATCCATCCACCTCTCTGAAGATGCCAAGTTGATTTATGGCACCGTATATCGAAGGTTTAAACGGATGCGTCCGATGTAGCAGACTTCGTCAGATTCCCCCTCGCTTGAGGGGTTTTTGATTGTGGGGACGCTCTTCCCTGCAAGCGCAAGCTCCTGCAGTTAATTACGCTACCGCATCGCGGTAACCACTTTCTCCTTCTCCAGATGGTCACTTCGTGTCGTGTATATTTATTTTATGTTTGGTTGCCCATGGATTGTATACGGAGACTGAGTTATGTCGTCGCCCGTAGGGCGTGGACTAGTCCAAATCCGCATTATCTTAGATTAGATTTGGGTTTGTGGGTTTGGGTTTAAGGATACGTTAGCCTCCTTTGAGACTAAGATCGACTCAAACGTTTGTTAAGGATACGTTAGTCTAGTTTTTAGACTAAGATCAACTTAACGGGATCGTTTAGATCTAAGAGAGCAATAAAAGGGGGGCTCTGTTGTTTAGTTTAATGACATTGCGGTCAATAGGTAGTTTAAGGACATTGCGGTCTATGGGTTTAAGGACCCCACAGTCCGTTGTTAGTTTTAAGACATCTCGGTCAAGGTTAAGGACCTCATAGTCCATGAGTTTAAGGACCCCACAGTCCGTTGTTAGTTTTAAGACATCTCGGTCAAGGTTAAGGACCTCATAGTCCATGAGTTTAAGGACCCCACAGTCCATGTCAATGTGTGGTCATCGGGATCCGTCACCTCTTTGAAGACGTTGAGAAATTACAACGCCAAGTATCAAAGGAGTGAAGAGATGTACCCTTGGACCGGGGTGGATTAAACAGTCTTTGGCCCAATTTGGGATCAAGACCAATTAATTGTGTTATGAGCCCATTAGCCCAGTTAAGTTTGAATTGAGGACTTATGGCTATCTTGGGCTAAGTCCCATCATGTTTAGAATACTGGCTTTCTGTTGGTCCATTGAAGGAGAAGCTTTGCCTCTGGCCATTTAATCAACTGGGCTGAAGTTAGTGTTAAACACTAAAGGTCAGCAGTGTTGAACACTGGGAACAAGTTAGTGTTTTAACACTAAAAGGCAGTTGGTGTTAAACACCAGCAACAGAGGGTTCAAATTAGTGTTAAACACTAGAGCAAATCAATGTCAAACACTAGCAGCAGGGATTTCAGATTAGTGTTAAACACTAAGAATAATCAGTGTTAAACACTGCAGATAAAGTTCTTTGATTAGTGTTGAACACTAAGGCCAAACAGTGTTTAACACTGGATTCCGGGATTCCAATTTAGTGTTAAACACTAAGGTAAGAGGGGTCAAGTGGTAGCACGTGAGGGCGCCCTCCCTTCCTTCTATTCTGTCAAAAGTATTGAATACTTTGGAGCATCACGTGCTGTCACGTGATGGGTATTTTGGTGCTTATCCGTTAAAGCTTCAGCCAAGGGGTCACGTGGTAGCATGTGATAGCGCCCTGTTTCCCTTTATTTTGTTCTACAGATAAGTGTTTAACACTTTTAATTCTAAAAGCCATCACGTGTGGGCACATGATGGGGGCTTGCGCATTGATCTGTTAGAATATTCATTAGGGGTCACGTGGTGACACGTGAGGGCTCCCCAGAGCTTCTTTTCCTTTGCTTTTTCTTTGCGCACTTTGGGGGTCACGTGAAGCACGTGAGGCGTTGCCTCAAAGTTTTAGCGGTGGCTCTTTACAGGGGTCACGTGGTAGCACGTGACCCTGCCTGTTTGAAGATGTGTTTATCTTTTTAAGAATCAAATTCTTCATAGGGTTAAACCCTAGCAATAAACTTTAGAGGAATTAAATTCCTGTTATTTTGACAGATTTAACTTGGGTTAACCCTGGTTCTATTCATTTTGAAGGAATTAAATTCCTATGACATAGGGTTAAACCCTAATTTTAATTCACAGGAATTAAATTCCTATAGTTCTATGAGAATTAAATTCTCAAACATCAATTCCCTCTCTATGCTTTGGATCTGCATGGCAGGATCTCAACCCAATGAGAATTAAATTCTCAATTCATGGGGAGATGTGCACTTTGCAGATCCTCTGCTAAAGAGAGAACTAAGTTCTTCTTTTAATATCAGAGTTAAACTCTGTTGAGAATTAAATTCTCTTTTTCTTTCAAAAAGCCTTCCCTTTCTTACCTAGGGTTTTCTTTTGCAGAAGATCCAAATTCCTCCAAAGTATCAAGGCTCTCTTCTTTTTTTTTATGTCTCGATCTTCTCTGCATATGTCCCTTGGCTCCTATTTATAGGAGAAGAAGCAGAATCAATTACTTTTGGTGAATCTTTCATTGAGAGATTTAATTTGTATTCACCATTCGTTTGGACCTTTGGATTATTAGGTGAATTTTATTCACCATTGGATTTTAAATCCAAAGATATTCTTCTGTTGTTTCGGTTAGATTTTAAGGGGAAATCTTTCCAAGTTCAAGATTTTTCCATAGATAGATGATTTTTAATCACCTTTAAATTTTTAGTCCAATCGGTTCCAAATAATCATTTTCCTTTGGAAAGATTTGAATGATCTCTTCAGAATTTGATTCTGTTAAATAAATAGGCTTTGAAAGCCGGTCACGTGTGGCCACGTGACCCCTGGTCACGTGTGGCCACGTGACCCCTGGTCACGTGTAGGCACGTGACCACTTGGAATGAGCCTTCTTCTTCTTTCTGCGTTCTGTCTTCTGGCCGCTGTTCAACCATCACGTGCCAACACGTGACCCCCGGTCACGTGTGAGCACGTGATCCTTTCTGAAGCCTTTTCTTCGATTTAATCAGGGAGCTGATGTGCCTTTGCCGCTGCTTTTAAATGTCACGTGCCAACACGTGACTGCTGGTCACGTGCTAGCACGTGATGCCTCCTCCGTAAACTTTCCTGATTTTAAATCAGGAAACAAATGCCCCCACAGCGTTGTTCTCACGTGTTTGCACGTGAGTGCAACGCTGTCACTTTTGTGACCGTTGGATTCCTCTAGGGATTTGGGGAGATGAAGCGTTCCCATCACCTCCTATAAATATTGGGGTCATTTCAGAGATGCCTCCACTTTGCTTGTCTTCCTCCTTGCAAAATTTTTTCTGAGAATTTAATTCTCTTCTTCCAGAGCTTAGTTCTCTGTCTTGAAACCTTCTTCAGAGTTTAACTCTATTCAAGTGACCCTTTTCCTCAGGTAATGTTCTTGGACAAACAATGAATTTTCACGTTCCTCTGGATTTTAAATCCAAAACAAGGGTTTTACCCCTTTTTTCACAAAGAACCCATTTTCCTTCAAGCTTTTTAACCAAAGTATGAAACCATTTCAGCCTTCAAAAGTAGATCTCTTAGGGCTTAGACGATGATCCATATAGTTTAACTCCGTTTACAGAAAAAATGCTTTTGGGAATTTAATTCCCTTCTCTTAATAAGGAATTTAATTCCTATGAAGAACTCAGTTTCTTCGCATGGAGGCTCTTTAGGGTCTCTTGGCCCGAGGTTGTCCTTTTGCAATTAGTGAAGAAGACGGTTGCAATGATGTCTTTTGTGGGAAATTAATTCTCCTGGTCTTGTTTGATTTGTTGTAGAGCCCAAGGTAGATTTGTCCTTTAGGAGAATGTGTAGAGCCACTTTAAACTCATTTTTTTATTTAATGAGGGTATCCCCTTTGTCTTATTACAACTGCTCGGTTTCATTATTAATGAGCCGTCATCTTGATTCTGTGGGGCCCATGTGTTTTGTAGCCAATGGTCCCAGAAAAATCTACTGTTGCTTTCTTTAACTAGTCTTCATGTTCATGCATGGATATATATCGCTGACTTTTCTTTTAACGGTCTTCTTTCATTCGATTTCAGGTGCGATGGCTTCTGCTCCATGTTTTCCCTTTACTCGTTCGGAGGCCGCTTTTCCTTAATCACCATCCGATGAAGAAGTGATGGCGATGATCCGGGTTCATGACCCGAACTACACCAACTTGCTTCTATGGGGAACTTGGTACAGTCATATTATCCAGGGTCGCCGGAGTTTCCTTTGCGCAGTACCGACAGAGCCCACTTTCCCATTTTTGCCAATGGATCCTCCGAGGACGGTTTTTGCTGTGGAAATGCCCAACTGGATTCCAACGGGGAGGCTCGAGCCTTCAACGATCGGTATTCCGAACCATCCAATCTCGGCTATAGATATCTTGGGGCGGCGTATTTGCCAGGGTGAGGCCCACCCGTGGGGGCAGATTTATAAGATAGGGCTCACTCCCCGACACCCTACGGGCTATCTTCTCTGGGCTCGCTACATCCTTGCTACCCATCGTGCGCGGCTGCAGAAGGTCGGGCTTTATCAGGCAATATACGCGTCACTCTTCCATTATAAGTCCCCCCATGTCTGGTGGGTTAAGGCGTTTTTGAACCAATGGAATCTTCCCACCAACACTTTCATTCTAGGAGATCGCGGGGTCTCGATCTCTCTGGCAGAATTTTATGAAATCTCGGGATTGCCAATCAGGGGTGCACTGTATGAGGAGTTTTTGTCTCCTGACGAGTATGTCTTCGAGCCCGAGTCTGCACCGGCTGACGGCTTGTCTGTTGAGAACGCCATTCGCCACAAGCGTCCCAGTTTGATCAAGGCGCTAGGTATCTTCGACCGATTGTTCACCGAATCTGAAGAGCAGGGTGTTACTTTCAAGAGCTTCATTGCTTGTTTCCTTCGTGAGGACGTCGTGTCGAAGACAGCTCCGAAGTTCGCCAACATTAAAGACCCCTTTGGGTTTGGTCCGAAGAAGCTGCCGACCACTGAATCGGATCTACCTCAATACTATATCCCCATCATGTCGCCGATGTCTTTTGAGTCCACTGCAGCACCCGGTATTGACGAGGAGACGTTCCTCGTAGGGTTTGTCAGTGTCTGGCTCAGTTGGTTTGTCATCCTCATGCATCGTCGTTTTATGAGGGCTTCGGTTATCTACCCGGCTCATTGTATAGCTGAGTGGACGCGGTTGGCCGTCGGTATCCCGGCGTTGGCGCATCTTTATTACGGGTTGGGCACCGCAGCTAATACCTCTACTCCCGGCGTGGATGTAGTAAACTTTTCGCTTCATTATTTTACGTCCTGGGTCGAAATGCATGTGCTGGGGGCTTTCGCTATGCATCAGAGGCTTGCGTTCTATGACGCCTACACTTTCCCTCGGCTTATGCGATTGGTGGATGCTTCTGCCGTTGACCCAACTCAATTTGGGGCTATTCGGGCGTTGATTTCTCCTTACGCTACTGCCGGCGGATTAATATTTAATGATCGGGTCTTATCTTCTTCCACGGGTTCGGCCCAGCCGCTTTGGGACCAGTCGAAAGATGACGCGCCCACTTTGAAGCCCCGGGAAGCCGCGCGCTTATATGCAATCAGACCGGGTTACCTGGTGTTTCGTCAGGACAGTGCGGCACTCTTTATGCGGTACAATCCGCATCGCTTTGCCCGGCAGTTTGGCTATGATCAGGGCGTCCCGTTTGAAGCTTTCATAATCACGCCGGTTCCTTCGTTCGAGGCCGTCCGAGATGCCGCACACCACTTTGTGAGGCTGAACACCGGTTCTCAGTTCATGATCCCCGATGGTGACTACATTCTTCGATGCGTGGGGTCGTTTACGGGCTGGTATCTCCATCGGGTGAACCCGGTTATTATTGAGGAGAGAAGGGTGCTTCTTGGCCATGGCGCCCCTATTCAGGTTTCGGCCCCGGGAGCCATGCTGCGACCACGTGCCCCAGTCCGCTTTCCCCCTAGGGATATCGGCACTGTGATTATTCCTGAAGAGTCAGGAGTAGATCTTACTCCAATAGTTGGTATGCCCCTGGGTACTCGGTCGCGGGGTAAACGGGCTCCGGTAACAGTACCCCCACCCGAGGCAACACCACCCTCTGTGTCATCGACGATGGCAGTGTCATCTCCAGTTGTGGCCCGGGGAGAGGGTGTTGAGGGCGACGTGGGCCAACGCCGCACCAAGGCTTCGAAAGGAAAGAGACGGTCGTCCTCGGCGACTGGTTCTGGGTCCAAGCGTCGAAGGAAGGTGGCTACTAATTTGCTCGACTCTTTAACGGAGTCTGAGCCCATCCTTGAAGATGAGCCGTTGGCCTTACCGGAATCAAACGCTGAACTACCTTTTCCCAGTTCAGTCGCCGAGGAAGCTGCACAGTTGGCTGAGGCTATAAGGCGTTCCAAAGACGCGTCTCAGAACGCCAGGATTCTGAAGAAGCCATATCCTGCTATAATCTTTTACGAGGACCCCTCGTGGATTCGGCGGCGATTTATAGGCCCTTTGGAGGAATAGGGGGAAAGGGCCTTGAAGCAGGCTGTTTCAGAGGACGCGGCGGACGCGCTTTCTTTATGGACCGGTGGCCATGAGTCCACTCTCGAACCCCGGCGAGCACGCCTCCTTGAGAAGGAGCAGCGGCTTGAAGAAGCCATATTGAAGGCTTCGTTACGCATTGGTATGCCTTTATACTTCTTTATAGCATTTCAGATTGTTTACGCCTGCATGCCTGCATCTTTATTCTTGTGTGAATTGTGCAGAATCTTCGACACTGGGGGAGCTCCCTAAGGGCTCGTTGAAGCCAAAGCCTGTCGAAATTCCTGATGAAGCGTTGCTCGATGTGGAGGGGGCTGATAAGGCTGCTCCTCTTGCAATAGAGCTTCCAGTGGCAGTTCCTGATCATGAAGCGCTTGCTCCTTTGGGGGAGGTTCCTTTGGAGATTGCTGCCCCAACGGCTCTTCCCGAAGGAGGCCCGGAGGCTGAGATAGAGGTAGTAGGGACTACCCTCCCTCTGTTGGAGCCCGAGGTTCCGGCAGAGGCTGTCGAAGCTGCTATCCCCCCGACTCAGAACGGGAGAAGTGTTGAAGGTAACCTTCTGAATTTTAAATTAGCAGCCTTTCCGTTGTCTGAACTTTTTTGTTTTTCTCAGAATTACGCGAGCTGGCGGCCTCTATTGCCGATCTGTCTCCCCGGCAATCCTTTCAGCGTCTGCTGGAGATGGCAGCTTCACAAGCGATATCCCCCCAACGCATCGCCCTCTCATCCGGGCAAGGTTGGTGTCGTTCATCACTTCTCATAGCATCGTTGTTATTTTGCGTATTGACATTGATGTTTTCTACAGTTTTGGAAGCTGATGATGAGGTCGAGGTTCTCGAAGGGCCGGGGGAACCTTCAGCTCCTACTTGCACGACTGTCGGTAAGCGACATTTCATCATACTCTCATTCGTTCTTTGCTTAAGAATTTTACTGACATCTTCCAAATTTGAACAGCTCTGCCAGTCTCCACGGCGTTGGAGTCGCGCGTCGTGATGCCGCCCGGCCCTTATGCCTTGCGGGCTTCAGAACGCTTGGCCCAATTAAGCCTTGTCTCCTTATCATCTTTGATTGAGGAGCTCCGTGCTGGCAGCGCGACCACCGCTGAAGCGTTTGCCGCCGAAGCTAACGGCTTTCTTCCTTTTCTTGCCACCTACCATAGCGAAGAAGTGGTGCGAGTCTGGGTGGAGTTCTGTCGGCAGGTGGAGGCTCGCTTGCATGCCCTTGAATGTTCTCGCCTTTCCTCGGAAGCCGTGGCTGCAAAAGCGGAGTTGCGGGGTCTGATAGCACGATGCGCGGCCAATATGACGTCATGCGAGAAGAGGCTTGGCTGCAAATTCTCGGAGAGGGAGCTAGCTTCCAAGGCGCTGAGCGAGCTTCAGGCGAGTCTTACTGCCAAGGCCAACAAAGCGTACGAACTCTGGCGGGTGCTTCAGGAGTCCATCAAAGAGGTGGTGGCTCTCGACAAAGCTGCCACGTTCACTCGTGAAAGGGTCGAGGCTCATAAAGCCACCGAGAAAGAGCTTGAAGCTCGGCTTGCTTCGTATCAGGCTCAGCAAGCTCAGGCGGAGGCTCGTCTTCTGGAGATCTTGCGTCATGAAGCCGTGACTCAGCAACAAAATGATGAGCTGGTAAAATTACTACACCGCCCGCCGGTTTGAGGACTTGTATCTTTTCCTATTTTTTTTTTACATACTCATGGATAAGAGTATCTTCTTTTTGTTTCTTTCATGAATTGTACGTTGTATCCATTTTGGTTTATGAAATAAAAGATACATTTTTCTTCTCAACGGCGTGTCTCTTTTCATTGAATGCGTTTGCGGACAATTTATCTCGATCTCCTTGCAGGGCATTGGTGGCTTAGGATTCAGGGTTAAGATCTGCTTCCTAAGACTTTTGCGCCTTATGAGCCACGAGGGTCTCATAAATAGTTTTTCTCCCCATGGGTCGAGAGGATCCCATAAGTGTAAGTTCTTCTTAAGAATCATAAGGATTCTTAAGCGGGTTTTCCCTTGAGAGTCGTAAGGATCTCACCAGAGAGTTTTTCTTCCTTACAGGTCGTGAGGACTTGCAAGTGCTGGATGTAGTCACCCTTATTCGTGTTTCACGTGGTCGGGGGTTGCTCAAGGCATTGTAGTTTAAAGACGTTGCGGTCAAGGTTAAGGACATCATAGTCCGTGGATTTAAGGACTCCACAGTCCGATGTTAGTTTTAAGACATCTCGGTCAAGGTTGAGGACCTCATAGTCCGTGGATTTAGGGACTCCACAGTCCGATGTTAGTTTTAAGACATCACGGTCAAGGTTAAGGACCTCATAGTCCGTGGATTTAGGGACTCCACAGTCCGATGTTAGTTTTAAGACATCACGGTCAAGGTTAAGGACCTCATAGTCCATGGATTTAGGGACTCCACAGTCCGATGTTAGTTTTAAGACATCACGGTCAAGGTTAAGGACCTCATAGTCCGTGGATTTAGGGACTCCACCGTACAATATTAGTTTTAAGACATCACGGTCAAGGTTAAGGACCTCATAGTCCGTGGATTTAGGGACCCCACAGTCCGATGTTAGTTTTAAGACATCACGGTCAAGGTTAAGGACCTCATAGTCCGTGGATTTAGGGACTCCACAGTCCGATGTTAGTTTTAAGACATCACGGTCAAGGTTAAGGACCTCATAGTCCGTGGATTTAGGGACTCCACAGTTCGATATTAGTTTTAAGACATCACGGTCAAGGTTAAGGACCTCATAGTCCGTGGATTTAAGGACTCCACAGTCCGATGTTTGGTTGCAGGGACCCGTCTCCTCTTTGAAGACGTTGAGGAATTACAACGCCAGGTATCAAAGGAGTGAAGAGATGTACCCCTTAAACCAAGGTAGAATCCGTAGGGAATCGGGGTGGTTGATCGTTAGTTTTAAGACATTACGGTCGAGGTTAAGGACATCATAGTCCGTGGATTTTAAGGACTCCACAGTCCGGTGTTTGCTCTGGATGCTTCACACGGGTTCACTGCCGTGCTTGGCGAGGACCAGGCTCCGCTCTGGGCGTTTTCCGCGGGGTCAAAGAGTGACGTTATCCGCGTTCCACGTAACCAGGAATTTTGCACTAGATGCTTCACACGGGTTCACTGCCGTGCTCGACGAGGACTAGGCTCCGCTCTGGATGCTTCATACGGGTTCACTGCCGTGCTCCGCGAGAACCAGGATCCGCTCTGGACGTTTTCCACGGGATCAAAGAGTGACGTTATCCGCGTTCCACGTAACCAGGAATTTTGCACTAGATGCTTCACACGGGTTCACTGCCGTGCTCGGCGAGGACTAGGCTCCGCTCTGGATGCTTCACACGGGTTCACTGCCGTGCTCTGCGAGGATAGGATCCGCTCTGGACGTTTTCCACGGGGTCAAAGAGTGACGTTATCCGCGTTCCACGTAACCAGGAATTTTGCACTAGATGCTTTACACGGGTTCACTGCCGTGCTCGGCGAGGACTAGGCTCCGCTCTGGATGCTTCACACGGGTTCACTGCCGTGCTCTGCAAGGACCAGGATCCGCTCTGGACGTTTTCCACGGGGTCAAAGAGTGACGTTATCCGCGTTCCACGTAACCAGGAATTTTGCTGATTATATCCGCATTTCACGGGATGGAGTTTGACTGTTGGCGATATGTATACCATCGAGCTATGGAACTGGGAGTTGCCGCTGTTCCGCTTAGCTTAGAATTGTGTCCGTTGTTACGAGACGAGTGTTGAAACGATCTCCAGGTCTCCCTTGTCCCGTCGAGATTTGGCTTCTTCTTCTGATGAAACCTGGGGGAGAAGTATGATCTCTTTTTTGTTTACTCCCTTGGATTGTGTACAGGGTGTGATGGAACATCACCTGTAGGGCATAAATTAAAACATTTTTTTTTAATATTTTATTTCTTTTTCCGCGATGCTCTATCATTTCAGCTTTTATATCGTGAAGGTCGCGATTGCCCCATCATTTCGGCTATTTTTTCACGGTGCCCAATCATTTCAGCTATTTATTTATTTTCTACTCGCTGCTTTTTATTGCGAGTTGCCCCATCATTTCGGCTATTTTTTTATACATACATTTTTACTTGCTGCTTTTTATTGCAAGTTGCCCCATCATTTCGGCTATTTCGTATGCATGTGTGGCTCGCTAGCCTTTTCGCTGCAAGCTTGGATTTTAGACACCGATTTCGGCATCAGCATCGCTACCACTGGGATATTGCCAGGAGCGAATCATCATTTGCCTCTGTCGATGTTGAACAAAGGTGGCTTAGCAAACAGGGTTAGGGTCCTGTCGACTAAGGCTTTTGACATCATGAGCCGTAAGGGTCTCACGAAGGTATTTCTCCCTACAAGTCGTGAGGATCTCGCAGGTGTATTTTCTCCCTAGGAATCGTGAGGATTCCTAAGTGTATGTTCCTCTGCAAGTCGTAAGGATCTAACAAGAGGGCTTTCTCCTTATAGGTCGAGAAGACTTACAAGGGTTGCTCACCATATGGACATATCCCTAGTCACGGATGGGACTTTGTTAGGGAAATATTTGTTCGTGCCCGTGGATTGTATACAAGGGTCAGTACTGGACCACTTGTAGGGCAGTGTCGAAGGGTATAGGGGATTTTGCTTAAGCACAGGTTTAGGTCTCTGTGACTTAAGACTTTCAAATCTTATGAGCCGTGAGGGTCCCATAAGAGAGTTCTCCTTACGAGTCGTGAGGATCTCGCAAGTGTATTTTCTCCTTAGGAATCGTGGGGACTCCTAAGTGTGTTGCTCCCTTGTGAGTCGTAAGGATCTTACGCGGGTGGTTTCTCCTTGCAAGGTCGTGGGGATCCCGCAAGTGTCCTTTAACGAAGTTGCGCCCTTTCGGATTTTCACAAACACTCGCCGGTGGTCCTGCTGTTTTTACTCATGGAGCCCTTTCGGGTTTTCATCCGTGCCCATTTTGCTTATGGATATACCGTTTTTTTTATTCCTTTCATTTTCTTTTTCTCTTTTTTTTTACGAGGTCGCGCCCTTTCGGGTTTTCACGAACACTCGCCGGCAGCCCTGCTCTTTTTACTCACGGAGCCCTTTCGGGTTTTCATCCGTGCCCTTTTTGCTTATGGACATACCGTTTTTATTTATTATATATATATATATATATATATATATATATTTTATCTCGTCAGCCTAAGGATGCTGCGGTATTAGTTTAAGGACGTTTCGGTCCACTATTAGTTTAAGGATATTTCGGTCCATCGTTAGTTTAAGGACATTTCGGTCCGTCGGAGAGAGAGCCGGCTACTACTTATAGAGCTTTGAGCTTTAGGAAGATAGCGAGTGGACATAGTCGTCGTCGTCTATCATTGACCTAGGCTATGGCTCATTAAGCGTAGTATTTCTTTAGGAAGCGGCCATTTATTGGCCTGAAAGGCCTTTCACCATGCATGTCCATGAGTAGATAGGCCCCACCCTGGTAGACCTTATCTATGATGTACGGGCCTTCATAGTTTGGCTCGAATTTTCCCCGCTTGGTGCGATTGGGGATCATAGGTCTTTTGACCACTAGCACGAGTTCGCCTTGGCGGAATGTTCTCGGCCTGGTCGATCTTTCGTACGAGCGCGTCATCTTTGCTTTATAGGCCTCCAGATTTTGTTGCGCTATGAGCCGGGTTTCATCGAGGGCATCAAGCTCCTCAAGTCGAAGGTGAGCATTCTCTTCGTTTGTCAATCCGTGATGGACTGCCACTCGTAGAGAAGGCAGCTCTATCTCGAGGGGGAGTACCGCTTCCGTACCGAATACCAGTGCGTATGGCGTCGTGTTCCTGGCCGTCTTGCACCTATTTCGATATGCCTAAAGAGCCTCTTGCAGTCTCTCATGCCAGTCCTTCTTATTTCGGGACACCGTCTTTTTTATGATCTTTGTCAAGGTCTTATTGAAGGCCTCGGCCAGACCGTTAGCTCGTGGATTATAAACTGAGGAATATCTCCAGTCTATATTGTGCTGCTGCGTGAAGCGGCTAATCTTATGGCTTCTGTAGGCTGGCCCGTTATCGGAAATAATCCGCCGTAGAGTTCTAAACCGATAGATGACGTGCGTCTTGAAGGAGTGGAGGATATTCTCTGTCTTTACTTCCCTCAACGGTACTGCTTCCGCGCATTTGGAGAAGTAATCAGTCGTCGCCAGGATGAAGCGATGTCCCCTGGACGATGCTGGTTCAATGGGGCCGACTATGTCAGTCCCCCACATTTCGAATGGCCAGCTAGCCACCGTCGGATGTAGTGGATTCGGATGCTGGTGGATGAAATCCCCGTGGATTTGGCATGAGTGGCATTGCTTCGCATATTCGAGGCAGTCCTGGATCATCGTGGGCCAGTAGTAACCCATCCGTTTAATTTTTAACTTCATCTTCGGGCCTGCTTGATGAGAACCACAGATTCCGTCATGAACTTCCTGAACGACTCTTTCTGCTTCGTCAGGTCCTAAACATCTCAGCCACAGAAAATCAAACGACCTCTTATACAGAGTATCATTGACGAAAGCGAAAGATAGAGCTCGTTTTATGAGCTGATATCTTAAGGACGCTTCTTCGGGCATTCAGTAGGACTTAAAGTAGTCTATGAAGACTTCCCTCCAGTCCTCAGCCTTCTCACGGTCTTTTATCCGTAAGGTCGTCTGCTCAGTCGCTCCCTTTTCTTCGCCTGATTCCGGAGATATTTCTGCCGGGGCGAGCACTCGACGGCTTTGTACCATGATTTTAACGTCATCGAGGTTCTCGTCAGCCAATTCTTTGGCGAGCTTAGCTAACGCGTCCGCTTTGCTATTTTCCGCGCGTGGTATGCTTTCCAAAGTATAGGAGGGAATTTGGGTCAACAGTTGTCGCACCTTTTCGCCGTACTTCACCAACTCTGGTTTGCACGTTTGGTAGTCACCATTTACTTGACTAATGACCAGTTAAGATTCCCCGTATATAAGAAGGTCTTCAATTCCCATGTCAATGGTGATCTCGAGGCCCGCTATCAAAGCTTCGTATTCAGCTTCGTTATTCGTCCTCGGCTCTGTTAAAGAGAAGGCGAAGCGCATAATCCCTCCTTGTGGAGTTACGAAGATGAGGCCTACTCCCGATTTGATTATGGGGGTGCATTGCTTGCTCTTCTTCATGGAAGATGCTCCATCAAAATAGAGTTCCCATCGGGTATCACCACCGCCGATCGCATCAAATGCATGTTCGTCCGGCAAATCGCAGTTCAGAGGAGAACTGGCAGGTACTGGATGCTCAGCAAGGAAGTCGGCGATGGCCTGGCCTTTCACTGCCTTGAGAGGTCGATACGTTATCGAGAACTCCATCAAGAGTAGAGCCCATTTAGCGAGTCGACCCGTCAATATAGCCTTTGACATCAAATATTTAAGGGGGTCCACCTTCGAGATGAGACGGACTTCGTGCGCCAACGCATAGTGCCTGAGCTTTGTTATCGCGAAGATCAACGCCAGGCAGTGTTTTTCAATGGGAGAGTAGTTGCTTTCTGCCCCCAGCAGAACTCGACTTAAGTAGTAGAGTGCTCTTTCGTTTCCTTGATCGTTCTCTTGTGCCCATAATGCGCCTAAGGAACCTTCGAGGGCGGTTGTATAAAGAATGAGGAGTTTTCCCTTGTCCGGAGCAGCCAACACTGACGGGTTCTGCAGGTACTGTTTAATTTCGTCCAACGCGCCCTGGCATTTTTGATCTCAGACAAATGGAGTTCCTTTCTTCATCAGGTGGCTGTAAGGACGGCACTTGCCTGAAAGATTGGCGATAAACCGCCGGATGTATGCGAGCTTCCCTAGGAGAGATCGCAACTGTTTGAGGGTTCTTGGCGGAGGCATTTCTATGATCGCCTTGATCTTAGATGGATCTATTTCGATACCTCGGTGTCGGATGATGAATCCCAGTAATTTGCCCGAGGAGACTCCGAACGCACATTTGAGGGGATTCATCTTCAAATTATATTGCCGAAGGCGTTGAAATACAGTCTTCAGATGCGTTAAGTGCTCTTCGTATGACATGCTTTTCACCACGAGGTCATCAATATAGCACTCGACGATGTCATGTATGAGATCGTCGAAGATCTTTGTCATGACACTTTGATAGGTAGCACCGGCGTTCTTTAGACCAAAGGGCATAACCTTGTAGCAGAATATTCCCAAAGGGGTCCGGAAAGCCGTATGTTTCTGGTCTTCAGGATGCATTTTTATTTGATTATACCCTGATGAGCCGTCTATGAAGGAGAAAACCTCGTGAGTGGACGTGTTATCTATCATCAGTTCGGTGACTGACACTGGAAAATCGTCCTTCGGGCAAGCTTTATTAAGATCCCGGAAGTCTATGCATATGCGCACTGTTCCATTTTTCTTTATCACTGGGACGATGTTGGCGATCCATTCAGGGTATTGAACTTCCTGGATGAAGCCAGAGTCGATCAGCTTTTTGACCTCGGCGTTGATGCTCATCTTAAGCTCGAGCCGCATTCTCCTCGGCGCCTGTTTGACTAGCTTGATGTCCGGGGATATCGCCAATCTGTGTACAGCAATTTCTGGATCTAATCCCGGTATTTCGGAATAGTTCCACGCGAAGCAATTTCTATGCTGTAGAAGCACGTCCTTTAACACAGCCACCCTTTCTTCAGATAGCAGCTCGCTGACGAATGTCGGTCGCAGATAATCTGCCGATCCCAACTCAATCTTCTTGAGGTTATCTGCAGTAGTATGTATGCCATCTTCCAGTTCTTTCGGAGCTGGCGGAAATTCTGAGATCACCTCATCATTGCTGTTCTCAAAGCACCAGGGAAGGTCATCCACGTTCTTGGGCTCTTCTTTTAATATTGTAATCATGTGACAAGTGCGAATCCGCTCCCAAGACCGATGCGGGTCTGGCTCTGCTCTCGCGGCTTTAGGTTCGTGCTGTTGTGGCGGCGTTACCCTCCAGTTGCGGGATAAAGCAAATCTGCCTTATTGGTATTGGTGTTCAGTCGATAAAACTGCACATTTGTAGTATATTTTTCCTACCATTTTTATATTAAAAAATGACTTTATTATAATATATTATACATATGAGGGTTTATGTGTTAAAACACCATTTTCCATGTGTTAATATATTTAATTATCATTTGGTAGGAAAATGTATGCAAATAATATTATTGGTCTAATCCTAGTAGAACAAAGTCTACTAAAATCTTATTTGAGTTGTTGTGCAGATTATTTCCAAGTTATTATGAAGGATTTAACAAACAAATCAATTTGTTGAAGAAAACTTGCCAAATTAAGAAGCAAACTTGGAGACCAAGTCTGGAAGCAACCGAGAAAATATTTTAAAGATATGAAGATGCCTAGGATTGCCAGATGTCACCAGATGAAAGCACAAGAAAAATCATCAATCAATCTTGTCCCTTGAGCGCGGATCCGTGGCCAAACCCACCCTGGGGCCGCGGATCCGCCGCACTATTGAAGAGTTAGAAGGAAATATTTTGGAAGATTGATCTATGAAATATTTTACCAACTTTTCAACAAAAAGATTCTGGGTTTGCACTATAAAAGGGTACCGAGGGCCTCTTAGAAAAGCTATCAAGCCGAAGAGATCACGAAGTCCAAGACGGCTCACGCATCCAGGATGATCATCAACGGTTCATCTACCTCCTTAGAAGAGATCGAGAAGCAAACTAGGTTTTTGTAATCATTTTCTAAGGAATCAAAGTGTACTTGATCTTGTTGATTAATAAAGGTAGTTCTTTTTCTTATTCTATTTCTTATAGTTTAATGATGCAATTTCTTTCCATCTCTTTTTCTCCCAACATGCGCGAGTAATTCTCCGCTTGTTAGGGTTCGTAGGATTAGGGTAGGTTAATGGACGATGAAAATAATTAAACCCTTTTTAAGTCCTATAAAGTTTAGGAACTTTATCAAAATAATCATTAACATCCTAATCGGGCGCGCTAGCAATTCTTTGCTAGTTCCGACCGCGATTAGAGATTAGATTAATGATTGTTTTGGTAAAGGCTAGATATGAACGGAGTTCCGTGTCGAGATAAGGGTTAAGAGTGGGATTCCTTTTCCCTCCGGAAACCCTAATCTACACGCATCACCGTCGTTCTAGTTCTAAATCTATTAATGGATAAAAAGGGTAACTTTTAATTAATCGTCCATAACTACTAAATCCTAACGAACCCTACAAGCCCTCTTATTATATTATCTACATCTCTAAAATATCTAGATCTATATTTTACATTCTTGTTTAACGTAGATCTAGAAACCATTCTTCAAAATTCTTTATTATTCCTCCTCTCTTTTTCAACACATCTAAGGTAAAAATAAAAGGTTCAACGTTTCCCAGAGGACGACCCGTACTCATCTCGGTCTAGCTACACGCGACACCGTTATTGATTGCGGTTAACTACAAACAAACACTTTTTCGTATCAATCAAATGGCGCCGTTGCCGGGGAAACGTGCGTAATTTTTTATTTTTACTATTTGTGTTGAATTCTTAGACGAGTCATATCATTATTAAAACAAAACTACAAATTGTATATTTAACGATTATTGTGTGAATTTTTGCGAGGAAATCTGGAGTCACGGACTTGAGGAAACAGGAGATCTAGGGTTCACACTTCTCTGGTAAGATTCTAGCTCCCTTCTCTCTCCTCTAAAATCCAATAAAATCTATTTTCTGCAGGATTCTTTGCAAAATATCGCCGCTCAAAAATCTTTTTGCAAAGTTTTGTTTTTCGGTTTGTTTTTGCATATTTTAATACGGATCTTTAAGGGGCAAAGACCAAATCAAGATTAGGTGGGGATTTCATCACCCTTCCTAAGCCCCACAAATCACAAACCGAGCATATAGATCAACCCTTCATTAATTTAAAAAATATCTAGATCAGACTCTAAGGACTGTCGCGCTCAATAAGGACAGAGGAAGGTCGTGGGTAATCTATCGTTTATCCGCATTACTTTTGTAGTGCCTAGGCAAGTGTGACAAAGGCTAGTGGTTTTTAATTAGGCCCACGACGTGGTTCCTTCCCACTTACCTGGCACTTACCTGGCTATAAGGGTAGTACAGAGGCGGTAGAGGATTTATCCTGCGGCTTATCCTTTGGAAGTCTAGGAGCGGTCTAGAGACTGGACCTAGGTAACCATAGTTCTAGGGTTGTGCATTTTTGTGATTTGTCTAAATCCGTCATTTTTCAAAACAAACCAATTACTTTCTCTCCTTTTTACCCCTTCCCCCTTCTTCTCTTCTTATAATGGGTGACCTAAACAGAAGAACACTTGCCGAGCTTTGCTGTCCACAACCAGATATCTCTTGTTTTCGAAATCCCTTCGGTATACCGTCCGGCTCTTCCATGTCTTTAAGAGATCATATAGAACAAGCGGGAAGAAACAGTTGGCCACCTCAGTCTAGGTCTTATCAACCATATCCTAATCCTACACCTGTTTCAGTTCATACCCAGAGTGAGGAAGCCCCTAGACGAATGTCCATTGCTGAGCACATAGCTAGGTCTAGAGGCCAAAATTTCAACCCAGACCAATATCAACCATCACCACCACTGTCCGGAGAAGAGTTTGATATGCGGTTTGTGGCATATAAGATGTCTGTTGAAAATAGCCAACCAACCAACCCATATCAATATTCTTCTTATCATAATATTGATCCTACTCCTACCCAAGTTCCGCAACCATTCTATTCCTATCAATCCAATCCGACTTTTCCACCTACTCTAGACAGTTCTTCTAATCAGTCATTTGGGAGTTTTAATTATCCACAGGAATTTCAATCTTATACTGAAACCCCTTATCAGCCCAAGACTAGTCTGGAGCAGACATTAGAAAAATTTATGGAAATGTCAAACCAAATTATGAAGGATTTGGGTAAAAAGACAGAACTGTACCTCCAAACTGAAATCCACAACTCCAGTTTCATAGATTCATCAAGTACACCAAATAGAATGACTGATAAGTTGTGTGACTTTGTAGTGTTTGATTTACCCAACTGTGAAGGGTCCCTTTCAAGTGAAACCATACCCAACCCTTGTGATCTCTACACCTCCACTCTTGAACCAAAACTGATTGAAAACCATACTTTTGATGAGGAGTTTGAGAATTTTAACCTTCACTTGAATGAGGTGATTGACGTTGGGGATATTTTGATTAATGAACCCGAAATTTTGGATGATTTTGGCCCACCAATTCATCAAATCCTTTCACTTCCTTATGGTCATCATCTTGAGCCTTTAATTCTTCCCGAACCCCAAATATGTCTTGAAGTTGATGATAATGGTATACCCGAAGATCAGACCGAAATACAACCTCCATCTTCCACATCTGGTTTAGCAACACTCGACATACCAATTTGTTTACCCATTTCACCTTCTACTTTCTCCGGTTCTTCTTTTCCTATAGTTTCAGTGAGTTTTGATAAATCACAATCTGTTAATTCAAGTTCAATAATACCAGAAATTCAACTTGATTTGGATATTTTTGAAAAAGAGGTAGATAAGTTTTTTGAGTCCTCTACCTCAGTGATTTTTTATGAATCAAGTAGAATAAATTCTGGCATAAAACTCTTTGACAGCAAAATGTTCAATCACACTATTGATAAAAGTTTTGAAGAACTTTTTGCTGACGAACTTGAATTTTTAAACAATACGGATTTTGTGATTGATCAATCTCCACCTCTAGAGGTTGAACCGTCACCATTCCTTCTTTCTAATCATTCACATTCATCCTCATTCTTTCTTTTCTCTAATTTCAAACCCTTTCCAGACCACCTCTTATGCCTTCCCCACTTTTTCTTGAGTCGATACAACACATTCTTCCACCAACCTATACGATATACTGATAAAATCTTTGAATGGTTGGTGTTAACTTTTGGTCTTTGTAAAGCCTTACTTTGACCAAATGACTCACCCCCTCTTAAAATGCTTCATATTGTCTAACTCATGTTTGAGGGGGGGTATATTTTTGGCTCTTGATCATAACTTTTGTCCTCAAATTTGTGAGCCAAAAATAAGTTTGGGGGAGCATTTTCACTTTCATATATTCTTTCCCCCATTAATAATTTCCTCCCAAGTCTACAGGTTTTTGAGCTTAACGGATGACATCAGTGAGGACACTGCTGTAAACAGGTTTGGGGGAGGTTTGTGCTTATTTACACATCAATTTGCATCATATTTTGCATAAGCACAACATTTTCAAAAATTAAAAAAAAAATTATAACAAAAGAGTAGAAAGTGAAAAATTACATCCAAAAGATTGGAATAGTTTAAGAAAACCAAGAAAATTAGAAGTTTTCTTACACGAACTAGTAATAAGTAGTTATGAGCTGTTGTCCCAAGGGTTAGTAAGATGAAGGAAGTCACTAATCTGAGGATAAAAATAAGTCTGAAAAATAGTTTCTATTCTGGAAGCCAAACATTTGAATGTTGATACCCTACAATATGCACCTACACACGTCTTGAAACTCGGGATAGTAGAGGATACCTTGAAATGCTCTTGTCTAAAAGCCAAAGTATGAAGGAAGTGAAAAAAATGAAGAAAATATAAAAATGGTGAAAAGAAAAAAAAATGAACACTGGTTTTGTTATCGCCAAGGCAGCAATAAAAAAATATAGCGAGGGTGCCTCTTCACCTAGTGCCCTAAGGCCAACTGGTCTGGGAGTCACTGCTAAGCCTTAGGTGGTGCAAGACGAGGAAAATATTATCACCTAATCAGCAAGCACAGGAGTAATCGGTTGGTTAGTACCTCAAGAAGTATTAACGGTCGCATGAAAATGTGTGAGCGAAACCTAAGTATTCATAAAATTAAAAAGTACTGAGGTAGATGGACAAGAGTATGATAGCTTGAATTGAATTCCCCGAGTGTAGGGATGTTCTTTACACACACGTGGGGTTATATGATCAATGTTTGGATGAAAGGTAGGAATGAAGAATAAAGACGATATTTTATTGAGGGGTAATGTGATTTCTAACATTTTTTCATGACTATTAAGATAGGGCTCATGACAACTGAAAAGCTAGTATAGTTGGAAACTCTTCTTTTCAAGGCCTTTCTTTTATGGTTCTTGTCTTTATATGTAAATTTCACCATCTCTCTTTTGTTATAGGATTTTGTGGGTGTAATCCGCTGAAAACCCTCAGGAGACAACACTCCTCCTATTAGGGACACCTAGAGGTTTAACGGCTTGTTGCACGTGCTCAGTGCAATCGTGTCTGCCTACGAAAGTGTGCTTAGTTTTCTCCTTTCTTTTTCTCCTCTTAAATAAACTTGTTTGCTCGGGACGATCAAAGATAAGTTTGGGGGTATTTGTTCAGTCGATAAAACTGCACATTTGTAGTACATTTTTCCTACCATTTTTATATTAAAAAATGACTTTATTATAATATATTATACATATGAGGGTTTATGTGTTAAAACACCATTTTCCATGTGTTAATATATTTAATTATCATTTGGTAGGAAAATGTATGCAAATAATATTATTGGTCTAATCCTAGTAGAACAAAGTCTACTAAAATCTTATTTGAGTTGTTGTGCAGATTATTTCCAAGTTATTATGAAGGATTTAACAAACAAATCAATTTGTTGAAGAAAACTTGCCGAATTAAGAAGCAAACTTGGAGACCAAGTCTGGAAGCAACCGAGAGAATATTTTAAAGATATGAAGATGCCTAGGATTGCCAGATGTCACCAGATGAAAGCACAAGAAAAATCATCAATCAATCTTGTCCCTTGAGCGCGGATCCGCGGCCAAACCCACCCTGGGGCCGCGGATCCGCCGCACTATTGAAGAGTTAGAAGGAAATATTTTGGGAGATTGATCTATGAAATATTTTACCAACTTTTCAACAAAAAGATTCTGGGTTTGCACTATAAAAGGGTACCGAGGGCCTCTTGGAAAAGCTATCAAGCCGACGAGATCACGAAGTCCAAGACGGCTCACGCATCCAGGCTGATCATCAACGGTTCATCTACCTCCTTAGAAGAGATCGAGAAGCAAACTAGGTTTTTGTAATCATTTTCTAAGGAATCAAAGTGTACTTGATCTTGTTGATTAATAAAGGTAGTTCTTTTTCTTATTCTATTTCTTATAGTTTAATGATGCAATTTCTTTCCATCTCTTTTTCTCCCAACATGCGCGAGTAATTCTCCGCTTGTTAGGGTTCGTAGGATTAGGGTAGGTTAATGGACGATGAAAATAATTAAACCCTTTTTAAGTCCTATAAAGTTTAGGAACTTTATCAAAATAATCATTAACATCCTAATCGGGCGCGCTAGCAATTCTTTGCTAGTTCCGACCGCGATTAGAGATTAGATTAATGATTGTTTTGGTAAAGGCTAGATATGAACGGAGTTCCGTGTCGAGATAAGGGTTAAGAGTGGGATTCCTTTTCCCTCCGGAAACCCTAATCTACACGCATCACCGTCGTTCTAGTTCTAAATCTATTAATGGATAAAAAGGGTAACTTTTAATTAATCGTCCATAACTACTAAATCCTAACGAACCCTACAAGCCCTCTTATTATATTATCTACATCTCTAAAATATTTAGATCTATATTTTACATTCTTGTTTAACGTAGATCTAGAAACCATTCTTCAAAATTCTTTATTATTCCTCCTCTCTTTTTCAACACATCTAAGGTAAAAATAAAAGGTTCAACGTTTCCCAGAGGACGACCCGTACTCATCTCGGTCTAGCTACACGCGACACCGTTATTGATTGCGGTTAACTACAAACAAATACTTTTTCGTATCAATCAATTGGTCTTCGACCCAATTCTTGAAGGTGAAGCAGTCTTCGATAGGGTGTCCTACGGCTCGGTGATAAGAGCAATAGCCCGGATAAGAAACCTCGTTAACTTGCTCAGGGTGCTTAGACTCCGGAAGTGCGATCATTTGATGTTCTATAACGAGCTCGAGGAGCTTCTTCGTCTTGTCTCGAGGGAAGGAATACGCTCGACTCATCTTCTTCATGAGGGACAAATCCGGACCGCGCGATGCCCGGTCACACGACTCTCTGATCCTGCGTCGTTGTTGTCGGCTCTTCTTTCCGCTTCTTGATTTATTTCTGCCTCTGCGTCGGGCCTTTTGCACAACGGGTTGACAGGGAGGAGCATCTTTGTCTTTTGCAGCCTGTTGAAACAGACGTTGCGTCCTGGCCTTCTCGTAGATGGCCATCTCACGGTTGTGGTCTTCCCGAGCCTTTTGACCTGCTTTCCTGATAAGCTTGTCCATTTGTTCTTCAAATGACGAACTCGGCACTTCACTCGCGGGATCCAGTTTTGATGAAGGGTTGGCATTGCTGGACAGGGCGTTTTCCTCCTCTTCGAAGTTATATACGGCGTAGCTACCGTGGATTCGCTCCCGTTTACCGGATTTCACGTATCCAAAGCCGAGCATTTCCATTCTCCCGTTGGGAAATTTGCGCTGAGTTCCAGGGACATTCCAAATCTTGTTGTAGAACCGAGCTTGTCGAACAGTCTGTTTTAAGGGTACTCCTTGGCGCTTCAATAGCCTCATTAGTCCATTTGTGTAACATCTGGGCAAGCGGATGGGTTGGAGCCTGTCGAGTGTAGCGTCCGCGCCATGCCAGATCTTTTTCTCTACTTTCGTCTCTGAGGATCGGTAGAATAGGATTACCTTCTCACCCATTTGCCTGGGAGGGACGTAAAACGTCTGCAGGTCCTGCACATTGTAAGGTTGAAGTGTGTCGAGATCCTTATAGTGTTCTCGCGGCACCATGGTGATTTGAAACTCTGATCATCGTTAGGGGATGCTTGTATTGACGGCCGATTGGAGAACACGGCATTAACCTCATCTTCCGAGTCACTTCCGAAGATCAACATGGGGGCGGACGTCCCCGGGTTGTTGCGTTGAGATGGCCCAGCATAAACTATCTCTTCTTCTTCTTCAGTATCGCTCCCGAAAACAGGGATGGTCGCGGCGGCTTTGTTCTCCGGCTTGCGACACCTTTCTGTATTCTCGAAATCAGGAAAAGAGTACTTCACATCTTCGTATTTGCGGACTTCGTTCACGGAAAATGGATTCAGCTCACCTGTTACGGTATATTCGAAACCATCCTTGAAGTACTTCATACACTGATGCCGTGTAGAAGGGATGATGTTGTACTCATGCAAGCAAGGACGACCGAGCAAGGCGTTGTAGCAAGTCTTGGCGTCAATGACGTGAACCTTGATGTCCGTGATGAGCAGTCCGAAGCGTAATGTCAGTATCACGGATCCGAGAGTCCGTGACGACTGGGAGTTGAAACCAGAGATGGTAATTTTGTCACGAGCGAGGTGTTGCACACTCATGTAACACCCGAACATTAAGGAGATTGACGGAGGATCCATTGTCAACCAGGATTTTGCCTATCTTGATATCGTGGCAATACCCGGAGACGTATAGGGGACGGTTGTGGTTGCACGTTCCGAGGAGAAGGTCTTCGTCACCGAAAGTGATGTCGGCCGTATGCACTTCCTCCAGTTCATCCTTCATCCTTTCCGCGGCGAGGAAGGCTTGGAATTGCTTAGGTTCTTGTAACGCCTTAATTAGTGAATCTCGCGCTTCTTGTGATAATAGGAGGGCATCGAGAATGCTAAGTTGAGAAGGTAGCTTCCTTAGGTGCGCCAGGATGTTGTAGTCCACCTTACCCTTCCTGGGAGGGTCTTTGGTAGTCAGCTCTTTCATGACTTGGTCATCTAAAGTGATATCCTCAGTGACCTTTTCCTTTCCCTTATCTTTTCTATTTGCGGGCCCGAGATTCCTTTTCGGGAGCGTACGATTGCGCAGCTGAATGTTTTCGCAGGCCTCTGGTTCTTCCTCTTTCCCCAAAACGGATTCTTTAAAGAGAGGGCCCAGAGCCATTTCTTCATCAGAGTCGCTCCCAAAGGTGAGAACTTGTGACCCTCCGGCGTTAACCATGTAACAGTTGCCAGTGGTTCTGTCGTGCCCGTCGGCAGTACTTCTTCGTTCCGGACGAGTCTTGCATTTCATGCGCTTAAAATGTTGCCGATGAGCAACATATTCCTGCCACCATATCTTAAAATCGCCGCACTCCTCTGTGGGGTGTGAAATCTTTCGATGATATGAGCAGTAATCATGGTGCCTCTCCGCTCCATCGAGCGTGTTTTCTTCCGAGGGTGGTAGCTTCATTCCCATTGACATGGCTTTGGCAAACCTTTTCCTCGTCTTGAATATCTTTTTGTCTACATCGGACGTCTTTTAATCTGGCGGGAGTGCTTCGACTCTTTCGTTCAATCGCTTGCGTTTGGCTCCTTCCGATGCGGCCATCTCACGCTCCTGATCCGCTTTACTCTTCAGACGAATCTCGTCTAGAAAGGCGTCGATCATTTCATCTGTTGGCCACACACGCTCTGGTTCAGGCTCTACCCCCAGTTTCTTAGTGGTAGGAGTTTTTTCATCGTCAGTAAACGAGCGGGAGATTACGTTACAACTCGCCACGTATCCCTCGGATTCATCCGACGAACTCTCTCCATCATCTTCCTCTTGAAAGATGTGGTTGAGGAACTCTTGCAGCGTGACAGGAGTTCGCCCCTTTTGATTGTACTCTTCTATCGCGTCGATTTGCTTCTGCAAGTTCGTGCGCTTGCCTCCAGGCTTCACGGGCTTCTTGGATTTCTTCTTCTTTTTCTTCGAAGATTTTGACAGTTGGGCGTGAGTATTTAGGCCATCACCACGAGTCTTCATAGTTGGGCGTGGCTTCAACATCCCTTCAATAATTTGAGGTTCAAGCGGGTCCTTCCATTCGACCACTGGGCACGCACGAAGGTCCCTCAGCATTCTTTTGGTTTTAGTTGACAGCACGACCTCCCATGGAGCTTCTTCAATAAAGGAACAGGTTGCCCTCGGCGTGTCTGCTTTCTTAGGAGTATGCGGCTGTGGTGGGTTCACCTTCCACTTTTCGGACAGTGCAAACTTTCCCTGGAGGTATTGATCTTCAATCCATCCTTTGAAGACGAAGCAATTCTCAATCGGATGACTTACCGTTTGATGGTAAGGGCAATAGTTAGGGTTATTCACCTCGGTGGGTTGTGGCGGTCGCCTTGGATTTGGTAGGTTTATAAGTCTGTTGCATACAGCCAGCTCAAATAACCGTTTCGTCTTGTCCCGTGGGAACGAGTAGGGACGCTTCATCTTCTCATTATAATACCGGCGTCTTTCTTCCAATTGATCCGCCAGCTTTGGGGCATTGGGTTGCTGCTGGGCATTCGCGACGAAGGTTGCCTTTCCTTTACCCTTGTCATTCCGAGGTTCTGGCTTCGGGGGAGGCTGTCTATGACCCATCTGGTCCATCTGAGCCAACTTGTCGATTAAAGCCTGGAATGTGGTTGGCTTAAAGAACATCATAAACTGGGAGATAGTTGCGTGAGGGTCTAGGGTTCCCACGAACATGCCCACCGCGGGCACTTCCTCAATGCGTTGCTCGCATTTCGACCACAAATTCCGCCAGCGTATAGCATACTGGACCCAAGTTTCGCCTGGTTTTACCCTGGTGTTAATCAATGCCGTTATTGGAGTGCGTTCGCTAGCGCTTGCGAATCGCTTAGTGAATAGCAACTCCATTTCAGCGAACGTCTTGATAGAATCGTTCGGGAGTTTCGAATACCATTCGAACGCTGTTTCTGATAAGCTGCCCACGAACTGGCGAAGCAACATTTTATCATTATCGCCGGTGTTACCGCAAAGGGCCCTGAACTGGGCAACATGTTGATGGGGATTGCCGGTTCCCTTATATACGTGGAATTTTGGTATTGTATAACCCAGAGGGTACTTGATTTGGTCGTACCAGTTTGGATACGGCCGCCCCGTTTTTATGACTTGACTAGCTGCCTCAGTCGCATGATGAACCCGGATTCGTTGGGCTATATAGTCGTCCAAGTCAGCCTTGGAGATTGTCTCCTCCTTGGCCGTTGAGAGGGCCGGTGGTGGATTTGACGTTTCTCCCCTGTCGTCTTCAAGGACGATCGGGGAATCCTCAGCGGGTGGGTCTTGTTGGATCATCATTCCTATCATATCTTGGAAGAGAAGGCCCATACGCTGTATGTTGGCTGCTTGTTCAGCAGCCTCTTTGTCTTTCTTCTCCAATATTCGGCGAAGGAATTCGGCGTCGGTTTCTTCCTCCTGGCGTTCGTCCGAGGGCGTTTCTGGGTTTTCTTTTGGCCCGGTAAGTGCGGCCATAGCGTTCATCATTTCCTGGAGCTTTTGCTGTTGCTCCTGAGCTTTGGTCACCGACCGTGTAAGCGGTCTATGACTTGTAGACGCACGGCTGTCTTCCTTTCATGACGCCATGTATACGGTATGGACCATCATGCCCCCAGACTTAGGGCGTCTGGGCTTAGTGCCTTTAGCTGTTGTTGCAGGCTGGGGGATCTTCTCTGGCTTCCTCCTTTTATGAGCAGTGGAAGTTGAGGGGGCCGTTGAGGTGGGCATCCAGACAGCCTTTCGTGGTTTAGCCTGGTGACTGGCTTCCTGTTGGATTTTCAGCTTCTTGTGCTGGCGGGAGAAGTTTGGATCGATCATCGAGTCTCGGACCTGCCGCCAGACTTTATAGATTCGGGAGGACAGCCGTTGAAGAGATTGGGGCTGTTCTGTTTCTACTTCTACAGCCTTTTTTAGCGGAGGGGGAGACCTTTTTAGCATCGCGGTAGGAGAATTCCTACGCACCTTATTTAGCATCTCGAAGCTGTTCCCAGTCGGAACAGCAGCATTAACTTCTGCCATCGGGGATGGTGGAATTAGCCCAGAGGGAGAGTTGCCCCCAGCCTTCCTTACTCGGCGCCAGTGGCGACGTCGAGCGCGTCGAGCGGACGGCGTGGTGAGGGCGATAGCCTCGTCTTGCCCCCTGCGTAGGTGGAGGGTCACTGTTGGTGTCAGCCTGTCAAAGACCGATGTCCTTTGGGTAATAGGAGCGGGAGCTGGAGCCGTTAATCTTGTAAAGACCGACTTTTTGGCAGGGGAAGCCGCCTTAACGACTTCAGGAGCAGGACCAGTCACTTTCTTAGAATCAGCCTTCTCCGGGATTGCAGGCCCCATTGCGGGTCCACAGGAGTTCTGGCCCAATCTAGAGAAGACCGAGGTGCTAGTGTTGGGCGACCCGTTGAGAGGGGACGCGGCAGGGGTAAGGCGATCAAAGACCGACTTTTTGGGACCCTCCTTTGTCAGCACCGGAGCGGTGAAGCTTGTCGGCGGGAGCATGGTCCCAAAAAACAATCCTGTGGTGGCTCGAGTGACTTGTTCCACGGGAATTGCGAATAGCGAAGCAGCTTGGGGTCCGTAGGCTATACATCCTGGCGAGGCAGAGCGTTGGTTGCAATTGCAATCCGAGCAGTTGGAGCATTTCACACAAGTAGAAGCCATCGATTCTTTGCTTTCTACAATAAGCAAGACGCCAAGTCTTAGTATCTTGAAACCCAAGGGCAACCATTAGCGAACCGCGATTGGTTCGCGAATCACGACACACGAAGTGTGGAGTGGAAAGAGGAAAAGGTCCCACCGGGCGTGCCAGAATCTGTTCCCCTCCGAACGGCGGCAAGGACTGACGTCTCGCCTGAGGTTCGGGGTAGATGCTAATTGGTGCTATCCGTCCACCTCTCCGAAGATGCCAAGTTGATTTATGGCACTGTATATCGAAGGTTTAAACGGATGCGTCCGATGTAGCAGACTTCGTCAGATTCCCCCTCGCTTGAGGGGTTTTTTATTGTGGGGACGCTCTTCCCTACAGGCGTAAGCCCCTGCAGTTAATTACGCTACCGCATCGCGGTAACCACTTTCTCCTTCTCCAGATGGTCACTTCGTGTCGTGTGCAATTATTTTATGTTTGGTTGCCCGTGGATTGTATACGGAGACTGAGTTATGTCGTTGCCCGTAGGGCGTGGACTAGTCCAAATCCGCATTATCTTAGATTAGATTTGGGTTTGGGGGTTTGGGTTTAAGGATACGTTAGCCTCCTTTGAAACTAAGATCGACTCAAACGTTTGTTAAGGATACGTTAGTCTAGTTTTTAGACTAAGATCAACTTAACGGGATCGTTTAGATCCAAGAGAGCAATAAAAGGGGGGGCTCTGTTGTTTAGTTTAATGATATTGCGGTCAATAGGTAGTTTAAGGACATTGCGGTCTATGGGTTTAAGGACCCCACAGTCTGTCACGCCCCGCTTCCCAGAGTACCCAAGATTGGGCATGTGACATAGCCAACCATGCTACCTGTGGGTAGGAAGTATCCATCCACAGTCACATTACGGTTGTAGAGATATCAAGAACAAGATAAATAAACTATCTAACACATGTCCAAATCCATAATGATAAGAGTCAATGAAAAATAAATGCGGAAGCAATGATCCAATACAATAATGGAAAGGTACGTCCCATAATGCGGGATCGCACCTGGAAATAAAATGCAATAAACAAACTAACCACTATAGAACTCAAATCAGCCTGCTGGCTGAAGTACTCCTGCACGGTCGGCGACAGTGGTAAAGAATCTGGGCCATGCAAAACCCAGACGTCAGCGCGTCATGACATCAAGTATAAAATGTAAACATGGTTATAAGCAATGCAAATATGAACATGAATAAGCAGTACTAAGAAATAACAGAGCAGGGTAATGTGCAATGGTGACTAAACTATCCTGTCAGGTTTCTACTCTATAGTCTTTGAAATCAATTGATGAATCGTCGATGTAACCCAATAGTATCCCGTACATACCCGGGACCACGGCCACAATATTCTCGGCGGCAGCCGAGACATGCCGTTAGGCACAGAATAGGAAAGTGTACACTCGGTATTACCCCGTACATACCCGGGATCACGGCCACAATATTCTCGGCTGAAACCGAGACATGCCGTTAGGCACAGAATAGGAAAGTGTACACTCGGTATTACCCCGTACATACCCGGGATCACGGCCACAATATTCTCGGCTGAAACCGAGACATGCCGTTAGGCACAGAATAGGAATGTGTACACTCGGTATTACCCCGTACATACCCGGGATCACGGCCACAATATTCTCGGCTGAAACCGAGACATGCCGTCAGGCACAGAATAGGAATGTGTACACTCGAACGATAGTGAACTGTCGAGTTACAAGTCAGGTTCATCTTTGATTTCCCCATACCCCCAAGCTATGTATGTCAGGTCAGGTATTCAGTAGTCAAGGACTAATGCCAACACAAAATCCGGTAAGAGTAGGTCTGTCTGGATAGACAGCAGGGATGGTCGGGTTTGTCGGCATTAGGCATGAAATGTCATGGTACAACAGACTGAGTTGGTATGTATGTATATGTCATGTGTAGCAGGGTCAGGCCAATATGTAGTGCAATCTGGTATGTGCTCACAACAGGTATACAATCAATAATGAACAGCAGCAGGAAACAGTAAATAACCATATTATTCCATGTAACGACAGTGATGTTTTGTATTCTCTTATTAACGGGTTCAAGCACCCTGGGGTGCAATAGTCACAAGGTGGAACAATATTAACCATACGTAATGAAACCACATGAAATTAAACTAAAATATAATAATTGTCTCATGGGTGATTTAACAATTAAAGCGGATATGATCCAATGGTCTTATTTAGTTGGAATATGGATTGATAGTGGGTTGATTAATTACGAGAAATTATTGTAACGATTCCATGTTAAAGATAACTGCAACTATCAATTCTAACTTACAATATAATATCAATCACCATCATTAAGTTGTTGTCTTATATAGTATGAATTCAATTGCGTGGCAAGACTAGATCTCGCACGCTAGCATGTTAAAGCAAGTATTCAGATACTTGCCTTGACGGTTTTGCAAACCGGAACACGGATGCGATGTCGGCAGAAAACACGATATGGTAGCACGGGTCACGGATCGAGCCCCAACAGAGAACAACGGGATCACATGGACCAGGGTACTTCGCTGGAGCGTCGGGTTCACAAGACGGCACGGTCGGATTCCGGCAACAACAACGGCAACGGAGTTAGCAACAAAGATAAACTTAAAACGATCAGCGGGGGGTGATTTGCACAAAAGGAAAGATGAGGAAGGCTTACAGAGAGATATACCAGGGTGACCCCGGCGGGCTCGACGGCGCTGGAACGCCGGCGAGGCAACGACGGCGGCTGCGAAGGCTTGAACGGCCTCGGGTCTGTTGGAGAGGGTGTTGCGACGAGTGGAGGAGGGAGGTGGTCGGCTCTGGTGGTCGAGGGGAGAAGGAGGTGGTCGGAGGTGGCGCGGGTGACGTCGACGAGGGTCGACGGCGCGTTCTCCGGCGACCCGGGGATGGTGCAGGGTCGGGCTGCGTGATTGAAGGTGTTCCGGCGAGGGGAGGAGGAAGGTGATGACGAGGTAGTGACGAGGACGAGGAGAGGGAGTCGTGGGAGTCGACGGCGACGGGAGGCGGCGTCGACGGCGGGAGTTGCGGCCGAACGGAGGCGTCGGGGGTTGGGTGCAGGCGCGGAAGATGGACGGAGGGAGGAGGAAGCGGGTGCGGTGAGGTCGACGAGGTGGTGACGGCGACGGCGAGGTCGCGGGGAGGTCGGCGGCGAAGAACGAGGGGCTAGGGTTAGGGTTTCGGAGGGTTTCTCGTGGTCGAGAGATGAGCAGGGAGGCGGCTGCATGGGGAGAAGAAGAGGGGTTTAAATATATGAAGAGAGAGAGAGAGATTGAAGAGAGAGAGGGAAAGGATTTAGAGTGAGATAGAGAGATAGGAAAGGGGGCCCACGCAGATCCTAGCCACGCGATTGGCTGGGGATTGTGCGGGTGGTTTAAAATTTACAACTAAAAGATTTAATAGGGATTTACGTTAGATTTGAACCAGAAAATTTATATAGTAAAGAAAATAATATTAAATTAAAAATGGGCCTTTTGGTGCGAAATGAAACATTTCCAAATCGAGCCCGGGTTGCGCCCAAATGTTCCAAATTCAAATTATAGGATTTTAAGCGGGTTCCAAATTTTGAAAAGAGGTGTTTAATGATTAAAATGCATGCCCCCAAGTCGGACACTTGTACGCGCGCGTAGTCGTCCAAGTTTGCCCGTTTAGCCGAACGGGACGGAATCTCGACACGCGGACGCTACCACGCGACTAGTGGCGACGAGTAGGCCAACATGGACACTTTTAATTTCATTTTAGGAGTTAAAATTTGTTATGTGCCAAAATGACTTAACCGGTTAAAATTTTAGCAATAAACACCAGAAAATCAGGATAATTGGAAATGAGCAATAAATGACCCTCAACTAGTAATATAAATAGTATTATTGGGCTCGGGTGTTACATCATACCCAACTACAAAAGAATTTCGTCCTCGAAATTCCAAGAGTACAAGATAGCTAACTACTGGAAAAGGTGAGGGAATTTCTGTCGGATCTCGTCTTCTCGCTCCCAAGTGGATTCTCCATGCGATCGATTACCCCAAGAAACTAGCACAAGAGGGATAACCTTGTTCTTAAGAACCTTTTCTCTCCGATCCTTGATTTCAACTGGTCGCTCTTCAAAAGTCAGGTCCTCCCGTACGGTCAACTCCGAATGATCCAAGACATGAGTCTCATCACGAACATACCTCCGTAGTTGAGACACATGAAACACATCGTGCACTCCTGCCGATGACTGTGGTAACGCCAAACGGTACGCTACCTCTCCAACACGCTCCAATATCTCGAAGGGTCCAACGAATCGAGGACTAAGCTTTCCCCGACTTCCAAAGCGAATCACCTCTCTAGTCGGTGATATCTTCAGGAATACCATATCACCCACGGCGAACTCTAGAGGTCTTCTTGACGTGTCGGCCCAACTTTTCTGTCTGTCTTGAGCTGCCTTCATATGCTTCCTGATGGTATTCACCTTCTCGACTGTCTGTACCACCAAATCTGGTCCTAGTAACCTTCGTTCACCCACATCATCCCAACAAACCGGTGAACGGCACTTACGACCATACAGTGCTTCAAACGGAGCCATCTGAATAGTTGCTTGGAAGCTATTGTTGTACGAAAACTCCACCAGGTGTAGATGATCTTTCCAAGAACCTTTGAAGTCCAACATCCAAGCCCTCAACATATCTTCAAGGGTCTGGATCGTTCTCTCCGATTGTCCATCAGTTTGAGGATGATAAGCTGTGCTAAACTTCAATCGAGTCCCCAAACTTTCTTGTAAACTCCTCCAAAAGTGCGACAAGAACCGAGTGTCCCGATCGGACACGATGCTTACCGGCACTCCATGCAATCTGACAATCTCCTGCATGTACCGCTCTGCCAAAGTCTCTGTCGATTGACCAACCCGAAAAGGAATAAAGTGAGCTGCCTTGGTCAACCGATCGACAATCACCCATACTGCATTGTTGCCCTTTGGACTCCGTGGTAAAGCCGTCACGAAATTCATGGTTATATGTTCCCACTTCCACTGAGGAATCGGAAGTGGTTGCAACAACCAGCAACCCTTTGGTGTTCAGCCTTGACTTGCTGACACACCAAGCACTTAGCCACGAAGCGAGCAATTTCCCGTTTCATACCTTCCCACCAGAAGTGCTGTCGAATATCTCGGTACATCTTTGTCCCTCCTGGATGTACAGAGTAAGCTGAACTGTGTGCCTCCTTCATAAGCTCTTCACGCACATCACCTTTTGGCACACACACACGGCTACCATATCTCAACGAACCGTCTTCATGGATCAGTAAATCGATTCGTAGCCCGGCTCCAACCTGCTCTCGAAACTTTTGCAGTCTAGGATCCTGCGATTGCGCCACTTTAATCTTCTCAACTAAGGACGACTGTACTTGCAACTTCATCAACTGTCCTGTAGCTTGTGGTAGCACAACCTCCAAGTCAAATCTCCGAAAATCCGCAATGATCTCTCTCTGTGCAGTCAATATCTGAATTGCTGGTAACCGACTCAGCGCATCCGGCACGACGTTGACTTTTCCCGGATGGTACTTAAGATCAAGGTCATAGTCGGCCATCAGCTCCAACCATCTGCGTTGCCTCATGTTCAACTCCTTCTGAGTGAACACATATTTCAAACTCTTGTGATCCGTAAAGGCTTCGACTCTCTCGCCCAAAAGGTAGTGTCTCCAAATCTTTAGGGCGAAGATCACGGCTGCAAGCTCTAAGTCATGAGTCGGATAGTCCTTCTCATGAGTCTTTATTTGTCTCGATGTGTAAGCGACGACTTTCCCATTCTGCATCAAAACACATCCCAATCCTTTTCCAGATGCGTCGCTGTGAATCACCAGTCCTCCTGAATCATCCGGTACGGTTAGGATAGGGGCGGTTATCAACTTCTGCTTCAACGTCTTGAAGGCCAATGCACATCCATCCGTCCAAACAAACAGTACCTCCTTACGCGTAAGCTTGGTTAACGGCTCAGCTAAACGAGCGAAGTTCTCCACAAATCTTCTGTAGTAACCGGTGAGTCCAAGAAAACTTCTTATCTCCGCAACATTCTTTGGAATAGGCCAATCTCGAACTGCTGCAATCTTCTCGGGGTCAACGGCGATTCCATCGCCCGACACAACACGCCCCAGAAACTTCACTTCTTCCAGCCAGAATTCACACTTACTCATCTTCGCAAATAACTTCTCTTGTCTCAGCGTCTGCAGTGCGATCCTTAAATGCTCAGCATGCTCCTCCGGACTCTTCGAGTACACCAGAATATCGTCAATGAATACCACAATAAACTGGTCCAAGAACGGTGAAAAGATCCTGTTCATCAAATCCATAAATATTGCTGGCGCATTAGTCACTCCGAAGGGCATCACTAGATACTCGAAATGTCCATATCGAGTTCGAAACGCCGTCTTGCAAATGTCTTCTGCTTTTACTCGGACCTGATGATATCCTGATGGCAAATCCAGTTTCGAGAATACCCTCGCGCCACTAAGCTGCTCAAAAAGTTCTCCAATGCGAGGGATCGGGTACTTGTTCTTAATAGTCACCCGGTTCAATTCTCGATAATCAATGCACATCCTTCTCGTGCCATCCTTCTTATTTACTAAAAGAACTGGAGCTCCCCAAGGTGAGTTGCTGCTTCGAATCCATCCCTTCTCGAGTAATTCATCAACTTGTTTCTTAACTTCTTCCAATTCCACCGGTGCCATCGGATAATAAGATTTGATACTGGCGCTGCACCAGGAATAAGGTCAATCGCAAACTCCACATCTCGCTTCGGCGGTAAGCCCGAAATATCTTCAAACACATCTATAAAGTCGCGAACAACTGCCGGCTCTTCATTCCTATCCGCTTCCATTGTCGCAAGAACACTGTTTGTCGGCCCAGCCCTAAACTCGACTGGCCCGACAGAACTGCTTCCTTACCGCAACTGCTGTCTGCATCGTTGGCCGTGAAAGGTCCAGCGAGACTACTGAGTCTCGTCCACTCCGCTGCATGCACATCCACGGTTGCTCCATTCTGCCTTAGTCCGATAAATTTCTTCCCTTTCCTCCGCGCAGTCTGCGGGAAGAACTTCTCCAGGGGGTTCTTAGAAAAACTTCGCCCAACTGATCGGCTTGAGCAAGCGGGTCTCCTCCATAAGCCATTACTCTCGGGCGTAATCCACTAACTGAATGTGCACCACATCAACTCCTTTGTCCTCTGGAATCTGTGTCGCAATCAGCAAATTCTCCGTGTCACTAGCCACGGCTCGGCTGGCAACGGCTCCTCCAGAACAGTGAAAGTAGTAGGACCCAAACGTCTGAAATCTGCCACGGTCCCTACTCGGCTAACTGGTCTAGTTCCATCGTTGTTTACAGACTGCTGAACGATCTGCAAACCCTCCTGAAACGAATCTGCTATTGCTGGATCAGCTCAGTCTGTCTCTTTGATTTCCAACATTTCTCTTATCACTCCAAGCATGGCGGCTTCGTTCACATGCCTCCGGTACGTCTTCAACCTCTTACCTGTCATAATCCTGAACTCAAAATACCCAACATTAGCATGATGATAGATTCGGAATATGTATTAAGGCTAGAACTCCAAGATACTTAAATAGAGTACCGCATTGTAGCTATGCCGCGGTATCATAGCCGCAATCACTTAACTCCACCCAAGTCGCCCAAGTCCTAGGGATAACAAGAAATCAGGTTTTCGAGTCGACATGCAAAGTAAGTTTGCACGTCGTAAAAGATATAATCCGGGAGAATGTGATTCAAGAATGGTAAAACGGTCAAGGTGGCAGGACATGTTTCCTAAACACGGGTATTATGATTCATGTATCGGGTGCAATACCCAACTACAAAGAATCAACCCAATTAACCTATGGCTCTGATACCAAAAGAACAATGTCACACCCCGCTTCCCAGAGTACGCAAGATTGGGCACGTGACATAGCCAACAATGCTACCTGTGGGTAGGAAGTATCCATCCACAGTCACATTACGGTTGTAGAGATATCAAGAACAAGATAAATAAACTATCTAACACATGTCCAAATCCATAATGATAAGAGTCAATGAAAAATAAATGCGGAAGCAATGATCCAATACAGTAATGGAAAGGTACGTCCCATAATGCGGGATCGCACCTGGAAATAAAATGCAATAAACAAACTAACCACTATAGAACTCAAATCAGCCTGCTGGCTGAAGTACTCCTGCACGGTCGGCGACAGTGGTAAAGAATCTAGGCCATGCAAAACCCAGACGTCAGCGTGTCATGACATCAAGTATAAAATGTAAACATGGTGATAAGCAATGCAAATATGAACATGAATAAGCAGTACTAAGAAATAACAGAGCAGGGTAATGTGCAATGGTGACTAAACTATCCTGTCAGGTTTCTACTCTATAGTCTTTGAAATCAATTGATGAATCGTCGATGTAACCCAGTAGTATCCCGTACATACCCGGGACCACGGCCACAATATTCTCGGCGGCAGCCGAGACATGCCGTTAGGCACAGAATAGGAAAGTGTACACTCGGTATTACCCCGTACATACCCGGGATCACGGCCACAATATTCTCGGCTGAAACCGAGACATGCCGTTAGGCACAGAATAGGAAAGTGTACACTCGGTATTACCCCGTACATACCCGGGATCACGGCCACAATATTCTCGGCTGAAACCGAGACATGCCGTTAGGCACAGAATAGGAAAGTGTACACTCGGTATTACCCCGTACATACCCGGGATCACGGCCACAATATTCTCGGCTGAAACCGAGACATGCCGTTAGGCACAGAATAGGAATGTGTACACTCGAACGATAGTGAACTGTCGAGTTACAAGTCAGGTTCATCTTTGATTTCCCCATACCCCCAAGCTATGTATGTCAGGTCAGGTATTCAGTAGTCAAGGACTAATGCCAACACAAAATCCGGTAAGAGTAGGTCTGTCTGGATAGACAGCAGGGATGGTCGGGTTTGTCGGCATTAGGCATGAAATGTCATGGTACAACAGACTGAGTTGGTATGTATGTATATGTCATGTGTAGCAGGGTCAGGCCAATATGTAGTGCAATCTGGTATGTGCTCACAACAGGTATACAATCAATAATGAACAGCAGCAGGAAACAGTAAATAACCATATTATTCCATGTAACGACAGTGATGTTTTGTATTCTCTTATTAACGGGTTCAAGCACCCTGGGGTGCAATAGTCACAAGGTGGAACAATATTAACCATACGTAATGAAACCACATGAAATTAAACTAAAATATAATAATTGTCTCATGGGTGATTTAACAATTAAAGCGGATATGATCCAATGGTCTTATTTAGTTGGAATATGGATTGATAGTGGGTTGATTAATTACGAGAAATTATTGTAACGATTCCATGTTAAAGATAACTGCAACTATCAATTCTAACTTACAATATAATATCAATTACCATCATTAAGTTGTTGTCTTATATAGTATGAATTCAATTGCGTGGCAAGACTAGATCTCGCACGCTAGCATATTAAAGCAAGTATTCAGATACTTGCCTTGACGGTTTTGCAAACCGGAACACGGATGCGATGTCGGCAGAAAACACGATATGGTAGCACGGGTCACGGATCGAGCCCCAACAGAGAACAACGGGATCACATGGACCAGGATACTTCGCTGGAGCGTCGGGTTCACAAGACGGCACGGTCGGATTCCGGCAACAACAACGGCAACGGAGTTAGCAACAAAGATAAACTTAAAACGATCAGCGGGGGGTGATTTGCACAAAAGGAAAGATGAGGAAGGCTTACAGAGAGATATACCAGGGTGACCCCGGCGGGCTCGACGGCGCTGGAACGCCGGCGAGGAAACGACGGCGGCTGCGAAGGCTTGAACGGCCTCGGGTCTGTTGGAGAGGGTGTTGCGACGAGTGGAGGAGGGAGGTGGTCGGCTCTGGTGGTCGAGGGGAGAAGGAGGTGGTCGGAGGTGGCGCGGGTGACGTCGACGAGGGTCGACGGCGCGTTCTCCGGCGACCCGGGGATGGTGCAGGGTCGGGCTGCGTGACTGAAGGTGTTCCGGTGAGGGGAGGAGGAAGGTGATGACGAGGTAGTGACGAGGACGAGGAGAGGGAGTCGTGGGAGTCGACGGCGACGGGAGGCGGCGTCGACGGCGGGAGTTGCGGCCGAACGGAGGCGTCGGGGGTTGGGTGCAGGCGCGGAAGATGGACGGAGGGAGGAGGAAGCGGGTGCGGTGAGGTCGACGAGGTGGTAACGGCGACGGCGAGGTCGCGGGGAGGTCGGCGGCGAAGAACGAGGGGCTAGGGTTAGGGTTTCGGAGGGTTTCTCGTGGTCGAGAGATGAGCAGGGAGGCGGCTGCATGGGGAGAAGAAGAGGGGTTTAAATATATGAAGAGAGAGAGAGAGATTGAAGAGAGAGAGGGAAAGGATTTAGAGTGAGATAGAGAGATAGGAAAGGGGGCCCACGCAGATCCTAGCCACGCGATTGGCTGGGGATTGTGCGGGTGGTTTAAAATTTACAACTAAAAGATTTAATAGGGATTTACGTTAGATTTGAACCAGAAAATTTATATAGTAAAGAAAATAATATTAAATTAAAAATGGGCCTTTTGGCGCGAAATGAAACATTTCCAAATCGAGCCCGGGTTGCGCCCAAATGTTCCAAATTCAAATTATAGGATTTTAAGCGGGTTCCAAATTTTGAAAAGAGGTGTTTAATGATTAAAATGCATGCCCCCAAGTCGGACACTTGTACGCGCGCGTAGTCGTCCAAGTTTGCCCGTTTAGCCGAACGGGACGGAATCTCGACACGCGGACGCTACCACGCGACTAGTAGCAACGAGTAGGCCTCATGGACACTTTTAATTTCATTTTAGGAGTTAAAATTTGTTATGTGCCAAAATGACTTAACCGGTTAAAATTTTAGCAATAAACACCAGAAAATCAGGATAATTGGAAATGAGCAATAAATGACCCTCAACTAGTAATATAAATAGTATTATTGGGCTCGGGTGTTACACAGTCCGTTGTTAGTTTTAAGACATCTCGGTCAAGGTTAAGGACCTCATAGTCCATGAGTTTAAGGACCCCACGGTCCGTTATTAGTTTTAAGACATCTCGGTCAAGGTTAAGGATCTCATAGTTCATGAGTTTAAGGACCCCACAGTCCGTGTCAATGTGTGGTCATTGGGACCCGTCACCTCTTTGAAGATGTTGAGGAATTACAACGCCAAATATCAAAGGAGTGAAGAGATGTACCCTTGGACCGGGGTGGATTAAACAGTCTTTGGCCCAATTTGGGATCAAGACCAATTAATTGTGTTATGAGCCCATTAGCCCAGTTAAGTTTGAATTGAGGACTTATGGCCATCTTGGGCTAAGTCCCATCATGTTTAGAATACTGGCTTTCTGTTGGTCCATTGAAGGAGAAGCTTTGCCTCTGGCCATTTAATCAACTGGGCTGAAGTTAGTGTTAAACACTAAAGATCAGCAGTGTTGAACACTGGGAACAAGTTAGTGTTTTAACACTAAAAGGCAGTTGGTGTTAAACACCAGCAACAGGGGGTTCAAATTAGTGTTAAACACTAGAGCAAATCAATGTCAAACACTAGCAGCAGGGATTTCAGATTAGTGTTAAACACTAAGAATAATCAGTGTTAAACACTGCAGATAAAGTTCTTTGATTAGTGTTGAACACTAAGGCCAAACAGTGTTTAACACTGGATTCCGGGATTCCAATTTAGTGTTAAACACTAAGGCAAGATGGGTCACGTGGTAGCACGTGAGGGCGCCCTCCCTTCCTTCTATACTGTCAAAAGTATTGAATACTTTGGAGTATCACGTGCTGTCACGTGATGGGTATTTTGGTGCTTATCCGTTAAAGCTTCAGCCAAGGGGTCACGTGGTAGCATGTGATAGCGTCTTGTTTCCCTTTATTTTGTTCTACAGATAAGTGTTTAACACTTTTAATTCTAAAAGCCATCACGTGTGGGCACGTGATGGGGGCTTGCGCTTTGATCTGTTAGAATATTCATTAGGGGTCACGTGGTGACACATGAGGGCGCCCCAGAGCTTCTTTTCCTTTGCTTTTTCTATGCGCTCTTTGGGGGTCACGTGAAGCACATGAGGCGTTGCCTCAAAGTTTTAGTGGTGGCTCTTTACAGGGGTCACGTGGTAGCACGTGACCCTGTCTGTTTGAAGATGTGTTTATCTTTTTAGGAATCAAATTCTTCATAGGGTTAAACCCTAACAATAAACTTTAGAGGAATTAAATTCCTGTTATTTTGACAGATTTAACTTGGGTTAACCCTGGTTCTATTCATTTTGAAGGAATTAAATTCCTATGACATAGGGTTAAACCCTAATTTTAATTCACAGGAATTAAATTCCTATAGTTCTATGAGAATTAAATTCTCAAACATCCATTCCCTCTCTATGCTTTGGATCTGCGTGGCAGGATCTCAACCCAATGAGAATTAAATTCTCAATTCATGGGGAGATGCGCACTTTGCAGATCCTCTGCTAAAGAGAGAACTAAGTTCTTCTTTTAATATCAGAGTTAAACTCTGTTGAGAATTAAATTCTCTTTTTCTTTCAAAAAGCCTTCCCTTTCTTACCTAGGGTTTTCTTTGCAGAAAATCCAAATTCCTCCAAAGTATCAAGGCTCTCTTCTTTTTTTTTATGTCTCGATCTTCTCTGCATATGTCCCTTGGCTCCTATTTATAGGAGAAGAAGCAGAATCAATTACTTTTGGTGAATCTTTCATTGAGAGATTTAATTTGTATTCACCATTCGTTTGGACCTTTGGATTATTAGGTGAATTTTATTCACCATTGGATTTTAAATCCAAAGATATTCTTCTATTGTTTCGGTTAGATTTTAAGGGGAAATCTTTCCAAGTTCAAGATTTTTCCATAGATAGATGATTTTTAATCACCTTTAAATCTTTAGTCCAATCGGTTCCAAATAATCATTTTCCTTTGAAAAGATTTGAATGATCTCTTCAGAATTTGATTCTGTTAAATAAATAGGCTTTGAAAGCCGGTCACGTGTGGCCACGTGACCCTTGGTCACGTGTAGGCATGTGACCCCTGGTCACGTGTAGGCACGTGACCCCTTGGAATGAGCCTTCTTCTTCTTTCTGCGTTCTGTCTTCTGGCCGCTGTTCAACCGTCACGTGCCAACACGTGACCGGGGGTCACGTGTGAGCACGTGACCCTTTCTGAAGCCTTTTTTTCGATTTAATCAGGGAACTGATGTGCCTTTGCCGCTGCTTTTAAATGTCACGTGCCAACACGTGATTGCTGGTCACGTGCTAGCACGTGATGCCTCCTCCGTAAACTTTCCTGATTTTAAATCAGGAAACAATCTCCAAAAACTTTTCAACCATGTCTGAAAAGATCCCCATCATACACCGCTGAAATATAGCGAGTGCATTGCATAACCCGAAGGGCATGCGACGATAAGCAAAAGTACCGAAAGGACAAGTAAATGTGGTCTTGTCTTGATCCTTTTCGGCGATAGGGACTTGGTTATAGCCGGAATAGCCATCCAAAAAGCAGTAAAACTCATGGCCAGCCAATCGTTCTAGCATTTGGTCAATGAAAGGTAAAGGAAAGTGGTCTTTCCTTGTCGCGGCATTGAGTTTTCTATAGTCGATGCAAACTCGCCACCCAGTTTGGGTGCGAGTAGGTATTAACTCATTTGCCTCATTGGTTATGACCGTAATGCCCGATTTGTTTGGGACAACATGAATGGGGCTAATCCACTGGCTATCCGAGATAGGGTAAATGATACCACTATCAAGACATTTTACAATCTCCTTCTTGACAACCTCTTTCATTATGGGGTTGAGGCATCTTTGTGGATCCCTTACTGGCTTGGCATCATCCATCAAGTGTATATAATGTTCAACTATGAGGGGACTAATCCCCTTGATGTCCGCCATAGACCAGCTAAAAACTTGCCGATTATTTTGTAAGACCATTAAAAGGGCCTTCTCTTGCTCAAGAGCTAGAGAGGACGATATGATAACGGGAAGGGTCTCATTCTTACCTAGGTAAGCATATTTAAGGTGCGACGGCAAAAGCTTTAATTCGAGTTTAGGAAGTGAAACAATTGAAGGTAGCATTGGTGAAACTGTTTCAAACTCGAAGGATTCTATCAACGGTTCAAATCGAGTGTACACAACCGAGTCGGATGGTTCAACTAACTCATCCGAAAAATCAAAAGATTCTAACTCGGGTGGTGAGTCTTCAAAATCGTCCAAAAAGGTGAAACACTCATAATCGTTGTCTGGCGTGAACGCTGTGTCGGATTCTAGGAGGAACGCACTAGAGGCGTCAACACTGCTGTGATCGAACAGAAAGTTTTCGAGCTCACAATCCTCCTCCGTGATCTCATGGGTCGAGCAAACATCAAGTATACTAGCATTAGGTTCGGAAGGCTGATTCCCCAACTTAAAGATGTTGAGTTCAATCGTCATATTTCCAAAAGAGAGGTTCATGGAACCATTACGACAATTGATCACCGCATTGGAGGTCGTAAGGAATGGTCGACCAAGTATCTCCGGAATTTGACTCCGGGGGTTAGGTACAGGTTGTGTATCCATCACAATGAAGTCAACGGGTAAAATGAAGTCCCCTACTCTAATTAACACATCCTCTAACTCACCCCTAGGATGGGTGATGTATCGGTCGGCCATTTGGAGATTACAATGAGTGGGTTTAAGCTCTCCAACGCCTAATTGCTCGTACACAGAATAGGGTTGCAACTTGACACTAGCACCAAGATCTAGTAGTGCTCTATTAATGTTCTTGTCCCCAATTGTTATCGAAATAGTAGGACAGCCGGGGTCCTTGTGCTTTTGGGGTAAAGATTGGACAAGAGCATCACTAACAGCACTAGCCATGAAAACTTTCTTTGGTACTTGTGACTTCCTCTTCTTGGTGCATAAGTCCTTTAAGATTTTCGCGTATGAAGGGACTTGTTGGACTGTATCCAAGAGAAAGATATTTATGCTAATCTGTTTGAACAACTCTACAATCTTCTCCATTTGTGGAGTTGGTTTATTAGATCTCAACCTGTTTGGAAAAGGAACATTTTGAAAATTTGTCGAGTCCAATTTTTGTGGATCAGATTGTTGAGTTGGAACGGATCCCCGTGTAGATGTGTTCGTGATGTGAGAAGTGGGTCCGTTCGAAATAGAAGAAGTAGAGCCTTTTGAATAATGAAGAATAGGCTCTAACGAAGAAGAAGAAGAAGAAGAAGAAGAAGATGAAGAAAAACCACCGGCAGGGGTGTCATTATTAATACCACATTATTGTGCAACACTTTTCCGGATCTCAACGTGGTCATAGCATTTACGTTATGATTTTGCTGTTCATATGCAACATGTGCATGACCGGGATTTGGCAGCGGTTGAGATGGAAGCTTTCCATTTTCTCGCTCGCTCAATGCAGTATTAAGTTGTGCAATTTATGCCTCAATAAATTTGATACTTTGATCGTGTAAAGCACTGTTTTGCACCAAAGATTGAATGGAAGTCTCCAACCTTGCCGCGGATTGTGTAGATTGCTTTAGAAACGCATCTAGACTTCTTTCTAGCGAGGTAACCTTATCATTATTTGGTTGAACAAAATTGTTTTGAGGGTAAGAGTTGTTGGGCACAAAATTGTTCATTTGGTTTTGGTAAGGTTGTGGGTGGAAAGGTTGCTGGTATTGAGTTTGTGGAGGTACTTGTTGTTGTGGAGGAGGAGGCCTTTGAAAGTTGTTATTTCCTTGGAATTGCTGATTTTGATTCCAAGGAAAATTTGGGTGATTCCTCCAACCCGGATTATAAGTCGAAAAGTATAGATCATTTCTTTGTCGTTGCTGAAAGGCAGCATTGACGTGATCTTGTCCTTGAGCAGGCGGATTGTAAGGACACTCTTCGGTAAGATGTGATAGATCCGAACAACAAGCGCAAACAGTTAGTGGGGGCAAAGCAGGGGCAGGAGAAGGCGATGAGATTTTGGTCTCAATTGCTTCTAGCTTTTTCGTAAGTGCGGCCATCTCGGCCTTCATAGCAATCGACATATCTAATTGATGTATGCCTGCTCTAGACTGACCAATTGAAGAAGATGAGGTGGTCTTGGTGCTTTCCCACTGAAGTGTTTATTCAGCAAGATCGTCGAGAAACTGCCACGCTTCCTCACTAGATTTGGTTAGAAAGTGACCTTGACAAATGGTTTCTAGCAACTGCTTCGTTACTGGGTTCAATCCCTCGTATAAAGTTTGGCAAAGTTGCCAGTTTTTGATCCCATGGTGAGGGCATTGAACAAGCAGGTCTTTGAATCTTTCAAAACACTTCCAAAAGGGTTCGGAAGGAAGCTGGGAAAATTGAATGATCTCATTACGAATTCTCGCGGTCTTGTGATGTGGATAAAACTTTTTAAGAAAAGGTTTAACAAACTCTTCCCAATTTTTAATTGAGTGCGATGCTGTGCTGTATAACCACTTCTCAGCTAAGTCACATGAGGTGAAAGGAATGACCCTTAGCCTTATAGCATCATCAGATAATTGGGTTGTTTTCATCATTGCGCAAATGTTTTGGAATTTGTTTATGAAGATATAGGCATCTTCGGATTCCAGTCCGTGAGATTTTGGCAACATGTTGATGAAGTGGGGTTTGATTTCAAAATTGTCCCCATTTGCCGATGGGAGTGAAAGACAAGTAGGTAAGGCGGTGCGGATCGGGTAGAAAAGATCCTGGAGCGCGATTCGTTGGGGCGCTTCAATAGGCGGGTGTTGCGGGTTATTCGCACCTAACGGAGGTGTAATCAGTCCTGTCGGTAAGGTGTTGTTAGGATTATATCCTGACATCCCTTCGAAGAGAGAATGTGAAGGTGAAGGTAAGGAAGTGGAAGGAATTTCGACTTCGGAGTCGAAAGTTTCGTCGGTCGGTACCAACGAGACACGGACTAATCGGGCACTAGTGTCCTTAGTCCAACTGGACGTACACTAAAGATGTAGTGTAGTCAAAAAGGTGAAAAACAGAATGTGGGGGTAAGAAAACGTCAATGAGAAGAAAGTAGGTGTAAGTGGTATGCACGGATTTCTTAGCGACAAGTTGCAAGTTTTTGTAAAAAAAATTCCTTTTTTTTATGTGGAGCTTTTTGCAAAAAGATTTTCGATAAAAGGCTTAGACATACGTTCAATCAACCACAAATGCACAATCAGGCCAAGATCTAGGGTCACCTAGGTCAGCTAGACAGCTCCTAACTGTTCCAAAGGGCAAGAAGTAGGACCTCAAACCACCTCTTCACCGCCAATTGTGGCCAGGTAAGTGCCAGGTAAGTGGGAGGTTCTCCACTACGTAAGTATTGAGCCTAATTAAGTAACCACTTGCCTTAGACACACTTTCCTAGACACCACAAAGTCAGGTTATGATCAACGGTCGATGCCTACAACTATTCCTCTGTCCTATTGAGCGCAAAGTCTTTAGGGCTGAGTCTAATCTATTTTAATTAAATGATGGTCAATGCAATATACCTTATGTGATTTCTGGGGTTCTGGGAAGGGTGATGAAATCCCCACCCAATATGGATTGGTTTCAAGCCCTTTAAAGTCGATTAAATATGCAAAACAATAAACAATCGCTTGCAAACAATTTTTTTAGCGCGGCGCAAAGAATCCTGCACAAGATCAATTATTGGAGGAGGAGAGAGATTTTTAGCGCAAAGAATCCTGCAGGCAAATTTACAGAGGAGATATCAGGGGTTCAGAGGAAGAAGAAAAGGAGCTCACAGAGAGATTTCGGGTTGCTGACGTCAGCAACCCGCGGCGCTTCCGCGGCCAAAGGGCAGCTCGGGCGGCGGTTCCGCGATCAAAGATGCGGCTCGTTTCCCAAAAATTTTTCTGCCCCTCTAGTTTGACTTTCTTCTGTTGTTCAGATCTAGGGTTTTCTGTTTTGATTTCTGGATTTTTCCAGACCCGAACTCGTTCGTTGATGCTGCAAAAATTCACACGAAACACCCTTCAAACAATAAAAAGATGATAAAATTTTTATATTTTTTTAAATTTTTCAGGTTTTTATGAGTTTTTATGATTTTATATTAACCCAAAATTGCAAAAAGAAAATACTACGCCATCCCTGGCAACGGCGCCATTTGATTTGTCAAAGAATTTATTAACCGCAATCAAGAACGGCGTCGCTTAGTAGCTAGCTGGTGAATACGGGACGGTCCACAGGGATGCTGTGTATTTCCTAATTGTTCTAACAAGTTAATTCCAAATGGCGTTTGGATCTTTATAATTAAAAACTAAGTTGACTTAGACTAGGATTAGAAATCTTGCTAGGGTTAGCTTTAGGTTAAGTTTGGAAAATTAAGATTTCCCACCGTTTTGAATGTCCTAATTTAGATCTCTTAGGTGTTATGGTAATTATTAATAAGGCGGATTAGGACGATCGGGAAGAAACGATATTTCTTCCTCTAGGTCCTTGTCCGTCCTTTCTTAATCCTTACCCTAACCTCCATTGAAAGCATGCACATCCGGTCTTTTATACTACGGTATCACCGTTACCTCGTGGGTAGGGTGCCGTAGGGAGCGGTATGTGTATGTATGCATGGAGTCCTAATTATTAATATGTGATGGGCAAGAAAGGGGTGAGAGATTTGTATCTCTCAAACCTTCCCTATTCCTAACCCTAATAAGCGAGGAACTACTCGCTCATTAGGGGATCTATGAAAGACATGATTTTTATTTAAGTTTTCGATTTAAGAGATTAATTATCTAACTACTGTAGATTAATAAAAAATTCTACTAAATTAAACTAGGGCAGAGAATAAATTTAAATTAGGGCAGAAAGAAAAATTAAGAACTAGGGCAAAATAAAAGAAACCACTTACAAAATTGATGCTCTCAAAACTTGATAGAAATTCTGAATTTTATTCAATGAAAAGAGGCATGACCTAAAACAAGTTTTAGGGCTTCTATTTATAGAGCATAGAAAACCTTAGGGTTACAATCGACGTACATCTGCTTTTACAAATATACCCCTAGGAAGACTAGTCAACGCGCCGCCAGCCGTCACAAAATTTCTGCACCGATACGGGTTCAACACGGCCGCAGAACCGCGGCCAAGTAGTGATGTCTTGGGCTCAATTTTTCATGTCTTGGTCTTCTTGCAGTTGTACTCTGTTTTCTTCAGTTTGTTCTTCAGAATGTCTTCTGGTTTTCTTCCAGTTTTTCACACTGCATAATGTCGTGGACTTTTACCGTTGCTTCGTGTCGAAGTCTTGAACCTTGCGCTGCCTTCGTACTTTGTGAACTTGTTTATCGATCTTCATTGTCCCTCAAAATGTGGCATGATCAAGATTCCACCATTTATCGGTCGTGGTCTCACTTTTGTATCATTTTTTTTTATCAATTTCACTGTTTTTGTTCCGAGAACCTGTAACCTGCAACTATATAGCAGACATGGATCAAAAACACCTGTTTATTTGTAAAATGTATAAGAATGGGGAATATAATAATGCAAAATTATGATATGAACAGTAGCTCCCCTACCACACAATGCCAGGGATTAAAACCCTCACCAAGAGGCAACCAGACCCGCCCTTGTTCGGTTATCCCTGGCTGGTAGCTTCCTACCAAATCAGGGGTCAAAGCCCTCGCCAAAAGGCATCGGGCAGCAACACTGCTCGGCCCCGTCCTTAGTAGGCCTCTTACGGCCCCTCCCACGCCGAGGATCTGAAGCCCTCATCGTGAGGCCACCGAGCAGCTACCCTGCTCGGCGCATCCCCAGCGGGCAACCTCCTACCCATCTGACGCTGAGGATCTGAAGCCCTCATCGTGACGCCGCTGAGTCCCTTCCTGCTCGGCGCATCCCCAGCTAGCATCCTCCTGCCCATCAGATGTTGAGGATCTGAAGCCCTCATCATGAGGCCGCCGAGTCCCTTCCTGCTCGGCGCATCCCCAACGGGTATCCTCCTGCTCATCAGACGCTGACGATCTGTGTAACGCCCCGCTTCCCGGAGTATGGGCGAAGGACGCGGCGAGGCCGCTACGCATTTACTATGAAGTAAATACGCTAAGCGTATCTAAGCAATATAAAAATAAATGCACAAGAGACAAGATATAATAATACAACAACTTTATTTATTCACATTCTTTTTTTACAATACATGGAAAAGTAAATACAACTGAATGAAAGCAATGTCTAAACAATGGCATAACAGAAAAGGAAAAGTACTGAAATAAAAGTGTACAATGAACTAAAACTCTGGGTCTTCAATGAAGTGGTCCAAGTCTCCACTAGTGGGCTCGATCTCCGGAGTGTCCAGATCACCTGACGGCATTCAAAGAAGAAAGAAAGAGAATGTCATCAGTGAACAAATCGCTCGGTAAGTCCCAAAGATAGAATAGGCAGAAAGAGAAGGTAGCTTTTAAAATTGTATTATATTGTTATAATGTTGTGTTGACGCTGTGTTTGTAGTTTGGTATAGAAGGATGCCAGTGTATACGAGAGGAGTCTTTATATGCCAGAGACTAGAGGCAAGTGTAGTATAAGGAACCATTTATGCCACGGTACAACAGCAATTGGATTCAGGTTAAGTGTATTAAATTTTACTGTCTCGTGCCACTTCTAACACCTTCCGTACCAATTTACTGCTTAAACCCGAGATGTCTTGTTGTATAGTTGTATTGTATTGTCTTATATTGTAAACTGTATAGATTGTATAATTGGGTGACTTACCGAAACCATGATATCAGTAAATGGATGTAACTGGAGAATCATGTAAATGGAAGTATATCCATGGTTTGGTTCGGTAAAGTTGAATAGATTGAATATATGTATTCAGGATTCATGTTGAATTGTAGATTGTACTTGAATCATATTCAAGTCAGATTATTAATTGGACTCAGTTTGAGTCAGAACAATTATAAAAGAAATTGAAGTCCTGATTGTTTTGATATTATTGGTAACCGCTGCACATGAGCGGCAGGATTTGTGTTACTGTGCTGATAACACCGTTGTTAAGTTGTCTACCTTAAATAGGCAAGCACCCACTTCTCCGGCTCCCTGAGGCTCAAGAGATTGGTCCCGTTTAAACCTATATTTACTAAGATCCTTAGGGTAGTTTATAGATCTTGAGGGGTTTTTATGTAAAAATACTTTTGTATAATTTTCAAAATACACTCCAAGTATTTAATTATCGTCTTTAGAGTTATCATAAATGTAGATTTTATATTTGTGACATTTCTAGTGAGAATAACCTATTTTTCCATAATACATGGCATTTAATTGTAATATTGAATTTGTATGGATTTCATGGTATTTTAATGTAAAGTGATTCTTGTGATTTTGGAAAAGTTGAAGTATTTATATCATAACACAAATAGGTATTTTTAATATCATATATATATATATATTTATAAAAATAAATTTTAATATATATATATTATATTTCTAGAAATCTCATTTTCTTAAGATTTTGGTATTTTAAATCTCTCGAGACCGAATGCTCCTTGCGGAGGTCTGCATCTCACACTACTAAACCCAGGGATGTGCAATAATCCGCACCATCCCAGTCGGGTTCCCTAAATGGGTTGTAGCGGGACTTTGGAAAGATTTATAAAAATACTTAATACTTTAGAAAATGGTTTTATTAATTCATGGTATTTATTTGAAATGTTTCGTTTTCCCGTATTTTATATTTCCGAAAGGTATTATGCTATATTGCATATGAGTGTTGTGAGGAGGTAGGACATTATCTCGTGATCTATTTAAAGGTATAGTAAGTTTGTGATGTTTTAATATCGAAATAAAACTACATGGTATTTTAGTGAAAATGTATGGTAAAAGTTACAAATTGAAAAAGATTGTCATGAAACTTATTCAACATGTTTATTAATATTTAATGGTCAATATGTAAGAGTTTTGTGTGATTGTATTTAAGAAAATGTTGGATTTTGAGAAAGAACCGAATCGGAACTCGGTTTAACTTCGATTTCGTCGGGTTTTGTAATTACGTACTTTTAGAACAAGATTAGAAAAGAGGGAGGGAGACTTATAGGTTTAGCTTAAAGAGGAGAGGGAGAGAGAGTGGACGTAGCTTCCGGTGCGTCGTTTCATCGCCGGGATCTTCTAGGGTTGTCGCCGGAAAAATCGCCGGAGCTTCGCCTTTCGCTTCTTCCAAAGTACACTAGGGTTCTAGGAAATTTCTTGAGAGTTTTGTTCAGAATTTTGGAGTGATGGGGTAGTATTTAGGGGTTGTATTTATAGAGTTGGGCTAGGGTTAGGGTAGGTGAAATGTTAAAATGAAAAAAAATATGATAAATGTAATAAAATGTATTAAAAGTGGAGTAATTAGGGTTTTAAAAGAGTTCAGGTATTGTTCCAAGGAATTAAACCATACAGATATGCAGAGAAGACCAAAAGACACAATTTTTGTGTTGCGGACTCGGCGGAATCGGGCAATCATTATGGTGGCCCATGCAGGTCCCTCAATAGTAGGTCTGTGGTTCGAGGACAAACCATTGTTCTTAGATGGGGGGAATGTAATACCCCAGAGTAGTGCGGTCTTAAGAAATCATGGTGATCTGCTCTGTCCACACTCAGTGCGGTCTGTTGTGGACATCTTGGTGATCTGAGTGAGGGAGCCATTTTAGAAAAATAGGATCGGGTCTCTAAAGCACATTCCGAAAGAGGACCGAACTGCATTATAAATATAATGATACCGCCCTCAATTACAGAGGTGCCTTTTAAGTGAACCAAAACTACAGGAGCTTGAGAACTCCGTAGTTAAGCGTGGTCGGACCAGGGAAGTCTTGGGATGGGTGACCTCCGGGGGAGTGGCCCCTGATCGGGTCTGGTTCGCTCTAAAGGGAAACAGCTTTAGTAAAGGACGATGACTTCCGGGCAGTTCGGCAGAAACGAGATTTGAGAGATATCTCGACAGGATCTTTCTGAAATACTATACGAGAATACTTGGACCTAGGAGCGGTCATATTGCGCACACCCAGCAGGCCTGAGTTCGGCATCGTCGACGAGATAGTTGGCCAGAGATCTGTAGAGGATGTGCCAGAGCGGGACTGTTTCCGTCGTCATTCTATATTAGGCCGTTGAGCCGAGGAGCTATATATCTTGCAATGCACAGGGAGAGACAGAGCCTAAAAGCACCAGGCGCCAGATCATGAACAGGAGGCAAGTAGATATCTTGCTCTGCTAGCATTGGATGCATCGGCACCTTCTCGACTTTGATGGAGGAAATATCGACGACGGTATTTATGATTTGTGATTTGGTGATTCGATTTTCATGTATCCGTCACCTTGGATTTCGGTATTTTGGGCGATCTATTCGCATGATTTAGTCTTGATGACTGAGTTTCATGATATTTGTTTTCGTGCGTTTGTCGCACCAGATTTATATTTCGTGCGTTTGTCGCACAAAATTTATGTTTCGTGCGTTTGTCGCACCAGATTTATATTTCGTGTGTTTGTTGCACTGGGTTTATGTAACAACTCCATTTTTAATGTATAAAGAATTGATTTAAATTCAATGTATACTTGGAGTATTTATTGCGACCGATAGCTCTTTAAGTATTTATTTCACTCCATAATTACAAGAAGGAGCTTGTAGCTCATTGGTAATACCTTGCACTGCAGAACCAAACCACAGGAGTTCAAATCTCATGTCCCACATTATTTTTGTATTTATTTTATTTTAATTTCTTTTGAAAGTCAACAGTAAAACGGCCATAACTCCTAAAATATGTACTGGACAACAAAAAGTAAATATACCATATTGTACCCCCGAAGAATCCCCGGCCATTGGACCCTTGACTCGGCCCGACTCCGTGCCGCCGGCCGGACTTGGCCGGACGGCCGAGTCACCAACAGAGAAAAGTTGGGTCTTGACCTGGTCCACCCTCCTGCATACTCTAAATGCTTGGATCGGTTATCATTTGGCCAATAAAACCCTTTTAATCCTAGGTTTAATGAGTTTTAATGAATTTTTATATATTTTTATATATTTTTTTAATTAAAACCCTAACCCTAGCCTAACCCTATATAAACCCCCATACCCTCTACCCTCTCACCCTATATTCCTAAGTCCGCTCTCTAAAAATTTCAAGAGAACTCGGTACGTTAGAAAACGAGCGAAAGGCGAAGCGCTGCCGAAATCGACGGCGAATCCCGGCGATCGTACTAGGACTCTTCACGATATTTTGACGCACTAACAAACCCACTACCTTCCTAGCACTCTCTAGCTTGTCCAAACCCGTAAGTCCCTCTTTTCTACCTTTCTATTCTTTCATAAAATACGACTTTTTAAAACCCGACGGAAATCGGAACAAACCGATTTCCGATTCGGTTTTTCTATCAAAACTCACTTGTCACTAATTTCATAATGCTTAAACATATTCATGTTGACTACTAATCACTTAAAAATCAATTTGGATAAAGTTTCTCACATGAAATGATAACTTTTGCAAATACCGTATTTTCGCACTTAAATACCACCATGTTTAGTTTATCTCATTTAACCCTTTAACATTGCTATACCTTAAAATAGATCATGAGGTAATGACCTACCTCCACACACACGTAAATACAACCCTAATTGATATCATCAAAACTTAGAATACGATAATACAAGACTTTACATTAAAATACCATTTTCTTTATAAACCTTTTCTGAAAGTTCTAAGTTGTATACAATTTTAAAACAAAATCTTTTAATAGGAAAATACGATATGTCATGGACATCGATCGTTTATCTAAACCTGACTTTGTGGTGTCTAGGCTAGGCAAGTGAGTCTAGGTAACTTTAAAAGGCCCGTCTCACGATTCGTGAGCGGATCCCTCCTTCCTCACTTGTACTTACCTGGCCACAATTGACGGTGAAGAGGCCATTTGAGCCTTCTAATGATGTGTTGTTTAGACCATTTAGAAATAGGCTAGTTGGCTTAGGAAACTCTAGAATCTAAAATACGGAAATTTACACCCTTTTTACAAATAAATACCTTATCTTTATAAAACCGTTTTCTAAATGATTAGTATTTATTAAATTTTTGCAAAGCGCCACTACAACCCACCTTTGGGGAACTCATTAGGGATAGTATGGTTTATCGTGCACCCTCGGGCTTAGTAGTGCGAGATTCAGACCTCGGCAAGGAGCATTCGGTCTCGAAAGGTTTAAAATACGACATTTAAGAAAAATGAGATTTTTGGAAAATAAAATATTTATTAAAAATTATTCTTGTATAAACATATGTATATTTATCATTTAAACACCTATTTTATTATAAGATAAAGTTTCCATCTTTTTCTAAAAATTACAAGATTAAAAGTTACATTAAAATACCATGAATTTCAAATAAATCAATATTACAAATTAATACCTTTATTTATGTAATTAGGATATTTTCACTAGAAATAAGACAAAATAAAATCACACCCATTACAACCATAAAGACGAATAATAAATACTTGAGGTGTATCTTGAAAACTATACAAAAGTATTTTTACATAAAACCCCCTCAAGTTTTATAAATTACAATAAAGACCCTAACAAATATAGAACTTTGACTTACATTTCTTTTAGTCTGACTCGGGTTTGAGTCTGATTATTTCTGACTTGAATATGATTCAAGTCAATTTATATTCTTTAATATTCCAACTCAATATGAATACATGAATCCCAGAATCCAGTTAACAATCTATGCAACTTGACTGAATCAAACCATGGATATACATCCATTATCCCGTTACACCATTTACCTGATTATGCAGTTACAACATGTTTACTGATATCATGGTTTTGGTCGGTCATCCAACTTACACAATACAATACAACAATACTATCAAAACACTACGGGGTTTAAGGGGTAAATTGGTACGGAAGGTGTTAAAGGTGGCACGAGGTGGTCAGATTAAGACACTTAACCTATATTCCGTTGCTGTTGTACCGTGGTTTAACGGTTCCTTGTACATTCCGTTTGCCCTGGTCTCTAGCATATAGAGACCCCTCTCGTATACACTGGCATCCTTCTGTACCAAGCTACAAACAACAGCGTTAACACAATATTCCATAATATTTTACAACATAATACTTTAGAAAATACTCTTATTCTGTCTTTCTAATTCTTCCTTATCTTTGGGACTTACCGAGCGACCTGTTCGCTGACGACATTCTATTTCTTTCTTCTTTGAATGTCGTCAGGTGTTTTGGACTTAGCAGAGATCGAGCCCACCGGTGAAGACTTGGAGCAGTTTCACGAAGACCCCGAGCTCTAGACATTGTACCTTATTCTATTCAGTATTTTCATTTCCTGTTATGCCATTGTTTAGGCATCGCTTTCATTTCAGTTGTATTTACTTTTCATGCATTGTACAAAAGAATGTTATTAATAAAGTTGCTGTTATTTCCATATCTCTTGTCTCTTGTGATTTACTTTATATTGCTTAGATACGCTTTGCGTATGTACTTCTAAGTATATACGTAGCGGACCTCGTCGCGTCCTCTTCGCCGTACACTGGGAAGCGGGGCGTGACCGTTTACATTTTGTGCACCACGGTTGCACCTGACTTCGGTTTGATATCATTCGATATGTTGATTTTGATTTCATGCCTATATTATGCATGTGATTTGACTTATACTTTCGGCATAGTTTTCATGCACTTTTAGTACTTTGACTTGATTTGTGCACGCTGATGCATATGGTTGTGAGATTATATACCGCGGTATACCTGTTTTGGGTTGAGGTTAACTGTATACCGTCGATTTCGATTATGATATTGATGTTGATTTCGTGCACTCAGTGCATTTGATTTAGATTCTTGCGCATATTTGACGCGCTTGATATTGGATTTCGTGATTTTGTGCTTGATGGATGCACATGATTTAGATTTTATTAGTGCATGATGGATGCATCTGATTTGGATTTTCGCACATGTTGGGCGCATGTTATGAGATACAATTTTGGTGCACACCGGATGCACTAAATCGAGATTCTTCGTGCATATCAGATGCACCTGATTTTGCTGTCAGGCACACACGTTGTCTCTGACAGGTGTTTCGTGCACACCCGTTGCACTTAGATGTTGTTTCTGTGCATATGTATGGCACATATATAGACTTTGATTTTCGTGCGCACCAGACGCACATACATTTTAGGATTTATTCTTATGGAGCAGTACGTTTTTATAATATTTGCTATTTGTTTTCGTACCGAGCAGGACTAGTCAGAGGATAGTACCTGGGTATATTTGCATGCATTGATAGTTATCGAAGAGATTCCCAAAAAGGGAGCTATAGTCTCAGTATTTACCTACGTGTCTGATACGACACGAAACGTTTAAAATAAGGAAACCCTTCTAAATTGTTTTCAAAAGGCGGAACGTACATGTTAAACAAAAGATATATACATATATGGTTATTTTCTTATAATAGACGTCCGCCACTGTGCAGTGTTATGCGCATCGCATAGCGACTTAAAAAGATTTGGCATGCATTTTCTTCAGATATCTACATGTATAAATTTGATATTTACATGTATAGTTCTGATTTATATCATATTGGTTTTCGTATTGGATTTGACATTTGTGTCTTCACCATGACTCCGGTGATTGCGAGATACTTGACGGAGTTTTGATTTTGAGTTATCTGCTCATTGTTCATGCGCATGCATTGCGCTATGATGCGTTTTATGTATGGATGATTTCGGAACCTCGATGACTTGGACTTTTTACTGAAATGTTTTAGTATTTGAGGGGTTTAAATTTAAATTCAGGGACCGAATTTTTTTAAGGGGGGAAGATTGTAACATTTCAAAAAAATAAAATATTATTTTTGGGAATTTTTATAATTAAATAATATTATATTGAATATTTTAATAAGGCGGTATAATTAAATACCGATAAATTGGGGAAAATTTTGGAAATTTCTAAAATAAGGGTGTTTTATGTTATTTATGCAAATTATGAAAGTTTATGATTTATTTGACACTATTTTAGTGCTAATCGCGATTAAAAATCGCTAATCGGGCTTTAAGCGGGTTTTGTGCAAAACATGCACCATATCATTTTTACACTTGTGTTACATTTTTCCTACATGATTCTTGTGTGTATGGTTATTTGTTTTGGGTTTACTATTGCAAAGAGAAGAAAATAAAAGAAAAGAAATGAAAATATTAAACAATGGTGCATAGTGTGAGATTTGGGCATGAGAGAGAGAGGGTGAGGGGTCAACCATTTGTCATGGCTTCCATTTCATTCTTCATCACCTTCATCTTTCTTCTTCTTCTTTCCATGGCAGCACCCTCCTCCACCTCCACTTCAAAACCCCAAAACTCCATCAAAACAACACCAAAACCTCATTCCCACTTCACAAAAAATGTGTACAAGCTCACAAGCTACACTTTGGACTAAGAAAGTTTGCATTTTGGCGCTGTAGAGGATTCATGAGTGCTAAATGAGGTAATCTCTTCACACTTAGTGTAGTTTTTCTTTCGCTTTAAACCATTTATGTGTTTAGTTGTGATTTGGTGCGATTTGGTGAACTTTGGAGATTTCTAGAGAGGGCTAGGGTTTGAATTGAGTTGTGATTGTGAATTGAAGCCTAGTGGTGACCTTAAACCCCTCCCAATTGATAGAAACCTAGACCAACCCAACTGAAACCCAAAAATACGGATTTACAGAACTTTGCAATGTCGGTTTGTGAACTTAGAGTGTGCAGGGAAATCTGGAATGACCTGAGTAAATTACGAGACGAGCAAATAACCCTAGTACACTAGAATTGACCCTAGAAACCCCCTGTAGCAAGACGAACCCCACTGGAGCATGCAGGGCCGGCGAGCTCGAAATTTTGGGGGAGGGGCTCGGCCTCTTGGTGAGGAGGTGGGTCCAGGTTTCTTCTGTAGATCACATACATCTTATAGATCACCCTAGTGTTGTTTGCTCACATTGTTTTCACCCTATACAAAATCTAGGATTAAATACTTGATTTGCTGTTTTGATTCGAGTTATGGTTTTCCGTTTTTTAATTCCGGATTTGTGTTTTCATGTTTAATATCGATCACTTGACGTTTGTACGTCTCTATCGGGTGTTATTTGGTTAGGTTGCGAGGGCAAACCATAGGTTTTGACATATATGAGTTCCGCGTGTCGTTTTGGTTTCGATTTGGTTTTTAATGCGATACGATACGTTATGATGTGTAGTTACCCTCGCGAAGACTTCGAGACGACAAGCAAGCGCGTGGCGACGTCGACATCGGCAAACGAAGATCAGGTGAGTAGATTATATCTACGGGGGAAGTTGGGTGGATGGCGTATAGCACCCCCGCAGTTCGATGTATAGTATGCTATATATATATACTATATATATATATGATATCTTTTATGTGTGACATGGATTTTCAGGATATGATTAGGGTTTTAGAAGTGAACTAGTATAGCTTCTTAGTTGCGAACCCTAGAATAAGGTTTACACCCACACGCACACACATACTTACTTGTTATACTTGTGTATATATGGGGATTTGTATATACACACACACATATATAGGTATGGGACTATATACATATATATACGTATACTTTGGCATGGATGATGAGGATTGTATATGGTATTTGGAGATGAATCGATGAGATTGGGCATGATGCTATGAGATCGGTGATATGTTTTGTTTCGTATGGTGAGATACGACATGAGAATTTAGCGGGCCTTGGGGCGTGTGTTTTCATACACGCATATATATATATATATATATATATGTATACATATATATATATGGTATCATTTTGTACTAGACTTAGATCAGTACCCCAGTTCATGAGATATGATGATAAGGATACCAGATAATCGATGAGATAAATGTGAGATTCGACCCGTACCCAGATTTGGGACGCCGTACGACGGATTTACGTACGAGCTATATATTGATGATAGATCCGCACTCTTGACTCGAGGATGTCATATTGTATATTGTATCGTATGTGATACTATTGAGGCGGGATAACCGACTATTATATGTATATATATATCGACTCAGATTTAGGTGGTTTTCATACCCTTTCGATTAGCTTGTTAGTTAGATCTGTAGTTTACTTAGCTAATTGTTAGACTAGACCCGAGTCATACCTATTTCAAAACTAACGAATCATGAGTATTTTTAAGACAGGTTAAGAGATTCTACGGATATTTTCAAAAAACGCATCTTTTCTTAAAAACACCGTAGCCCTTATTTTTCTAAACCCCACGATTTGTGTTATTTCAAATGGAAAAACTGTATGATATATATATATATATATATATATATTGATGTAGATTCTTCACTGTTTTGTTTATTATTCATTTTCCGCATATTCTTGCTATTCACACCGCATTGCATATGTAAATGTGTTTATTGTTATATTAAACCCATGCTGTCAGGACACCAGCACCATTATCGATGATACGTATGTTCCACGTACACCTGCTTGCCGGCTCACACACTTCATCATCGATAATTGCCATGTCACTACACAGTAGGATTGTTGCATCAGGATATGACTCCTTATATGACATACTGGCACACATACATTTTGTACACTCATACTTGCATACATACCTATTTGTACATACGTAGATGATTCTGGATTGATTTTTGAGATTTGGGAACTGCAAGATATATTTTAAACCTGGATTCACTTTAAAAGAGCGGTTTCCCTCGATATGTGCATATTACTGTTCCATGTTGCATGATATACGGATATGCTTACATTTCTGTTATATGTCGCATACATCATGCTTTATGATTATACGCATTGGGATATACTGTTTTCATGAGATTTCTGGATTTGAAAACCGTGGCTATTTCAAAATAAAGCATATATTGTTTTAAAAACCCGGTTTCTCTTGATATGATATTTCAGTGCGTCCACCATGCGTTTTCTCGGTTCTGAGACGTGTGACATGTAAAACCCGATTCGAGGAGGCGGATGATCCGTTTGCTGGTACATGGTGGACCCGGTATGGTACCCCAGGGTGAGAGAGAGATTTCATGTGGATGACGATGAGCCTGCCAGAGGGACCACTACCTACCGGTGATAGTATCTGGGCTCGGCGGATATCCGGAGGATACCGACCGGAGTTGAGAGATGATATGGGCCGATCCGGACCGACGGAGCCCGATATATGAGGATTTACGTGCTGATGCTGGGCACGGGTTTCATGATGGTTTCGAGTGTCGATGCTGGACACTCAGGTTCCATGATTTTGATGTGTCGCGAGGGACACACGTTCATTTATATTCTCATACCTCCATGCATATGCTTTATGTTATTTACATGCGTGATGTTTTGTGTCATTGGGTGACACGTGGACGAGATCCACATACATACAGATATTGATTACATAGTTGGATGATATCCACATATTTAGACTTCATGATATAGTTGACACTGATTTCATGATGATTATATTGATGATACCTCATATTTATGATATGTTGCTACCTGAGGCACTGACACGAGCACTTGGTACTACACTTATGTATAGATATTTACCCTTGCCATCCTTTCATGCTTCAGACTTTATCATTTGAGGTTTATATATATATTCGATCGTATTGACCTAGGATGAGTCATACATACGATTTCTGCTTTGTAATGTTTTCTACTCACGAGTTGGCAACTCACCCCCATTGTGCCACAGTTTCTTGCAGGTTTTGCCGTACAGGTTTCATTACGGCTTTCTGGCACACTGCTTCATTTCTGGGTGATTGCTTTGGTAGGTGGGTTCACTCGCATCGTGACCACCCTTGTATTTATTTTAATCAGTTGTATCTAGTAATTCCATCAACCAAACTTGTATATTTTTTTCAGACTTAGAAAACCAGTTGTGTATTATTTCGACCTTAGAGTCGCGCGTTGTAGTATTATGGTTTTCTTGATGATCTTGTGTTTCCTTTTGAGTTTTGATCCTCGCCCTTCGGCGTTGTATATTATATTGCTTGCGTGGTTGTGACCGTCGATTGATGAAGAGCCAGCTCCCGCTTGGGGATGCCTTTTATCATTGTGCATATATTATTCATGTTGTACCCCGTTTGGGGCCAGTTTTTACAAAGGAAACTCTGCCGAAATTTCAGAAAAGACTTGAGATTTTAAAAATGCATATTCGGCTTACTTATTTAAAAACCCCTTATTTTAAAACATGTTTTCTTCACTTCTTTCTTTAAATGGTTTAGATTTCTGGAATTTCTTGGCTTACTTGAAGTAGATGGGGTCCTATAGATTTCATATGATTCAAGTGCTAGTCGCGTACCATTTCAGGTCGTGACACCATTCCTGCTCGGCGCATCCCCAGTGGGCATCCTCCTGCCCATCAGACGATGAGAATCTGAAGCTCTCATCGTGAGGCCGCCGGGTTTCTCCCTGCTCGGCGCATCCCCAACGGGCATCCTCCTGCCCATCAGACGCTGAGGATCTGAAGCCTTCATCACGAGGCCACCGAGCAGCCACCCTGCTCGGCGCATCCCCAGCGGGCATCCTCCTGTCCATCCGACGCTGAGGATCTGAAGCTCTCACCAAGAGGCAGCCCAGCAGCTACCCTGCTCGGCTATCCCTGGCTGGTAGCTCCCCTACCACACAACGCCAGGGATCAAAGCCCTCACCAAGAGGCAGCCCTGCAGCTACCCTGCTCAGCTATCCCTGGCTGGTAGCTTCCCTACAACGCCAGGGATCAAAGCCCTCACCAAGAGGCAGCCCAGCAGCTACCCTGCTCGGTTATCCCTGGCTGGTAGCTCCCCTACCACAGAACGCCAGGGATCGAAGCCCTCACCAAGAGGCAGCCCAGCAGCTACCCTGCTCGGCTATCCCTGGCTGATAGCTCTCCTACCACACAACGCCAGGGATCGAAGCCCTCGCCAAGAGGCAGCCCAGCAGCTACCCTGCTCGGCTATCCCTGGCTGATAGCTCCCCAACCACACAACGCCAGGGATCAAATCCCTCACCAAGAGGCAGCCCTGCAGCTACCTTGCTCGGCTATCCCTGGCTGGTAGCTTCCATATCCCACAACGCCAGGGATCAAAGCCCTCACCAAGAGGCAGCCCAGCAGCTACCATGCTTGGCTATCCCTGGCTGGTAGCTCCCCTACCACACAACGCCAGGGATCAAAGCCCTCGCCAAGAGGCAGCCCAACAGCACCCTGCTCGGCTATCCCTGGCCGGTAGCTCCCCTACCATGCAACGCCAGGGATCAAAGCCCTCACCAAGAGGCAGCCCTGTAGCTACCCTGCTCGGCTATCCCTGGCCTGTAGCTTCCCTACCACACAACGCCAGGGATCAAAGCCCTCGTAAGAGGCAGCCCTGCAGCTATCCAGCTCGGCTATCCCTGGCCGGTAGCTTCCCTACCACACAACGCCAGGGATCAAAGCCCTCGCCAAGTGGCACCGGGCAGCAACCCTGTTCGTCCATCCTTAAGGACAAAAAGCCATCGCCAAGAGGCACCGGGCAGCAACACTGTTCGGCCGTCCTTAAGGATAAAAAGCCATCGCCAAGAGACACCGGGCAGTAACCCTGCTCGGCCATCCTTAGTAGGCCACTTACGACCCCTCCCGCGCTAAGGATGAAAAGCCCTCGCAAGAGGCAACCGAACCCGCCCTTGTTCGGTTATCCCTGGCTGGTAGCTCCCTACCCCAACAAACCAGAGATCAAAGTCCTCACAGAGGCAACCGGACCCGCCCTTGTTCGGTTATCCCTGGATGGTAGCTCCCTACCAAACCAGGGGTCAAAGCCCTTGCCAAGAGGCACCGGGCAGTAACCCTGCTCGGCCCGTCCTTAAGGATCAAAGCCCTCGCAAGAGGCAACCGGGCCCGCCCTTGCTCGGTTATCCCTGGCTGGTAGCTCCCTACCCCAATAAACCAGGGATCAAAGCCCTCGCCAAGAGGCACCGAGCAGCTACCCTGCTCAGCCCCATCCTTAGTAGGCCACTCACGGCCCCTCCCGCGCTAAGGATAAAAGCCCTCGCCAAGAGGCACCGAGCAGCTACCCTGCTCGGCCGCATCCTTAGTAGGCCACTCATGGCCCCTCCAACAAACTAAGGATCGAATCCCTCACAAGAGGCAACTGGGCCTGCCCTTGCTCGGTTATCCCTGGCCGGTAGTTCCCTACCCCAACAAACCAGGGATCAAAGCCCTCGCCAAGAGGCACCGAGCAGCTACCCTGCTCGGCCCCATCCTTAGTAGGCCACTAACGGCCCCTCCCGCGCTGAGGATCAAAGCCCTCGCTAAGAGGCACCGAGCAGCTACCCTGCTCGGCCGCATCCTTAGTAGGCCACTCATGGCCCCTCCAACAAACTAAGGATCGAAGCCCTCACAAGAGGCAACCGGGCCCGCCCTTGCTCGGTTATCCCTGGCCGGTAGCTCCCTACTCCAACAAACCAGGGATCAAAGCCCTCGCCAAGAGGTACCGAGCAGCTACCCTGCTCGGCGCCATCCTTAGTGGGCCACTCACAGCCCCTCCGACAACTAAGGAACATGAACTCAACAAGAGCCATCCGGTCTATCAATGTCTTAGCGATCTCTACTTTGACTTCGGGGCCATGGAGATACCGTCTTCCCGCCGGTCCTCGCACACTCGGCGAGTGATCAGATTCAAGTCGATGAGTAATCGCTAGACGAGGAACATGCCGAACATAAAAGCAGCACCGATACAATTGTTTACCAACAAAAGGAAGTACAAGCATAAACACTACTACGAAAGCAAAAAATCTTTATTCACAAAGTCAAAGCTTTTACAAGGGTATTGCGGGCTCCCCAATCTTATCAAATTGTCTGGAGGCTTACAAAAGAGAGAGGAGGAAAAACCAAAAAGGTCGGGCAGCAAGCCCCGCCTAGACCTCACTCCTCTCATCGCTATCGGCCGGAGGCGTGACCACCGAGAGTGGGACCCGAGCGTGGAGCTCACCGTAGGCGAACTCCTGAAGCTGCTCCTTGACGGCGTCAAGAGCTTTGTTCCATGCAATGGCGAAGGCTTCTCCGAGGTCGACGTAAAACTGGTCCGACTCCTTGTAATCCGTCACCGCCTTTCTAGCCCGGATCTCGGCAACCTCCGCCGCCTGAAGCACCGCCTCGGCATCCCGCCTGCTGGCATCCCTCGCCCTCTTCATGGCGGCAAGGTGGTCGGCCAGTTCCACCAACTTCGCCTCGACGTCTTGGTGGGACTCACTTAGGTGGCGATAGGACTCCCGGCACTTTGAAATGGTGAGATCCGCGGCTTCTGACCGGGCTTTGAGGACGATCGACCCCTCCCTCTCCAGACGCAGCTCGAGTCGCAGACCCTCGACCTCCGAAGAAGACTCTTTTGCTGACCTCGCAGCCCGAATAGCCCCCTCGGCTTCCATACGAGTAACAAGGGCCCAGTGCTGAAGGACCTGGCGAAAAATGGCAAAGAAACTTAAGGACACCCGAACTAAGGAAAGGTCGCTCGAAGCAATACATGAGGGAGTACATACCTGAATCGCCTCCTGTGCGATAGCCACCATTTGGGCCCTCAAGGTCCCCCGCGGCATCTGGCCTCCGGCCTCCTCCTCCATACCAGCAAGAAGGCTAGCAGCAACGGAAAGCCCTGACGGGACCACGAACTGGACGTCCCCCTCCTGCACGGGAGTCCCCTCCGGGACCTCCGTCGGCGGCGCACGAAAGACCGTCCTCTTCCGCTTAAGCGGAACCCCGTCTTTGCCCTCTCCTGCATCCCTCGTCTGAGATTCGGGAACCCGTGTATGCCTCTGGCCGCCGCTGGAACAATCGTCAGGAGCTCGTGACGGGGCAGGTGGCCCCACCGTCAGAGGCACATCCGGCGCATAGCTCGAGTCAGCCGGAGGCACGGCCGCACCGTCGGCCCCCCTCCAGGACTGAGCGCCGAAGGCACCAAGAGTTAGGGATCGAACCATCTATCCTGCCGAAAGGGAGAAGAGGCTCGACTCAGAGGAAGAAGAAGCAAGACAACTAACCTGATGGGAAGAAGTCCTCGAGAAGAGAAAACGCAAGATCCGACCTAAAAAGAGAGCGCCGAACAAACAATACTCAGAACGAGAAAAATGTGAAGAGATAGAGATCCTGAATCAGGCCTCCTCCCTATTTATGCTACCGGCGTCTTCATCCAGCAGCGATAGTCGACTCCCGTCAAAACGATTCAGTGCACTCGACGGCCACGATCGCCCCACCTGTCGCAAGCATATTGGCGGCGGCCCATCGGACGCCAGAAGCCCGCGGCACGTCACATCAGCCAACCGGCACCCGACACGTGGTCTGTTGCTTCAGCAAAAGTGCACACGATCCGGCGCACACTCTTTAATGCAAAGGATCTCGCCCTGATTCGCTGGCCTCATCTAAAAAAGACAACCAATTGCCCAGAGACACGCCCGACGATATCTTCGGAAAGGAGCTCACCTCGGGTGGTCCGGCGAACCACTGTCGACCCGACCCATCAGCTGGTCGGGACGAGAGTTGGGGGCTAATGATGATGCTCGATATCGGTGATCTCCCAGATCAGGACACATGGCAGATGACGTGTCCCGGGGCTCACAAGAAAGGACCTATGGTGGCCGACCAGACCACTCATGTGCCCGTCCTACGAGCAAATGCTGGCTCACCTCCGAGCCCCCAGCACAATTGGCCTCCTCGGCCCCACAGCTCGTCCCCGAGCCATCACAGGCCCGAGCCTCTTCAGCCCTCTCAGCTCGCCTCCGGGCTCGAGCAGAACCAAGATATCTCAGCTCTCCCGCTCCTCCGCGAGCTCTCCCGCCGAGGTCATCTTCCTCGGTCTCATCGGCCGACCAACAGCACCGCTTGTAGGCGTAACCGCCATTCCGCGAATCTCGCCATGCGTGAGATCTCCGCCGGCCACATCCCACGTTCCACGCCACCACGATCCCCCATTAGCGAGCCTGTCTCGCCATTAATGGGAGGTCCCACTCATCACGAGTGCGTGACGTCGGGAGCGTAACGGCCGGCGTGATTCTCGCTTGCTGCCTCGCTTGCTGCCACCGCTATATAAACCCTTCTTTCAGACGGTTCAAATAAGCCATTTTTACTCCACTAAGCTGTTACTCTGCTCGGATCTCTAGTCTAACTTGATCGTCGGAGGGTCCTCGGTGGTACAACCACCCCGGGACTTCCTTGCAGGTAGCTCAGCAACTACATCCTCAAACCCATTGATGTCACGCCCCGCTTCCCAAAATACGGAATACGAGAGGTAGACAAGGCCAGCCATGCTCCTACGGTCAAGGAAAGTCCTGCCGTAGTCACACTTCGGCTTCTAGCTTTTCATGGTAAACAGTAAATGATGCGCAGGTAATGGGAAAATGCAGTAACTGAAAGGAACAATGTAAAGACTGACCTGAAGTGGAACAAATGAAAGTAACTCGGGAAGGCGAGTCAAGAAGTCTGTGAAGCACGTCTAATTCTGATCCAGGCTAAATCTTCTCCTCACACTGAGCATGCATACTCAGGTCGTCAGAGCGACACAATAACAATATAATGCATATAATCAAGTAACAGTTCTAACAGTGGTGAAGGATATGAATAACAGTAAATCAATAACAGCATGAATATAAATGAGCAAAGATAAATGCAGCGGAGTAGTAAAGCAGTATAACAATATGTCACGAATGTCAAGACAGTATAGAATGAATGTAAATGACAGTAACCCTATCAGTCTCTAAGTCTCAATACACAGGTCAATAAGCCTATCGTCAGTCCAAGTGTGAGAGTCAACCACTCGCGAGTGTCCTCCACCCAAGGGTAGAACCCAAGGGCAAGGGACCACGGGCCCAACATGTAACGAATGTATCACGGTGTCTATAGCACATACCCTGTAAATCTCCATATAACTCCCTAAATATATAAGCCGGCATGGGACTCCCGAGATTCTGTTGAATTCACACTTGAACAACCCCACACCCCGTGGTCCACATCAAACGCTAACCACAACCCCAAATACTAATCGATCCGTGACAAGTCTGCGCGAGAACTGGGGGCAGGACCTCCATCAAGCACGTCCCGACTAATACCTAAGATAAATGGCAGTGTCGGATGCCTTATCTGTGACATCCGTGCAAGCACTTCCATAAGTGTCCCATACCACTTATAGTCACACGTACACGCATCCCACAGACGTCGACAATGCACTAGAATAAAAGGGACACTGATTGTGCACAAGTACGTATCACTTTCACTTAATCACGAATACACGAACACTGACGTACTTGCCACAATCAACGCTAAAATCTAACACTGGGTAAATGCACGATGTCACTAGGTTATCAATACAATGATATGGGTATGATATGATGCGTGGACAAGTATATAAACATGATGAGGATGTTATGAAACCGCATTCTTTCACTTGCACGATTTATCATGAAACATATGTATATAATTTGGCGAAATGACAAACAGGTAGTAATTAATATGTTCAGTTATCTATCCATAGAATTTTGTTTCAAGCCAATCGGATTTCAGGATCATTAGTTATAACTGTTTCATTTTAAGCGCTCGCGGCTGGAAATCCAATTTCAGAATCAGGAATCCATTTCGCAACGCATTCTAACCCCAGTTGGGATCATAATTTAGCGACGCTACAGTTGGATGAATTCTAGGGTTTCCAGTAGTGTTTTCAACGCAACAAACGGATCTTCAATCGCGTCTGTACGTTAGCAGTTATAACCTGTTTAATATCAACATGTCAGTTCTGAATCTGCTGGGACTGTTATGTGTCCCGATCTATTAAATTACAGATTAAATATCAAACGGTAACGAAACAGAACGAAACCAAGTGCGTTGTCTAGCTAACAGAGTTATATAAAATAAGAAATGGAGTTCCGCAACCTAAGTGTTAAGGAAAATCCAGTGGTACCAGTTACAGAATAGCAAGCAATACTTATAGTCGCTCTGGACTGCAGTCCAGAGTTGCACTCCGATCCAATCTTCACTACAGTTTAAGTACAGGTATGTCTGGGAATTATTACAGGGTTAAAGTTCGTTGAGTTGTCTTCGATTTGAGCCCTCGAACGCACCATTCTAGTGTGTACATGATTTATGGTGAATTTAACGGTTTTCAGGTGCAATAAATTTACAGTTTTACAATTGAACTTGGGGGCAGTTGTTTTAGTCATAAACGATCAAATTATCCAACGAAACTTGCACACATTGTTCATCACAACAAGGGCCCAAGTACTAAATCAAATTCCGTCAATTTAGAAATGCATTTTCTTTGGGAACACGCATCGAACAGGTACGGCATATAATTGGTTAAGCTTGTAACTTCAATAATCTATGCATTTAACAATTTTAACTTAAGTAAAATAGCATGTAAGCAAGTAGAAACTTGCCTGGAGGTGTCTAGACGATGCACGGCAGTGGTAAAGGCACGAACGCGTGACGGGCAAGCACCGCGACGGCTACGGCTCCGAGTGGCAAAACTTCGATCCTGGCTCGAGCTTGACGGAGTTGGCTGTTGCGGGCTCGGGCAACGTCCTGTGGTGGTGTAGTGTGGTAGGAAATGGAGAGACTGAGACAGTGAGAGCGAGAGTTAGGCAGAGAGAGGGAGAATTAGATTGAGAGAGAGAGAGAAGGGGTTAGAGGGGAAAAAGAGATACAGGGAGAGAGGGTGAGAGAGAGGGGCAGAGTGAGGGAGTGAGATGAGAGGGAGTTAGAGAATGCAGAGAGAGAGAGAGAGTGAGAAAGAGAGAGAGCTGGGGAGTGTGTGTGCGGGTGGAGGAAAATAGAGATTGAGAGAACGAGGGAGAGAGAGACACAGTGAAGGAGAGAGGGAGTGAGAGAGACAGAAGACAAGAGGGAGGGGAAGAGGAGGTGGCGACGAGATGGCCAGAGTTGCGGAGATGGTGGCCGGAGCTAGGAGGTTGGAGACGGGAGGGATAGTCGACGGTGAAGGGAGGAGGTTGGTGATGGGTGTGTGGGTCGGGGGCGTAGCGAGAAGAGGAGGGAAATGAGAACGGGGAAGTGAGCGAGCGAGGAAGAGGGGTAGAGTGAAAGAGGTGATGACGACGACGACTTCGACGATGATGTTGAGGTCGACGACGTGGTGCAGGGAGTGGGGTCCAGAGGTGGGTGTGATGGAGTGAGCTCCAGAGTGAACAGGAAGGGAAAGAGAGAGAGAAATGATGGGAGTGAGGAAGGGAGACGACGAGGAGGGGTCAAGGCGTGCGTCGTGGGGGTAACGTCATCGTGAGCGAGGGCGGAGGCGTCGGCGCGAGAAGCGCGCGGGAATTGAGGGATAGATCCGTTAGAGGAAGAAGAAGAGGTTAGTGGGTTGGCTCGGATAGGAATGGGCCAGGAAAATAGAAATAGGAATTGGAGGAAAGAAGAGCTGGGCCGGGCCGAGTAAAAATGAAGCTAACAAATAATTGAGATGGGGGCCGGCTGAGGGTTATTTAGAATTAAAAGAATTAAAGGAAATAGGAGAAGACTGGCCCGGGCCATAAAGGTAATATTTTGGTTTGCCTTAGATAAGAAAATGGGAGTGGGCTGCATGGATTGGATTGGAAATTTGAATGAAATTTATTTAACTTTGTGTGGGCTGATGGACGGGCCGCAGAAAAATAAGGGAAAGGATTTATTTGGGGTGAAAGAAACGGAGCAGGCTGATGGCTGAAAATTTAGAGGGAAAAATTTTAAAGAAAAAGGAAGGAATGAGCAGTGGGCCGGGCAAGGTTTGAATGAAAGGATTTATAAACGAAAAGGGATGGGCTCGAGAGAAAATAAACGGGTTGAACAAAAAAAAGGAATAATCAATTTAGGGAAAAGAAGGGAGGTTGTGATGAAGGGGATGGAAGGAAACAATATAAAGATTTAATAGTAAGGTTAAATGGTGTTGGGAGAAATAAAAATGGGGAAAGGGCCGGGGCTTATTAATGGAAAAATATAGGCTGAAGAAATATAAGTCTGGGTTTTATTGGTCAAAGAAAATAGGGTTTTAAAGAATTAAATTTCTAAATAAAATAAATGAAATTATAATTAAATAAATAGAATTCTAAGGTTTAAAATACAAAATTGGTATAAAAGAGACTGGGTATTACATCATACCACCCTTACAAAAATTTCGTCCTCGAAATTTAAAATAAACGATAAGTTATACCAACAAAACGAAGCTATTAGATAGCACATTATCACCAAAGTTTTATTAGTAGTACGGGGATGAAGAAATTTGAAAATTTATATAAGTAAGGAAAACATACGAAAGTTAGGTCTAAATAGATATAAAGCAAGAACAACAATAGGAACAACTACGAGTATACGAGAATACTGTCAACAATAACGAATAATATTGATCAAAGTGCTCGATAAGAATCGAAACCCGATATGTGCACATCTAAGTTTGTCAAAGGTAAGTAGAAAAATAAGTGTAAGGTTCAAACATTTATAATAGCAATCATATGCACAAAACCCAAAAATAAATTTACGACAATGAAGCAGTGAGAATTAGTCGGTAGGTTAAACAGCTTAAGATAATGCATCGGCAATTAGCTTCGAAATAGCTTAGAAAAATCGTAGAATGAAAATAAGAAACATGGACAAAATGTGCGCGGTATAAGGTTGCGCTACTAAAAAGAATAATAATAATGCACTTAAAATACTTAAAACGGGGTAATCAATAACACGTACTTTTGACAAATGCAAATTACTAAAACTACATTTTAAAATAATCGTGCCCCTAAATATAGTTGGGGTAACAGAAAAAGCACAAGTATGTCTAGGCCTAGGTAGGGTAGGGATTCCAATGGGATGTGGTTGATACAAAAGGTCAAAGGATGACGGCTTTAGGCTGAAGATCAAGAGAATTAGGATTGGGTCAACACGAAAGTAAGGGTGAGTGACCAGTGACTACAAGAGAAGAAATATGGGCAGGATAACAGTCGGTACAACACCTAAGTCAAAATTTGAAGAGTTGGTGAACTCAGAAGTTTCACAAGAATTGCTCTCCTCCCAGAAGGATCTCAAACGGGGCGCAGACGAGGGATGAAGGGGCTCATTCCAAATATCGGGGTGTGGTACCTTCTAATCGAAACGGGGGTGAAAACTATACAAAGAGTAGGGGTGGACAGTCAGGGAACTCAGCAAAAATGAATGGACATGGGTAATAAACAAGTATTAAGCGATACAATAATCAAAGGTTTACAAACTCAGAAGATTTATTTCATTCAAGAAAATTTGAAACAAAACATTGTCCAAGACGAAAAGTGGCCCTAAACTATACACAATTTATTTGGCCAGAAAGACAACATCAAAAGATATCTCGTCAGTCGCGGTTGTGGAGATTCAGTAGGTTGCGGTAGGCTCGCTCATTCAGGTAGGGGCGTCCATTTCCATATCGCCTCGCGGGCAATGCCATTGGAAGTTCTTCCACAGCAGGGTCTTGATCTTCTGGTCTTTCTTCCTCGGATGGAGCTTCTTCATCGAGGTCCGATTCCATGTGGTTCTCTCCTTCTGCATTTTCTTCCGCGGGATTCTCCTCAATTGGATTTTCTTCTATCGAGTCTTCATCGGGATCTTTCTCTACAGGGTTCTCTTCAGGATTCCCTCCTTCTTCGCCGTAATCAGCTATCATGTCGAACACTGGGACGGCTGCTCCTTCGTCCCCTGAATCATTATTTTCGAAATCGACCTGTGGACCGTTGATCTCGTCTTCGGAATCCATCAGTGTGCGGTCTAAGGAAACGCATGACTGTGTATCCTCAACTAGATGCGGCGCTACTCCAGGGTGGGCCATGGTCTGAAAGAAAGAGGGTCGTGATTAAACAATGGAAGGAATAAGGAAAATGGCCAAGTGTACTAAGTATCAAAAGATATACAGTAGCAGGAATTGTAGAATCAAGATTAAAAGGTTATGTTACTGAATAATATGAACAAGGAAAATGACAAGAGAATGATACATATAATACGATTCAAATTTTATTGCATTCAACTAAAAGTTCAGCGGATACAAGGTTCAAATGGAAGGAAATGTTTATAAGAGTACGACAACAAAATACTGAAATTGGAAAACATAAAATTCTTCTTTGACTGCCAGAACGCTGCATCATCGTTACGCGAGTTGAATCCTGCGTTAGATCCGCCTTATGGTCGAAGTTCAAACTACGCGATGATCCTCATTTGTAGAAGTGGGGAGCGTGGACGGGTTTCCTCCTTGTAGTTTTTTTCCTTTCTGGGCAACCGTTGATGAGATGTTTGTCGGAACCGCATATCAGACATTTCCCATGGGCACGGCGACAATCCTTCTGAAGATGTCCTGGCCTCTTACAATATCCACAGCACGGGTTCTTCTGATACTTTTGTTGACGTTTCATCTTCTTCTCCTTTCCTCGTTCAATAGGGATTCCTTTATTATAGGAGACTCCTGCCGGTGCCTGATTCACCTGTCTTCTCAGTCCTTCAGCCAGCAAGTCATTTGTTCGTTCCTGGGCTTCCTTCAAATCTTGCAGCACCCTCAGGATCTCAACGGTCTGATTCTGGGGAGCGGATAAAGACGAAGAGTCGTTGGAAGACATGATCCTGAAATAACAATTTTGAGGATGATATAAGTCACAAGATTACGAATCAAAATGGATAGGACAAAGATTCAAAAATATCAGAGATGCTGCATTTATTATAAGTGAAGAATCAACTGTATGACTTTAAGTCACTTGATTAGATTACGATAGTGCAATTGCAACCACGTAACCTTGTCAAGTCACCCGAAACCATAGCGAATGGATAGCTGAACACACGATATGAATATGGATCAGGAATGACAAGTTTACAATCTAGACTGAGTGATGTCTTAGATTGCCAAACCCTACACGGAAAACTGCAATCCCAATCGATGCAAAAACCTGGCTCTGATACCAACTAAACCATGTCACGCCCCGCTTCCCAAAATACGGAATACGAGAGGTAGACAAGGCCAGCCATGCTCCTACGGTCAAGGAAAGTCCTGCCGTAGTCACACTTCGGCTTCTAGCTTTTCATGGTAAACAGTAAATGATGCGCAGGTAATGGGAAAATGCAGTAACTGAAAGGAACAATGTAAAGACTGACCTGAAGTGGAACAAATGAAAGTAACTCGGGAAGGCGAGTCAAGAAGTCTGTGAAGCACGTCTAATTCTGATCCAGGCTAAATCTTCTCCTCACACTGAGCATGCATACTCAGGTCGTCAGAGCGACACAATAACAATATAATGCATATAATCAAGTAACAGTTCTAACAGTGGTGAAGGATATGAATAACAGTAAATCAATTACAGCATGAATATATATGAGCAAAGATAAATGCAGCGGAGTAGTAAAGCAGTATAACAATATGTCACGAATGTCAAGACAGTATAGAATGAATGTAAATGACAGTAACCCTATCAGTCTCTAAGTCTCAATACACAGGTCAATAAGCCTATCGTCAGTCCAAGTGTGAGAGTCAACCACTCGCGAGTGTCCTCCACCCAAGGGTAGAACCCAAGGGCAAGGGACCACGGGCCCAACATGTAACGAATGTATCACGGTGTCTATAGCACATACCCTGTAAATCTCCATATAACTCCCTAAATATATAAGCCGGCATGGGACTCCCGAGATTCTGTTGAATTCACACTTGAACAACCCCACACCCCGTGGTCCACATCAAACGCTAACCACAACCCCAAATACTAATCGATCCGTGACAAGTCTGCGCGAGAACTGGGGGCAGGACCTCCATCAAGCACGTCCCGACTAATACCTAAGATAAATGGCAGTGTCGGATGCCTTATCTGTGACATCCGTGCAAGCACTTCCATAAGTGTCCCATACCACTTATAGTCACACGTACACGCATCCCACAGACGTCGACAATGCACTAGAATAAAAGGGACACTGATTGTGCACAAGTACGTATCACTTTCACTTAATCACGAATACACGAACACTGACGTACTTGCCACAATCAACGCTAAAATCTAACACTGGGTAAATGCACGATGTCACTAGGTTATCAATACAATGATATGGGTATGATATGATGTGTGGACAAGTATATAAACATGATGAGGATGTTATGAAACCGCATTCTTTCACTTGCACGATTTATCATGAAACATATGTATATAATTTGGCGAAATGACAAACAGGTAGTAATTAATATGTTCAGTTATCTATCCATAGAATTTTGTTTCAAGCCAATCGGATTTCAGGATCATTAGTTATAACTGTTTCATTTTAAGCGCTCGCGGCTGGAAATCCAATTTCAGAATCAGGAATCCATTTCGCAACGCATTCTAACCCCAGTTGGGATCATAATTTAGCGACGCTACAGTTGGATGAATTCTAGGGTTTCCAGTAGTGTTTTCAACGCAACAAACGGATCTTCAATCGCGTCTGTACGTTAGCAGTTATAACCTGTTTAATATCAACATGTCAGTTCTGAATCTGCTGGGACTGTTATGTGTCCCGATCTATTAAATTACAGATTAAATATCAAACGGTAACGAAACAGAACGAAACCAAGTGCGTTGTCTAGATAACAGAGCTATATAAAATAAGAAACGGAGTTCCGCAACCTAAGTGTTAAGGAAAATCCAGTGGTACCAGTTACAGAATAGCAAGCAATACTTATAGTCGCTCTGGACTGCAGTCCAGAGTCGCACTCCGATCCAATCTTCACTACAGTTTAAGTACAGGTATGTCTGGGAATTATTACAGGGTTAAAGTTCGTTGAGTTGTCTTCGATTTGAGCCCTCGAACGCACCATTCTAGTGTGTACATGATTTATGGTGAATTTAACGGTTTTCAGGTGCAATAAATTTACAGTTTTACAATTGAACTTGGGGGCAGTTGTTTTAGTCATAAACGATCAAATTATCCAACGAAACTTGCACACATTGTTCATCACAACAAGGGCCCAAGTACTAAATCAAATTCCGTCAATTTAGAAATGCATTTTCTTTGGGAACACGCGTCGAACAGGTACGGCATATAATTGGTTAAGCTTGTAACTTCAATAATCTATGCATTTAACAATTTTAACTTAAGTAAAATAGCATGTAAGCAAGTAGAAACTTGCCTGGAGGTGTCTAGACGATGCACGGCAGTGGTAAAGGCACGAACGCGTGACGGGCAAGCACCGCGACGGCTACGGCTCCGAGTGGCAAAACTTCGATCCTGGCTCGAGCTTGACGGAGTTGGCTGTTGCGGGCTCGGGCAACGTCCTGTGGTGGTGTAGTGTGGTAGGAAATGGAGAGACTGAGACAGTGAGAGCGAGAGTTAGGCAGAGAGAGGGAGAATTAGATTGAGAGAGAGAGAGAAGGGGTTAGAGGGGAAAAAGAGACACAGGGAGAGAGGGTGAGAGAGAGGGGCAGAGTGAGGGAGTGAGATGAGAGGGAGTTAGAGAATGCAGAGAGAGAGAGAGAGTGAGAAAGAGAGAGAGCTGGGGAGTGTGTGTGCGGGTGGAGAGAGGAAAATAGAGATTGAGAGAACGAGGGAGAGAGAGACACAGTGAAGGAGAGAGGGAGTGAGAGAGACAGAAGACAAGAGGGAGGGGAAGAGGAGGTGGCGACGAGATGGTCAGAGTTGCGGAGATGGTGGCCGGAGCTAGGAGGTTGGAGACGGGAGGGATAGTCGACGGTGAAGGGAGGAGGTTGGTGATGGGTGTGTGGGTCGGGGGCGTAGCGAGAAGAGGAGGGAAATGAGAACGGGGAAGTGAGCGAGCGAGGAAGAGGGGTAGAGTGAGAGAGGTGATGACGACGACGACTTCGACGATGATGTTGAGGTCGACGACGTGGTGCAGGGAGTGGGGTCCAGAGGTGGGTGTGATGGCGTGAGCTCCAGAGTGAACAGGAAGGGAAAGAGAGAGAGAAATGATGGGAGTGAGGAAGGGAGACGACGAGGAGGGGTCAAGACGTGCGTCGTGGGGGTAACGTCATCGTGAGCGAGGGCGGAGGCGTCGGCGCGAGAAGCGCGCGGGAATTGAGGGATAGATCCGTTAGAGGAAGAAGAAGAGGTTAGTGGGTTGGCTCGGATAGGAATGGGCCAGGAAAATAGAAATAGGAATTGGAGGAAAGAAGAGCTGGGCCGGGCTGAGTAAAAATGAAGCTAACAAATAATTGAGATGGGGGCCGGTTGAGGGTTATTTAGAATTAAAAGAATTAAAGGAAATAGGAGAAGACTGGCCCGGGCCATAAAGGTAATATTTTGGTTTGCCTTAGATAAGAAAATGGGAGTGGGCTGCATGGATTGGATTGGAAATTTGAATGAAATTTATTTAACTTTGTGTGGGCTGATGGACGGGCCGCAGAAAAATAAGGGAAAGGATTTATTTGGGGTGAAAGAAACGGAGCAGGCTGATGGCTGAAAATTTAGAGGGAAAAATTTTAAAGAAAAAGGAAGGAATGAGCAGTGGGCCGGGCAAGGTTTGAATGAAAGGATTTATAAACGAAAAGGGATGGGCTCGAGAGAAAATAAACGGGTTGAACAAAAAAAAGGAATAATCAATTTAGGGAAAAGAAGGGAGGTTGTGATGAAGGGGATGGAAGGAAACAATATAAAGATTTAATAGTAAGGTTAAATGGTGTTGGGAGAAATAAAAATGGGGAAAGGGCCGGGGCTTATTAATGGAAAAATATAGGCTGAAGAAATATAAGTCTGGGTTTTATTGGTCAAAGAAAATAGGGTTTTAAAGAATTAAATTTCTAAATAAAATAAATGAAATTATAATTAAATAAATAGAATTCTAAGGTTTAAAATACAAAATTGGTATAAAAGAGACTGGGTATTACAATTGAGATCCACACGCTTAAGGAGCGACAGCCTCCAGATCCAATCTCAGCCACCCGTCGCCGCCATCAACAGATCAACGGAAGGTAACATCTTGGCGCGATCCAGGTCGCGTTACCTCTTCATTACCACCATCAACGAAGCTCAACATAGTCTCCTCAGATCTCATCACCGACCTCACCACCGCCTCCTCTCCTCGATCCGTAACCGCCCCTCTCAAAATCCTCCCAAATCGACCTCAAAGTTTCAATCTTTAACCCTAATTTTGTTATACTTTTTGATCCGTAGGCAATCGATCGCAAGCAAGCTTGAGATTTATATCAAGACATAATCTTGGGCGATCATTCGAGGATATGTGCGCCCAAGCGCACTACATGGGCAAGTTGTTCGGCTTCGTCCGCCTCTACAACGGCCATGAGGCGGTCTCCACCGACTCCATCCGCCTTCTAAGGACCTAGGACTACATCGTCAGCACCTACAAGGATCGCGTGCACACCCTCGGCAAGGGGTCCCCATGCGTGCGGTCATGGCCGAGCTCTTCGGCAAGGCCAGGGCAGCTGCTGTCGTGGCCAGGGTGGCTCCATGCATATGTTCTCCAAGCCCCCAACCTCCTCATGGATTCGCTTTCATCGGCGAAGGGATTTCGGCAGCAATCGGGACGGCGTTTGTTTCCAAGTATAAAGCCGAGGTCTTGAAGGAATTGGCGGAAAATGGCATGGATGTGACGTTGGCTTTCTTTGGGTAAACAAAGAGATAAAGTACTGGCCTACTGTGGCAATAGAGGTGCCCATGTAAAAATGCCTTATGTTAACAATTAAATGCACGTTGCTTCTCATGATTCTTCACCACAAAGATGCAGCAAGCATTGGTTTGAAATCTTATCAATTCCATTAAAACCGCGGGCACCTCTGTTGCCACAATCAAAATGCTGCAGCCATTGCCTCATAATGAGGCCAATACTTTATTTCCTTATTTATCCAAAGAAAGCCAACGCCACATCCATGTTAGACCTCAACTTTATACTTGGAAGCAAATGTCGCCAATGTCGCCACCGAGATCCCTTTGTCGATGAAAGAGAATCCCCCGAGGAGGTTGTGGGGCTTGGACAACATGTGCATGGAGCCTCCCTGGCCGTGGCAGCAGCCGGTGGCCTTGCCGAAGAGCTCGGCCATGATCGCATGCGTGGGGCCCCTGCCGAGGGCGTGCACGTGATTCCTGTAGGTGCTGACGACGCAGTCCCGGGCCCTCAGGAGGCGGTTGAATCTGGTGGAGACCGCCTTATGGCCGTTGTAGAGGTGGACGAAGCCGACCATCTTGCCCTTGTAGTACATTTGGGCGCACATGTCTTGAGCGATTGCCCCAAGATTATGTCTTCGTATAAATCTAGGGCTTGCTTGCGATCGATTGCCTACGGATCAAAAAGAATAACAAAATTAGGATTAAAGATTGAAACTTTGAGGCCGATTTGGGAGGATTTTGAGAGGGGCGGTTACGGATTGAGGAGAGAAGGTGGTGGTGAGGTCGGTGATGAGATCTGAGGAGACACTGTTGAGCTTCGTTGATGGTGGTGATGAAGATGTGAGGGATTTGTTTGTGGTGGATGTGGGGTGGGGTGGCGCGTGGGTGGGCGGGTGGGGGGGGGGGTGGGGGGGAGGGGGAGAAAGAGAGGGGCCGACGAGGATTTGTTGAATTGAAAGCTGATGGGTTGTGAAGGGAGGAGCTTTAGATTTGAGATCGAGATCATTTTTTCCATAGAAGAGTAAATAAGAAAATAAAGCATTAGCCTCATTTATGTGGCTATGGCAATAAAGGTGCCCTTTTTACATAGAAGCAACTATAAGTAGACAATCATCTTGTGATTAGTCTAGACTCTTATTTTGTTTACAGATTTGGATGCAAGGTGAATATTAGAGCGCTTGAATATTACTCCATTTATTATTTCATTGTACACAAGATATGTGTAAATTTGTAATAGATAAAAATAGTTGATTTTAAATAAACTTGATAGATCATACGACATAAGAGACATTGGAGTTTGATTAATCCATTGATATGATTTGATAAACAATTTTATGGTTTGATAAATATATAATGTTATGAGTTAATAAACAATGTTATAGTTGAACAAATAAAATTACTAAAATTAATCATCCATCTTTTATCTCAAATTTTTTTTTTACTAAAGTCAGAATGTTTTTAGGTTGAGAAAGGGTAAAGCTAGCATTTTTAATAAAAATACATCTCAATCAGAATGTGTTGGCTTTGAAGTCAACCGTTGAGTTGTTTATCAATTTTGAAAATGCATGAATTTAAATTAAGCCATTTGTCAGAAATAGGTTTGGATTAAGGTTCTATTGACTCTTTGGCATACGAATCAAAGTTTGGGTTCAAAAAAGATTAACAATGTACCTTTGGGTTTTTATACAATTTTGGAGCCTTTGCGTCTAAGCATAAATCAAGTTAAAAAAACTGGACGGTAATAATTTCCTTTAAAAGGATGTCATGTAAGCTATAAGTCTAATGGAAGCAGGGTGTCTCCGGTCTTCAATGATATTTTTGGCGAACACTCCTCTTCATCTAATCTAACCATTCATTCATAAACGGATGATAAGATGGATTTTGTATCTCACTCATCAAGTTATAAAAGATGGATAGCTGAATAAATAAAAAAATGTTCTATATTAATATTATCAGTGGAAACACCCTCAACTCAGATAAAACCCAACCTGGTAGCTCCTAATTCAGCTTGGTAGCCCACAACCTAAACCAATGGATAGGGGATAAACATAGAAGGACCCAGCAATTGCTGGGATGATTGGCACTATTCAGCCCTCTAGTAGGCTTCCAAGCTCACATGCATGTCTTTTACCTTTTAAATCATAATTTCAAGTATTCTGGAATGAAACATAACTAAGATTCTCTCTCTTCATTCCCTATCATCCACAACCTATAGATGTCATACATGCCCGTGCGCGCGCACAGATGCTCTATTTGATCTATAGTATATTCAATTTCAATATTACATGAAGACTACTGGATGGCGATAAACGTCCACGCACCCGTTCTTCACTCCTTTCCTTTGAAATGATATCTGACAACCACCTTCAATCTTTTTCGGACCTAACAGACGTGTTGCGCATTTTTGTAAACTATTTACATTTTCTAATGTTATCATTCAAGCAGGGTCCCCTGTTTTTTCTCTTCAAAAGAAAAATAAAACACTACATAAACAACATGTAAACTCTATCGTAGGAGTGTTCTGGCTTGAAGATGTTTTTTTTAAGGATTATACGGGTCTGCAGTATACTGATTTGCATTCTGTGCAATACAGAACGCGAGACTGCAGCATATCGCAGACACGTCAAGCTTTATTTTTAATCTATTTTGGATAAGGTTTGTCAAATATTTTGGTACAATTTTAATTTAATTAATTAATTTAATAATTAATATAGCCGTCAAAAACTTTGTTGCTTTTTTTAGGTTAATAAAACTAGCCCAACTGCTGCAATTTGGTACCACCCATAAACACCACAAAATAAATCCCCCAGATGTATTTTTATTTTATTTTATACATTACATTACCAGTAATGTGACCTTCGCTGATATTCTTGATGCCACTCCTTGTACTGAAAGGGCATCAGCGTTAAGCAAATCTGGCTCGGGTCCACGAAATATTATGACCTCCTGCGCCTGCTGCCGCCTCCGCTGCTGCAGCCAATGCCGCCGCCGCCCTCCTCCGCCGCTCACGTGACCTCCTCCGTCGCTCCCCCGCACGTGACCTCCGCCTCCGCCTCCGCCTCCGCCTCCTCATCTCCTCGATCTGTGAGTCTCTCTCACTCTCGCTCTGCTGATCTCTATTGGTTTTTTTTGTGATCTAGGGTTAGGGTTTTGAAACCAGGGGTTTGGAAAAGTTGGGATTTTGAAGGGGTTCTGAGGGTTGGATCTTGAGAGGGGAATGGGGCCTCGGGATCGCCGCCCCCTTTGGCTGTGGGGATTTGGACTGTTTCTGGGACCTCGGTTGTTAGGTTGTGTGGAGCTTGATTGAGGTGAAAGAGAGAGGAGGAGAAAGGCAATCTTGCTCCTTGGACTTCTTCTAGCTTCGATTGGTTCTCTCTCCCCCCCTCTCTTACAGCTGAGGTTTTGGAATCTGAACTGAGCTTGTTTAGAGCTTAGGAGAGTGATCTTCAAGCGCTTTCCTCTAACTTTGATTAGTGCTTGATGCTAGATTTAGGGTTTATCTTCCAGATTTGGAAGGTTTTCTGAATTCACTTATATTTGACCTGTTTACTTGAGTTGTTTTAGCTCATTTATTTTGGTTTCAATGCATTTTTCAGATTTATGCCTTCTTTTAATGATTATTTTATTGTTTTTGGATATAGAAGTATGGCATTGAATTTTAAGGAGAAAAAAGATTTTTTTTTTAAAATAATTTTTTTTTATTTGGATGTGTAAAGTGGAACTAATGGACTTGTTCCTTGGAGTTTCCTACCTCATTGACACGTCTTTACCAAATTACCTTTTGTAGCTTGTATTAGTTTATTTGAGAGGGTAGAGAAAGCATTTTTATTTTAAACTTACATTTCTTTTTATCTTGGTTTCCAGGTTTCTCTATATATTTCAGTATAGGTCCTAGAGATTGATCTCGGCAATGGCTGACTCGGTGGATGCAGTGCTGGATTTTTTGAGAAAGAATCAGTTTACAAAGGCCGAAGCTGCCCTTAGAGGGGAACTTGCTATACACTCCAATTCGGATGAATCCTCAGACATAAGTCTTCCCAAGGAGAAAAAAGAAGTGAGAGAAGATCGTAGGCCAGCAACTAAGTCAACTCAGCAAGACGCAGGCACTCAGATAAACGATATCTCCCAGGAGTTCATCGTCAAGGATATTGAAGTAGGAAGAACTGGAAATTGGTCAGACAACAAGAAAGGGTTCAGTCTTAATCAGGGATCTGGGAGCTCGTTGACAGATCTTTACCCTTGGAGTTCTAGTCCCATAAACAGTAACCCCAATTATATTTCCAATAGTTCTGGTAGCATTACTAACAACTTCTCAGAGCTCATGATTTCTGAACAGCCAAAGTATTGGCCAGGCCAGCTGGTACTGAACAAGAAGAATTCTGTTGGAACTAAACCAGACTTTTCTAGCGATCAAAGCAGTACTTTTAATGGAAGCAATGAAAAAAGCGATTCTAAAGACCGTTTCTTGGAGAACCCGTGGTCCAAAAGGGAGGAATTGTCAAAGGAATGCCCGGTCAAAACGGTTTTCCCACTTTCTGCAAATGATGCATCCACCAGTTATGATGGTAATTTAGGCAATCGGGATGCTCAAATAGAGAGAAAGAAGAAACCAGAACACATTGACATCAGGGAAGCAATGAAAGTGCGGGCAGATGATGTGGGCTTGCCCTCTATTTCTGGAGTGTCTCATGAGAGTCTCAATCAAAAAAATACTAGGAACTTTGATATGCCACTTATTGTGGAGAATCATAGGGAAGATCTTCCGAGGTTACCTCCTGTGCGGCTCAAATCTATTGATAAGTTGGTAAATATGAATTGGGAGGAGAAGAGCGATCTCCATGGATTTGGAGCAAAACACTCTAGTACAGACAATGCCTTTTTGATTGGGTCCTTTTTGGATGTCCCTGTTGGGCAGGATATAAACACTTCAGGTATGGTGGTATACAATTTTGCAGTTTCTAATATGAATATATTTATGTCATATTATGTTCTCCTGACATTTAGAGGTTACTGTTTCAAGCTGCTTATCCGAATACTCACATTCTCTACCTTCTTGATACTGAATGTTGATTGCTATTAGGTCTATTTGAGTGCCAAGGGAGAAAATCATTATTATTATAGTTTATATGCCAATCAGCACACTCTCAAACTATTGATGCCCTACCTTTTCAGCTTTTTTTGCAGAAATGCATCCATGCTATTCTTTTACTTATACTTGTGAGGCCTAAAGTTATTTGATAAACCATTAATAAGAATTAATAGAAGATAACGATTAGCGGGGTAAATTGTAGCTAGAACCATGATTACGATTGTTTTGGGCCATGGAAAGGAGGTTTGTGTACCTCTTCTGGCTAACAGACCTCTAGGTAGTGTTCATCACTAAATTTGAAATTTTCACTTGTTGCCAGAGTAAAAAGTTGGCGGCCGATTAGATTACTTGATGTACAAATTTCTCCTATTTACCCTTTGTGAATTATATTTTAGTCTAATAGATACTTGGTGTATTTGTGTTTGAATTGCAGAAATCCTTCAAATTCAGTTGTGTGGCATTTTAATCCCTTGAAAACTCGTTTTATAGTCTGTTCCACCTTGAACCTTCAACTTAAAATTCACACGGAATGCCGTTAATTACAGCGGAGCCTGGAAATTCACAGGCTAGTCCTAGATGACAACACATGAGCATGGGTTACGATTTTTTTCTACACTTGTTGTCTATATTTCGTGTGGTTATAACGCTTTTTTCTCATGATGGCCAAAGACCTTCTGCAAGCAACATAGAAGGAAGTGAAACCAATTAGGATCCCAAAGTCTCCTTTTCCTTGCATACACATAAAATAAGCCCTCACTTCTATCCTTTTATCCCCAATTATCTATTTTTGGCGTCTCTTAAGGTTTTAGTTCTTAGAATCGGTCATGGCTTTGGAAATATAGATCTGGATTTTGACATAGGAATTATATTCGCATGTTTCATTTTACATTTATAACAAATTCTCCCATGCTTAGAGCTGTTCTGTGTCATATTGCGACAAAACTTGCTTAGCCTGTGTAGCGACTTCTCATAATTCATTGTTGAATAGTTCTTGGTATCAGTCATGGCTTTGAAAATATATGCATATACATGGATGTTGACATAAGGATCATATTCTCATGTTTCATCGCAAATATTTAACTGTTTCTCTCACTCTTAGAGACGTTCCGTGCTATGTATTGTGACAAGACTAGCTTAGTCTGTGTTCTCACTTCTCACTACATTCATTGCTCAATAGTTGCAGTGTTGGACCCCTAAATCCTAGCATGTTGAAACCTAAGCAAATGAACACTAGAATGTGAAAAGTGGTGGGGGCTGCTAGAGAAGTAGAAAAAGATTTTTGTAAGTTGGAAACAGGTGTATACCTCAAAATGGGTTGGATGAGGAAAGTGTAATTTGAATGACAGTTGGAGGGGCTTCTGTAAAATGTACTACACTTCTCTAATTGACTAAGGTCTTGTGCTGAATTTATTGACATCTTCTGTCTTTAATAACCGTGAATTTATGGAGGCATGGTATAAGAGTAATGATAGAATTTATGTGCCTCGATTCACTTCCACTTGCTCTGTGATTTTTATGTAAGCTCTTTTAAACTATTACAGGAAGCCTCACTTCCTTTGCTTTGTGCTATTAGGTCGGTTAGTTTCTCATTTGAGTATTTACTGCTTTATTTGTTTCTGAATCTTGTTTTTTTTTTCTGAACTAATATTTTGGTTGGCTCAACATTTGGGGCACTATCAATAAGGCACTACATCTTTATTTGTATCAGAACCTTACTTTAAAAACTGTATTTGTTTCTGACTGCTTTTGCAGAGTCCGGTCAAAAAAATTGGGCATCAGCTGGTTCTTAACCATTCATCCTTTGAAAAGTATAAATTCCCATTATCAACGTTTGAAGCATAAATTCTGAATTTGTCAATAAAACGATTTCTACCTTGAGCACCCAAGAATATAAACTAGTTGAAGAATGGATGAGAAGGGGAAGAATGAAAGAAATACAGGAGAGATAATGCTAATGCAGAACTGCATGCCATCCAATTTCCACTGGCACTCATCAAGTGGCTGTTGCCACACCCTGCCTTTTTAGAATACCGCTCCTATAGCCATGCCTAAGATTGCGTTTGGGAACAGTGATGAGAAATTGAGATAACATACATCTTTTTTAAATGGTTAATGGGTAGGTTCAGTTTGGGTGATTACAACATGGATTCGTGGAATTAGTTTGATATTTGTTTTTGTAGTCTGCGACTCTGCGTAATGCGCCCATTGGAGAGGGGGAATATCAGACTTTAAATATAGTCCTTAATCATTTTTGTATTGCACCTGAATACGTCCCCAGAGAGTTTCAAAGAAAAAATGCATAATTATCTCAATATTTGCAATGATGCTGTAGTCCTCAGCCTACGATGTCTATGCTTTTGAATCACTCACAACACCACATACACATCAATGTAATGAATCAGTAGCACATAAACTATTAGATATAACACTGTAGTCATAATGTCATATATTACAAATATCTAAGTCATAAACACAATAGTCACCCAAACAGCCGTCATCTCTTACACCCTTCATTGATAAAGTGACCAAATTATATAAATCAAATTGAATTGTAAAACCCCGTCATTCATGGGTTAATTCATTAATTTGTGAGCCACTGATTCACTTCATTAGAATGCATTATAAATTTTAGGTTTTACCCGGCCGGTATTTATGATTCATCTTAGTGTCTGATAGCTGTAATAGCATGTACTCTTTGAAGTAGCCCGCGCAACGCAGAACCATGTATAAAGTTGAGATTTAGAATTATAGTTATATATACCTGTTTCATGGACCCTTTTGAAAATGCACCTGAAGAAAGTTGGAATTTACCTCTCTATTCTTCTAAAAATGACAACTAAAGCTGTAAAGCCATCTAAAGATGATAAAACCCTCCTATACCTGAACTAGTAATGTTTTAATTTGCTTCTACTTTTTTCTCTTTATTTGGTTGTTGAAACTGAAATCTGAAACCACCGTATCTGAAACCACAATAGGGCCCAAGACCAACACAGTGAAAAGGTTTAGGGCCCAAGACCAACACAGTGAAAAGGTTTTCATATACCTTTGGCCTCAAATAGTCTTAAGAGGTGATGATGTATCATAATCTGAAACTACAGATGGTGATAATGTTTTCTTCACTCCTCGAGCTGCTAATTTTCTTGGAAGATAACTTCATTGCTGCATCTCTTCTTTACAGTTTGATCTATGGTTAGGTTTAAGATGGCCCTGAATCACTTGGGCTATCATGCTACTGTTTGCTTGGATATAAAGTTGACATGTCTTTTGACTTCATTCTAAATGCTCCACCAATAGAGTGCTATCTTTACACTGTTATGGCCATTTGTGTTAATTGTCTGTTTCTTTTGATATATCAAAATTTTGATTATTTATATTCAACTGGTTCACTTGAGAACAGGTGGAAAGCGAATGGCTGGAAGTAGTTGGCTCTCTGTAAGTCAGGGAATAACAGAAGATGCTTCTGATTTGGTTTCTGGTTTTGCTACCCTTGGTGATGATTCTGCAGACTATCCAAATGAGTACTGGGATTCGGATGAGTATGATGACGATGATGATATTGGGTACATGAGACAGCCTATTGAAGATGAAACCTGGTTCCTAGCTCATGAGATCGACTATCCTAGTGACAATGAAAAGGGTACAGGGCATGGGAGTGTCCCCAGACAACAAGATCGGGTTCCAAGAAAGGATGAAGACGATGACCAATCTTTTGCTGAGGAAGACTCATACTTGTCAGGTGAGCAATATTTCCCAGGAAAGAATATCCAACAAGTTGCCGCGGCAGATGAAAATGATCTGATAGCTCATTATGATGGACAATTGTTGGATGCTGAAGAGTTGAACTTGATGCGTGCTGAGCCTGTATGGAAGGGTTTTGTTGCCCAAAACAATGAACTATCTTTGATAAGAAATGGTAAAGTTGTCAATGAGTGTGAATGCCCTCGACAAGATGATCTCATCATAGATGATGATCAGCATGGGTCTGTTAGGTCAGTTGGTGTGGGCATAAACAGTGATGCTGCTGACTTTGGGAGTGAAATACGAGAAAGTTTAGTTGGTGGAAGTAGTGAAGGAGACAGAGAATACTTTCATGAGCATGGTGTTGGCATCAGTGGTAGCAGGGATTTTGAACATGACTTGACTATGAACAATTTTAATAGGTCAAAGAAGGATAAGAAGAAAGCTAAACAAAAGCCAGATAAATATATCTTGGCTTCTGAAAAGAATAATAACACGCCTTCCATGAATTATGTCGATGCTGGTTTTTCTTTTCCACCCCCTCGAAGCAAAGGGGTTAAACCAGAAGCAGTTGTTAGCGATGTTAATGATGATTTTGAGAAAGGATTGGATTCAGAGGATATGCTTGCCACATGGAGGAGAAAAAGCAGTGATTCTTCGCCTATAAGAAGCTCAAGGGACGAAAAAGTTTCAGATGCTGGTAGATCGCAAAGCATATCATCAGCCTCGAACTATGATTATGCTGAAAGAGAGGATTTGAAGAAAGAAGAAGCGGACAAAGCAAATGATGTGATAGAAGCTGACCCTGGGGCGACTTTGGAGGATGAAGAAGCAGCTGCATTGCAGGAGCAAGTAAGACAGATAAAATCTCAAGAGGAGGAATTTGAAACCTTCAATCTTAAGATTGTCCATAGAAAAAACAGGTGCCTTCAACTTCCTCTTCTGTTTATTCTACCCAATATCCCCATACACCAGAAAAAAGTTAAAAAAATTAACACATGAATATACGAATTTTCAAATGAAAAACATATATATATATATATATATATATATATGTTTCATTACTGATCTATACATGGGAAGCTTGTGGTCTTTATGCACCACTATTTTTCATCATGTACCTATAAGTTGGCATGCCAAATCTCTCTCTGATTTATTCTTTGCAATTTGTCAGGACGGGCTTTGAAGAGGACAAGAATTTCCATGTTGTTTTGAATTCAGTGATAGCTGGGCGTTATCATGTTACTGAATACCTTGGGTCAGCAGCATTTAGCAAAGCTATTCAGGCACATGACTTGCACACTGGCATGGATGTTTGTGTGAAGATTATAAAGAACAACAAAGACTTTTTTGACCAGAGTCTTGATGAAATCAAGCTTCTAAAATTTGTTAACAAGCACGATCCTGCTGACAAGTACCATATTTTGCGCTTGTATGATTACTTTTATTATCGGGTGAGCGACTTTATTGGATTCTTTCAAATAATATTTGTTGAATAAGCTTGTCTCATAATACTTGATTCTATGTGTATCAGTTTGACTGTGCATGTGCGTGCATACACGTGTGTGTCTGCATGTTTGCATGCATTGATGCACGGGTGTGTGCATGTTTGCGAAACATTATATCAGCTAGCTGCTATTGACGGCTATCAGCTGGTTCTGATGTGGTATATCGTCATTGGATAGAGTATTGCGATATGCATATGTTCTATTCATTTCTGGTTTTAGTTGAATAGAAATTTGAATTGAAATAAACAACAGCTTATTTATTTGTTTATTTGTAAGTAATCATATTTTGAGCTTCAGATTTCAAATTCGTTTTTAAGAAGGAATTGGAAACTATTGGATACTTGTATGATTTCATTGGTGGGATCAAAATTTTCAGCCAACTCTAAAATAAGAGAATCAGATCTTCATTTAATGATTTTCTTTTGTTGACATTAATTGGAATTGGAATTCAATTTCACATGTCCCTTTAAAACAAATACTCACATTACAGTTTCACCTCAGAATTAGGAAGCTGCATGAATTTATTAGTCTATTTCTTATCTGACCTCCCAATTAAACACCCTTTTATCGGAAACAAGCATTTCCCTAAAGCTGGTCTAACTCTAACTTGAATCCTAACTAGATTAACCCTTACCTTATCCCTATTCCGTATCAATACCCTGCAGACTTACATATATGATGCAGCATGTACATAATATACAAAGCCTAAAGCAGACATTTAAAACTATACAATAATTATTAGTATTATTGAGGATATGGTCATTGTCAAACTAAATTGGAACAAACAATTTTCCATGCCTTGGTGCATATCTTCAATTCGTTTATGTATTAAGTTTCTTTTTGTGCCCCCAAGTATTGCAAAATAGCAACAAAGGCTTTGGAAACGTTCTTTACTGTCCAAAATCTTAGATCTTCTTGCTCTGCGTCTTGATCTAACTCCACATCACAAATGCCACTTTCTATGCTTAATACTTCCATGTCCTAAAATCTGATACCGATCCTTTCTGGATTTTTTTTGATATTAAGATAAACTTCTCGTTGGGAAAAAACAATCGGAAAATCTTAACCGACCAAGTTGATATTTACTAACCATTTCAATCTTTAGATCAACACTGAGAATACATACCAGATAATAAAAGTAAGAAGTTAGATCGAATATACTTTTCTACTGGATAAATTTATTCTTAAGGTATGTTTGGATAGTTAGGATTAAAATTCGTTGGATTTAATTTGGGATTAGAATATCCTGGAATGCACTTACATTCCTTTTGGGTGAAAATATAGAGGCTTTTCAACTTGAATAAGTGTTTGGATAATTTGGAATTAGGATATTCATTTTTTATTTTTTCCTTAAAATTGCCTGATAAATTGTTCGATTCTTTAACTGCTCCATGAGAGATTTTTACTCCGAGCATTTGAGAGAAAATATCGAACAATTTTTTTCTAAAACATTTTCATAAAGAAGTTCAATTTCTCACAATAATGATCTAAACCCATGAAATTTCTCACATCAATGTAGCAAAACCATCAAATAAATAAAAAAAACATCATCCATTCAAGCACATTCTACCAAGACAAAAGCCAATAACTAAAAAAAATAAAAAACACAATTTTGATCTGCCCATCAACATAGACCTTATGCTTGCAAAAAGCTAGCTCACTGCTAAGTTGATCAATTTCAGCCCTTAGTAGTTCAACTTTCTCATCTTCTTCATCTTTCTACTTGGATTTATTTTTTTTTGCAAAATCTCCAATTAGGGCACCCCCAAAATGGCCTACCTGGATTCTTTGGGGGTACCTAATGTTCTCAGCTTCATAGGCAAGCCGCAATCACAAATTTTGGGACCGATCTTGATGCCATCGATATTGAAGTCTCAAAGGTGGAATAAAAGTTAGGGTTAGATCTTAAATGTAGAGAGAAGAGGGTGGAGGACATGTCGAGGGAGAAGAGGGGCGCGTCAGAGGCGATGCATGAGATTGGAGGACATGTCAAAGGAGAAGAGGGCGGTGTCGGGGCCGGCCAAAAGAGTGGGACTGGTTGGAGAGGAGGAGCTCGAGGCGGACGTCGGAGGCTTCCATGTTTTTAGGGTTTTTTTGGGGTAAAAAGACTGATTTTGAGAGAATGGAAGAAGGAGAGAGAGAGAGAGCGAGGCACATAGATGCGAGTGAAAGTTGGGGAAAAAATTGACTTCGACCCAATTTATTCTATCCAATGGATAGGGCCAATGTAGAGGGTTTTTCTCCTTTGAATCAAAGAACAAAAAACCCATCCAAATAACCCTTTTCTAGGATTGGGCCAATCCGGAGAAAAAATGACATCTGGGTTTCCCCCCATCGGATAGGTAGTATCCAAACAAGGCTTCAGTCTAATATATCTTGATGTTAGGTTTAGAATTTAATTCTGCAATGCATCTCAAATGAGTGCTCCATACATTAGGTCATCATGATTTTTCTTTGAACCGTGAACAGTACTTTAAGCGTTATGCATATCAAATCACTGACATGCCCTTAGGAGTGTTGCACTTCAGCATAACTTGAACTCGTTGAACTTATCAAGGCAATGTGTGTTTGAGCTTCCCATTAAATAAATTAATGTGCATCTCTAGTTACGTGTAGAGGAAGTGAAGACTACAAAAACTCTTTATAGTTAGTGGAAAAGTAAATGAACTAAGATTTTCCCCTTGTAGGACAAGGGGGAAATTTGAGATGAAGAGATTTCATCATAAATTTTCTCCCATCAGAATGGCGTCAACTCTGTAGTGAAGATCCATAAAATGTTTTGTGCTCTGTTCGGTTAAAGATTTGCATACACTACCTCTTCAAATCACTTTAGCATGTTCTGAGTCTTCTCTTGCACGCTCGAAGATTTTAGCAATGCAAGTGCAATGTATTTACAAGAGGCATGACCCTCTTCCATTTTAGCTTGCATGTTTATTTGCACCTGCTTCTATGTTCTATATTCAGCCGTCAGTAGAAAAATCTTTTACTTCAATTCTTATATTTGTGTACCGCCTATGGCACCCAGTTTATTGGTATTCTGGAGAATTCCATCTCCTCTTATTTACCTACTGTATTTTAGCTTGTTTATTTCTTCTTCTTATTGTTGATTTGTTCTTTTATATGATTCATGCAGGAACACTTGCTCATAATTTGTGAACTTCTGAAGGCAAACTTATATGAATTTCACAAATTTAATAGGGAATCTGGGGGAGAAGTTTATTTCACTATGCCGAGGCTGCAGGTTGTAAGCCATAAGACCTATTCTTAAACATTAAGTTGCTTTTGCTTAATTTTGTCAGATAGGCGCTAACTTCTCCATAAATTTTCTATTTGCAGTCGATTACAATACAGTGTTTGGAGGCACTCGAGTTCTTGCATGGTCTCGGCCTCATACATTGTGACTTGAAGCCTGAGAATATTTTGGTAAAGAGTTACAGTAGGTGTGAAGTAAAGGTTATCGACCTTGGTAGCAGTTGCTTCCAAACAGATCATCTATGTTCTTATGTGCAATCTCGTTCTTATCGTGCACCTGAGGTTATTTTGGGCCTCCCCTATGATAAAAAGATAGATATATGGTCACTTGGATGCATCTTAGCGGAACTCTGCACTGGAAATGTAAGAATTCATAACCTTACTCTTTTACCTGGATCTTAATTATTTATTTCTTCGTATCTACCCTTCTTTCCTGCAAGATAATATCTGGACAGTTATCTTGTGGGTTTTAATGTCTTTCACTGAAAAGCTTGGTTGTTTCGGTGCTCATTAAAATTTTGATGTTTGCTTCAAAATAATAGGGTTGCTTTGAGGGAAAATCCATGACGTGGGGTTAGGTCGAGGATCTTCATATGCTAAATTTGTTCAATTACATATGTGACTCTCTGCTAGTTTAGGTTTTTATGCTGCTCAAATGATATATGGCGCATTGAAAAATGTATGTACTATTGTAATGTGTCATAGTCTACTGCAGTTAACACTTACGATTACTATGAAGCTTGATCGAAAGTTGTCCATACTAAAGAGATTGTACATTTAATGTTGATGCTTTTATATTTCTTTCTTAGAGGGGATCTAAAGAATGATTTGTCTAGAAGGTTTTAAAATGGCAGACCATGAGGATGAATGTTGGGATGCTACATGGAATTATTGTATTCTTATATTCATTGATAATCTCGAGTTCGTGTTTTGCCAAAAACTTGTTTACCTTGAAATGCTACAGTGGTCAACTTATGAAGTTAGAGCAGAAGTCATTAATCATTCCCCTTCGTTCAGGTTCTCTTCCAAAATGATTCTCCTGCAACTCTACTTGCACGTGTGATAGGGATCATAAGTCCAATTGACCAAGCAATGCTCGCGAAGGGACGGGATACATACAAATACTTCACAAAGAATCACATGCTATATGAAAGGAATCAGGTATGGATACCACTTTTCTCTTATACAACCTATTTAAGTTTATTCATAGGAAGTAAAGTCGCAGAATCATTCCGTTAGACATTCCTTCATAAGATTATCATGGACACATTTAAAAGTAAATGTAAACTTGTGGCTTTATTAATATTTCAGTTCATTCTTAACCTGCATAGCAGCAAAATAGACTTAAACCTTTTTACCATGGAGAGTGTATATTAATCACCACAGCATGACATCGAACCATCTTGTTTCTTAATACCCCAAATGCACTAGAACACTTGCATCAGATTCAATGGCAAATTTGTCCAGGAAAAACCATACATTTTCAAGAGAGGCCAGCAAATTCCTTCTTTTCATTGCAAAAAATGAATGTAAACATAACAAATTTGCTACTCTCTAGATGCTTATAGCTAAATTCCATTCATCTCACCATACCTGCACCATATGGTGTACCGTATGCCTTGTATTTGGTGGATAATCCGGGATATGCTACATGAATGGTATAATATGATTATGAACATGCATCTATGTTGATGCCCCTTGTGATGTGGCTCCACTCACAATAACGGACTAGGAAAAATATGGAGCCATGGATGTCGTTCATGTTTTATTTAATAATTATTCTCTTAATATTTTAAATTTTTATTTGTTGGATGGAGGGGTATATTTGTTAGATGCTAAAAGTGACCCTCTAAAACTTATACCCAACATACCATTGTACCCATACTATTATGCAGTCCCGCTTATCTTGCAACCACACCCTTGATTACCATGTTACCGCAACCCAAAAATACAAATCGAGGCATTTCAACAAAACCATCATTATAAAAATGGGAACCAACAGGCTCTACTTTTACTTGTTTCAGGAAACCAACAGGCTCGAGTACTTGATCCCAAAGAAGTCATCCCTTCGCCATCGGTTACCTATGGGAGATCAGGGTTTCATTGATTTCGTCGCTCATCTCCTCGAGATAAACCCGAAAAAACGCCCACCTGCGTTGGAAGCACTGAAGCATCCATGGCTATCCTACCCATATGAGCCCATATCATCTTGAGTCATGGTTGAAGAAGTAAATTTTTTTTTCGTCTCTTGCATACTTCAGTAGCACAGGCTGAGCTGTACATTGGAGAAGATCTTACCACGGATGGATCTTTCGACTTAAGAAGGCGGCTGGATTGGTCATATTGCTATTGTGAGCCCCCGTGATGCAGGATTTGTGTTGTAATTTAAGTCTTGAGTGATTTGTTTTGCTGTAAGCCAAGAATGCTATCTGGTGAATTCATGCAACCGATCAATAGTGCGGTTTTTCCTTTTTATGGTGGAAAAGATGGGGAAAGTCTTCTGTATATGATGTGATTATTGTTTTGGCACCCGCTTAATCGAGTATGTTTGGTGCCCAAAACTCAAATGCATGTAATAGAGACTTGTAGCAAATCAAATTATTTGTTCACATGGAATCTTGTTAGAAATGCTAGGAAAATTTATGGTTTTTATAAAGCTTTAACAACTTTATGATGAAAGCTTATATTAAATTAAGAGGTGAAAATACTGCCTTCTCAGTTTGTTGGAAAAAGGAGCAGTTGCAAACAGATAGTCATCTTATCGTCGTAATTAATTAAATGTTAAGCTAGTGGTTAAGCGTTAATTCTTCCCGTTAAGTACAATCCTAAGCCCACATTAATTAATTAATTTCTCTGGACCCATACATCAAGAGCTGATAAGGTTGGAAGCTGACATTGCGTTTCTTAACGGTAACGGAGAAGACGCACTTAATCATCCCAGAAACTGCATAACTAATATTTCAGCATGTACAACCTAGAATCTGTAATTTCCATGAGGGATAACGACGTAATCTCTCTCTCCAATTCAATTTCAAGCTGCTCGGCAATTCAAGAATCCAGCGTAACGGCCTGGAAAGAACTCATCGGTCATTATTTATAAAATAGTAGGGTATTCTTGTCCTCCCAGTCAAATCTTTGTACGGACAAAGAATCTCCTAACCGCCTTCCTCGAGCTCACTCTCTCTTCCTCTCAAAACCGAGATGAATATACGAAAAAGTCCTCAAATCACCCAGGACATGCGGCCCACTATCGAGGACAAAATGTAATTCGCCAATTCCAAGATCCAGGGCAACGAACTCAAGGGACTGATCGGTCCTTCAATTTCCAATGAGAGCGCATTCTTGTCCTCTCACTCAAAATCTAGCAACCGCCTCACTCCCCCTGTAAGTATCCCTCCCTTCTCCCTCAAGCTCTCTCACTCCTCTCTTTCTCTCTCTAAAGATCATCAATGGCCTCCTCAGCCTCTCTCCTCTTCCTCCTCACAGCCTCCTCTCGTCCGCCTTCTCCCTCCAAGTCTCCAAGCTCGCCGCCGAGATGCCACCGGCCGATAGCCACCGCCGCCGCCCTCCCGGTTCTGATCCTCTCCAACCTAGGGTTCCAGGAGCTGTCCATAGCGGTCCCCACCCTCTCCTCCCCCATCCTCAACCCCCTGTCCGCCCCCATCACCCTCTTCGCTGCCTCCGACGACTCCGTCCGCTCCTGTGGCTGGGGAGCTGTCCATGGCGCTCCCCATATCAACATGCATATATCAATTAGGAAAAATTAATCAAAAATGCATGAAAAATAATACGCTCTTCTCAAAAAAGCATGTAGAAATTCAATCGCCGTTGTGAAAACGAACCATCAAAGGAAATAGACAATTATCAATCAATTTATGATCAGTGTAATATTTTCCAAAAGAAAATTTTTATTAGACATGTGTACAAGATCTAATTTTAGAACTAAGATTTATTTAAACGAATAACAATAAACTAAACAGTCAACCATACATTTATAATTAGTAAAAGTTTACATTAAAAAAAACATTATAAAAAAATGTCACGCCCCGCTTCCCGGTAGACGGAAACGGTACGTGACGAGGCCCGCGACGTATTTATTTCGAGAAACTCATTTTCCGGAATAAATACGCTAAGCGTCAAAAGAAATCATATAAAAACGACAAGAAAATTAACATGAGATTTAAAATTCAACAACTTTATTTACATTCAACCCGATTCATTTACAATATATGATTTTAACTGAAAGAAAATACAAGAATGTAAATGCCTAAACAGGTGGAATACATAAACTGAGAAAAAAATAACTAGTCTAGACTTGGGTCGCGATCTGTTCGTGCTCTTCCTCGGTAGTGTCCACCTCCTCAGTCTCCACAATATCCGACGAACATTCCAAGAAAACAAAGAAGGGTGGAATGTCCGTCAACGAACTTTTACTCGGTAAGTCCCTAAGAAATGAAGTGAAGTATAAAGTGTAATGATAAAGAAAAATGCATATCATGAACAATTGATTATGAAGTATGGTGTGTCGGCATGTCGTTTAATGTAAACCTGAAAAGTTTATTTAGCATGCAGTTCTATATATCATGGTAACTAACACGAGCAGAGCATAACATGACCGTGTAGTGTGGGTATAGTAAACATGAAGTGAATGTAAGTGTCTTAACGGTCTCTACTTGGGTATACTAATTTAACGTAAGTTCAATAGTAAATGTCAACCAATCTCAAGAGTGTTCTCGAACCCAACAGGCTGTAATCCAGGGGTAAGGAATCATGGGCCCGAATCAAGTATTAATAACGGGGTTTCAACCTAGTGTTGAAGTATTCCAAACTCAACAGGCTGTAATTCAGGAGCAAGAAAATACGGGCCCTCATGATAGCTTGCTTGTGTTAGTAGATATGAATTCATGATCTAGTGAGACTTCTGAGATTTCGTTAGATTCATGCATGAACTACCCCAGCACCCCGTGTATTCTACGTTATAATTAAAATTACTGGTTTTGATCGAATCCATGAATACATCAAGTTTTCAAGATTGAGTTCATGTCAATATTATGCATTCGTGTCAAGTATTCTTGTATTCATGTCAAGTTGTATTCATAGTTCGACTCAAGTCAGTTTGAATAGCAACCATTGTGTTCTGGTATTCATATTAAGTTCTTGTCCAATTATAATCAGGGTTTGGTTAAGTCAAGTATACATATTTGATATTGATGATTTGAATTCGAGTGTTCATGTTCAAGTATTGACTTTAGATTCAGGTTTGAATTGGATTCAAGTTTGAATTAGATCCATGTTTGATTTAGACTCAGACTGAGTCATACACTTCTACTGATTTAACTCTGGAAATCTTAGGTTCGGCAATTATCGGCAACTGTTGCACATCGACGGCAGGTGTTGTGTTTTTTTCCAAGACAATTGCCATTGATAACTCCGGTTAAGTTTTCTAACCTGAATAGGCAAGTACTCACTTTTTCCGGCTTTCTGGGGCTCAAAAGAATTGATCCCGCTTAAACCTATATTTACTAAAAGTCCTTAAAATATTGTTTTTATATAACTCGAAGGGGTTTTATGAAAAATATTTTAATGTAGTTTCAAAATAAATCTCGAGGGGTGATTTATATTATTAGGGTTTTCAGGAGCATGAGTTGTAAGGATTTAGGATATTTTAGAGATAAATACTTAGCTTGAAAAATTCATGGTATTTTATTGAAAAACCTGTCTTTATGGAATCTTGATGGTATTTTATTGTCATTTGTTAATCTTTTCATTTTTGAAAAATATAGATTTATTATATGTTGAAAATATGGATGTATAATTTTATATAATTTTAATTTTAAAAAAATGATTTTAATTTATTTAGAAAATTCGTATTTCTTAAGAACCCTATTTAAATCTTTTCGAGATCGAATGCTCCGTGAGGAGCTCTGCATCTCATTCTATTAGCCAAAAAATGTGCGATAATCCGCACCATCCGTTAGCGGGTCCCCTAAAGAGGGTTGTAGATGCGTAATCGCAAAGAAAATGAAATACCGTTTAAAAAGAAATCCGGTTTTTAGAGTGGATGGTATTTTATTGTAAGATTTTCCTCGTAACACATATTCATACAAAAGAGTCATCGTGCTATGGAACAAGAGTGTACGTGAGGAGTAGGTCGTTACCTCGTGAAGTTTTTCCTAAAAGTATTGTTTTAACGAAACTAAAAGAAGCGATATCAAAGTTCATGGTATTTTAATGAAAAAGTTAATTTAAATTTATTTTACATGATATTCTAGGCTAAAATTTATTCTAAAATATTGGCATTAAGTTTATAAGTATTGTGTAAGAATTTGGATGAACAATATATAAGAAAAAGTGGAGTTTCTACAGTTTAGAAAAAAATATCGGTATTAACTCCACTTTTACCGATTTTGATTAAAAAGAAATTCAAAGAATAAAAAGGGAGTTTGGGAAGGACTTACCGTTTGATTATGCTAAGAAGAGGGGGAGGAAGAGTAGGAAAGTTTTGGGATGTCGCGGGAGCTCCGGATGTTGCTTTGATTTTCGCCGGAATTTGATCGCTTGCTAACTCCTCTTTACTCTACTTATACTTATGAAATTTTTGAGAGTTTTGGTTATAATTTTCAGAATGGTGAGGGCCAGAGCATGGGGTAGTATTTATAATGGAGAATTAGGATTTTGGAATTGAAAATGTGGATTAAAAAGTATTAAAATGTGGTTTAATTGTGGAATGAAGGGTCTCTATTTAATTGCAGAGAAATCAAACAGTGCAGAGAAGTTAGGAGTAGGTAAAAAGACAAGTGTGCAGAGCACGGGGCTATTTGGGCAAATCCAGACCATCGGCGCTTGCTATTATGGGCTTTCCGCCGGCCGATCTAGGGTTTTGGGGCTCTGCATTTGTGCCACGTGTACATCTCAGTGTTTACTCCATTTTCTACATGTTTGATTTTTCCAACTTTTTATTTTTCTGTTTATTGCACGTGTAAACTTTTGGGTTTCCAAAAAGTTAAAAAGAAAAATCAGAAAAAATATTGTGTCTGATGGGAATCGAATACAGGTGATACGTCATAGCAGTGCAAGGCTTTACCGGTGAGTTACAATTTATTTCTTGATTTTATTTAGCAAAAGTAACTTATAACTCGTACACAGGCTGTGATACTCTCTTTTGTACATTAAAAAGAAAAAAAATTGTACAGTGATTTCATAGTCGTTACATTCTACCCTCCTTGTATAAATTTCGTCATCGAAATTTATAAAAAGGTGTTGTAACAGATTCAAGAAAGTTTGGTTAAAGCAGTGGTGAAGGAACTACTGATATTGTTCCGAAAGTGTATGAAAATGTTTAGGTAGATGAAAGAATTTGAAAAGGCTGAAAAAGATGGAAGGGGATTTACCAGTGTTAGCTTGACCTATAGTTTCGGCCTCTACAGCCGCCAAAATGAAAGCCTGACGTCTCTGCACATTTCTTTGGGCATGCTGATACATCGATGGCTGACGAGGTAAAGATGGTCTGCATGTAGATGGTGCAGAAAGAGCTAACCGAGTAGGTGGAACTTGAATAGCTGGTCTAATTGCGGGGATTGAGCCAGTTCGGTTGTGTGGGCAAGTTCCTATAATGTGTGAGGATGATCCACAGATCAGACAAAGACCATTCGCTCGACGACAATTCTTGACTTGATGTCCGGTCCTCTTACAATAAATACAGAAATTGGGTTCAGTCTCAGAAAATGATCCTCCTGGCCTCATAGCTGGCGCTGGGAGAGTTGGCCTAGAAGAGGCTCCTCCAGTAATCTGATTGGCGGGACGTTTCATACCGACCGACTGTGGCGTTCTCTTCTTCTTAATGACAGCTTCATAACGCCGTGCTGACTTCAAAACTGCTTCATGTGTTAGATATTCTCCCGTTGCTAGGGCAGCCTGGATCTCAGGGTCTAATCCTCGCGGGAAACGCCTGGCTCTGATTTCGGTAGTAGGAATTAGATGGGCGGTGAATCTGCCGAGCATAGTGAATTCTGCATCATACTTATCCACCGACTTATCCCACATGGATCCTTACTGCAGGTGAATGAACTTCTGTTCCATCTCGAAGTGTGCGGTTTCTGGAAAATATTTGGCGTCAAAGAGATCACAGAAAGTCTTTCACTTGATCGGTTGCTCAAGAAGGTTCTCCTCGGCCTTCCATCAGACTCTGGTATTGTCAGTAAAGCTGGAGTTTTGCTATTCTGACCCAAGCCACTTCTGGAACTTGGGCTGCGGTTAGGTCATCTTCTATACTCTAAGCTCATTTCTCGGCCTCAAGTGGTTTCTCTTTCCCTAAGAAGTTTTCGGGTGTAACGCTCGAAATTGTTTCACTCCTAGTGCTTCTGCTTCAGAGCAGATGAAACTTTGTTGAAGGAGAGCAGTCTGCTCCTGCAAAATCATGCTGAGCCTGCTGACTTTCAGATAGGTTTTTGATAGCCTCCAGAAGTATCGTCTGTTCTGTGAGTGGAGCGGCTACGGTAGGTGGAGGTGGTAGAACAGTAAAGATAGGTTGCAGTGGTGTACTTCCATCGTTGGTGCTAGGGTTGCTGGGAGAATCCATTAGCTTAGATAGAGAAGAAAAATTAGAATAGATTCAACGGAAATTAAAATGCAATGTGTAACGACCGTGTTTTCTAATATCCAATAAAAGATCTTTTAATTAGTATCAAGTATTTATTTGCGTATTTACTTGATGGAAAACTATTTTATCTTAATGATTTTATTTTTAAAAGTGATGTGAGTAATTTTTTTAAAATATTGAAGAATAATTAAAGGAATTTCCTAAAATCTATATATATTTTTCTGGGCTTAAAATATTCTAATAAAATTTTATAATACCTTAAAATAAATTTCATATTTTTATAAGCAATTAAAATAATTATTTCGTAATTAAAATATTTTCAAGGATAAAATAGATTTTTAAATAATTATAATGACTAACAAATATCATATATATGGAAATATTATTTAGTTTTAGCCAAAATCATTTTTATACCGAAGATAACAATAAAATATATTTTTCTGAAAATTTTCTATTATTTTTTCGTATTTTAAACTATTTTTAACAAATTTTTGAAAACAAATTCGGTTTTATAAAATAAACAGTTTAGATTTAATATATATATATATAAAATAATAAAATAATTAAACATCCCTTAACCTGGACCGTTGGATCTCGAATCCAAAGGCCCAGGATCGCGCGCGGCTGCTCACGAGGGTGGGGACCACGCGCTTGCACCAGCAAGCGCGTGAGCCCAATCCTCGTGGCCACGTGCCAGAGGCGGCGGCTCGTGGGTTGTTAAATTTAAATCCAACGGCCATGATTCGAGACGGCGGCGGCTAATCATCAGGCGATGATTGGGTATGATTGCTGGCGTGGATTTTGGGGATTTGACTGGATTTTATTGTTGGGAGAAAGACCTTATAAATAGAGACCTTCAAACTCTATTTTCTCACACCACAGAACTCCAAAAATTCTGAAAAAAATATCTAGACATTCGTATCGACGATACCGATGCTGTGGTTCCACCCATTCATCAAGGAAAAAAATCTGAGCACGAAGTTATTGAGGTTTTATTACGGGTCTACGCTTTCGACCCATCGACATTCAACTCAAAACAAAGGTAGGATCCGCCTCTCATCACTTGTCTGTCACCTTTTTTTCTTTAGTGGTCTTAGTTTCAAGTTCTAATCTCCAACTTTATTTTAAAATGATATTAAAAATAAATCTGTATGCCATTTGTGATACCTCATAATTATAGATTTGACACATGCTTGAAATGAGTTAATTAAATTATCCTTATATGCGTAAATATTGCACCATCATCTTACATGGAAAATGATATGCTTGATATTATAACTCATGGGGTACCAAATCCACCCTTTATATACATACTTACCTATGATACCAATAAGATCTCGAAATAGGTTACTTCCACAAAATACCCTCATCTTATTAAAATGTTGTATCTAATTAAAATACCCATATGATATAAGACGATTTGAATAAAATACTTTAGTCATACTAAAACGATATATTTTTTACTTGCACCATTATCCACTAATTACTTTAGTTTTATTAAAATATCTTTACCTTTTGAAAATGAGTAATACTAATCTAAATAATTATGCTATTGTTTTCAACTTAACCCCCTTTCACTTAGAAATAATATTTTTATATAAATTTTTCTTAGCCTATTAACTATGGTTTAATAAGATACCCTAATAGGATAATATTTTATATGAAACACCCTATGGTTACTAGACAATCGTCCCTAAAAAGGACACAAATTCTGCTGTCCATATACAGCGGTTGTCAACGCGGAGTTGTTCTTCTTGAATATCATCTTTAATAAAATGCCCTAATTTTATAGACTAATGTTTTATGTAAATACCTCATGGTTGATAGGTAACCATTCCTGAAAAGGACGCAAATCCTGCTGCCCATGTGCAGCGGTTACCAACACAGACGTATTTCTAAAATGTTACCCTAAATAAAAACCACAACTTTATAAAATTATTATTTACAATAAAATACATTAATCCATCCTAAAAGGATACAATTTCATTTAAATATCTTGACTTTTACTAAAAAGCTATTTTCAACAAAACACATGACCCTTTTATATGAAAGATATTTCTAAAAGAATACCTAAATTTTTATTAAAATATAATTTCAAATAAATACTATAATGTTTCATTAAAGATATTTTTATTAAAATGCCATGGGTTTCCCAAAATTATAATTACTCTAAAATATCATGGTTTCTTATAAACAATAACTACCATTAAATGCCATGATCTTTATTAACTAAGCGTGCTATAAAATATTATGATGCACTTTAAAAGGTAACAAGATAAAATGAGTGGTTGTGAAAGGCCATATTAAACGAGATCAATTATTTAAATACCAGTTACAATATACATGACACATGATACAGTTAAGGTTAGAATGCGCGAACTTAGGTATGGAATAATTATAAATGAAGATCTCTACGGGCATGGTGAATACTAACCTTACTTTGAGGGCGAATAATCCAATATGTGGATGCTATACAATTTAGAAATTCCATGCCTAGATGATATATGCATTAATTCTAATTCGTCAAAACCTTTATACCGAACAACGGAGATGGGTAGTTTGATTAGGCAAGGAGATACGGAACTCGGATTCTCTTACTACTCGATCATGATTCCGAGAAGTGAAACCGTACATTTCACTTCCCAGTTGTTATTCCGTGGCCACAACGGAATAATCGCGAGTATCCGGACGCTTGTTTGACAAACTAAAACGATTAAAATACTTAGTAGATACATATTGATGTTCACCACTAAACTCACATAATATCATGCGCTATACCCACATGTTACTTTATCTACCTTTCTTTATGAGACATGGATTATTCAGTATCTTGGATGTGGATATTTTACCAGTTTTGTAACATTTCAGAAAATATAAAATATTATTTTTGGAATTTAATATTAAAATAATATATTTCGCGAAAACTACCCGATTTGCGAATTTGGAGTTTTCGTAAAATGGTATAAATATATACCAAAATTTGTGAAATAATTGAAGATTAAAATGATTTATTCATTTAAAAATATATTTATCGGATTTGGCATCTTTATAATTAATTATGTGCAGTTTGAATAAAAATTGATTAGTGCACTATTAATCGCGATTAAGCCAAATCCGTGTTTCTATATTTTTCCATGATTAGTGCACCATGACATGTTGCATTTTATTTACATGTTTGTTCACTTTCTTTTGGTTCTATTTATTGTGAGAAAAGAAAAAGAAAAGAGATGGCATGAGAGTGAATTATTGAAGGGAGAGAGAGGGGACCACACGAGGCATGGCATGAGAGAGAGTGATGGTGAGAATAAGAGAGAGAGAGAGAGGAGGGTGCCCATTTCCTCACCCCATTGTTCTTCCTTCATCTTCTTCAACTCATACTCCCTTTACTTCTACCTCTAGGTATCATCTCAAAATCTTCATCAAAACCCTATACTTCCTTCATCAAAGTTGATCTCCACCTCCTCCTCAACGCTTTGGACCAATCAAAGTTGGATTTTGAAGACTTTGAGCAACTCAAGAAAATTCTTGAGTTGCCAAATGAGTTATAATTCTAAACCCTAGCTAAGTTATTATGTTTAGTGTATTTTAGTTTAGTTTAGAATGTGTTTAAGTATGGATTGTGATCTTAGAAATTTCCTAGATGAGGTTTAGGGTTTAAGTTGTGTTGTGGTGATATTTAGTGGCTGTTTATAAGACCCCTGTGGTGTTTTACTGGCCAAGATCAAAGATTAGAACCAAAACACCAACTTAGAACTTTCCGACATCGGTTTTTTGACAGTTTGTGAATGTATATGAGAATTGGGGATGACCCGAGACCACTATAAATTAAGTTCCCTTGACAGCGAGACGAGCAGGCAAACTTGAATCACCCCTTGAAACCTAAGCCCCTCCCCTCTTTATCTGGACGCAAATAAATTTCCTGTGGCCGCAAATTGCGGCCACATCAGGGTGAAATATGTTGATTCTTGGTCTATGGCTCCCTTAGAACATATCTAGGCCAATCATATATGCAAAATGTTCTGATTTGACCTAGGGTAAAATCTGGGATGGATTTTCTTAGTTGCTGAATTTGGTATTTGCGATTTTGTGAACTTGGGATTATTGGTTTTGATATTTGATATTGTATTTGGTCGTTGGATATTTGTACGTCGACGACGAGAGTTGTTTGGTTGTTTTTGCATGCGTAGGTTATAGGTTCTAACCTATGAGCGCACTGTGTGCCGTATTGGTTTTCCGGACTTGATTTTAATAACATTTGCGATTGTGTATTTATTATAGGTACCTTCACGTGCATTCCGAGACGACGGAGCACGTCGACTACGGCTGAACAAGGAGTTCCGCAGGTGAGTAGATTTATATCTACGGGGGAAGTAGGGTGGATGGTGTATAGTACCCCTGCAAATTTTGATGGAAACCGATATATAAAATATGGTTAAGAAAACCTATATTAGAAAAATATGGACATGGTTAAAAAGATAGTTAGAGATGATATGAATGATTGAATAAATATATATCGAGATATGAGATGAAAGTTATAGGGATATGACTCTTGACATGATATGATAGAAATGATGTCTCGAAGTGATTGTTTCCCCCAATCAGAGCAAAGCTCTGTTTTGAATTTCAAAATTCAAAAATTGAAGCAACGCTTCAGATCTCGTGCGCTGCGCACTGCGTGCCACGTGTCAAGCGCAGACGCGCTAGCACCAGGCACGCTGCGCCCTAGGCAGCGCACCCCCAATCATAGAAAAGCTCTGCTTTAAAATTCAAAATTTAAATTGAAGCAACGCTTCAGATCCAGCGCTCTGCGCTGCGCGCCACGTGTCAAACATAGATGCGCTAGCGCAGTTGCGCCGCGCGCCACGTGTCAAATACGGGTGCTCTAGTGCAGTTGCGCTGCGCTCTGCGCTGCGTGCCACGTGTCGAGTGTAGGTGCGCTCGCGCAAGGTGCGCCAGCGCAAGGTGCGCCAGCGCTGGAATTAAAAATTCCCTACCGTCAAATCAAAAGATCTACTAATAATAAATTATTAATTAATCAGAGCAAAAATTCTGTTATGGAAAGATTTTTCAATCTTATTAAAACAAGAAGATTATCTTCTATAAAACAGAAGCCTTAGGATCAAAGATCCAACGGTGGGAAATATTCCCAAATCAATCAGAGAAAAACCTCTCAAAACTGATTTAACAAATCATTTGGCCCTATATAAAGGACCCTAAACTTCAAGTCTAAAATATACAGAAGACAGAAAGAGAGAGAAAAAAACTCTTCGCAAATTTTGAGAAAACTCAAAGAAAAAGAAAGGCAAGCCTTTAGCAAAAGAAGATCATTTCTTCAAGGTAAAGAATTAATTCTTGAACAACAGAGATGAAACCATCTCGTAAAAAGAAGAAGCATCTTCTAAAAAGATCTTAGATCTATAAAAAGTCCAAGGTCTTTGATTAAAAAGAAAAGATCAAAAGAAAAAATAATAAACAAAAGAAGTATTTTACTTCATTGACAGATCTTTGATCTATAAAGGCAGAGCCTTTATAAAAACAAGAATTTTTGTTCTTGGATCTTGAGGCAAAGCCTCCTTTGAAGAACATAAATTTGTTCTTTGATCTTAAAATTGATCAAAAGCGTTTTGCGCTATTAAAAAGTGCCTTACACTCATGAATTGCGCTTTTGCGCTTCTTGGACCGGCACTCAGCGCCAAAACATGACACGTGTCAACCAAAGACACAATCTGCACTGTGCGCTTCTGAAACAGAGCACTGCGCTCATGGGCTGGCGCTCAGCGCCAAGCGCGCCACGTGTCACTCACTGGTGCGCCAACAGACTAGCGCAATGTGCTCATAAATTAAAAGCGCCATGCGCTAACAAACTAGCGCTAAGCGCGACACGTGTCCTCTTCGTGTGCGTTACCTGATAGAAGCGCAATGCGCTCTTTGATTGGCGCAAAGCGCCTGGCGCGCCACGTGGCGCACTGTCAGAACACACTTTGTTCTGATGAATGCTATGCATTCAATGAAAGACAAAAAATGTCAGAGCCCAATGCCTGGCATTATTAAAAGGGCTGAGCCCAAATAAAGGCTTAATAGCCGGAGCAACTAAAAATGTTAAACATTTTTAATTGGACTTAGCCCAATTCTGGCCACAAGTCCTCAACTTATATTAAACTGAGCACATCTGCTCATAAATATTCAACAGATCTTAGTCTCAAACTGGGCTACAGATCTTTCAAACAATCCACCTTGGTTTAAGGGTACATCTCTTCACTCCTTTGATATTTATCGTTGTAATTCCTCAACGTCTTCAAAGAGGTGACGGGTCCCGACAACCACACATTTCACGGACTGTGGGGTCATTAAACTCATGGACTATGATGTCCTTAACCTCGACCGTGATGTCTTAAAACTAACATCGGACTGTGGGGTACTTAAACTCATGGACTATGATGTCCTTAACCTCGACCGTGATGTCTTAAAACTAACAATGGACTTTGGGGTCCTTAAACTAATGGACTATGATGTCCTTAATCTCGACCGTGATGTTTTTAAACTGACATCGGACTGTGGGGTCCTTAAACTCACGGACTATGATGTCCTTAACCTCGACCGTGACGTCTTAAAACTAACATCGGACTGTGGGGTCCTTAAATCCACGGACTATGATGTCCTTAACCTCGACCGCAATGTCTTTAAACTAACAATGGACCCCCATGTTCTTAAACTGGCAATCGACCGCAATGTCACTAAACTAAACAATAGAGTCCAATCGCTCTCTTGTCGGATCTAAACGATCCCGTTAAGTTATTCTTAGTCTAAAATTAGACTAACGTATTCTTAACATATGTTTAAGTTGATCTTAGTCTCAAATGAGGCTAACGTATCCTTAAACCCAAACCCCCAAACCCAAATCTAAGAAAGATACGGATTTGGACTAGTCCACGCCCTACGGGCGGCAACATAACTTAGTCTCCGTATACAATCCACGGGCAACCAAACACAAAACAAACACCCACGACACGAAGTGACCATCTGGAGAAGGAGAAAGTTGTTACCGCGATGCGGTAGCGTAATTAACTGCAGGGGCTTGCGCCTGCAGGGAAGAGCGTCCCCACAATCAAAAACCCCTCAGACGAGGGGGAATCTGACAAAGTCTGCTATATCGGCCGCATCCGTTTAAACCTTCGATACATGGTGTCATAAATCAACTTGGCATCTTCGGAGAGGTGGACGGATAGCACCAATTAGCATCTGCCCCGAAATTCAGGCAAGACGTCCGCCGCGTCTCCGCCGCGTCTTTCGGAGGGGAACAGATTCTGGCACGCCCGGTGGGACCGATTCTTCTTTCCACTCCACACTTCGTGTGTCGTGTTCGCGAACGAATCGCGGTTTGCTATGGTTGCCTGTGGATTCGAGGTACTTAAATTTGGTGTCTTACTCCGTGCAGAAAACAGAAGATCAATGGCTTCAAACTGCACTAACTGCAACTGCAACTCTCGCTCCGTCCCGTCCGGAGGAGTGACTTACGGGCCTCAAGCGGCCTCCATCTTTGCTATGCCGGTGGAACAAGTGACTCAGGCCACCACTGGACTATTCTTCGGGACTATGCTCCCACTGATGAGTTTCAACGCCCCACTACCATTGCAAGAAGCCCCGAAGAAGTTGGTCTTTGATCGGCTCACCAATACTGCGGCCCTTCTCAACGGGTCGTCCAAATCCAATGTCTCGGTTTTCAATAGACTGGGCCAAAGCTCCAACGGGCCCATGAACAAGCCCGCAATACCTGAAGCAGCCATCCCAAAGCGGATAGCCATCCCGGCTCAAGCAGACGAAATCATCGTAAAGGCTTCTCCTGCCAAGAAGTCAGTTTTCACAAGGCTGACCACTCCGGCTCCCGCTCCAGGCAAAGTCATCTCTGCCCAGAGGTCTGTATTCGATAGACTGGACATTACTTCTCGGCGAACGTCAGTCTTCAAGAGACTGGTACCAGCAGCGCCTGACCAGAGCAGGTTGCATGACAAAACCATCCCCATAGCTGAACCAACACCATCTGCGCGACATGCTCGCCGTCGTCACTGGCGCCGAGTACGGAAGGCTGGGGGCAGCTCTCCGTCTGGATTTACTCCACCAACTCCAACGGTGGAGATTGATGCTGCTGTTCCAACCGGAAACAGCTTTGAGCTGCTGAATAAGGTGCGCAGGAACTCTCTTACCGCCGTGCTGAAGAGATCTCCTCCACCGGTGGAGACGGTCACAGAAATGAAGCCAAAGCAGTCCCCTCAACGGCTGTCCTCCAAAGTTTACAAAGTCTGGCGACGTGTCCAAGAGTCAGTGATCGATCAAGACTATCTTCGCCGACAGAAGAAGCTGAAGGTTCAGCAGGAAGAGAACCGTCCTAGCAAGCCACAAAAGATGACAACTGCCTGGGTGCCCGCTGCGACGGTCTTCTCAACATCAACTGCTCAAAGAAGAAGGAGGCCAAGGAAAGCCCTTATGAATACGGCAGAATGTAAAGACGCCGAGACCAAACGTCCCAAGTCTGGGGGCATAACGGTCCATACTGTTTACATGGTGTCCGGGAAAGAGGATAGCCGCGCTTTGACGGGCCACTGACCACTCACCCGATCAATAACAAGGGCTCAAGAACAACAACAGCAGAAGCTTCAAAAGATGCTGACTACAATGGCCGCACTTACCGAGCCAAAAGAAAGCCCGGAGGCATCATCAGAACAGCGTCATGAACAAGAAACTGACGCTGACTTCCTACGCAGAGTCTTCGAAAAGAAGGACAGAGAAGCAGCAGAACAAGCGGCTAATATAAAACAAATGGCGCTTCTTTTCCAAGACATGGTAGGGATGATACTACAGCCGGACCCTCCAGCTGAAGACCCACCGATCATTGTTGAAGACGATAGAGGGGAGACATCTAATCCTCCTCCGGCTCTTTCAGCAGCCAAAGAAGAAACTATTTCCAAGGCCGCACTGGATGATTATATAGCTCGGCAAATACGAGCTCACCAGGTGAATGAAGCGGCTGGCCAAGTTGTCAAGACTGGACGACCCTATCCGGGCTGGTATGACCAAATAAGTTACCCACCGGGATATACGATCCCTAAGTTCCATGTATATAAAGGGACGAGGAATCCACATCAGCATGTCGCTCAATTCAGGGCTCTTTGCGGCAACACCGGGGGCGATGATAAACTGTTGCTTGGTCAATTCCTCGGCAGCTTTGTGGAAACGGCCTTCGAATGGTATTCGGAGCTGCCTAACGACTCTATCAAAACATTTGCGGAGATGGAGCCGCTGTTTACACAAAGATTTGCAAGCGCCAGCGAGCGCACCCCGATCACCGCATTGATCAACGCCAGGGTAAGGCCAGGCGAAACGTAGGTTCAATACGCAATACGGTGGCGGAACTTATGGCCGAAGTGCGAACAACGCATTGAAGAAGCGCCTGCTGTAGGCATGTTCGTGGGCACCCTTGACCCTCAAGCGACCATCTCGCAATTCATGATGTTCTTCAAGCCGACGACTTTCCAGGCCTTGATTGACAAGTTGGCCCAAATGGATCAGATGGGTCATAGACCATCTCCTTCAAAGACGAATCCTTGGAATGAAAAGGGGAAAGGAAAAGCAACTTTCGTCGCCAATACTCAACAACAGCCGAGCAACTTATAGCCGGTTGTCCGTCAAAAAAATATGCGTCCACGCCCATCCCTTGAGGAAAGACTAGGACGTCCTTACTTGTTTCCTCAGGATAAAACGAGAAGACTGTTCGAGATGGCAGTGCGCAACAGACTCATCAATCTGCCGAGTCCAAAACGTCCATTGCAGCTAGGCGATCTCAACAATCCTAATTACTGCCCTTACCATCAAGCAGTAAGCCATCCAATCGAAGATTGCTTCATTTTCAAAAGCTGGATTGAGGACCAATACCAACAAGGCAAGTTTGCATTATCCGAAAACTGGAAGGTGAACCCGCCACAACCTCATGCCCCTAAAAAAGTGGACATGCCGGGGGCATCATGCTCTTTTATACAAAAAGCTCCATGGGAGGTCGCTCTTTCAGCCAAGACGAAAAGAATGTTGAAGGATCTTCACACATGCCCAGCCGTCAGGTGGAAAAGTCCGCCAGAGCCCAAGGTCATTGATGGGATGCTGAAACCACGCCCAACACCGAGAATTGATAGCAGTGGGCAAAACACCCAGGCACAGCCGTCAAAGTCTTCAAAGAAAAAGAAGAAGACCAAAAAGCTCACGCAGTTTGATGACAAGCGCACGGATCTGCGAAAACATATTGACGCACTGGAAGAATATAATCAGAAGGCGCGGACCCCAGTCACATTCCGAGAATTCCTCAGCCACGTCCTTGAGGACGGAGATGATGACAAAAACTCATTGGATGAACCTGAGGATTATGTGGCAAGCTGCCATATGATCTCTCACTCGTCGATAGACGGTGAAGAAGCTCCTGACGCAGAGAAACCGGGGGAAGATCCCGAACCAGAACTTCTAGGGCTATCAGACGAAACAATTGACGCATTCCTGAACGAAGCCCGACTAAAAAGCAAAGCTGATCGGGAGCGCGAGATGGCCATATTTGAAAAGGCCAAACGCCGATGATTGGACAAAAGGGTCAAAACACTCCCACCAGATCAAAGTACATCCGCCGCAAATGAAAGCAGGATCAAGACAAGGAAACGATTCGCCGAAGCCATATCGATGGGGATGAAGCTGCCCTCTTTCAGAGAAAATTCTCCTGGCGGTATACATCTTGATGAAGCGGACGTACATCCTGACTTCTGCTTATATCATCAGAAGATCGCACATCCTACTGAAGACTGCAACTCCTTTAAGTGTTGGTGGCAAGGGTATGTCTCTCACAGGCAACACTTCAAGAGGACAAAGCGTGAAGCTCGTAGACAGCGGAAAAACGCGACAGATGAGCGTAAAAGAATTGCCGGCAATTATCATAGGGTTGATCTCGGGGGATCACGAGTTCTCACCTTCGGGAGCGACTCCGACGAAGAAGTAGCCCTCGGCCCTCTCTTCAAGGAAAAAATCTCAGAAACGAAAGAACTGAGGAGTTGCGAGAACATTCAGCCGTGCAATCGCACGCTACCTGAAAAGAATCTCGGACCCGCAAACAAGGGATCGAACAAAAAGGATAAGGGGAAGAGAAAAACGGCCTTCGTCGCCAACGCTCAACAACAATCGAGTGGCTCGAGACCAGTTGTTCGCCAAAGCAATAAGCGGCAACCCCTCGATGAGAAGTTGAAACGTCCTTACTCATTTCCCCGGGATGAAACAAGGAGACTGTTTGAACTAGCAATGCGCAATAGGCTTATCACTCTGGTCGAAACGTCCCTAAACTAACGATGGACCACTATGTCCTAAAACTGGCTGCGGACCGAAACGTCCCTAAACTAACGATGGACCACTAAGTCCTAAAACTGGCTGCGGACCGAAACGTCCCTAAACTAACGATGGACCACTATGTCCTAAAACTGGCTGCGGACCGAAACGTCCCTAAACTAACGACGGACCGCAATGTCTTAAAACTTGCAAATGACCGAAACGTCGTTAAACTACTACCAACCCGCGGCATCCTTAGGCTAACGTGGTAAAAAAAAACGGTATGTCCATAAGCAAAATGGGCACGGATGAAAACCCGAAAGGGCTCCGTGAGTAAAAACAGCAGGGCTACCGGCGTGTTTTGTGAAAACCCGAAAGGGCGCAATCTCGTTAAAAGACACTTGTAAGGTCCTCTCGACTTTGTAAAGAGAAACCGCCTGCGTGATATCCTTACGACTCACAAGGGAGCAACACACTTAGGGATCCCCACGATCCCTAAGGAGAAATTACACTTGCGAGATCCTCACGACTCGTAAGGAGAACCCTCTTATGAGACGCTCACGGCTCATAAAATTCAAAAGCCTTAAGTTACAGAGATCTGAACCTGTTTTTAAGCAGATATACCGCGCGATTTTGCCCTACAAGCGGCTCAATGCTGACCCTTGTATACAATCCACGGGTGCGAATAAACATTTCCCTAACAAAGTCCCATCCGTGACTAGGGATACGCTCGTACAGCAAACAACACTTGTAAATCCTCTCGACTTATAAGGAGAAAACACTCTTGTAAGATCTTTATGACTTATAAGAGAACACACACTTAGGAATTCTCATGATTCCCAAGGAGAAAACGCACCTACGAGATCCTCACGACTCTTAGGGAGAAATACCTTTATGAGACCCTTACGGCTCATGAAGTCAAAAACCTTAGTCGACAGGATCCTAACCATTTTCACTAAGCCACCTTTGTTCGATATCGGCGGAGGCAAATGATGATTCGCTCCTGGCAATATTCCAGTTGTAGCGGTGCTGATACCGAAATCGGTATCTAATCCCAAGCTTGCAGTAAGAAGCTAGCAAGCCACACATGCGTATGAAACAGCCGAAATGATGGGGCAACTTGCAAACAAAATCAGCAAGTAAAAATGTATGCATGCAAAATAGCTGAAATGATTGGGCAACTTGCAATAAAAAGCAGCGAGTAAAAATGAAATAAATAGCCGAAATGATTGGGCACCGCTAGAAATAGCCGAAATGATTGGGCAATCGCGACCTTCGCGATATAAAAACTGAAATGATAGAGCATCGCGGAATGAAATAAAAAAAAATGAAAATGAAATTTATGCCCTACAGGTGAGATCATATCGATCCCTGTATACAATCCAGGGGCACAAACAAAGAGGGGACCATACCTTCCCACCAGGCTCCATCAGAAAAGAGAGCCAAGTCTCGACGGTCACATCTGCATCCCAGAAGACCAACAACAGCGTTCCTCCTTATGCCAGCAAGGCACGGAAGCGACGTCCACCGAACGGAGCCATGGCAAAATCCCTAGTTCCAAATCTTAACGGCAATATCTACAGCCTAAAAATCAGCAACGGTGATCCTCCTCATTCCAACAGGATTCGGACACACCAAAGAAAACGAAGTGAAGGCCAAATTCCTAGCTTCAGGGTCTTGACGGAAACTCATATAAAACCGGAAAGACCATCGGAGATCATCTCGCACCAGCATGGAGTGATCACCATCTCGACGTTCGTCTCGATACAACAGACGAGATATCACTACAGCGTTCTTCCTCCAGTAGAATTCAGACGCGACAATCAAACAACGGAGCTACGGCAAAATCCCTAGTTCCAAACCTCGACGGTTCACCAGCAACCTAGAGACAAACGCGACATTCGTCTCGATACAGCAGACGCAATGCCAGCAAACGAAGCGAAGGCCAAATTCCTAGCTTCAGGGTCTTGACGGCAACTCATATAAAACCTAAAAGACTATCGGAGATCATCCCTCACCAGCGCGGAGTGGTTATGACTCATCGGGGTTCTCCAAAATGAGCCTAACCTCAAGTAAAAAGCGGCATGGCAAAATTCCTAACGCTTGCTCTTCCGACGGTCAAACTGCCTAGGAGGATTGCTTGAAGACGTCTTGTCCAGACCCCGAAGGGATCATAAACATGACAGTCGCAAGGCTACTCGAACAGCAAGGTTGCCTATCGAGGAATACATCACCCAACGCGACGGTACGACGGACAAAATCCTAGTACCACAAACCCTAACGGACCTCTGTCGTAAAGAGCAGAGGTTAACTGTGACGTTAGGATATTCTTGCGAGAAATGCTCGATTCGTCTCGACTCGTGAGAAAAAGCTTTAGGCAGCGGGGATTGAAAAACCCGTTTCCTAAGCACTGGGGCTCTGCAAGTCGGTCCAAAACAGACTCTTGCATACTATTCACGGACCACACTCTCCAAAGTCAAATCTCGACAAGGAGGGAAACAACCACTTACGAGTCCTCTCGACTTGTAAGAGGGAAAATTCTCTAATCAGATCCTTACGACTCTCAAGAGAAAACGCACTTAGGAGTCCTCACGACCCCTAAGGAGAAAATACACCTACGAGATTCTCTCGACTCGTAGGGAGAAAAGTCTTTATGAGATCTTCACGGCTCATAAATTTGAAAATTCTTAGGTGGCAGATCCTAACCCTGTTTGCTAAGCCATCGGTGCCCTATAAGGAGGTCAAGATAGACTATCTGCAGACAACACTCTCCGAAGTCGAACATCGACAAGGAGGAAAACAATCACTTATAAGATCCTTACGACTTATAAGGGAAAATGCACTTAGGAATCCTCATGATTCCTAAGGAGAAAATACACTTACGGGATCCTCTCGACTCGTAGGGAGAAAGTCTTTATGAGACCCTCACGGCTCATAAAATTGAAAAGTCTTAGGTGACAGATCCTAACCCTGTTTCCTAAGCCATCACCATTCTATAAAGAATCCAAGATTGACGGCTATATACTCTCTACAGACCGCACTTGCTAAAATCACATGGCAACAACACAGAAAGGAGAAGAAAGCAACAGTATAACAAAAATGTGTCTTTATTCATGAACTCAATTGAATGCAAGATACATCATATAATAAAAAAATGGATACATATCATTCAAAAATTACAAGTGTACCATTGATATAAAGGCAGCTATTGAGAAGGAAGCATTTTCAACAAGTCCGTGAGCTGCTCTCGCACTTCTTTTAGTACCTTCTCCAGCTTTGCTTCAATTTGGGCCCGTTGCTGCAAACAAGATGAGAGTTTCTGATCAGCTTCTTGCTGGGCAACCTCCTGACTCTGCGCGACCTGCTCATTGAGATCAAACTTCATCCTCAACACCAGTCCGTCAGAGATACACCGTTGAAGGCTTTCAAAAATGGTGTTCAGCTGGGCAGCATTAGCTGCAACCTCAGCGCGCAGTTTGGCAGATTCAACAGCAGCCGCCTCACGTTCTTTTCGCTTAAGAGTTGCCTCTCGTTCGAAATGGCGCAGGAACGGAACACTCTGCTCAACCCACGCGGCCCGCTGGGAGTTCAAAGCCTGAGTCTCAGGGGCAAGACGCATAAGTTCAAGCTGATGTAGATAGGTCTCGATCTTCCTGCAGTGATTAACCCAAGACTCGACGACTCTTTTATTATGGAAATTTACAAGCGTCGCCAGCATTGGATTAACCTCGGCAGCGAAATCTGCGGCAGATGTAGGAGCCTCCGCGTCAAGCTCCTCGACGCATCCGCTCAGCATACGCAGACTTATCGTAGCACCCTTTGAGGATGGACGTCTGAAGAATGGGCCTGCCGGCATCATAATGTGAGACTCGAAAGAGGCCGGAGTCGAAACGACCACTGCAAAACAAATCACAATCAGATGACGGTTCAAGAAATATAAGAAGTTCATGAATGATGGGATTTGCTATACCAGCTGCAGCAGGCGGTAAAGCCGGGAGGACCAGTGGCGCAACTGTTCTCTCATCTCCTCTTTCAATCTGTAGTACTGCAACCAAGACAAAGAAGAATCAGAAATGATTTCACTGTTGATAAAAGAAAGAGCATTAATTGAAAGCTGTATTCACCAGCGCCACTGGATGAAGCAATCTCCGACGGGAAGGAGAAGTGAGGATGCAGCACCTGGTACAGGTGGTCAAAAAGGACTCCTGCAAAAACGCGATGACACAACGTTAGTACATGAATTACACAGCCGAGAGATAAGACTAATGGGTCCCAAATCTATACCTTCCAGCATCTGAGACGGTACGAGAGGGGGTAGAGAGGTGGTCACCGTCAGGACGGTAACTGACGGCGCTGTCTCGAGTAGCTCGACTTCAACACTAGTCGCACCTGTATTAGAAACAAGATAAACCTTGTTAGGAAAGATTGCAGAATCAAAAGAAGGGCGGTAACCTAAAATCTACCTGAAGAGTCGCCAGCCGGAGCCGTGACGAGGGCGTCACTTGATTCAACAACGGCGTCTCCCTCCTCTATTAGGGTGGCCTCACCTCCCGTCGCCTCGTCCCCTGACTCCACGAAAGCTGTCGTCACGCTTGCGACGCCAGGAGACGATAAAGAACCGTAGGCAGGAAGAGTGACGATCGGAGCGGTGCCCGACTCTTGAGAAAGAGTGACCACCTCAGACCCAGCAATTGTACCTGTTTCACTCGCCACCACGGGCTTAGTAATTGTGGTCGTCTCGTCCACCGCCGCCTTAGGCTCGGCCGTGGTAGCCGTCTCGTCAGCCACTACCTCAAGCCCGGCAATTGCGACCACACCGCCTACCGTCGCCCCGGGTTCGGGAATAGCATCCACCTTCTCCACTGCTCCCATATGCTCCGCGGTCGCCGCCGTCTCTTCGGGAAGACTCGGCCCTGCAAGATAAGGTATATGAGAACCGATAATTCAAAATTTTTGACAATGGGACCTCGCGGCACATTACCTGGAGTTGATTTACCGTTCGCTTCCCGAGCCGCACGTGCTGCCCGTCTATAAGCAGTAGACAAGGCGACCAGAGACTCCTCTGAAGGAGTAGCAGCAGGGGCAGCGGCGCTCGAACCCGCACCCACAGCTAGAGCAGCATTACGCTCCCTTGCTGCGCGCCTTTGGCGTTTCCTTTCCTCCCGGGCTGTTAAAGTAGACCTTCTAGAAGCCTCCTTCAATAGAGCATCATCATCCGCACCTAGGGTTACCTCTGGAGCCGTCAAGTCTTCCGTCATCGGTCGTTTGAGTAAGGCCTCTTTCGGCAGTACCGAAGAGGCCGGGACTTCGCTGGCTGGCCCGGGAAGAGTCTCCGCATCACCTCGCGGGACCGGCATTGTGGTCCTTGCGATGAGATAAAGAAAAGGTTAGATTGTCCATAAAAAAGGAAATGAAGACTTAATGAGCCGAGACATACCAATGCCCAACAGAGCGCGATTCCTCTCCTCCTCCTCGAAGGTCCCGAGGGAAGCCGCCACAGCCTCTTCAGTAGTAAAGCCTGTTACAAAAGGAGGAATGTCAGTCAAGACATGATAATAAAAATAACGATATAACGCAATGACAAAAGCACGACTGATATTTACTTGATTGCATGAGGGCGGCTATTTTCGCTTGGTGGCTTGCAAGTTGCGCAGAAGCAGCAATAGCGGCATCGAGATCAGTGTCTGCTGGTGCTATAAAGAGACCCTCATTGGTTCCATATTCACTTAGGCCTTCAGTATAAGGAGCCTGAGGCTCTAGGCCGAGTATGGCATCAAGGGAGAGGATTGACTTCTTCTTCTTCTTCTGTGCGCGAGCTCCGGTCGCAGCCAGCACCAGCTTGCGTTTAGTGGCCACTTTGGGACGGCGAGTCCCGATATCCAAGCCCACGCCAGATTCGGGTGAAGCTACAATTACCGTCTCCGCGGGAGCCCGGGGCTCCGATGGCACATCCTCTGTCTCTACAGGAGCACGAGGCAATCCACGCATAGGGCTTAGCACATGTGGAGGCTCGACTGCAGCGACTTCTCTGAGCGAAGGGGGGACAGTGGTCCGTCGCTTCAAAGGGACTTTACGATCACTGGCAGGAGGTGCACTCTTGCGATCAAGCAGCAACCGCCTTTCTTCTGTAATAACGGCGCCCGTCGAATGCTGGTACCATGCCGTATACGCATTAAGAATCCGTGGGACACAAGTCGGCTCACTGACAAAGAAGTGAGAGCCCGTATTCAAACGCATGAAGTGATGCAGCGCGCTTCTCATCCCCTCTTCAATAGCAGTGGGTTCCAGCAGAAAAGCCACTAGCGGCACTCCTTAGTTATAGCACAATTGTTGGGCAAAACGATGCGGATTATATCTCATGAAAAGCGCCGCATCATTTTGCCTAAACACCAGGAAGCCCGGTCTGATAGAATATAAATGGAGGGTCTCCCGAGCTGTCAGAACTGAGGCTCCGTCTTTGAAAATATTTTGCAATAACCGCACCGTTGTGGTAGACTCTTTTCCGATGGTTAACACCTTATCGGTAAAGGTCATCCCGTCTCCAACCGTGCGGGGGCGAAGGAGCAAACCTCTAGCAGCCCGCGGTGACGGATTTACAATTGAGGCGCTGACCGATCGCATAATCCGGGAGAAACTGCACTTATCATAGAACGATGGCCTTCTATGGATACCAAAAACGCCAAGCGCATGTAGCTCGAGCCATGACATGAAGTAATGCATCGAGAAGTTCGCGTGCTGTACTCCAGGTTCAGTTGTATCCGCCGCTTGACTAAGGCCGTGATACAGATGGGCTAAGCCGGCGACCCCGACAGCCACTTTCACCCCAATAGTCATCCGGTGAGCCGGGTAAAAGACAGATGGCCTCATGCGGCAAAGGTGCATCGGGAGCGTGAACCAGCTCAACCATAGCCCAAGAAATCCAAGAAAGAATGCTTCCTCATCCGTCCCAGGGACTGCAATCTTCGCAAAAGGAACAACTGGAGAGTTGGGAAGGAAGAAACCCTTCTGATTTACCTCAGTCGCTGGCAGGTTCTCTAAACCTAAGCCGAAAGGGTCGTCAAGCATGGCGAAGTTAACGGCCTCCTTTGAGAAGACTTGTGGGTGAAGGAAGCGAGCGATGAAATCATCGAAACTAACCCCGCAGCTCCCAGATTCGAGAAAAAGGCCCTCGTAGATACCCAACACTTTGATCAAACTAGGAAACTGGTGTTGAACAGTATTCACCGGGGTAAGGCCCATTATCACCGGCTTGGCACCGAAAACATATTTGTCCGTGGGAAGCAACTCCTCATAATGCTCCCCTATGACCGGTAGGCCAGAAACCTCTGCAAATTTCTCCAAAGAGATTGAAACTTCTCGGTCCAGCGAGAGGAAGGTGTGAGCAGGAATGTTCCACTGTTCCAGAAATGCCTTAACCCACCAGGTGAGAAGCGTAGGATATTGGAAGAGAGGAGCATAAACAGCGGTATATAACCTAAGCCTCATCAACTGCGACTTCTTCGCTGACAGAATGTTGCGTGCCCATTGCAGATAACCGGTCGGATGACGAGGAATAAGACCTATATTATATGGTTGCCCCTACGGCCGCGCTTCGCCTTGACAAATACGGCGTCCCAAGGTATCCAAAACCATGGGAGGCTGAACGAGAATCGAAGCTATAGCGGGCTGAAGAAGGCCTTCTGAAGTCCAATTGACCATCTCCACGGCGTAGTTCACCGGGGGTGAGTTGGCGTAATGGATCGCCATGATGGGCTCCGAGGGTACCGCGCATGAAAAGCTTTGTCGACCCCTGATAATCTGATTGTACCATGACCCCCAAAGGTGAAGATTCTTATGTTCCGGATCATGGTCCCTAATCAAAGCTAGGACTTCCCGGTCTACGGGTGCTCCAGGAAATCCTCCCTCTGAGCGAACGAACGGGAACGAAGCATCGAAAGACATGTTGCCTGCAAAAGGGACAGAAATCAACTGTCAGTGCTGTAATTTAATCTTAAAATTCCGACGTTCGGCACTTTAAATTTGTACCACACTGCAATGCAGTGGAAATGCGACCAAAGGGGGACCCACAAAATCCAGATGACAATACGTCAATTAATAAGACAGTCTCATCATTGGATGAGACTGTCAATTAATGAGGAGATCCTCAAGAAATATTCTCATTAAATGAGAAATCCCTCGGGAAGAGGAGAAAATCTCCCTTTAAGAGCAAGGCTCTGTAACAGAATGACACTTGTCAAACTCTGGACACGAGAGAATAAAATTCCTTAAAGAGCTTGGCTCTGTAATGATGATCGAAAATCCATCAAAGATCAATTAAAATTAATTCTTAAGAATTAAAAATTCTGGGATCTTCAAGATCCATGAAAAGAGTTCTTCATCAAAAGATCAGAAGATCTACATATTATCAAAAGAGCAGAGCTCTGATTCATGAGATAAGAAACCCCAAGAAGAGATTGTTCCCCCAATCAGAGCAAGGCTCTGTTTGAATTTTAAAATTCAAATTTTTGAAGCAACGCTTCAAATTCCGTGCGTTGCGCGCAACGCGCCACGTGTCAGAAGCTGATACGTCAACGCAACGCCCAAGGCACTGTGTCCAATCAGAGCAAGGCTCTCTTAAAAAACAAAAAGTAAAAAGATGCAACGTTCAGTTGCGCAAGCGCTGCACTGCGCGACACGTGTCTGTGCTGTTGCGCAAACGCAACTGCACAAGCACTGCTGCGCCGTGCCGCGCGACACGTGTCTGCGCAGCTGCGCAAACGCAACTGCGCAAGCGCCGCTGCGCAGATACTGCGCAGCTGCGCAAGCGCCGCTGCGCAAGCGCCGCGCTGCGCGACACGTTTCTGCGCAGCTGCGCAAGCACAGTTGCGCAAACGCTGCCTTGCGCGACACGTGTCTGCGCAGCTGCGCAAGCGTTGCTGCGCAAGCGCTGCGCTGCACGACACGTGTCACGCGCTGGGGAGTTGCGCAAAAACAGAATGAAGATTTAAAAAAATCCTTTCTGTTCTTGTTAAAACAAGAAGATTTTCTTCTGTAAAACAGGGGCCTTTGGATCAAACACCCAACGGTGGGGAAAATTCCCCGAAATCACTCAGAAAAAGATCTATGTAACAAATTTAACTAATTTATGAGCACTATAAAAAGGACCCCAGATCTCATTTCAAAATCATCAATATCTTGCTAAAAAAAAAGAGAAGAGAACTCTTGGAAACTCCTAAAGAACATAAAAAAAAAGGTAAAAACCTTCAAAAAGAAGAGAGAATTCTCTTATGAACAGATTATTGATCTAAGAACAAGATCATTGATCTTCAATAAAAAAAAATAAAAAAATAAAAAAAAAATAAAAAATAAAAATAGTGCCTTGCACTTGTTATGAACCTTTGGTTCTCTGAAACAAGGAAAAACTTGTTTTTCTTTGATCCAAATTTAGATCAAGAGATCAAAAAGTGCTTTGCACTTCTGTTCTTGAATCTACAAACATTCTTAGTGCTTTGCACAAATGCAATGCATTACTTGAAGGGCCAGGCCCAAGTCAAAAAGACCTAACAGGCCAAAATAAATTGCAAAGCAATAAAAGGGCAGAGCCCAAATGAAATTGATGCTCTGCATCATTTATAAAGGGCAGAGCCCAAAACAAATTGATGCTCTGCATCCTTTCTGGGCAAAGCCCAAATAAAAATAAAAATAAATGCAATGCAAAAGCAAATAAAATGTTGGACATTTTCAACTGGACTTAGCACAATTTTGGCCGTAAGTCCTCAAATTAAATTGACTGAGCAAGATTGCTCCTTTAAATCAATTTATATCCGGTTCGAGGGTACATCTCCGAGCTCCTTTGACACCTGTCGTTGTAATCCTTCAACGACGTCAGAGAGGCGACGGGTCCCAACGACCACACATGAATATGGACTGCGGGGTCCTTAAACTCGTGGACCGAAACGTCCCTAAACTAATATCGGACCGAAACGTCCCTAAACTAATGATGGACCGAAACGTCTCTAAACTAATATCGGACCGAAACGTCCCTAAACTAATGACGGACCGAAACGTCCTTAAACTAATATCGGACCGAAACGTCCTTAAACTAATGATGGACCACTACGTCCTTAAACCGGCGACGGACCGAAACGTCCTTAAACTAATGATGGACCACTATGTCCCTAAACTGGCAATGGACCCCCATGTCCCTAAACTGGAACACGGACCACTACGTCCTTAAACTGGAACAATAGAGCCTTCAAATGCTCTTTTGTCGGATCTAAACGATCATGTTTAAGTTGATCTTAGCCCCAAACACGGCTAACGTATCCTTAAACATTCAAACGGACTATAAAACTCCAAATCAACCTTGGTTCAAGGGTACATCTCTGAACTCCTCTGACATCTGCCGTTGTAATCCTTCAACGACGTTAGAGAGGTGACGAGTCCCGATGGCCAGATATTAAATGGATTATTCCGTTAAGTTGATCTTAGTCTCAAAACAGGACTAATGTATCCTTAACGAACGTTTAAGTTGATCTTAGCCTCAACGCGGCTAACGTATCCTTAAACTAAAACACCAAACCCAAATCTAAGTAAATACGGATTTGGACTAATCCACGTCCTACGGGCGACGGCATTACTCAGTCTCCGTATACAATCCACGGGCAACCACAAACAAAACAAACACACACGACGCGAAGTGAAATTCTGGAGAAGGAGAAAGTGGCTACCGCGATGCGGTAGCGTAATTAACTGCAGGGGCTTGCGCCTGCAGGGAAGAGCGTCCCCATAATCAAAAACCCCTCAAGCGAGGGGGAATCTGACAAAGTCTGCTACATCGGCCGCATCCGTCTAAACCTCCGATACACGGTGCCATAAATCAACTTGGCATCTTCGGAGAGGTGGACGGATAAAACCAATTAGCATCTGCCCCGAACCTCAGCGTCAGGACATCGCGGTCGTGTGCGCCGCCGTTCGGAGGGGAACAGATTCTGGCACGCCCGGTGGGACCTTTTCCTCTTTCCACTCCACGCTTCGTGTGTCGTCTTCGCGAACCAATCGCGGTTTGTTAATGGTTGCCTTCGGATTTCAAGTTACTAAGATTTGGTCTTTTGCCTGGCGCAGAACTCAAGATTCAATGGCATTTAACTGCACCAACTGCTCGAAATGCCACTGCAACGGACGCTCCACCTCACCGGGAGGTGTAGCATATGGGCCCCAAGCGGCTTCCTTCCTCACTCTGCCGGTAGATCAGGTGACCCAAGCCACCACTGGTCTGTTCTTTGGGACCATGATCCCACCTACAAGCTTTCCTATGCTAATACCTGTACCGGAAGTGAACAAGAAGTCGGTCTTCGACCGGCTCACTGCTACGACGACCCCTATCAACGGGTCGCCCACTACCAAACCAACAGCCTCTGTTTTCACCAGGCTAAATCAGAACTCTAAATTGGCTGTCCCGAGGAAGGCAACAGCTGCTGCTTCAAAAGTTGTAAAGGCGACTTCCCCTGTCAAAGAGTCAGTCTTTTCAAGACTGACGATTCCTGCTCCTGCCCCCGCTCAAGGATCCGTCTTCGACAGGTTGAATATCACCCCTCAAAAGACAACCTCAGTCTTTAAGAGGTTAACACCGGCGGCACCTCATTCAGACAGGGGGCAAAAAGAAGATGTCTCAATCTCCGAGCCAGTCCCAACGGCTCGTCATGCTCGACGTCGCCATTGGCAACGAGTGAGGAAGGCAGGGGGCAACTCCCCCTCAGGGCTAACTCCACCGGCTCCAGTGGTGGAAGTCGACGCTGCTGTTCCAACCGAGAACAGCTTCGAACTGCTGAGAAGGGTACGGAAGAACTCTACAACCGCTACACTGAAGAGATCTCCTCCACCTGCAGAGAGAGCTCCAGAAACGAAGCAAGAACAGCCCCCTCAACGACTGTCCTCAAGAATTTATCAGGTTTGGCGAAGGGTTCAAGACTCAGTGATCGACCCAGGTCACTCTCGTTGGCAAAAGAAGGCAAAAGTGCAAAAAGAAAATGACCATCCTATTAAACAGCAGGGGACAGCGGCTGTAAGGCCGCCCCCTTCAACGGTTCCTTCAACTTCAACGGCCCACAAAAGAAGGAGGCCAGAGAAAACTCCCGCGTTAGCGGCAAAAGTTAAAAATGGTGAACCTAAACGCCCCAAGTCAGGGGGCATGACAGTTCATACGGTTTACATGGCATCGGGAAAAGAAGATAGCCGCATATCAACAGGTCATAGACCGCACACGAGATCAGTGACCAAAGCTCAGGAGCAGCAGCAGAAGCTCCAAGAAATGATGAACGCTATGGCCGCGCTTACAGGGCCAAAAGAAACCACTGAAATATCCTCGGACGAGCGTCAAGAACAAGAAACGGACGCCGAATTCCTTCGACGCGTACTAAAGAAGAAAGATAAAGAAGCTGCGGAGCAGGCGGCCAACATAAAGAAGATGGCCCTCCTGTTCCAGGATATGGTGGGTATGATGATTCAACAAGATCCACCTGCTGAAGATTCCCCCATCATTCTTGAAGACGATAGGGGAGAGACGTCGAATCCTCCACCAGTTCTGTCCACAGCTAAAGAGAATACAATCTCCAAAGCTGATTTGGATGAGTACATCGCCCAACAAATACGGGTTCATCATGCAACCGAAACAGCCGGCCAGGTCGTGAAAACGGGGAGGCCATATCCGAGTTGGTACGATCAAATCAAGTACCCACCAGGTTATACGATTCCCAAGTTCCATGTCTACAAGGGGACGGGCAATCCACATCAGCATGTTGCCCAGTTCAGGGCACTCTGCGGCAACACCGGCGGTGACGACAAGCTGTTGCTTCGCCAGTTTGTTGGAAGCTTATCAGATACGGCGTTTGAATGGTACTCTGATCTCCCGAACGACTCTATTAAAACCTTCGCGGAGATGGAGCTGTTGTTTACTCAGCGTTTTGCAAGCGCCAGTGAACGTACCCCGATGACAGCACTGATTAACGCCAGGGTAAAACCCGGCGAGACGTGGGTTCAGTACGCTATACGATGGCGGAACTTATGGTCAAAGTGTGAGCAGCGCATTGAAGAAGCTCCCGCGGTGGGTATGTTTGTGGGAACCCTCGATCCACAAGCAACCATCTCGCAGTTTATGATGTTTTTCAAGCCGACTACCTTCCAGGCCTTGATTGACAAACTAGCGTAAATGGATCAAATGGGCCATAAACCCCCTCTTCCAAGGCCAGATTCCCGAAATGACAAAGGGAAGGGAAAAACGATCGTCGTCGCTAATGCTCAACAACAACCGAGCGACTCGAAGCCAGTTGCTCGTCAAAATAATATGCGACCGTACGTGCCCCTTGAAGATAGGATGGGACGTCCTTATTCCTTTCCCCGCGATAAAACGAGGAGGTTATTCGAGCTGGCGTTGCGCAACAGACTCATAAATCTGCCAGATCCAAAACGCCCGTTGCAACCAAGTGACGTCAACGGGCCCAACTACTGTCCTTATCATCGAGTACTAGGCCATCCGATTGAAGATTGCTATGTTTTCAAGAATTGGCTTGAAAACCAGTACCGACAGGGCAAGTTCGCGTTATCTGACAAATGGAAGGTGAATCCCCCGCAGCCCCACACCTCTAAGGGGACGAATACGCCGGGGGCAACATGCTCCGTCATTGAAGAATCTCCTTGGGAGGTTGTATTATCAGCCAAGACAAAGAGGATGCTAAACGATCTTCAGACATGTCCAGCGATCAAGTGGAAGAACCCGTTGGAACCGCAGGTCATTGAAGGGATGTTGAAGCCACGTCCAACTCCAAAGACCGATGGTGGTGGCTCAAACACTTGCAGCCAACCGTCAAAATCTTCAAAAAAGAAGAAGAAGAAATTTAAGAAGCCCGTGAAGCCTGACGATAGGCACACGGACTTACAAAGGCAAATTGACGCGTTGGAGGAATATAATCAAAAGGCACGGACTCCCATTACGCTCCAAGAATTCCTCAATCACGTTTTTCAAGAAGAAGATGAGGAAGGAAGTTCATCGGATGAATCCGAGGGATATGTGGCGAGTTGTCATATGATTTCCCATTCGGTCACAAATGAAGAGGAGACTCCTTGCACTGAAAAGCCGGGGGCAGATCTTGAACCAAAAGTTCTGGGGCCACCGGAGGAAATAATCGACGCATTCCTTAATGAAGCTCGGTTGAAAAGTAAAGCTAATCGGGAGCGCGAGGCGGCTATATTTGGAAGGGCCAAGCGCCAGCGACTTGATGAAGGAGCTGAGACGATCCCGGTGGAGCTAAACACCTCCGCTACCGACAAAAGCCAATTCAAGATGAGAAAGAAGTTTGCTAAGGCCATATCAATGGGCATGAAGCTGCCATCCTCCAAAGAAGAAATTATCGGTGAAGCGAAAATGTACCCGTCTTATTGCTTATATCATCAAAAGATTTCGCACCCCACTCAAGAGTGCAAAGCTTTCGATAGATGGTGGCAAGGATACGTTGCTCACCGACAACACTTTAAGCGGGAAAAGCGTAAAGCTCGTCGAGAGCAAAGAAATATGACCGAAAGGCTTAAAAGAACTGCTGGCGATTGTTGCATGGTTAACACCGGTAGATCACAAGTGCCCACATTCGGGAGTGATTCTGATGAAGAACTGGAACTTCCCCTTCTCTTTAAAGAGTCCGATTCGAGAAAAGAAGAAGAACCGAAGGTCTGCGAAAATATCCGGCTACGTAATCGCATGTTGCCCGAAAAGAACCTCGGGCCCTCGAATAGGAAAGATAGAGGGAAAGAAAAGGTCTCTGAAGATATCATCTTAGATGACCAAGTGGTGGGAGAGCTAGCTGCCAAAGACCCACCAAAGAAGAATAAGGTGGATTACAACGTCTTGGCACATCTGAGGAAGCTGCCCTCACAGCTCAGCATTCTTGACGCCCTTTTGCTATCAAAGGAGGCGAGAGATTCGTTGATTAAGGCGCTCCAAGACCCGGAACAATTCCAAGCATGCCTGGCCGAGGAAAATATGAAGAATGAATTGGAGGAGGTGCACACGGCCGATATTACTTTTGGTGATGAAGACCTTCTACTTGGGACGTGCGAACACAATCGCCCTCTCTATGCTCGGGATACTGCCATGATATAAAGATAGGCAAAATCCTGATCGATAACGGGTTGTCTGTTAACCTACTCAACGTGCGGGTGTTGAAGGAAATCTGCATGAGCGTCCAGCACCTTGCTCGGGACAAGATCACCATCTCCGGGTTCGACTCCCAATCGTCAAAGACTCTTGGATCTGTGATACTGACACTACGCTTCGGGTTACTCGTCACGGACATTAAGTTCCACGTCATAGACGCCAAGACATGCTACAACGCTTTGCTCGGCCGACCATGGTTACACGAGTACAACATCATCCCTTCTACACAACATCAGTGTATGAAGTATTTTAAAGATGGTTTCGAGTATACCGTGACGGGAGAACTGAACCCTTTCTCTGTGAACGAGGTCCGCAAATACGAAGATGCCAAATACTTCTTACCGGATTTCGAAAACACGGAGAAGTGTCACAAGCCGGAGAATAAAACTAACGCTACCATCCCTGTCTTCGGCAGTGATACTGAGGAGGAAGAGGAGATAGTTTATTCGGGTCCGCCCCAACACAACAAGCCGGGACCACCGGCTCCTACATTGATCTTTGGCAGCGACTCGGAAGATGAAGTCCATGCTGTATTCTCTGCTCGACCTTCAATACAAACGTCCGCTGACGAAGAGTAAAGTCTACAAGTCGCCATAGTGCCGCTTAAACACCATAAAGAACTAGATGCACTTAATATCTACAGTGTAGAAGAGTTGCGGACATTCTATATCCCTCCCAGGCGAGAGGGTGAGAAAGCAATTCTGTTTTATCGCTCTGAAGAAACCAAGGTAGAAAAAGAAACCTGGCATGGCGCGGATCCCACGCTCGACAGGCTTCAGCCTATCCGTCTTCCCAGATATTATACAGAGGGTTTGAAGAAGCTGCTGAAACGCCAGGGGATATCCTTCAAGCAGACCGTTCGAGAGCCCAAATTCTATGATAAAGTCTGGAACGTTCCCGGGACTCAACGCAAACTGCCTAACGGGAGAATGGAGACGAAAGGACTCGGATACATCTGGTCAAAGAAACGGGAGCTACTAAACAGCTGTTACGTCATATATGACTTCGATGAAGAAGCGGATGCTCAATGGGAGGACGCTAATCCTAAGCCCGTGAAAGTTCCAGATGCAAAGGAGCCCAGTCCGTCGTTCGAGGAACAAATGGACAAACTTATAAAGAAAGCTGGTCAAAAAGTCCGAGAAGATCATAACCGCGAAATGGTCATCTATGAGAAAGCTAAGACGCAACGCCTTCTCCAACAGGCCGTGAAAGATGAAAAGGCTGCTCCCTATCAACATGTTATAAACAAGGCTCGACGCAAAAGCAGAAATAAATCGAAAGGCCGAAAAGGCGCTCAACAGCAGCAAAGCAGGGCTAAGAAGCCACGCAAATGGGAGTCGAGCGTTATTGACCTATCCCTCATGAAGAAAATGGGTCGAGCGTACTCGTTTCCTCTGAACAAGATGAAGAAGATACTGGATCTTGCTCTAAAACATCGGATGCTTACGCTGCCGGAGTCTAAACACCCCGAACAAGCGGGCGAAGTCTCACACCTGGACTATTGCTCTTACCATCGAGTAATAGGGCATCCTCTTGAAGATTGCTTCACTTTCAAGAATTAGGTCGAAGATCAGTATCAGCTTGGCAAGTTCGCTCTGTCCGACAACTGGAGGGTAACGCCACCACAAAAGCACGAGCCCAAGGCCACGAAAGAAGAACCAGTTCCATATTGGGATTGGAAGCGAATTCGCACCTGTCATATGATTACAATATTAAAACAAGAGCCCGAAGACATAGATGAGCTCCCTTGGTGCTTCGAAAACAGCAGCGACGAGATAATCTCAGAATTCCCACCAGCGCCAAAAGAGCTGGAAGATGGAATCCATACCACTGCGGATAACCTCAAGAAAATTGAATTGGGAACGCTAGACGACCCGCGACCGACATTCATCAGCGAGCTGCTATCTGAAGAAAGGGTGATCGCGTTGAAAGACGTGCTCCTACAGCATAGAGATTGCTTCGCGTGGAACTATTCCGAAATGCCGGGACTAGATCCAGAAATTGCTGTACACAGATTGGCAATATCCCCAAACATCAAGCCAGTCAAACAGGCACCGAGAAGAATGCGACTCGAGCTTGAAATGAGCATCAACGCCGAGGTCAAAAAGCTGATCGACTCTGGCTTCATCCAGGAAGTTCAATACCCTGAATGGATCGCCAACATCGTCCCAGTGATGAAGAAAAATGGGACAGTGCGCATATGCGTAGACTTCCGGGATCTTAATAAAGCTTGCCCGAAGGACGATTTCCCAGTGCCAGTCACCGAACTGATGATAGACAATACATCCACTCATGAGGTTTTCTCCTTCATGGATGGCTCATCAGGGTATAATCAGATAAAGATGCATCCCGAAGACCAGAAGCACACCGCCTTCAGGACCCCTCTGGGTATATTCTGTTATAAAGTGATGCCATTCGGTTTAAAGAACGCCGGTGCCACTTATCAAAGGGCCATGACAAAGATCTTTGATGACCTTATACACGAAATCGTCGAATGCTATATCAACGATCTCGTGGTTAAAAGCAAATCATACGAGGAACACCTCGAGCATCTGAAGACCGTATTTCAACGCCTTCGACAATACAACTTGAAAATGAACCCGCTCAAGTGTGCATTTGGAGTTTCCTCAGGCAAATTCCTGGGATTCATTGTTCGACACCGAGGTATTGAAATAGATCCGTCAAAGATTAAAGCGATCATGGAAATGCCTCCGCCGAGAACTCTCAAACAGCTGCGGTCTCTCCAAGGGAAGCTCGCGTACATACGGCGATTTATAGCCAACCTTTCAGGAAAGTGCCGTCCTTACAGTCACCTGATGAAGAAGGGAACCCCATTCGTCTGGGATCAAAAATGCCAAAGCGCACTGGACGAGATCAAACAGTACCTGCAAAACCCTCCAGTGTTGGCTGCTCTGATTAAGGGAAAGCCCCTCATTCTTTATACAACCGCTCTCGAAGGTTCCTTAGGCGCATTATGGGCACAAGAGAACGATCAAGGAAAAGAAAGAGCACTCTACTACTTAAGTCGAGTTCTACTGGGGGCAGAAAGCAACTACTCCCCCATCGAAAAACACTGCCTGGCGTTGATCTTCGCGATAACAAAGCTCAGGCACTACGCGTTGGCGCATGAGGTCCGTCTCATTTCAAAAGTGGACCCCCTTAAATACTTAATGTCAAAGGCCATATTGACGGGACGACTCGCTAAATGGACCCTACTCTTGATGGAGTTTTCGATCACGTATCAACCTCTCAAAGCAGTGAAAGGCCAGGCCATCGCCGACTTCCTCGCTGAACATCCCATACCCGCCGATTCTCCTCTAAATTGCGATCTTCCAGACGAACATGCGTTTGATGCAATCGACGGTGGTGATACCCGATGGGAACTCTATTTTGATGGCGCATCTTCCATGAAGAAGCGCAAACAAAACACCCCTATAATCAAATCGGGGGTAGGCCTCGTCTTTGTAACTCCACAAGGAGGGATAATGCGCTTCGCATTCTCCTTAACAGAGCCGAGGACAAACAATGGAGCTGAATATGAAGCCTTGATAGCAGGTCTTGAGATCGCCATCGACATGGGAATTGAAAACCTCCTCATATACGGGGATTCTCAACTGGTCGTTAGTCAAGTAAACGGTGACTACCAAACATGCAAACCAGAATTGGTGAAGTATGGTGGAAAGGTGCAACAGCTGTTGACCCAAATCTCCTCTTATACTTTAGAGAACATACCGCGCGCGGAAAACAACAAAGCAGACGCATTGGCCAAACTTGCTAAAGAACTGGCTGACGAGAATCTCGATGACGTTAGAATCGTGGTACAAAGCCGTCGGGTGCTTGCCCCAGCAGAAATATCTCCGGAATCATCCGAAGAAAAAGGAGCGAGCGAGCAGACGACCCTGCAAGTAAAAGACTGGGAAAATACCGAGGATTGGAGAGGAATCTTCATAGATTACTTCAAGTCCCACCGAATGCCTGAAGAAGCGTCCACAAGACATCAGCTCATGAAACGGGCCATGTCTTTCGCCTTCGTCAACGATACTCTGTACAAGAGATCGTTTGATTCTCTGTGGTTGAGATGCTTGGGACCTGACGAAGCAAAAAGGGTCGTCCAGGAAGTTCACGACGGACTCTGCGGTTCTCATCAAGCGGGCCCAAAGATGAAGTTGAAGATAAAACGGATGGGCTACTACTGGCCCACGATGATTCAAGACTGTCTCGAATATGCGAAGCAGTGTCACTCGTGTCAAATTCATGGGGATTTCATCCACCAGCACCCAAATCCATTACATCCAACGGTGGCTAGCTGGCCATTCGAGATGTGGGGGACTGATATAGTCGGCCCCATCGAACCAGCATCGTCTAGGGGACATCGTTTCATCCTGGCGACGACTGACTACTTCTCTAAATGGGCAGAAGCAGTACCGTTAAGAGAGGTGAAGACGGAAAATATCCTCCACTTCTTCAAGACGCATGTCATATATCGATTTGGAACTCCGCGACGGATCATCTCCGATAACGGGCCAGCTTACAGAAGCCACAAGATCAGTCGCTTCGCGCAACAGCATAATATAAACTGGAGATATTCCTCGGTTTATAATCCGCGAGCCAATGGACTAGCTGAAGCCTTCAACAAGACATTAACAAAAATCATAAAGAAAACGGTGTCCCGTAATAAGAAAGATTGGCACGAAAGACTGCAAGAAGCTCTTTGGGCATATCGAACTACGTTCAAGACGGCCACGAACACAACGCCGTACGCGTTGGTGTTCGGTACAGAAGCAGTACTCCCCCTCGAGATAGAGTTACCCTCTCTACGAGTGGCAGTCCACTACGAGCTGACGGACGAAGAAAATGCCCACCTTCGGATTGAGGAGCTTGACGCCCTTGATGAAACTCGGCTCATAGCGCAGCAAAATCTGGAAGCTTATAAAGCAAAGATGATGCGCTCATACGAAAGATTGACCCGACCGAGGACATTCCACCAAGGCGAACTCATGCTAGTGGTCAAAAGGCCTATGATCCCCAATCGCGCCAAGCGGGGAAAATTCGAGCCAAACTATGAAGGTCCGTACATCATAGATAAAGTTTACCAGGGTGGGGCCTATCTACTCATGGACATGCACGGTGAAAGGCCTTTCAGGCCGATAAACGGTCATTTCCTAAAGAAATACTACGCTTAATGAGCCACAGCCTAGGTCAATGATAGATGACGACGACCATGTCCGCTCGCTATCTTCCTAAGCTCAAGTTTTATAAGCAGTAGCCAGCCTATCAATGTCGGACCGAAATGTCCTTAAACTAATAGCGGTCCGAAATGTCCTTAAACTAATAGCAGACCGAAACGTCTTAAAACTACTACCGCAGCATCTTTAGGCTGACAAGATATAAAAAAAATATAAAAATAAAAAGAATAAAAAAAACGGTATGTCCATAAGCAAAAAGGGCATGGATGAAAACCCGAAAGGGCTCCGTGAGTAAAAACAGCAGGGCTACCGGCGAGTGTTTGTGAAAACCTGAAAGGGCGCAACCTCGTTAGAAGACACTTATAGGGTCCTCTTGACCTTATAAGGAGAAACCACCCGCATGAGATCCTTACGACTCACAAGGGAGCAACACACTTAGGGATCCCCACGATTCCTAAGAAGAAAATACACTTGCGAGATCCTCACGACTCGTAAGGAGAACTCTCTTATGGGACCCTCACGGCTCATAGGATTTGAAATTCTTAAGTTACAGAGACCTAAACCTGTGCTTAAGCAATCCCCACAACTTTCGATATTGCCCTACAAGTGGTCCTATATTGGCTCTTGTATACAATCCACGGGCGCGAATAAACATTTCCCTAATCAAGTCTCATCCAAGACTGGGGATATGTTCGCATGATGAACAACCCTTATAAGTCCTCTCGACTTACAAGGAGAAAACCCTCCTGTAGGATCCCTACGACTTACAGAGAAACATGCACTTAGGAATCCTTACAATTCCTAAGGAGAAAATACGCCTACAAGATCCTCACGACTTGTAGGGAGAAATACCTTTGTGAGACCCTTACGGCTCATGAAGTTAAAAGCCTTAGTCGACAGCGCCTTAACCCTATTCGCTAAGCCACCTTTGTTCGATATCGACGGAGGCAAATGATGATTCGCTCCTGGCAATATCCCAGTTGTAGCGGTGCTGATGCCGAAATCGGTGTCTAATTCCAGGTTTACGGCGGAAAGCCAGTAGGCCGCACATGCATACGGAATAGCCGAAATGATTGGGCAACTTGCAAGAAAAAGCAGCAAGTAAAAATGTATGCATGCAAAATAGCCGAAATGATTGGGCAACTCGTAATAAAAAAAAACAGCGAGTAAAAATAAATTAAATAGCCGAAATGATTGGGCACCGCGAAAAATAGCCGAAATGATTGGGCAATCGCGACCTTCACGATATAAAAGCTGAAATGATAGAGCATCGCGGAGATAAAACAAAAAAAATGATGATAAAACTTTGGCCCTACAGTTAAGATCCTATCGATCCCTGTATACAATCCAAGGGCGTAAACAAAGAGGGAACCATACTTTCCCAGCAGGCTCCGCCAGAAGGCGAAGCTAAATCTCGACGGTTCAGTCCAACTCCGAAGAAACCAGTATCTTCATCAGACTCCTCGACTCACGGATACAAACACTCCTTGACGAGAGCCTCCTGATCCGCGTCGACTCGCAGAGCCACCAGCATCTCCGTGGGAATCCTCGACTCGTTTCAAACCCCAAGGAAACAAATAATCCTTGGCGCTTGGGAAACAAATAATCCCTAGCAAACTCCTCGACTCACGGATACAAACACTCCTTGACGAGAGCCTCCTGATCCGCGTCGACTCGCAGAGCCACCAGCGTCTCCGTGGGAATCCTCGACTCATTTCAAACCCCAAGGAAATAAATAATCCTTGGCGCTTGGGAAACAAATAATCCCTAGCAAACTCCTCGACTCACGGATACAAAAGAGCCTCCTGATCCGCGTCGACTCGAAAAGCCACCAGCGTCTCTGTGGGAATTCTCGACTCGTTTCAAACCCCAAGGAAACAAATAATCCTTGGCGCTCGGGAAACAAATAATCCCTAGCAAACTCCTTGACTCACGGATACAAACACTCCATGACGAGAGCCTCCGGATCCGCGTCGACTCGCAGAGCCACCAGCGTCTCCGTGGGAATCCTCGACTCGTTTCAAACCCCAAGGAAACAAATAATCCTTGGCGCTTGGGAAACAAATAATCCCTAGCAAACTCCTCGACTCACGGATACAAACACTCCGTAACGAGAGCCTCTTGACCCACGCAGAGCCACTACTGTCTTTGCGGGAGAATTCCCGGTTCGTCTCAACTTGCAAGATGAAGTCTCAGGCAGCAAGGATTGAAAAGCTTGCTCCCTGAACAATGGGGCCCTGCAAGTCAATCCAAAATGGTCTCTTGCATACTATTCACGGGTCTCACTCTCCAAAGTCGATTTTCGACAAGGAGGGAAACAACCGCTTACGAATTCTCTCGACTCGTAAGAGGGAAAATTCTCTTATAGGATCCTTACGACTTATAAGAGAAAACCACACTTAGGAATCCTCACGATTCCTAAGGAGAAAACCCACCTACGAGATCCTCTCGATCCGTAGGGAGAAAAGTCTCTATGAGACCCTCACGGCTTATAGAGTTGAAAAGTCTTAGGCAGCAGATCTGAACCTGCGGCCTAAGCCATCGCTATTTCTTAAGAAAGTCAGGATACTCGTTCTAATCATCCGTCAAACATGGTTACTAAGGTGGCATGCTGATAATGAAAGAAAGAAAAGACGGAGAAAATGACACATTATAAAAAAGGTGTATCTTTTATTCATAAACTTGGTTGGATACAGGATACATTATGTCAAAGAAAAAAAATAGGTATATACATCCTTTTATCTACAAGCACAAACGATACAAGGATGGATAGCTACTGAAGAGGAAGTGTCTTTAATAAATTCACAAGCTGCTCTCGCACTTCCTTCAGCGCTTCCTCCTGAGTGACAGTCGCAGCCACCTCCGCCTCCACCTGGGCCCGCTGCTGCATGAAGGATGCAAGCTGTTCCTCAATGACCTGCTGAGCTGCTTCACGGCCTTGGGCATCACGCTCGGCGGCATCAAGCTTCCGCTTCAGTGCTAGCCCATTAGAAATACGCTCCAGAAGTCCTTCAAAGACGACTTTCACTTCAGCAGCATTCGTCCTAACTTCAGCGTGTAGGCGAGCAGTTGCGCTTGAAGATTCCTGACGTTCCTTCAACCGTAAAGCTGCTTCTTGCTCCAAATGATGGAAATAAGAAGTGCTTTGTTCGAGCCAAGCTGTCCGTTGGGTGCTTATGGCCAAAACTTCAGGAGAAGGACGCGTCGACTCCAGCCGATGTAGGCAGGCCTCGACCTCCCTGCAGTGGTTAACCCAAGATTCGACGATGCCTTCGTTGTGAAAGTTTACGAGCGCCGCCAACATTGGGTTAACTTCCACAGCGAAATCTGCGGCAGAAGGGAGAGCGTCCGCGTTAAGCTCTTCGATATACCCGCTCAGCATGCCCAAACTCATCACGGCACCCTTTGAAGATGGACGTTTCAAGAAAGGGCCTGCCGGTGAAAGGACACGAGACTCAAGAGGGACCGGAGCCGGAACGATAGCTGCAAAACAAAACATGGTTAGACGATGGTTCAAGAGATGTTAAAGAATCGTCAAAAAGGAAATTTATTATACCAGCTGCAACAGATGGTAAAGCTGGAAGGGCCGGTGGCGTGGCAGGTCTTGCGTCCCCTCTTTCAATTCGTGGCACTACAATAAGGAAGAGGAAAGGTCAGAAATCACCCCATTGCTAAAAAAGGGGGGGAAATAAAGTCATCAAAGTGAAAGTATACTCACCGGCACCACTAGAGGGAGAAGCGAGTTCGGATAGGAAGGAGAAGTGTGGAAGCAACACTTGATATAGATGATCAAAGAGCGCTCCTGAAAAGACACAGTGGTACGGCGTTAGTACATAAGTTATGCGGTTAAAAGATAAACTAATGAATCGCAAATCCATACCTTCCAACATCCGTGATGGCACAAGGGAAGGCTGGGAGGTGACCACCGCCAAGGCAGTAATTGACGGTGCTCCTTCGAGCAATGGAGCATCGGCGTTGGCCGCGCCTGCGTTAAAAACAAAGACAGAACTGTTAGAAAAGATCGCAAGATATGTAAAAAAAGGGGAATGATGGTAACTCGAAGTTTACCCGACGAGCTGCCAGCCGAAACTGAGGCAATTCCCTCCTCCATCGACATGAGGCCACCACCCGTAACCTCATCACCCGACTCAATAGGGACCGTCGTCGTGCTCGCGCGACCAGGAGACGGCAGAAGATCGTAGACGGGGAGGGCAATGATGGGAGCGTTGCCGGATTCTTGGAAGGAAGCGGCTGACTCTTCCCCAAGAGTCGTACCCATCTCACCCGCTACTTCCTCGGGCTCCGCTATCCCCATCGGCTCATCTACCGTCACCACGAGGTCGCCAGCCTCAAGTGCCTCGTCCGCCATCACCCCGGACTCAGTTGTAATGATCGTTTCATCTGCCGCCACTTCAGGCTCGGCATCAACGACCTTCTCAGCTATAGGCCCCTCAACCTCCGCACCAGGCTCCATGGCCTCAACGATGTTTCCCACTGTCGGCTCGAGTTCGGCGGGAGCCGCCTCCTCTATTCCCCTAGGTTCAACGGTCTCCGCCTCACCCTCGGTCGGACTTGGCCCTGCAAAATAATAAATATAAGAACCGTCGATATTATAACTCTCACAATAATAATTCTGAAAGAAATGTTACCTGAAGTGGACTTATCATTTGCGCTTCGAACGGCGTGCGCCACTTGTCGGCGAGCAGTGGATAGGGCGACAGGGGCCTCTCCGGAAGGAGTATCTGCCCGAGGGACGGTGCTTGGGCCCGCTCCCATAGCCAAAGCAGTCCGACGCGCCTTCGCCTCGCGCCTCAGCCGTTTTCTCTCCTCTTGGGCCATTGAGACGGACCTTACCAGAGCCTATCTCATTGAGGCGTCTTCGTCCGTGAGTAGGGATGCCTCCAAATATTTCAAGGCATCCCTCGTCGTTTTGTCAAGTCGAGGCTCTTGCAGCAGTCCCGACGAGACCGGGACGTCAATAATAGACTCGGGAAGGATCCCCGCATTAACTGAGATAGCCCCTACAAAGAAACAAAGGAAGAAGGTTAAGTTGACCATCAGAAGAGATAATAAATTTTTCTGATGAAAGAAAAGGGGGTGGAACGTACCAACGCCTGCTAGAGCACGTTTGTCCTCCTCCTCTTGGAAGGTCTTCAAAGAGGCAGAAATGGCCTCTTCAGTAGAGACACCTGTTGAGAATGGGCCAAATATTAGTTAAAGATAATAATAAAAAGTGCAATAAAACGACGAAGAAAGCGGCTGATGGTTACCTGACTCAGCGAGTTTACTTAACCTCGCTTCGAGCCTCGCCGATCGCTCCGAAGCTGCGATGGCTGCAGCCAAATTGGTGTCTGCAGGGTCTACCAAGAAGCCCTCGTTGCTGCCATATTCACTTATGCCTTCGTTGGGAGGAGCCGCAGGCTCTAAGCTAAGGATCGCATCAAGGGAAAGGGTGGACTTTTTCTTCTTCTGCCCGCCGGCTTTAGATCCACCCGGGATAGATTTGCGCTTGGCAATTACTTTGGGGCGGCGGGTCCTAATATCTGCTCCTACGCCTGACTCTGGCGATACTACATTAGCCTCCTTCGTGGGAGCACGGGGCGCCGGTGGTGCATCCACCGTAGCGGGCAGTGGCAATCCCCGCGGGGGGCTCAACACGCGCGGTCGATCGACTCCAGCATCTTTTAGCGGAGGGATGACCGGGATCCTTGGCTGCAAGGGGGCCTTGTGATCGCCGCCAGGAGGCGCACCCCTACGGTCAACCAGCATACGCTTCTCCGTTAAGATAATTGGGCCCATCGCGTGCGCATACCAGGCCACATATGAATTAAGCATCTTAGGGGCACAGCTGGGTTCACTAATGAAAAAATAGGAACCTGTGTTAAGCCATATAAAATGATGCATCGCATTCTTTATCCCCTCTGGGCCGACCACGGGCGTTTCCAAAAAGGCTTCCATCGGGATCCCTTGGTTGTAGCTTGATTGCCGGGCAAATCGATGTGGGTTATATCTCATAAACAGAGCTGTCTCATTCTGCCTAAACACTAGATAGCCCGGCCGAATGGAGTAGAGATGGAGTATTTCCCGAGCTTTCAATACAGAAGCCCGAGCTTTGAAGTCATCACGCAGGGGCACCACTGACTTGGTGGTCTCTGAGCCTATGGTTATGACCTTATCCACAAAGGAAACCGTCGCTCCGACCAGATGTGGACAAAGGAGCAGCCCTCTAGACTCCCGCGGGGCTGGAACCACAATTGAAGCCCTGACCAACCGCATGACTCTCGGGAATCTGTATTTCTCAAAGAACGAAGGAGTCTTGTGAGCGCCAAACACCCCTCGCACATGCATCTCCATCCAAGAAGTGAAGTAGTGCATCGGGAAGTTAGCAGGCTGTACCCCAGGCTCACTGGCGTCCGCCGCTACGCTAAGTCCATGGTAAAGGTAAGCCAGCCCGGCGATTCCTACCGATAACTGTAAACCAGCCACCATCCGATGCGCTGGGTAAAAGACAGAGGGCCGCATGAGGCGGGGGTGCATGGGGAGTGCAAAGTTGCATAGCCACAAGCCCAAGAACCCAATAAAAAAGGTTTCCTCATCCATGCCTGGGACGACAATTTCCGAGAAAGCAGAGATGGCAGCGTTGGGGAGATAGAAATCCTTCTGGTCATTTTCCGATACGGGTCGGCGGTCCAAGCCGAAACCAAAAGGGTCATCAAGCCGAGCGAACTTCTCGCTCTGCTCTGATAGGAACTCCGGGCGAATGAAGCGAGCAATAAAATCTGCGAAACTGACGCCCCGGTCGCCCGATTCCAGATGGAGTTCCTCATAGATCTCCAATACCTTCACCAAGCCCGGATACTGATGCTGAATGGCGTTCTCTGGAGTTAAGTCAAACACCAGCGGCTTGGTGGCAAAGATGTATTCATCAGGAGGAAGCAACTCCTCGTAGTGCTCCCCCCTCATTGGTAGACCCGAAAGTTCAGCAAACTCCTCTAAGGAGATGGAGACCTCCCTATCTGTCATCAGGAAGGTGTGGGTGGGGATATTTCATTGTTCAATAAAGGCCTTGATCCACCACGTTGGAGGAGAGTGATACTCGAAAAGCGAAACGTAGATGGCCAAATATAAACCGATCTTCGTTAGATGAGTCCTTTTCGCTGATAAGATGTACCGGGCCCATTGCAAATATCCTGCGGGCGGTCGCGGGATCAGTCCAATATTGTAGGCCTGTCCCCAAGGGCGTGCTTCACCCTGACAGATTCGCCTCCCCAGAATGTCTATCGCCGACGGCGGCTGCACGGGGATGGCACCGATTGCAGGCTGAAGGAGATCATCAGAATTCCAATTTTTAACCTCCACGGCATACTTCACCGGGGGTTCGTCCGCATAAGGGATCGTAACTATGGGCTCAGAAGGCAAGGCGGAACTGAAGCTGCGACGGCCTTGGATGATCTGGCTGTACCACCTTCCCCACAGGTGGAGCTTTTTGCACTCAGGGTCATGATCTTTAATGAGAGCAAACGCCACCCGGTCCACTGGCGAGTGGGGGAACCCTCCTTCCGAACGAACAAAGGGGAAAGACAAGTCGTCAGACATGTTTCCTGTAGAAGGGCAAAAATAACCATTAGTGTTCTAACGCTTGGCATTTTAAATCTTATTCCGCACTATGATGTAGTGGGTAGGAAACCAAAGGGGGACCCACAAAATCTGAATGACGGTACATCATTTAATAAGACAACCCCATCATTAGATAAGACTGTCAATTAATGAAAAGGGTTCCCAAGAGAATACACTCAGTGGTGGGAGATCCCTAGAGAAAAGGAGAAAATCTCCTCTTTTTGAGCAAAGTTCTGTCACAGAGTGACATTTGTCAAACTCTGGTCTCAAGGGAATAAAAATTTCCTTAAAAAGAGCCTAGCTCTATAATAATGATGAAAAAAAATCCATTAAAAAGGAAACCTTAACTTCTAAAAAGATTAAAATTTGGGATCTTAAAGATCCATGAAAACTTATAAGAGTTCTCCATTTTCAGATCAGAAAAAAAAATCTACATTTGATCCATGAGCAAAGCTCTGTTCATAGGTTAAAACCCATGAACAAGATCTCTGTAGATCTATGAACTTTAAGAGCAAGGCTCTGTTGAGGAAACCCCAAAAGGATTTTAGATCAAAGATCTATGAGAGCATGGCTCTATTAATCAACTTTAATTTAATTTAATTTAATTTTATTTTATTAAATACCTAAGATGGTTCTGAACTCTGGAGTTCTTGGGAAGAATCAAGAGCAAGGCTCTGAAAGTTCTTATGCAAGAGCAAGGCTCTGAGAATTAAAGTTCTTGAAATGGTAAAGAATTACCAAGGACCAAGGGTCCTATTTATAGGCGCCTGCGCCCCTTCAATTGACCCCCTTGATCCAACGGCTAGGATCTTTCCACCGCTGCACTCACGTGCGCGCCACGTGAGCGCAACGGTGGGGGGGCATTTGTTCCCCCAATCAGAGCAAGGCTCTGTTTGAATTTTAAAATTCAAAATTTTGAAGTAACGCTTCAAATTCCGTGCGTTGCGCGCAACGCGCCACGTGTCAGAAGCTCATACGTCAACACAACGCCCGAGTCACTGTGTCCAATCAGAGCAAGGCTCTCTTAAAAAACAAAAAGTAAAATGATGCAACGTTCAGTTGCGCAAGCGCCGCGCTGCGCGACACGTGTCTGCGCTGTTGCGCAAACGCAGCTGCGCGAGCACAGTTGCGCAAGCGCCGCGCTGCGCGACACGTGTCTGCGCAGCTGCGCGAACGCAATTGCGCAAGCGCCGCTGCGCTGCGCGACACGTGTCTGCGCAGCTGCGCAAGCGCTGCGCGACACGTGTCTGCGCAGCTGCGCAAGCGTTGCTGCGCAAGCGCTGCGCTGCGCGACACGTGTCACGCGCTGGGGAGTTGCGCAAAAACAGAATGAAGATTTAAAAAAATCCTTTCTGTTCTTGTTAAAACAAGAAGATTTTCTTCTGTAAAACAGGGGCCTTTGGATCAAACACCCAACGGTGGGGAAAATTCCCCGAAATCACTCAGAAAAAGATATGTAACAAATTTAACTAATTTATGAGCACTATAAAAAGGACCCCAGATCTCATTTCAAAATCATCAATATCTTGCTAAAAAAAAAAAGAGAAGAGAACTTTTGGAAACTCCTAAAGAACATAAAAAAAAAGGTAAAAACCTTCAAAAAGAAGAGAGAATTCTCTTATGAACAGATTATTGATCTAAGAACAAGATCATTGATCTTCAATAAAAAAAATAAAAAAATAAAAAAAAAATAAAAAATAAAAATAGTGCCTTGCACTTGTTATGAACCTTTGGTTCTCTGAAACAAGGAAAAACTTGTTTTTCTTTGATCCAAATTTAGATCAAGAGATCAAAAAGTGCTTTGCACTTCTGTTCTTGAATCTACAAACATTCTTAGTGCTTTGCACAAATGCAATGCATTACTTGAAGGGCCAGGCCCAAGTCAAAAAGACCTAACAGGCCAAAATAAATTGCAAAGCAATAAAAGGGCAGAGCCCAAATGAAATTGATGCTCTGCATCATTTATAAAGGGCAGAGCCCAAAACAAATTGATACTCTGCATCCTTTCTGGGCAAAGCCCAAATAAAAATAAAAATAAATGCAATGCAAAAGCAAATAAAATGTTGGACATTTTCAACTGGACTTAGCCCAATTTTGGCCGTAAGTCCTCAAATTAAATTGACTGAGCAAGATTGCTCCTTTAAATCAATTTATATCCGGTTCGAGGGTACATCTCCGAGCTCCTTTGATACCTGTCGTTGTAATCCTTCAACGACGTCAGAGAGGCGACGGGTCCCAACGACCACACATGAATATGGACTGCGGGGTCCTTAAACTCGTGGACCGAAACGTCCCTAAACTAATATCGGACCGAAACGTCCCTAAACTAATGATGGACCGAAACGTCTCTAAACTAATATCGGACCGAAACGTCCCTAAACTAATGACGGACCGAAACGTCCTTAAACTAATATCGGACCGAAACGTCCTTAAACTAATGATGGACCACTACGTCCTTAAACCGGCGACGGACCGAAACGTCCTTAAACTAATGATGGACCACTATGTCCCTAAACTGGCAATGGACCCCCATGTCCCTAAACTGGAACACGGACCACTACGTCCTTAAACTGGAACAATAGAGCCTTCAAATGCTCTTTTGTCGGATCTAAACGATCCCGTTTAAGTTGATCTTAGCCCCAAACACGGCTAACGTATCCTTAAACATTCAAACGGACTATAAAACTCCAAATCAACCTTGGTTCAAGGGTACATCTCTGAACTCCTCTGACATCTGCCATTGTAATCCTTCAACGACGTTAGAGAGGTGACGAGTCCCGATGGCCAGATATTAAATGGATTATTCCGTTAAGTTGATCTTAGTCTCAAAACAGGACTAATGTATTCTTAACGAACGTTTAAGTTGATCTTAGCCTCAACGCGGCTAACGTATCCTTAAACTAAAACACCAAACCCAAATCTAAGTAAATACGGATTTGGACTAATCCACGTCCTACGGACGACGGCATTACTCAGTCTCCGTATACAATCCACGGGCAACCACAAACAAAACAAACACACACGACGCGAAGTGAAATTCTGGAGAAGGAGAAAGTGGCTACCGCGATACGGTAGCATAATTAACTGCAGGGGCCTGCGCCTGCAGGGAAGAGCGTCCCCACAATCAAAAACCCTTCAAGCGAGGGGGAATCTGACAAAGTCTGCTACATCGGCCGCATCCGTCTAAACCTCCGATACACGGTGCCATAAATCAACTTGGCATTTTCGGAGAGGTGGACGGATAAATCCAATTAGCATCTGCCCCGAACCTCAGCGTCAGGACATCGCAGTCCTGTGCGCCGCCGTTCGGAGGGGAACAGAGATCTGTTTAGATCTATGAGTTCATAAGAGCAAAGCTCTATTAATGAAACCCTAAAAGGGTTTTCTTTAGATCAAAGATCTATGAAGAGCAAGGCTCTGTTAATGGTTAAAAACCCTAATTTATTAAAATTAAAATTTTTAATTACCTAAGAATTCTGACTCTTGAAAGTTCTTAACTGAAGAGCAAGGCTCTGAATAAAATTCTCAAGAAGAAGATGATAATCATCTGAGGACCAAAGGTCCTATTTATAGGCACTGAACCGCCTCTTCAACTCCTGAGTTGATCTAAGGGCTCAGATGTTGCCACCGCTGCACTCACGTGTGCGTCACATGAGCACAACGGTGGGGGGCATTTGTTTCCCACAATCAGAGCAAAGCTCTGTTTTGAATTTCAAAATTCAAAAATTGAAGCAACGCATCAGATCCCGTGCGCTGCGCGCTGCGTGCCACGTGTCAAGCGCAGACGCGCTAGCACCAGGCGCGCTGTGCCCTAGGCAGCGCACCCCCAATCAGAGGAAAGCTCTGCTTTAAAATTCAAAATTTAAATTGAAGCAACGTTTCAGATCCAGCGCTGCGCGCCACGTGTCAAATACGGGTGCTCTAGCGCAGGTGCGCCAGCGCAAGGTGCGCCAGCGCAAGGTGCGCCAGCGCTGGAATTAAAAATTCCCTACCGTCAGATCAAAAGATCTACTAATAATAAATTATTAATTAATCAGAGCTAAAATTCTGTTATGGAATGATTTTTCAATTTTATTAAAACAAAAAGATTATCTTCTGTAAGACAGAAGCCTTAGGATCAAAGATCCAACGGTGGGAAATATTCCCAAATCAATCAGAAAAAGATCTCTCAGAACCGATTTAACAAATCATTTGGCCCTATATAAAGGACCCTAGACTTCAAGTCTAAAATATACAGAAGACAGAAAGAGACAGAAAAAACTCTCTGCAAATTTTGAGAAAACTCAAAGAAAAAGAAAGGCAAGCCTTTAGCAAAAGAAGATCATTTCTTCAAGCTGAAGAATTAATTCTTGAACAACAGAGATGAAAGCATCTCGTAAAAAGAAGAAGTATCTTCTAAAATGATCTTTGATCTATAAAAAGACCAAGATCTTTGATTAAAAAGAAAAGATCAAAAGAAAAAATAATAAACAAAACAAGTATTTTACTTCATTGACAAATCTTTGATCTATAATGCAGAGCCTTTATAAAAGCAAGAACTTTTGTTCTTGGATCTTGAGGCAAAGCCTCCTTTGAAGAACATAAATTTGTTCTTTGATCTTAAAATTGATCAAAAGCGCTTTGCGCTATTAAAAAGTGCCTTGCACTCATGAATTACGCTTTTGCGCTTCTTGGACCGGCGCTCAGCGCCAAAACATACCACGTGTCAACCAAAGACACAATCTGCGCTTTGCGCTTCTGAAACAGAGCACTGCGCTCATGGGCTGGCGCTTAGCGCCAAGCGCGCCACGTGTCACTCACTGGTGCGCCAACATACTAGCACAATGCGCTCATAAATTAAAAGCGCAATGCGCTAACAAACTAGCGCTTAGCACTAAGCGCGACACGTGTCCTCTTTGTGTGCGCTACCTGATAGAAGCGCAATGCGCTCTTTTACTGGAGCAAAGCGCCTGGCACGCCACGTGGCGCACTGTCAGAACACACTTTGTTCTGATGAATGCTATGCATTCAATGAAAGACAAAAAATGTCAGAGCCCAATGCCTGGCATTATTAAAAGGGCTGAGCCCAAATAAAGGCTTAATAGCCGGAGCAACTAAAAATGTTAAATATTTTTAATTGGACTTAGCCCAATTCTGGCCATAAGTCCTCAACTTATATTAAACTGAGCACATCTGCTCATAAATATCCAACAGATCTTAGTCTCAAACTGGGCTACAGATCTTTCAAACAATCCACCTTGGTTTAAGGGTACATCTCTTCACTCCTTTGATATTTGTCGTTATAATTTCTCAATGTCTTCAAAGAGGTGACGGTTCCCGACAACCACACATTTCACGGACTGTGGGGTCCTTAAACTCATGGACTATGATGTCTTTAACCTTGACCGTGATGTCTTTAAACTAAGATCGGACTGTGAGGTCCTTAAACTCACAGACTATGATGTACTTAACCTCGACCGTGACGTCTTAAAACTAATATCGAACTGTGGAGTCCTTAAATCCACGGACTATGATGTCCTTAACCTCAACCACAATGTCTTTAAACTAACAATGGACCCCCATGTCGTTAAACTGGCAATCGACCGCAATGTCACTAAACTAAACAATAGAGTCCAATCGCTCTCTTGTCGGATCTAAACGATCCCGTTAAGTTAATCTTAGTCTAAAATTAGACTAACGTATCCTTAACATATGTATAAGTTGATCTTAGTCTCAAATGAGGCTAACGTATCCTTAAACCCAAACCCCCAAACCCAAATCTAAGAAAGATACGGATTTGGACTAGTCCACGCCCTACGGGCGACAACATAACTTAGTCTCCGTATACAATCCACGGGAAACCAAACACAAAACAAACACCCACGACACGAAGTGACCATCTGGAGAAGGAGAAAGTTGCTACCGCGATGCGGTAGCGTAATTAACTGCAGGGGCTTGCGCCTGCAGGGAAGAGCGTCCCTACAATCAAAAACCCCTCAGACGAGGGGGAATCTGACGAAGTCTGCTATATCAGCCGCATCCGTTTAAACCTTCGATACATGGTGCCATAAATCAACTTGGCATCTTCGGAGAGGTGGACGGATAGCACCAATTAGCATCTGCCCCGAAATTCAGGCAAGACGTCCGCCGCGTCTTTCGGAGGGGAACAGATTCTGGCACGCCCGGTGGGACCGATTCCTCTTTCCACTCCACACTTCGTGTGTCGTGTTCGCGAACGAATCGCGGTTTGCTATAGTTGCATGTGGATTCGAGGTACTTAGATTTGGTGTCTTACTCCGTGCAGAAAACAGAAGATCAATAGCTTCAAACTGCACTAACTGCAACTGCAACTCTCGCTCCGTCCCGTCCGGAGGAGTGATTTACGGGCCTCAAGCGGCCTCCATCTTCGCTATGCCGGTGGAACAAGTGACTCAGGCCTCCACTGGGCTATTTTTCGGGACTATGCTCCCACCGATGAGCTTCAACGCCCCACTACCATTGCAAGAAGCCCTGAAGAAGTCGGTATTTGATCGGCTCACCAATACTGCGGCCCTTCTCAACGGGTCGTCCAAAGTCTCGGTTTTCAGTAGACTCGGCCAAAGCTCTAACGGGCCCATGAACAAGCCCGCAATACCTGAAGCAGCTATCCCAAAGCGGATAGCCATCCCGGATCAAGCAGACGAAATCATCAGAAAGGCTTCTCCTGCCAAGAAGTCAGTTTTCACAAGGCTGGCCACTCCGGCTCCCGCTCCAGGCAAAGTCACCTCTGCCCAGAGGTCTGTATTCGATAGACTAGACATTACTTCTCGGCGAACGTCAGTCTTCAAGAGGCTGGTACCAGCAGCGCCTGACCAGAGTAGGGGGCATGACAAAGCCATCCCCATAGCTGAACCAACACCATCTGCGCGACATGCTCGCTGTCGTCACTGGAGCCGAGTACGGAAGGCTGGGGGCAGCTCTCCGTCTGGATTTACTCCACCAACTCTAATGGTGGAGATTGATGCTGCTGTTCCAACCGGGAACAACTTTGAGCTGCTGAATAAGGTGCGCAGGAACTCTCCTACCGCCGTGCTGAAGAGATCTCCTCCACCGGTGGAGACGGTCACAGAAATGAAGCCAAAGCAGTCCCCTCAACGGCTGTCCTCCAAAGTTTACAAAGTCCGGCGACGTGTCCAAGAGTCAGTGATCGATCAAGACTATCTTCGCCGACAGAAGAAGCTGAAGGTTCAGCAGGAAGAGAACCGTCCTAGCAAGCTACAAAAGATGACAACTGCCTGGGTGCCCGCTGCGACGGCTCCTTCAACATCAACTGCTCAAAGAAGAAGGAGGCCAAGGAAAGCCCTTATGAATACGGCAGAATGTAAAGACGCCGAGACCAAACGCCCCAAGTCTGGGGGCATAACGGTCCATACTGTTTACATGGTGTCCGGGAAAGAGGATAGCCGCGCTTTGACGGGCCACCGACCGCTCACCCGATCAATAAGAAGGGCTCAAGAACAGCAACAGTAGAAGCTTCAAGAGATGCTGACTACAATGGCCGCACTTACTGAGCCAAAAGAAAGCCCGGAGGCATCAACAGAACAGCGTCACGAACAAGAAACTGACGCTGACTTCCTACGCAGAGTCTTCGAAAAGAAGGACAGAGAAGCAGCAGAACAAGCGGCTAATATAAAACAAATGGCGCTTCTCTTCCAAGACATGGTAGGGATGATGCTACAGCCGGACCCTCCAGCTGAAGACCCTCCGATCATTGTTGAAGACGATAGAGAGGAGACATCTAATCCTCCTCCGGCTCTTTCAGCAGCCAAAGAGGAAACTATTTCCAAGGCCGCACTGGATGATTATATAGCTCGGCAAATACGAGCTCACCAGGAGAATGAAGCGGCTGGCCAAGTTTTCAAGACTGGACGACCCTATCCGGGCTGGTATGACCAAATAAGTTACCCGCCGGGATATACGATCCCTAAGTTCCATGTATATAAAGGGACGGGGAATCCACATCAGCATGTCGCTCAATTCAGGGCTCTTTGCGGCAACACCGGGGGCGATGATAAACTGTTGCTTGGCCAATTCGTCGGCAGCTTAGCGGAAACGGCCTTCGAATGGTATCCGGAGCTGCCTAACGACTCTGTCAAAACATTTGCGGAGATGGAGCTGCTGTTTACACAAAGATTTGCAAGCGCCAGCGAGCGCACCCCGATCACCGCATTAATCAACGCCAGGGTAAGGCCAGGTGAAACGTGGGTTCAATACGCAATACGGTGGCGGAACTTATGGTCGAAGTGCGAACAACGCATTGAAGAAGCGCCTGCTGTAGGCATGTTCGTGGGCACCCTCGACCCTCAAGCAACCATCTTGCAATTCATGATGCTCTTCAAGCCGACGACTTTCGAGGCCTTGATTGACAAGTTGGCCCAAATGGATCAGATGGGTCATAGACCATCTCCTTCAAAGACGGATCCTTGGAATGAAAAGGGGAAAGGAAAAGCAACTTTCGTCGCCAATACTCAACAACAGCCGAGCAACTTAAAGCCGGTTGTCCGTCAAAACAATATGCGTCCACGCCCATCCTTTGAGGAAAGACTAGGACGTTCTTACTTGTTTCCTCCGGATAAAACGAGAAGACTGTTCGAGCTGGCAGTGCGCAACAGACTCATCAATCTGCCGAGTCCAAAACGTCCGTTGCAGCCAGGCGATCTCAACAATCCTAATTACTGCCCTTACCATCAAGCAGTAAGCCATCCAATCAAAGATTGCTTCGTTTTCAATGGCTGGATTGAGGACCAATACCAACAAGGCAAGTTTGCATTATCCGAAAACTGGAAGGTGAACCCGCCACAACCTCATGCCCCTAAAAAAGTGGACATGCCGGGGGCATCGTGCTCTTTTATATAAAAAGCTCCATGGGAGGTCGCTCTTTCAGCCAAGACGAAAAGAATACTGAAGGATCTTCACACATGCCCAGCCGTCAGGTGGAAAAGTCCGCCAGAGCCCGAGGTTATTGATTGGATGCTGAAACCACGCCCAACACCGAGAATTGATAGCAGTGGGCAAAACACTCAGGCACAGCCGTCAAAGTCTTCAAAGAAAAAGAAGAAGACCAAAAAGCTCACGCAGTTTGATGACAAGCGCACGGATCTGCGAAAACATATTAACGCACTGGAAGAATATAATCAGAAGGCGCGGACCCCAGTCACATTCCGAGAATTCCTCACCCACGTCCTTAAGGACGGAGATGATGACAAAAACTCGTTGGATGAACCTGAGGATTATGTGGCAAGCTGCCATATGATCTCTCACTCGTCGATAGACGGTGAAGAAGCTCCTGACGCAGAGAAACCGGGGGCAGATCCCGAACCAGAACTTCTAGGGCTATCAGACGAAACAATTGACGCATTCCTGAACGAAGCCCGTCTAAAAAGCAAAGCTGATCGGGAGCGCGAGATGGCCATATTTGAAAAGGCCAAACGCCGATGACTGGACAAAAAGGTCGAAACACTCCCATCAGATCAAAGTACATCCGCCGCAAATGAAAGCAGGATAAAGACAAGGAAACGATTCGCCAAAGCCATATCGATGGGGATGAAGCTGCCCTCTTTCAGAGAAAATTCTCCTGGCGGTATACATCTTGATGAAGCGGACGTACATCCTGACTTCTGCTTATATCATCAGAAGATCGCACATCCTACTGAAGACTGCAACTCCTTTAAGTGTTGGTGGCAAGGGTATGTCGCTCACAGGCAACACTTCAAGAGGATAAAGCGTGAAGCTCGTAAACAGCGGAAAAACGGGACATATGAGGGTAAAAGAATTGTCGGCAATTGTCATAGGGTTGATCCCGGGGGATCGCGAGTTCTCACCTTCGGGAGCTACTCCGACGAAGAAGTAGCCCTCGGTCCTCTCTTCAAGGAATCCATCTCTGAAACGAAAGAACTGAGGAGTTGCGAGAACATTCAGCCGTGCAATCGCACGCTACCCGGAAAGAATATCGGACCCGCAAACAAGGGATCGAACAAAAAGGATAAGGGGAAGGGAAAAACGGCCTTCGTCGCCAACGCTCAACAACAATCGAGTGGCTCGATACCAGTTGTTCGCCAAAGCAACAAGCGGCAACCCCTCGATGAGAAGTTGAAACGTCCTTACTCATTTCCCCGGTATGAAACAAGGAGACTGTTTGAACTAGCAGTGCGCAACAGACTTATCACTCTGCGGACCGAAACGTCCCTAAACTAACGATGGACCACTATGTCCTAAAACTGGCTGCGGACCGAAACGTCCCTAAACTAACGATGGACCACTATGTCCTAAAACTGGCTGCGGAGCGAAACGTCCTTAAACTAACGACGGACCGCAATGTCCTAAAACTTGCAAATGACCGAAACGTCGTTAAACTACTATCAACCCGCGGCATCCTTAGGCTGACGTGGTAAAAAAAACGGTATGTCCATAAGTAAATTGGGCACGGATGAAAACCCGAAAGGGCTCCGTGAGTAAAAACAGCAGGGCTACCGGCGATTTTTGTGAAAACCCGAAAGGGCGCAATCTCGTTAAAAGACACTTGCAAGGTCCTCTCGACTTTGTAAGAAGAAACCGCCTGCGTGAGATCCTTACGACTCATAAGGGAGCAACACACTTAGGGATCCCCACAATCCCTAAGGAGAAATTACACTTGCGAGATCCTCACGACTCGTAAGGAGAACCCTTTTATTAGACCCTCACGGCTCATAAGATTCAAAAGCCTTAACTTACAGGGATCTGAACCTGTTTTTAAGCAGATATACCGCACGATTTTGCCCTACAAGCGGCTCAACGCTGACCCTTGTATACAATCCACGGGTGCGAATAAACATTTCCCTAACAAAGTCTCATCCGTGACTAGGGATACGCTCGTACAGCAAACAACACTTGTAAGTCCTCTCGACTTATAAGGAGAAAACACTCTTGTAAGATCCTTACGACTTATAAGAGAACACACACTTAGGAATCCTCATGATCCTAAGGAGAAAACGCACCTACGAGATCCTCACGACTCGTAGGGAGAAATACTTTTATGAGATCCTTACGGCTCATGAAGTCAAAAACCTTAGTCGACAGGATCCTAACCCTGTTCGCTAAGCCACCTTTGTTCGACATCGGCGGAGGCGAATGATGATTCGCTCCTGGCAATATTCCAGTTGTAGCGGTGCTGATGCCGAAATCGGTGTCTAATCCCAAACTTGCAGTAAGAAGCTAGCAAGCCACACATGCGTATGAAACAGCCGAAATGATGGGGCAACTTGCAAACAAAATCAGCAAGTAAAAATGTATGCATGCAAAATCGCCGAAATGATTGGGCAACTCGCAATAAAAAGCAGCGAGTAAATATGAAATAAATAGCCGAAATGATTGGGCACCGCGAGAAATAGCCGAAATGATTGGGCAATCGCGACCTTCGCGATATAAAAGATGAAATGATAGAGCATCGCGGAATGAAATTAAAAAAAATGAAAATGAAATTTATGCCCTACAGGTGAGATCATATCGATCCCTGTATACAATCCAGGGGAACAAACAAAGAGGGGACCATACCTTCCCACCAGGCTCCATCAGAAAAGAGAGCCAAGTCTCGACGGTCACATCTGCATCCCAGAAGACCAACAACAGCGTTCCTCCTTATGCCAGCAAGGCACGGAAGCGACGTCCACCGAACGGAGCCATGGCAAAATCCTTAGTTCCAAATCTGAACGACAATATCTACAGCCCAAAAATCAGCAACGGTGATCCTCCTCATTCCAAAAGGATTCAGACACACCAAAGAAAATGAAGCGAAGGCCAAATTCCTAGCTTCAGGGTCTTGACGGAAACTCATATAAAACCGGAAAAACCATCGGAGATCATCTCGCACCAGCATGGAGTGATCACCATCTCGACGTTCGTCTCGATACAACAGACGAGATGTCACTACAGCGTTCTTCCTCAAGCAGGATTCAGACGCGACAATCAAACAACGGAGCCACGGTAAAATCCCTAGTTCCAAATCTCGACGGTTCACCAGCAACCTAGAGACAACCGCGACATTCGTCTCGATACAGCAGACGCAATGCCAGCAAACGAAGCGAAGGCCAAATTCCTAGCTTCAGGGTCTTGACGGCAACTCATATAAAACTTGAAAGACTATCGGAGATCATCTCACACCAGCGCGGAGTGGTTATGATTCATCGGGGTTCTCCAAAATGAGCCTAATCTCAAGTAAAAAGCGGTATGGCAAAATTCCTAACGCTTGCTCTTCCGACGGTCAAACTGTCTAGGAGGATTGCTTGAAGACGTCTTGTCCAGACCCCGAAGGGATCAGAGACATGACAGTCGCAAGGCTACTCGAACAGCAAGGTTGCCTATCGAGGAATACATCACCCAACGCGACGGTACGACGGACAAAACCCTAGCACCACAAACCCTAACGGACTTCTGTCGTAAAGAGCATAGGTTAACTGTGACGTTAGGATATTTTTGCGAGAAATGCTCGATTCGTCTCGACTCGTGAGAAAAAGCCTTAAGCAGCGGGGATTAAAAAACCCGTTTCCTAAGCACTGGGGCCCTGCAAGTCGGTCCAAAACAGACTCTTGCATACTATTCACGGACCACACTCTCTAAAGTCAAATCTCGACAAGGAGGGAAACAACCACTTACGAGTCCTCTCGACTTGTAAGAGGGAAAATTCTCTAGTGAGATCCTTACGACTCTCAAGAGAAAAGGCACTTAGGAGTCCTCACGACCCCTAAGGAGAAAATACACCTACGAGATCCTCTCGACTCGTAGGGAGAAAAGTCTTTATGAGACCCTCACGGCTCATAAATTTGAAAAGTCTTAGGTGGCAGATCCTAACCCTGTTTGCTAAGCCATCGGTGCCCTACAAGGAGGTCAAGATAGACTATCTGCAGGCCACACTCTCCGAAGTCGAACATCGACAAGGAGGAAAACAATCACTTATAAGATCCTTACGACTTATAAGGGAAAATGCACTTAGGAATCCTCACGATTCCTAAGGAGAAAATACACCTACGAGATCCTCTCGACTCGTAGGGAGAAAGTCTTTATGAGACTCTCACGGCTCATAAAATTGAAAAGTCTTAGGTGACAGATCCTAACCCTGTTTCCTAAGCCATCACCATTCTATAAAGAATCCAAGATTGACGGCTATATACTCTCTACAGACCGCACTTGCTAAAATCACATGGCAACAACACAGAAAGGAGAAGAAAGCAACAGTATAACAAAAATGTGTCTTTATTCATGAACTCAATTGAATGCAAGATACATCATATAATAAAAAAATGGATACATATCATTCAAAAATTATAAGTGTACCATTGATATAAAGGCAGCTATTGAGAAGGAAGCGTTTTCAACAAGTCCGTGAGCTGCTCTCGCATATCTTTCAGTGCCTTCTCATGATCAGCCGTCACGGCCAGCTCTGCTTCAATTTGGGCCCGTTGCTGCAAACAAGATGAGAGTTTCTGATCAGCTTCTTGCTGGGCAACCTCCTGACTCTGCGCGACCTGCTCATAGAGATCAAACTTTTTCCTCAACATCAGCCCGTCAGAGATACACCGTTGAAGGCTTTCAAAAATGGTGTTCAGCTGGGCAGCATTAGCTGCAACCTCAGCGCGCAGTTTGGCAGATTCAGCAGTAGTCGCCTCACGTTCTTTTCGCTTAAGAGTTGCCTCTCGTTCGAAATGGTGAAGGAACGGAACACTCTGCTCAACCCACGCGGCCCGCTGGGAGTTCAAAGCCTGAGTCTCAGGGGCAAGACGCATAAGTTCAAGCTGATGTAGATAGGCCTCGATCTTCCTGCAGTGATTAACCCAAGACTCGACGACGCTTTCATTATGAAAATTTACAAGCGTCGCCAGCATTGGATTAACCTCGGCAGCGAAATCTGCGGCAGATGTAGGAGCCTCCGTGTCAAGCTCCTCGACGCATCCGCTCAGTATACGCAGACTCATCGTAGCACCCATTGAGGATGGACGTCTGGAGAATGGGCCTGCCGGCATCATAATGTGAGACTCGAAAGTGACCGGAGTCGAAACGACCGCTGCAAAACAAATCACAATCAGATGACGGTTCAAGAAATATAAGAAGTTCATGAATGATGGGATTTGCTATACCAGCTGCAGCAGGTGGCAAAGCCGGGAGGACCAGTGGCGCAATTGTTCTCTCATCTCCTCCTTCAATCTGTAATACTGCAACCAAGACAAAGAAGAATCAGAAATGATTTCACTGTTGATAAAAGAAAGAGCATTAATTGAAAGCTGTATTCACCAGCACCATTGGATGAAGCAATCTCCGACGGGAAGGAGAAGTGAGGATGCAGCACCTAGTACAGGTGGTCAAAAAGGACTCCTGCAAAAACGCGATGACATAAGGTTAGTACATGAATTACACAGCCGAGAGATAGGACTAATGGGTCACAAATCTATATCTTCCAGCATCTGCGACGGTACGAAAGAGGGTAGAGAGGTGGTCACCGTCAGGGCGGTAACTGACGGCGCTGTCTCGAGTAGCTCAGCTTCAGCACTAGCCGCACCTGCATTAGAAACAAGATAAACCTTGTTAGGAAAGATTGCAGAATCAAAAGAAGGGCGGTAACCTAAAATCTACCTGAAGAGTCGCCAGCCGGAGCCGTGACGAGGGCGTCACTTGATTCAACAACGGCGTATCCCTCCTCCATTGGGGTGGCCTCACCTCCTGTCGCCTCGTCCCCTGACTCCACGAGAGCCGTCGTCACGCTTGCGATGCCAGGAGACGATAAAGAACCGTAGGCAGGAAGAGCGACGATCGGAGCGGTGCCCGACTCTTGAGAAAGAGTGACCACCTCAGACCCAGCAATTGTACCTGTTTCGCTCGCCACCACGGGCTCAGTAATTGTGGCCGCCTCGTCCACCGCCGCCTTAGGCTCGGCCGTGGTAGCCGTCTCGTCAGCCACTACCTCAAGCCCGGTAATAGCGACCACATCGCCTACCGTCGCCCCGGGTTCGGGAATAGCAGCCACCTCCTCCACGACTCCCTCAGGCTCCGTGGTCGCCGCCGTCTCTTCGGGAAGACTCGGCCCTGCAAGATAAGGTATATGAGAACCGATAATTCAAAATTTTTGACAATGGGACCTCACGGCACATTACCTGGAGTTGATTTACCGTTCGCTTCCCGAGCCAGACTTGCCGCCCGTCTATAAGCAGTAGAAAAGACGACCAGAGACTCCTCTGAAGGAGTAGCAGCAGGGGCAGCGGCGCTCGAACCCGCACCCACAGCTAGAGCAGCATTACGCTCCCTTGCTGCGCGCCTCTGGCATTTCCTTTCCTCCCAGGCCGTTAAAGTAGACCTTCTAGAGCATCATCATCCGCACCCAGGGTTACCTCTGGAGCCGTCAAGGCTTCCGTCATCGGTTGTTTGAGTAAGGCCTCTTTCGGCAGTACCGAAGAGGCCGGACTTCGGTGGCTGGCCCGGGAAGAGTCTCCGCATCTCCTCACGGGACCGGCATTGTGGTCCCTGCGATGAGATAAAGAAAAGGTTAGATTGTCCATAAAAAAGGAAATGAAGACTTAATGAGCCGAGACATACCAATGCCCAACAGAGCGCGATTCCTCTCCTCCTCCTCGAAGGTCCTAAGGGAAGCCGCCACAGCCTCTTCAGTAGAAAGGCCTGTTACAAAAGGAGGAATGCCAGTCAAGACATGATAATAAAAATATAGATATAACGCAATGACAAAAGCGCGACTGATATTTACTTGATTGCATGAGGGCGGCTATTTTCGCTTGGTGGCTTGTAAGTTGCGCAGAAGCAGCAATAGCGGCATCGAGATCAGTGTCCGCTGGCGCTATAAAGAGACCCTCATTGGTTCCATATTCACTTAGGCCTTCAGTATAAGGAGCCTGAGGCTCTAGGCCGCGTAAGACATCAAGGGAGAGGATCGACTTCTTCTTCTTCTTCTGTGCGCGAGCTCCGGTCGCAGCCAGCACCAGCTTGCGTTTAGTGGCCACTTTGGGACGGCGAGTCCCGATATCCAAGCCCACGCCAGATTCGGGTGAAGCTACAGTTACCGTCTCCGCGGGAGCACGGGGCACCGATGGCACATCCACTATCTCCACAGGAGCACGAGGCAATCCACGCGTAGGGCTTAGCACACGTGGAGGCTCGACTGCAGCGACTTCTCTGAGCGAAGGTAGGACAGTGGTCCGCCGCTTCAAAGGGACTTTACGATCACTGGCAGGAGGTGCACTCTTGCGATCAAGCAGCAACCGCCTTTCTTCTTTAATAACGGCGCCCGTCGAATGCTGGTACCATGCCGTATACGCATTAAGAATCCGTGGGACACAACTCGGCTCGCTGACAAAGAAGTGAGAGCCTGTATTCAAACGCATGAAGTGATGTAGCGCGCTCCTCATCCCCTCTTCAGTGGCTGTGGGTTCCAGCAGAAAAGCCTCCAGCGGCACGCCTTGGTTATTGCTCAATTGTTGGGCAAAACGATGCGGATTATATCTCATGAAAAGCGCCGCATCATTTTTCCTAAACACCAGGAAGCCCGGTCTGATAGAAAATAAATGGAGGGTCTCCCGAGCTGTCAGAACTGAGGCTCCGTCTTTGAAAATATCTTGCAATAACCGCACCGTTGTGGTAGACTCTTTTCCGATGGTTAACACCTTATCGGTAAAGGTCATCCCGTCTCCAACCGTGCGGGGGCGAAGGAGCAAACCTTTAGCAGCCCGCGGTGACGGATTTACAATTGAGGCGCCGACCAATCGCATAATCCTGGAGAAACTGCACCTGTCAAAGAACGATGGCCTTTTATGGATACCAAAAACGCCAAGCGCATGTAGCTCGAGCCATGACATGAAGTAATGCATCGAGAAGTTCGCGTGCTGTACTCCAGGTTCAGTTGTATCCACCGCTTGACTAAGGCCGTGATACAGATGGGCTAAGCCGGCGACCCCGACAGTCACTTTCACCCCAATAGTCATCCGGTGAGCCGGGTAAAAGACAGATGGCCTTATGCGGCGAAGGTGCATCGGGAGCGCGATCCAGCTCAACCATAGCCTAAGAAATCCCAGAAAGAATGCTTCCTCATCCATTTCAGGGACTGCAATCTCCGCAAAAGGAACAACTGGAGAGTTGGGAAGGAAGAAACCCTTCTGATTTACCTCAGTCGCTGGCAGGTTCTCCAAACCTAAGCCGAAAGGGTCGTCAAGCATGGAGAATTTAACGGCCTCCTTCGAGAAGACTTGTAGGTGAAGGAAGCGAGCGATGAAATCCTCGAAACTAACCCCGCGGCTCCCAGATTCGAGAAAAAGGCCCTCGTAGATACCCAACACTTTGATCAAACTAGGAAACTGGTGTTGAACAGCATTCACCGGGGTAAGGCCCATTATCACCGGCTTGGCACCGAAAACATATTCGTCCGTGGGAAGCAACTCTTCATAATGCTCCCCTATGACCGGTAGGCCAGAAACCTCTGCAAATTCCTCCAAAGAGATTGGTACTTCTCGGTCCAGCGAGAGGAAGGTGTGAGTAGGAATGTTCCACTGTTCCAGAAACGCCTTAACCCACCAGGTGGGAAGCGTAGGATATTGGAAGAGAGAAGCATAAACAGTGGTATATAACCTAAGCCTTATCAACTGCGACTTCTTCGCTGACAGAATGTAGCGTGCCCATTCCAGATAACCGGTCGGATGACGAGGAATCAGACCTATATTATATGGTTGCCCCCACGGCCGCGCTTCGCCTTGACAAATACGGCGTCCCAAGGTATCCAAAACCATGGGAGGCTGAACGGGAATCGAAGCTATAGCGGGCTGAAGAAGGCCTTCTGAAGTCCAATTGACCATCTCCACGGCATAGTTCACCGGGGGTGAGTTGGCGTAATGGATCGCCATGATGGCCTCCGAGGGTACCGCGCATGAAAAGCTTTGTCGACCCCTGATAATCTGATTGTACCATGACCCCCAAAGGTGAAGATTCTTATGTTCCGGATCATGGTCCCTAATCAAAGCTAGGACTTCCCGGTCTACGGGTGCTCCAGGAAATCCTCCCTCTGAGCGAACGAACGAGAACGAAGTATCGAAAGACATGTTGCCTGCAAAAGGGACAGAAATCAACTGTCAGTGTTGTAATTTAATCTTAAAATTCCGACGCTCGGCACTTTAAATTTATACCGCACAGCAATGCAGTGGAAAGGGGACCAAAGGGGGACCCAAAAAATCCAGATGACAATACGTCAATTAATAAGACAGCCTCATCATTGGATGAGACTGTCAATTAATGAGGAGATCCTCAAGGAATATTCTCATTAAATGAGAAATCCCTCGGGAAGAGGAGAAAATCTCCCTTTAAGAGCAAGGCTCTGTAACAGAATGACACTTGTCAAACTCTGGGCACGAGGGAATAAAATTCCTTAAAGAGCTTGGCTCTGTAATGAAGATCAAAAATCCATCAAAAATTAATTAAAATTAATTCTTAAGAATTAAAAATTCTGGGATTTTCAAGATCCATGAAAAGAGTTCTTTATCAAAAGATCAGAAGATCTACATACTATCAAAAGAGCAGAGCTCTGATTCATGGGATAAGAAACCCCAAGAAGAGATCTGTTTAGATCTATGAGTTCATGAGAGCAAAGCTCTATTAATGAAACTCTAAAAGAGTTTTCTTTAGATCAAAGATCTATGAAGAGCAAGGCTCTGTTAATGGGTAAAAACCCTAATTTATTAAAATTGAAAATTTTAATTTACCTGAGAGTTCTGACTCTTGAAAGTTCTTAACTGAAGAGCAAGGCTCTGAATAAAATTCTCAAGAAGAAGATGATAATCATCTGAGGACCAAAGGTCCTATTTATAGGCACTGAACCATCTCTTCAACTCCTGAGTTGATCCAAGGGCTCAGATGTTGCCACTGCTGCACTCACGTGTGCGCCACATGAGCGCAACGGTGGGGGGGCATTTGTTTCTCCCAATCAGAGCAAAACTCTGTTTTGAATTTCAAAATTCAAAAATTGAAGCAACGCTTCAGATCCCGTGCGCTGCGCGCTGCGTGCCACGAGTCAAGCGCAGACGCGCTAGCACCAGGCGCGTTGCGCCCTAGGCAGCGCACCCCCAATCAGAGCAAAGCTCTGCTTTAAAATTCAAAATTTAAATTGAAGTAACGTTTCAGATCCAGCGCTCTGCGCTGCGCGCCACGTGTCAAACACGGGTGCTCTAGCGCAGTTGCGCCGCGCTCTGCGCTGCGCGCCACGTGTCAAATACGGGTGCGCTAGCGCAAGGTGCGCCAGCGCTAGAATTAAAAATTCCCTACCATCAGATCAAAAGATCTACTAATAATAAATTATTAATTAATCAGAGCTAAAATTCTGTTATGGAATGATTTTTCAATTTTATTAAAACAAGAAGATTATCTTCTGTAAGACAGAAGCCTTAGGATCAAAGATCCAACGGTGGGAAATATTCCCAAATCAATCAGAGAAAGATCTCTCAGAACTGATTTAACAAATCATTTGGCCCTATATAAAGGACCCTAGACTTCAAGTCTAAAATATACAGAAGATAGAAAGAGAGAGAAAAAACTCTCTGCAAATTTTGAGAAAACTCAAAGAAAAAGAAAGGCAAGCCTTTAGCCAAAGGAGATCATTTCTTCAAGGTAAAGAATTAATTCTTGAACAACAGAGATGAAAGCATCTCGTAAAAAGAAGAAGCATCTTCTAAAAAGATCCTAGATCTATAAAAAGACCAAGATTTTTTATTAAAAAGAAAAGATCAAAAGAAAAAATAATAAACAAAACAAGTATTTTACTTCATTGACAGATCTTTGATCTATAAAGGCAGAGCCTTTATAAAAACAAGAACTTTTGTTCTTGGATCTTGAGGCAAAGCCTCCTTTGAAGAACATAAATTTGTTCTTTGATCTTAAAATTGATCAAAAGCGCTTTGCGCTATTAAAAAGTACCTTGCACTCATGAATTGCGCTTTTGCGCTTCTTGGACCGGCGCTCAGCGCCAAAACATGCCACGTGTCAACCAAAAACACAATCTGCACTTTGCGCTTCTGAAACCGAGCACTGCGCTCATGGGCTGGCGCTCAGCGCCAAGCGCGCCACGTGTCACTCACTGGTGCGCCAACCGACAAGCGCAATGCGCTCATAAATTAAAAGCGCAATGCGCTAACAAATTAGCGCTTAGCGCTAAGCGCGACACGTGTCCTCTTCGTGTGCGTTACCTGATAGAAGCGCAATGCGCTCTTTGACTGGCGCAAAGCGCCTGGCGCGCCACGTGGCGCACTGTCAGAACACACTTTGTTCTGATGAATGCTATGCATTCAATGAAAGACAAAAAAAGTCAGAGCCCAATGCCTGGCATTTTTAAAAGGGCTGAGCGCAAATAAAGGCTTGATAGCCGGAGCAGCTAAAAATGTTAAATATTTTTAATTGGACTTAGCCCAATTCTGGCCATAAGTCCTCAACTTATATTAAACTGAGCACAACTGCTCATAAATATCCAACAGATCTTAGTCTCAAACTGGGCTACAGATCTTTCAAACAATCTACCTTGGTTTAAGGGTACATCTCTTCACTCCTTTGATATTTGTCGTTGTAATTTCTCAACGTCTTCAAAGAGGTGACGGGTCCCGACAACCACACATTTCACGGACTGTGGGGTCCTTAAACTCATGGACTATGATGTCCTTAACCTCGACCGTGATGTCTTAAAACTAACATCGGACTGTGAGGTCCTTAAACTCATGGACTATGATGTCCTTAACCTCGACCGTGATGTCTTAAAACTAACAATGGACTGTGAGGTCCTTAAACTCATGGACTATGATGTCCTTAACCTCGACCGTGATGTCTTAAAACTAACAATAGACTGTGGGGTCCTTAAACTCATGGACTATGATGTCCTTAACCTCGACCGTGATGTCTTTAAACTAACATTGGACTGTGGGGTTCTTAAACTCATGGACTATGATGTCCTTAACCTTGACCGTGATGTCTTTAAACTAACATCGGACTATGAGGTCCTTAAACTCACGGACTATGATGTCCTTAACCTCGACCGTGGCGTCTTAAAACTAACATCGGACTGTGGAGTCCTTAAATCCACGGACTATGATGTCCTTAATTTCGACCGCAATGTCTTTAAACTAACAATGGACCCCCACGTCCTTAAACTGGCAATCACCGCAATGTCACTAAACTAAACAATAGAGTCCAATCGCTCTCTTATCAGATCTAAACGATCCCGTTAAGTTGATCTTAGTCTAAAATTAGACTAATGTATCCTTAACATATGTTTAAGTTGATCTTAGTCTCAAATAAGGCTAACGTATCCTTAAACCCAAACCCCCAAACCCAAATCTAAGAAAGATACGGATTTGGACTAGTCCACGCCCTACGGGCGACAACATAACTTAGTCTCCGTATACAATCCACGGGCAACCAAACACAAAACAAACACCCACGACACGAAGTGACCATCTGGAGAAGGAGAAAGTTGTTACCGCGATGCGGTAGCGTAATTAACTGCAGGGATTTGCGCCTGCAGGGAAGAGCGTCCCCACAATCAAAAACCCCTCAGACGAGGGGGAATCTGACGAAGTCTGCTACATCGGCCGCATCCGTTTAAACCTTCGATACATGGTGCCATAAATCAACTTGGCATCTTCGGAGAGGTGGACGGATAGCACCAATTAGCATCTGCCCCGAAATTCAGGCAAGACGTCCGCCGCGTCTCCGCCGCGTCTTTCGGAGGGGAACAGTGATATATAAGGATATGAAAAGTGAATGCGAATCACGATATATAGATACGTAGTTTCAAGAGAATGAATATGAGATTATAGTGGAATGTTATGAGATTGATAAATATGATATGAGATTAAGAAGGTGACTTAATGCGAGATATTGATGTGATGAAAAGAGTATACGATGAGATATGATGACTTGGTTTGATATGTCGTTATACGGATGCGAGTCGATATGTGCTAATTGATACCCTTGTCGGTCCCATGATATGAGATTGATACGGATGTGACCTGGGATATAGGTATATAGATATATATAACGTTGTGAATCATGAGTGATATGCCGTACGAGACGTTAGGTCCGTACCCTCATTGTCATATAGGTTGATAGGATCCTAATGGTTTAATGCCGCCGTACGATGGATACCGTACGTGATGAGTTTTACTTGATAATTGATCCATACTCTTGACTAGAGGATGTCGTAAGATGGATTGTACCGCACGTGATGTTATGAGGCTGGATGCCGATTGATAGACTCATCGACTCGGATATGTTATAGATACGTATACCTTTTAGCATTTCTCTTACGATGTACCTTATGCTACGTTCATGTCATTCTCATTGCATTACATATATCTGTGCCAGTACACCTATACCATTATTGATGATGCGTATGTTACACTTACACAGATTGGCCGGTTCACACACTTCACCATCGATAATTGCTATGTCATTTACACAGTAGAATTTCTACATCATGCTATGATATATATTGCTACGCTCACATCATTATGATATGTCGCATGATATACCGATATTGTCACATCACTGTTCCATGTTGCATGATATACTGAAATGCTCACATTTCTGTTCTATGTTTGCATATATCATGCTTTACGATTATATGCACTGAGATACTGTTTTCATGATATTTCTGGATTTGAGAACCGTGGTTATTTCAAAAGAAACTATATATTGTTTTAAAAACCCGGTTTCTCTTGATATGATATTTCGAGACGTCCACCATGTGTTTTCTCGGTTCTGAGATTGATATGTGAAACCCAATTTGAGGAGCTGGATGAGGCCGTTTGCGGGTACATAGTGGACCCGGTATGGTACCCCGGGGCAAGAAAGGGATGTTGTGCAGTAGACGATGAGCCTGGCAGAGAGATTACTACCTACCGTTGATAGTATTTGGACGGACCCGGTATGGTACCCCGGGGCAAGAAAGAGATGTTGTGCAGCAGACGATGAGCCTGGCAGAGGAATTACTACCTACTGGTGATAGTATTTGTACTCGGCGGTTATCCGGAGGATACTGACTGGAGTCGAGAGATGATACGGGCCGATCCGGACTGACGGAGCCTGAGATATGAGGATTTACGTGTCGATATTGGACACGGGTTTCATGATGTTTCGAGTGTCGATGTTGGACACTCAGGTTCTATAATTTTGATGTGTCGTTGATGGACACATGTTGGTTGATATTCTCATATTTACATGCATATGCTTTCATGATATTTACATGCATGATGTTGTGTCATTGATAGACACGTAGATGTCATCCACATGCGGATAGGCATTGATTATATTGTTGGCACATATGCAGATACGGTCACCCTAGATATCATAGTCCTTTATGATATAGTTGACCTAGAAATTGTTGTTTTATTCGATTTCTACTTGATGATGTTTTCTACTCACGAGCTGGCAACTCACCCCCGTTGTGCCACAGTTTTTACAGGTTGTCCGCATGGATCAGTAGCGGTATCGCTGGCACACTGCTTGCATTCGGCTGATTTGCTTGGGTAGGTTGTACATGTTGGATCGTACCACTCTTGTATTATTATTCCTATTGTATCTAATCAACTTCATCAATCAGAAACTAGTATTTGTATAAGTAGTAGGACTTAAAAAGACTTGTGGTTGCGAGACTTAGAGCGATGGGTTAAATGTTCGCTTGGTGGGTTTGATGTCTTGCTTTTCATTTTCTTTTGTGTTGATCTTTGCCATTGGGCATCGTATACATATATTATGACTTGTGTGGTTGTGATTTCACCGGTTGGCGAAGAGCTAGCTCCCGCTTGGGGATGCCTTTTATATTATCATGTGTATGTGTTTTTGGATCAAAAATACAAAGGAGGTGCTGCCCAATTTTTAAAAGACGAAACATGTTTTTCAACTAGTAAAATCCACTTGCATTTTTCATGTTCCACTATTTATGCATTTAAGAAAACTTTTGATTTTATCATACCTTTATTTCAAAACTTCACCTCTTTTATTTTCTTAAAAATGTTTAGATTTCTAGGCTTCGGCTTACTTGTATTACGTTACGCCTGTAGACATTGCGTGATTTAAGTGCCGGTCATGAACTAAATTTTCGGGTCATGACAAAGTTGGTATCAGAGCGCTAGGTTTAACTTTGATTTGAATCTATGTTTGACTATGTCGAGTCTGGGGCGTAATCTATTTCGGAAGTTAGGCTTGACCTTACGGAACTTAGACTTGAACATGGGGATATTAGATCCGAACTTTCGTTACATAGGTTGACCCTGATTGATGGAGTAGGTAGCTTGAGTAGAGTGACGTACCGTACGTATGTTCCGCGGCATATTTACGATACGATACTCCCCTTAAGAAACCTTAGGATGTACATATTTTGAGATCTGTGATTCTCTTCATTCCCTTGATCATACATCCATTTGAGATCCTTGATTCTATTCGTTTTCATGATCATACTCTCACCGATTCCGTTCCTCCTTATGATCATGTATCCATTCTGGATCCGTTGATTCCTTTCATCTGTTTTCATCGATACATACTTGAGGTTCCTGTCACCATGGTTTGAGCGCGGATTGAGCTGCTGCTAATGATGCAGTCAGGACGAGCTCGTCATGGACGAGGACTGACCATCGCATTTTCTGATGACATGGGAACGTCTCGAGTTAGTGTTTGATGTTGTGACCTCTTGATTGAGGCGAGTGTTAGGCTTGCACCGGATGATTGGGCCATTGTTAGAGGCTGCCTGTTGTGAGAGGATTGTTGATGTACAGCCTAGCTCAGAGATCGTGATGTTGTCTACCTTGCAAACAGATGACCCAGCTGTTGCTGAGATTGGTGTGATGTCGCTTCCAGACTTTACGAGCTGAGATCGCTGGAGCTTTCAGGCAGAGATGTGACAGGAGATAGCTAGTCTATCTTGAGTTGAGAGACGAAGATGATTCGTCTGATTTGATGCACCGACGCAGGTTCAGTTGAGTTGAAAATTTCTAGTGTGGAGAATCTTACTCAGATCTAGAGTAGATCGATCCAGAGATGACGTTGTTCGTTGGATGATCCGATAGAAGATCAGTAAGTTGACCAGCTTCAGATAGAGGACCTCACCGAAATGCGTTGCGAGTTGATCGAGAACGGACGAGTATAGAGTATTCCTCCGATGGTTGGGACGAGTTCCCGAGGCCGTATTCGGCTAGATATCTTCTATAGAGTGATGAAAATACCGAGTTCGTAATTTCGAGTCCATGTGAGAGACTCCGGATTGACTGTAGCCGAGAAAAATTGCAGTACGCAGATAGCATGACGTGACGTCGAAGTGGACGATAATAAAGACAAGTGGAGCAATAGATTCATGCGAGATATTAACGAGCTGTTGTTACTCCCCGTTGAGATTAGAGATCTGATAGGCATACAGAGGCGTTGGGATATAACCAGTTCCCGAGGAAATGCTGTGCTTAGAACGCAGATGTCCAGAAAACGAGAAAAGATCATGTAAAAGTACCGGCCTCCGTATAGTTCGGCATAGGCGAGATCGGAAGAGACCTTGAGCAGGTTCCTTCTAGGACATTGCTGCGATAAGAGTTGCACCGAGAATCAGTTGTGTTACGTGTATTCGGAGGGCCAGAAGCCGACGCCAGTGACATGCTGCTTTATGAGTGGTCATGCTAATTGGCCGAGAGATGACCAGAGGAGTGTCAGAGCGGAATCGTTTCTATTAGTACACCTGACCGGGACGATGAGCCGATGGATTGCGAGATTGGTAATCTGCAGAGAAATGAAGACCCAGAGATAGAGGACGCCAGACCGTGAGCGGGAGGCAAGCGGATGTTCTTGCTCTGCCAGTTTTGGGCGCACCGACATTTTTCGACATTGTAGGAGGTGTACCTCAATATCATTTGTTGCGATTTGCGTTTGTGATCCGAGTATCACGCTTATATTGCTAGGATTTGAGTTTTGATGATTGAGTTTTATGATATTGTTTTCGTGCACCATGGCTGCACCTATTGGGTATTTACGTTTTGTGCATAGTATTGCACTTGATATATGCTTTATGCACCGTTGTGTTGGTTTATGATTTGTGCATATTTATTGCACTTGAGATCGGTTTTGTGCCTTGGCTACATGTGTTTATGATTTCGTGGATTTCAAACGGTTGATTTGATTTTGTGCATATGATACGCACTCGATTTGATTTTTGCACTCGGTATAGCTCACATATGCTTGCAGTGTATCGATACATGTTTTGTGCATGCAGTTGCACGCGTTTATGATTTTAAACACCTTGGTACACTTGGTGTTGCTTTTTATACGCATTTGAGTTATTGATGAGTTTCTATGCATTTGTTGCACTAGATTGGTATTTCGTGCACTAGATACACCGGATTTGTATTTCGTGCACTAGATGCACCCGATTTGTATTTCGTGCATTTGTTGCACTAGATTTGCATTTCATGCCTTTGTTGCACCGAATGGGTATTTCGTGCATTAGCTGCACTAGATTTATACTCCGTACATCGGTTGCACCCGATTTATGTCTTTGAGCATTTATTTTACCAGATTTATGTTCTGTACGCGTTTGCACTTGGCGTTTGTTTTCGTGCGCTTTACCGCACTGGGCATTCATACGGACCTGACGCGCTTGGGTTGGGTTTTTGCGCATATTAGGCGCTTGGTATTGGATTTTGTGCATATCAGATGCATTTGATTTAGATTTATTCGTGCATGACGGATGCACTTGATTTGGATTTTCGCGCATGATTGAGCCCATGATATGAGATGTGATTTTGTGCACACCGGATGCACTCGATTGGGATTTTCATTCCTGCATGATAGTTGCACTAGATTGAGATTTTCGTGCACTGTAGATGCACTAGATGTTGTCGTGCATACCCGTTGCACTGGACAGATGCTTTCGTGCACACCCGTTGCACTTAGTTTTTGCTTTTGTGTATATTGTAACACTTGTATTTGGATTTGATTTCCATGCGCACCAGACGCACGCTATTATTGGATATGCCTTTTGGGGTTGATTTTGCTTTTGAGCACTTTTTTTTCTTGATGGGCACTATATTGTGTAGTAGCCGAACATGACTGATCTGAGGACAGTACCTGAGTACTTTGCATGCATAAAAAGTTTACCAAGAGATTTTCAAAAAGGAGTTATAGTCTCGCTATTTCTTACGTGTCCGCGAGCGATGCGAATATCTATAAAGGAAAACCTTTTGGGATATTTCAAAACGGCAGAACGTATATTTGAGCAAAACATATATAGATATATTTATTACTTTACAAATGAGCATCCGTCATTTGTGCCGCGAGTTACGGATCACGCGGCTATTCAGAAAAGATTTTGCATGAGTTTTATTTAGTTTTTAGAGATTTTCCAAGGATGCGTACTACACTCATATTATAGTATTTGACTAGTGCATATTGGATCTCAGTAGTAGATTTCGAGATCTGTATCTCCATTGTAACTCCGATGATTTACGTGCAAATTCGATGATTTGCGTGACGCTTGACGGAGTTCGATTTTGAGTTTCGTACTCATTTTCAGGCGCACAAGATGCGCTGTGTTATTTCTATGTCTTCCGTGATTTCGGAGCTCTGTTGATTTGAGCTGATTATTGAAATGTTTTAGTATTTGAGGGTTTAAATTTAAATTCGGAGACCGAATTTATTTAAGGGAGGAAGATTGTAATATTTCAGAAATATAAAATATTATTTTTGGAATTTAATATTAAAATAATATGTCGCGAAAACTACCCGATTTGCAAATTTGGAGTTTTCGTAAAATGGTATAAATATATACCAATATTTATGAAATAATTGGAGATTAAAATGATTTATTCATTTAAAAATATATTTATCGGATTTGACATCTTTATAATTAATTATGTGCAGTTTGAATAAAAATTGATTAGTGCACTACTAATCGTGATTAAGCCAAATCCGTGTTTCTACATTTTTTCATGGTTAGTGCACCATGACATGTTGCATTTTATTTACATGTTTGTTCACTTGCTTTTGGTTCTATTTATTGTGAGAAAAGAAAAAGAAAAAAGATGACATGAGAGTGAAGTATTGAGAAGAGAGAGGGGACCACATGACGCATGGCATGAAAGAGAGTGAGGGTGAGAATAAGAGAGAGGGGGGGCTGCCCATTTCCTCACTCCATTGTTCTTCCTTCATCTTCTTCAACTCATACTCCCTCCACTTCTACCTCTAGGTATCATCTCAAAATCTTTATCAAAACCCTATACTCCCTTCATTAAAGTTGATCTCCACCTCCTCCTCAACACTTTGGACCAATTAAAGTTGGATTTTGAAGATTTTGAGCAACTCAAGAAAATTCTTGAGTTGCCAAATGAGATATAATTCTAAACCCTAGCTAAGTTATTATGTTTAGTGTATTTTAGTTTAGTTTAGAATGTGTTTAAGTGTGGATTGTGATCTTAGAAATTTCCTAGATGAGGTTTAGGGTTTAAGTTGTGTTGTGGTGATATTTAGTGGCTGTTTACAAGACCCCTAGTGGTGTTTTACTGGCCAAGATCAAAGATTAGAACCAAAACACGAACTTAGAACTTTCCGACATCGGTTAATTGACAGTTTGTGAATGTATATGGGAATCTGGGATGACTCAAGACCACTATAAATTAAGTTCCCTTGATAGTGAGACGAGCAGGAAAACTTGAATCACCCCTTGAAACCTGAGCCCCTCCCCTCTTTATGTGGCCGCAAATAATTCCCTGTGGCCGCAAATTGCGGCCACATCAGGGTGAAATACGTTGATTCTTGGTCTGTGTCTCCCTTAGATCATATCTAGACCAACCCTATATGCAAAATGTTCTGATTTGACTTAGGGTAAAATCTGGGATAGATTTTCTTAGTTGCTGAATTTGGTATTTGCAATTTTGTGAACTTGGGATTATTGGTTTTGATATTTGATATTGTATTTGGTCGTTAGATATTTATACGTCGACGACGAGAGTTGTTTGGTTGTTTTTGCATGCGTAGGCTATAGGTTCTAACCTATGAGCGCACCGTGTGCCGTATTGTTTTTTCGGACTTGATTTTAATAGCATTTGCGATTGTGTATTTATTGTTGGTATCTTCACGTGGTGTAACACCCTAGTTCATTTATACCAATTCTAGTATTTCTTTATTTATGGTATTTTCCTGATTTATTGTGTTTTGGGTGCGAATAGTGTATTTGACATCTGTATTTGTATCCGACCCGACCCGCATGCTTGAAACCTGTTTTGATTCATGTTTATGATTTATCTTGACTTGTTACGTGGACTCGTGCACTTTTATTTATACATTCTGCATACTGGCATTTATCTGGTATCTGCATTTTTAATATAACATTTAAGTCACATAAAATATTTTAAAAATACATTGCATGGCCTGCATGATATCCCTAACCCTGTGGTAGCATCCACGCATCTTGTTCTCGTCCCGTTCAGTGAAACAGACTTGTTTGGATGACTACGTACATGTGCGTGCATCCGTTCTTGGGGGTATGCATTTTTGGTTACCCGGATATCCAACTTTAATTTTGGTGGACATGTATAATTTTCGTATTTTAAAACTGAATTTTAGACCCGACCCGGACATGTTTTGGACTATGTTTGTATTTACTAGAATATCAAAATTTATTTATATAATATTAATTTTATAAACTGATACAAATTAAAATTTAGTTAACTAATAAAAGATTTTTTTAAATTTAAATCTAAACTAATTTCCTAACAAACTAACAACCCCTTTTTTTCTCTCTCCTCTCTCTCTCCCTCTCTCTCTGTTACTTTATAAGTATTAATTCTTTCAATATTTACAACCCCTGCATCTCTCTCCACATATATATATTTGATATACTTTTAAATCCCATATAAAGAAGAGCACTGTTCCCTTTCTTCTTCACGTTTTCCCGCCTACGAACGAAACCCACGCCTCGCCTTTGCCCTCGTCCCGCGTGCCGTGTGTGCGTTGCGACGATTTACCTACGTCGGACGTGCCGTACGTATCCGCCGCGTGATCCAATTGAGGCAAGTTTATCTTGCTGCATGCTATGTTACTGTATTTACATCTATTTGAATAAATATAACACTTGTATTTTAAATCATGCATCTCATGTTATAGTTTTACAGTTTTACGACGTCCATTTGCATCCGTACAATTTATTTCATATCTAGTTGCAGGCAAGTTAATCTTGCTACATACTATACTACAATATATTGCACACATGTGAATAATAACATTACTTATTGTTTAATTATGCATCCCATATTACCATTTTACTATTTTACTGTCTTCGGACATTCGTGTGCATCCATATCACTATTTACATATCTAGTCGCATGCTAATTCATCTTGCCACATGCTAGGTATAGTATTATGCATCCATATGAGTAAGATGTTACCCGATCATCCCATTGTACATCCATACTAAAGTTTTACTGTTTTCGGATACCCGTTTGCATCCATATCATTTAAAATATATATCTTCGTAATATTTCTTATTATTATCTTTAATTAGTTTATAATCTGCATTTTATAATATTATACAAAATATAGTTTGAAAATATTATAGTTTATACATGAAACGTCGTTGCAAAGCGGATACGATAAATCTAAAATTTACTGTACACCTTACCTTATAATATTCATTATAAATCATAAAAAAATTATTAGTATACGTTCTTTAGTTCGTTACGAAGATAACTCAGAATACTATAACTCTATGAAATATTTACTTGCAAAATAAATTGTTTAAATAACGTAAAATACAAATGAAATATCTCTAAACTGCTGTCCAGGGAAATTCCAGCAGCAAACTTTCAATTTCGAATGTTCATAACTTTTGTAGAAACAACCTGAGATACTTCAACTAATAAAAATGAAAACCTTATTGGATTATCTTTGTTTTTGTATAAGATACGTCCCTTTTGGAGAACGTTTGTTATTTTTAAGCTATTTTACAAATCAGGGTGACGCTGAATTTCTGAACGGAACTTTCTTGTGCATGGTTAATCAATACCACTTTTATAGTTATTAATCGGTTTGAATATGTTATCCATATTAATATTAATATATCAATATCTATTTAATAAATAATAGTGCTTGTGTTTTAATATTCAGCAAATTTTACCGATTTACAGTTTTATAGTATCCGTCTATATCCGTACGGTTTATTACATATCAAGTTGCATGCCATGTCGTATTAATTCATAATATTGCTACAGTAATACCCCATGCTGGATAATGTGCATCCGTACTTGCTACAGTTTTATTATGAGCATCCGCTTGACACATGTGCACTACATGACTTGACTTGATGCACTACTGCTTGACTTGATACATGATCTTATTACTAATGCTGACAATCTTGACCTGTTGTCTCTACGGACATATCCTGTTGTCTATTTAGACAAACCTGTACCTGCTTGATCCTATGTTGGCATTAGCTCCAGATTTATCAATACCTGACTTGAACACATAACCTTGGGGGTATGTGGAAATCAAAAGTGTAAACTAAAGTGTAACTTAAAAGGGTATTACTTGATTCGTGGTCCCGGAAGGGGGGGGGGGTAACGGGACAGAGCCATTCGTGACTCTTATATATTCTTGATCCGTGGTCCCGGGGTGTAACGGGACAGAACCACTCTTGGTTCACATATTCCTGATCCGTGGTCCTGGGGGGTAATGGAACATATCCTTTGAGTTACATAGAGGATTACATTAATTGATTTCAAACAAACTTTAGAATAGATAACCCAGTAGCACAGTTTAGATTGATCATTGCACGACACATATATTGATACACTTCACCGTTCTATATCCGTGTTTACTTATTACATTCATGTTACTGTTTATGATTTATGCCTGGATATCTCGTGTATTCTGTTCATTTATTATTGTTTGATATCATGACGCACTGATGTCTGGGTTTTGCATGGCCCAGATCCTCTACCTTTGTCTCAGGCTAATCAGGAGTATTTCCGCCGTCAGGCCGAGCAGTGAGGATCTGTTAGTATCCAGTTAGTTTAGTTATTTCTGTACTTTCCAGATGTTACTGTTTATTGGATTTATTGCTTCCGCATATTATTTCTTAACTCGTTTATTCTGGCTCATGAACATGTACTAGATAGTTTATTTTATTTCTACTGTTCTTGATATCTTATGGACAGCCGTAATGTGACTATGGAGGGATGTTTCCTAGCCACAGGTAGCATGGTTGGTTCTGTCATGTGCCGATCTTAGCGCACTCTGGGAAGCGGGGCGTGACACGTGTATTCCGAGACGACGGAGCACGTCGACTATGGCTGAACAAGGAGTTCCGTAGGTGTGTAGATTTATATCTACGGGGGAAGTCCGGTGGATGGCGTATAGTATCCCCGCAAATTTTGATGGAAACCGATATATAGAATATGGTTAAGGAAACTTATATTAGAAAAATATGGACATGGTTAAAAATATAGTTAGAGATGATATGAATGATTGAATATATATATATCGAGATATGAGATGAAAGCTATAGGGATATGACTCTTGACATGATATGATGTCTGGAAGTGATATATAAGGATATGAAAAGTGAATGCGAATCACGATATATAGATATGTAGTTGCCAGAGAATGAATATGAGATTATAGTGGTATGTTATGAGGTTGATAAATATGATATGAGATTAAGAAGATGACTTGATGCGAGATATTGATGTGATGAAAAGAGTATACGATGAGATATGATGACTTGGTTTGATATGTCGTTATACGGATGCGAGTCGATATGTGATAATTGATATCCTTGTCAGTCCCATGATATGAGATTGATACGGATGTGACATGGGATATAGGTATATAGATATATATAATGTTGTGAATCATGAGTGATATGCCGTACGAGATGTTAGGTCCGTACCCTTATTGTCATATAGATTGATAGGATCCCTAACGGTTTAATGCCGCCGTACGATGGATACCGTATATGATGAGTTTTAATTGATGATTGATCCATACCCTTGATGACTAGAGGATGCCGTACAATAGATTGTACCGTACGTGATGTTATGAGGCTGGATGCCGATTGATAGATTCATCGACTCAGATATGTTATAGATACGTATACCTTTTAGCATTTCACTTACGATGTACCTTATACTACGTTCATGTCATTCTCATTGCATTATATATACCTGTACTAGTACACCTACACTATTATCGATGATGCGTATGTTACACTTACACAGATTGGCGGCTTACACACTTCATCATCGATAATTGCTATGTCACTTACACAGTAGAATTTCTATATCATGCTATGATATATATTGCTACGCTCACATCATCATGATATGTTGCATGATATACCGATATTGTCACATCACCGTTCCATGTTGCATGATATACTGAGATGCTCACATTTCTGTTCTATGTTTGCATATATCATGCTTTACGATTATATGCACTGAGATGCTGTTTTCATGATATTTCTGGATTTGAGAACCGTGGTTATTTCACAAGAAAGTATATATTGTTTTAAAAAACCGGTTTCTCTTGATATGATATTTCGAGACGTCCACCATGTATTTTCTCGGTTATGAGATTGATATGTGAACCCGATTCGAGGAGCTGGATGAGGCCGTTTGCGGATACATGGTGGACCCGGTATGGTACCCCGAGGCAAGAAAGGGATGTTGTGCAGTAGACGATGAGCCTGGCAGAGGGATTACTATCTACCGGTTATAGTATTTGGACGGACCCGATATGGTACCCCGGGGTAAGAAAGGGATGTTGTGCAGTAGACGATAATCCTGGCAGAGGAATTACTACCTACCGGTGATAGTATTTGGACCCGGCGGTTATCCGGAGGATGACCGGAGTCGAGAGATGATACAGGCCGATCCGGACTGACGAAGCCCGTGGGCCAATCCGGACTGACGGAGCCCGAGATATGAGGATTTACATATCGATGTTGGACACGGGTTTCATGATGTTTCGAGTGTTGATGTTGGACCCTCAGGTTCCATGATTTTGATGTGTCGTTGATGGACATACGTTGGTTGATATCCTCATATTTACATGCATATGCTTTTATGATATTTACATGCATGATATTGTTGTGTCATTGATAGACACGTAGATGTCATCCACATGCAGATATGCATTGATTATATTGTTGGCACATATGCAGATGCGGTCACCCTAGATATCATAGTATTACCTTTATGATATAGTTGACCTAGAAATCGTTGTTTTATTCGATTTCTACCTGATGATGTTTTCTACTCATGAGTTGGTAACTCACCCCCGTTGTGCCACAGTTCTTGCAGATTGTTCGCATGAATCAGTAGCGGCATCGCTAGCACACAGCTTGTATTCGGGTGATTTGTTTGGGTAGGTGGTACATGTTGGATCGTGCCACTCTTGTGTTATTATTCCTATTATATCTAGTCAACTTCATCAATCAGAAACTGGTATTTGTATAAGTAGTAAGACTTATAAAGACTTATGGTTGCGATACTTAGAGCGATGGATTATATGTTCGCTTAGTGGGTTTGATGTCTTGCTTTTCATTTTCCTTTGTGTTGATTTTCGCTATTGGGCGTCGTATACATATATTGTTACTTGCGTGGTTGTGATTCCGCCGGTTGGTGAAGAGCTAGCTCCCGCTTGGGGATGCCTTTTATATTATCATGTGTATGTGGTTTTGGATCAAAAATACAAAGGTGGTGCTGCCCAAATTTTTAAAAAAGACGAAACATGTTTTTCAAGTAGTAAAATCCACTTGCATTTTTCATGTTCCACTATTTATGTATTTAAGAAAACTTTTGATTTCATCATAGCTTTATTTCAAAACTTCACCTCTTTTATTTTCTTAAAAAGGTTTAGATTTCTGGGTTTTGGCTTACTTGAATTACGTTACGCATGTAGACGTTGCGTGATTTAAGTGCCGTCCACGAACTAAATTTTCGGGTTGTGACAAGTTTATACTTGTTGTTTATTGGGGAACTGAAGGGTAGAAATACCTGTACCCTTGAGTGATATTCACGCTCGACAAAACTCCATCGTAGTCATGGGACACCTTTCGGGGATGTTCACGCTACTGCATTGATCCATGTTATTATTGCCACCCCAGGCACAAGCGCTAGCTCATACCGCTTCCAGCTAGTTATGGAATACCTCAAGGATACGAGTACGTCCATCAGTCCATTCTATCAATACACACCTTGTTTAATCTGATTTAACTCTTAGACTGAATACCCGATTGACTTGACTTGAACTTTTACCTAACAGATACTTCATACAACATATCTTTATTCACATATACCTCATTCGACATGCCTTTATTTACATATACCTCATACCCTCATACCCATATACAACATATCTGTACACACAAATCATACCTATATACATTTGCTCGTTTTTGTATCTTTACTTCCTTTTGAGGCAATTCTACCCAAGTGTAACTCGCTGACGGACTTTTCTTTTCTTTTCTCTATCTCTGGAATGTCCGTTAGATGAGAATGTGTATTATGATAAGGATCAAGGTATGGAGCCTACTAATGAAGATTATGCGGACTTGACGACGGAAGATTAGCTAGTTTTATTTTTGTTTGTTGCCACATGTTTAGGGCTTTTGCTTCCTCTTCGATGTAATTAAACTATTTAGTTTATTTTACTCTTTCTTTTGGAATGTAATAAAGTTTAGTTAATAGAAATAAATGCCTTCCGCTTTTATTATTTTGTTTTGGTACATACCCTGCATGTTATAGATATTCATACGTTTAACGTAACTGTATTGAATAGACCACCTTCAATACAGTTAGGTTGCGGACCATGCTACGTCACCCTTCACCTTCTTTTGGAAAGCGAGGCGTGACACAAGGAATGTAAAGTTGTTAAATTTCATATTTCTTGTAATATATTGTTTATGAATTCATACAGAACTGACCTGCATGGGCCGCCAACAAAACCTGTCACGCCACGCTTCCCGGTAGACGGAAATGACACGTGACGAGGTCCGCGACGTATTTATTTCGAGAAGGTCATTTTCCGGAATAAATATGTTAAGCGTAAAAGAACCAATATAAAAATGACAAGAAAATTAACATGAGATTTAAAATTCAACAACTTTATTTACATTCAACCTGATTCATTTACAATAAATAATTTCAACTGAAAAAGAACAAGAATGGAAATGCCTAAACAGGTGGCATACATAAACTAAGAAAAAGATAAGTAGTCTAGGCCTGGGTCGCGATCTGTTCGTACTCTTCCTTGGTGGTGTCCACCTCCTCAGTCTCCACGATATCCGACGAACATTCCCAAAAAACAAAGAAGGGTGGAATGCCCGTTAGCGAACTTTCGCTCGGTAAGTCCCCAAGAAATGAAGTGAAGTATAAAGTGTAATGATAAAGAAAAATGTATATCATGAACAATTGATTATGAAGTATTGTGTGTCGGCATGTCGTTTAATGTAAACCTGGCAAGTTTATTTAGCATGCAGTTCTATATATCATGGTAACTAACATGAGCAGAGTATAACATGGCCATGTAGTGTAGGTATAGTGAACATGGAGTGAATGTAAGTGTCTTAACGGTCTCTACTTGGGTTTACTAATTTAACGTAAGTTCAACAGTGAATGTCAACCAATCTCAAGAGTGTTCTCGAATCCAACCGGCTGTAATCCAGGAATAAGAAACCACGGGCCCGAATCAAGTGTTAGTAATGGGACTTCAACCTAGTGTTGAAGTACTATTCCAAATTCAACAGGCTGTAATCCAAGAGTAAGGAAACACGGGCCCTTATGATTGCTTGCTTGTGTTAGTAGACATGAATTCATGATTTAGTGGGACTCCTGAGATTTCGTTGGATCCACGCATAAACTACCCCAGCACCCCGTGTATTCTACGTTATAGTTAAAATTACCGGTCTTGCTCGAATCCATGAATACATCAAGTTTTCAAGATTAAATTCATGTCAATATCATGTATTTGTGTCAAGTATTCCTGTATTCATGTCAAGTTGTATTCATGGTTCGAGTCAAGTCAGTTTAAATAACAACCATTATGTTATGATATTCATGTTAAGTTCATGTCCAATTATAATCAGGGTTTGGTTAACTCAAGTATACATGTTTGATACTGATGGTTTGAATTCGAGTGTTCATGTTCAAGTATTGACTTTAGATTCAGGTTTGAATTGGATTCAGATTTGAATTAGATTCAGGTTTGAATTGGATTCAAATTTGAATCAGATTGAGTCAGACACTTGTACTGATTTAACTCTGGAAATCTTAGGTTCCGGAATTATCGGCAACTGCTGCACATAGACGGCAGGATTTGTGTTTTTTTCCAAGACAATTGTCATTGATAACTCTGGTTGAGTTTTCTAATCTGAATAGGCAAGCACTCACTTTCTCCAGCTCTCTGGGGCTCAAGAGAATTGATTCCGCTTAAACCTATTTTTACTAAAGTACTTGAAATATTTTTTTATTTAACTCGAGAGGGTTTTATGAAAAGTATTTTAATGTAGTTTCAAAATAAACCTCGAGGGATGATTTATATTATTAGGGTTTTCAGGAGCATGAGTTGTAAGGATTTGGGGTATTTTAGTGATAAATACTTAGCTTGGAAAGTTCATGATATTTTATTGAAAAACTTGCCTTTATAGAATCTTGATGGTATTTTATTGTCATTTGTTAATCTTTTCATCTTTGAAAAATATAGATTTATTATATGTTGAAAATATGGATTTATAATTTTATATAATTTTAATTTTAAAAAAATGATTTTAATTTATTTAGAAAATTAGTATTTCTTAAAAACCGTACTTAAATCCTTTCGAGATCGAATGCTCCGTGAGAAGGTCTGCATCTCGTTCTACTAGCCCAAAGATGTGCGATAATCCGCACCATCTGTTAGCGGGTCCCGTAAAGAGGGTTGTAGATGCGTAATTGCATAGGAAATGAAATACCGTTTAAAAAGAAATCCGGTTTTTAGAGTGTGTGATATTTTATTGTAAGATTTTCCTCATAACACATATTCATACAAATGAGTCATCGTGCTATGAAACAAGAGTGTACGCGAGGGGTAGGTTGTTACCCCGTGAAGTTTTTCCTAAACGTATTGTTTTAACGAAATTAAAAAAAGCGATATCAAAGTTCATGATATTTTAATGAAAAAGTTAATTTAAAGTTATTTTACATGTTATTCTAGGCTAAAATTTATTCTAAAATATTGGTATTAAGTTTACAAGTATTGTGTAAGAATTTGGATGAACAATATATAAGAAAAAGTGGAGTTTCTAGAGTATAGAAAAAATATCGGTATTAACTCCACTTTTATCGATTTTGATTAAAAAGAAATTCAAAAAATAGAAAGGGTGTTTGGGAGAGACTTACCTTTTGATTATGCTAAGAAGAGGAGGAGAAAGAGTAGGAAAGTTTTGGGGTATCGCGGGTGCTCCGGATATTGCTTCGATTTTCGCCAGAAGTTGATCGCTTGCTAACTCCTCTGTACTCCACTTGTACTTATGAAAATTTTGAGAGTTTTGGCATGAATTTTCAGAATGGTGAAGGGCTAGGGCATGAGATAGTATTTATAGTGGAGAATTAGGGTTTTGGAATTGAAATATGGATTAAAAAGCATTAAAAAGTTGTTTAATTGTGAAATGAAGTGTCTCTGTTTGATTGCAGAGAAATCAAATAATGTAGAGAAATCAAACGGTGTAGAGGAGTTAGGGGTAGATGAAAAGACAAGTGTGCAGAGCACGGGGCTCTTTGGGCAAATCCAGACCGTCAGCGCCGGCCATTATGGGCTTTTCGCTGGCCGATCTAGGGCTTTATGGCTCCAGATTTTTGCTACGTGTACATCTCAGTATTTACTCCATTTTCCACATGTTTGATTTTTTTGACTTTTCATTTTTCTGTGTATTGCACGTGTAGACTTTTGGGCTTCCAAAAAATTAAAAAGAAAAATCAGAAAAAATATTGTGACTGATTGAAATCGAACACAGGGGCTACATCACAGCAGTGAAAGGCTTTACCAGTGGGCTACAAATTATTTCTTGCTTTTATTTAGCAAAAGTAACTTATAACTTGTACACAGGCTGTGATACTCTCTTTTGTACATTAAAAAGAAAAAAATTTGTACAGTGATTTCAGAGTCGTTACAAAAAATGTTAACCATTATTCTCAACATTATTCATAATAATAATATTTAAGGCAAAATATCTAAAAATTAAAGGATATAGATCCCCTTAAATATAGCATATTTATTTTCATAAGATTCTCCAAGTTAATATAGAAAACAAAAGTTGCACAAGATAAATCAAGTATGGTATGATATCAAAAAAATACATTTTCAAAATTATAATTGAAATTACATATCAAATTATTGCTAAGGAAATATATGTCCATAAGTCAAATTCCATAATCAATTATTAATATAGATTCAAACCATAAAAATATATTTAGAATGATATGACCTAAGTAATATGGTAACTTTTCAAAAACATACCAAATAGTAATAAGATCATGAAATTTACAATAATTTAAGCATGATAATAAATTTCATTCTCAAATAGTTTCCAAATGAATATGTGAATTGCATTATCAAATTAAAAATGGTATAAAATATCATGAATACATGTGTCCAATGAAAATTAAAATAAAATCTCATAAATTCCAATTGAACGTCAATAAACAATTTAAATAACAAGATGAAAAAGAATAAATCATGATTTGATTATAAATCCTTAAGAAATTGAGTCAAGTACTTTCTTACTATATGATTATTCACTCAAGTTATTCGATAGGATTATTCAAAAAGATTTTCTTATTAGTATTTTGCAATATCTATAATTGAACCATTTCTTCATTTTGTTGAATTTGGCACACTTACAAAAAAAAAGAATGTGTGTATTTTGGTATCCAAATTTTCTTGGGTCCATACAAATTAGTCGTTGGAACGCATTTCATGTAAGCATTTAAATTACTATTATTTTTATAATAACATAAGTACTCTATCCAAACATTCCACAATAATTACAAATAAGCTTAGATGTTTGGGGAGAATTACAAGCATGCAAATTGCATGTACTTTGGGAACAATATGCATATAAAGAGCATGTAAATCTAGAATTAGAATCAGGCAAAATCTCATAGCAAGATTTACTTAATGAATGTAAACATGAACAATTCGTAATCAATATAGCACATATAGAATTTTATGGTCTCAAATTAGATTTATACTTATAAGCATATTTCGGACTTTTAGAATTAGCACTAATCTTGCCCTTATTAAATTTAGAATTAAAAGGACATAATGAAATATTATTAGTGGGACCATTCAAAAAATCTGATTTTGAAAATTTTTCTTTTTCCTTCGAAAGTTTTGAAAGAGTATATACTAAATCATCAATTTTCTTTTTTAAACATGACAACTCATTTTTTAAAAACTCATGAGAAGAAAATAAATATTTACTACTAGAAATAAAAATTTCTTTCTCTACATACAAAGTATTCAAATCATTTTGCAAAGAAGTACAAGAGGACATCAAATTCTCATTTTTCAAAATCAAATCCTCATTTTTACTTTTTAAAGACTGATATTTCAAAGCCAGCAAATCACAAGAATTCTTTTGTTCTCCAAATTTGGAAAACAAATCATTTTCACGTCCACTAATCTTTTAATTTCCATAACATGAGAATCATAAGATGAAACTAGCAAATCGCATTTGGAACTTAATTTCAAATTATCAAATTTCAAATTTTCACACTTGGAAATCAACTCATCATTTTTGTTTTCTAACAAAGAAATTTTCTTTTCAACCTCTTTATTTTTATAAATCGCATTTCTAAACTTATCAAATAATTCACGAAGCATATCAAGAGTCTCATCATAAGGATTCTCATCATTATAATCAAAAGAAACATCACTATGCTCATTATAAATATCATCAATTAAATCCATATTTAAGATATACGGTATACCTTTATCAAGAGGAACGTGAGTATATGGATAGTTAATTTCCTCATTTTCCTCAATTGAATACTTCCACACATGTGTAGCTTTAATAATATTTCAAGCTTGATTAGCACTTGCACAATGAGAAACTTTATTTGTAAGATTAGTATCAAGGGAATAAATTAATAAACGTAAAGCAATCTTATCCATTGTAGGTTGCCTTTTTTCATAATCACTCCATTTCGATTTTTATTTGGAGAGAGGAATAAAACCTTCTACCATAACATCCCACAACCCAAAAGATTTTGCATTCATAAATTACTCCATTCTAATTAGCCACTCTTTATATACGAAATCATTAAATATGGATGGAGATGTTGGATCATAACCCCTTTGAAGAAAGTACATGATGTTTAGATCAAGATTGTTAGACCTAAAAAAACGAGCTCGAGGCTTTGATACCAAATGAAAATGCACAAGGTAACCCGAGGAGGGGGGGAGGGAGGGAGGGTGAATAGGGGTTTACAAAATTTTACTCTAACTTAATAACAATAACAATATATTGAGCAATTTTAAGCACAGTTAAAACTAATATCAATCATAACATTAATATATAAGCAATACGATAAAGTCAAGAGATAAAGAAATGCAAACTGTGACACGGTCGATTTTAGAGTGGTGCCGTGTTCTCCGCCTAGTCCACTACCTAAGGCCCCGCCCTTATGACTTTTCCTTTTCACTATACCTCCTTTGACCGGACGGAGAAACCTTTACAAACACCTCGTTTTCTGGGTAGTGAAACAACCTTACACCTCCTTTACACGGGTAGTGGATCACCCTTACAATGTTTTAATTTTTCTCTCTAAACAGTTGAGAGACAATGAAGCATGTACAAATATTCTATAGGGTATTGAAAGTGATGAGCTTGAGAGTTTCATTAAAATGATTTGAGCAAGTGAGGTTCATGGTTTTTTCATAAGAACTTGTAGTATTTATAAATAATTTAGTAAATACTTTGTGCATAGAATTTGAATTACATAAGAAGCAGAGCTAAGGGCTCTATGATGAAGTGTATTACCAAATAAACGCAACAGTCGTGTCCTTGATTTTAGTCAAAAGATTACATAAATAAAAATCAATTAAATCAAAGATGCATCAAGATCTTGTGGTCATTTACTTGCAGATTGCAAGAGAGAAATTAAATAGCAACTATAACTTTGACCACATGGCCTATATGTAAGACAGGCATGAGTATAAAACATGAACATACTGTAGAGTGTTTTTCGTCACCCCATTGAGATGGGAATACACGCACGCTTGTCAGGCGTATTACAGATTTCTCCTGTCTAGGGTAGGCGAGAGTTTATTGATCGTGGGGACCTGAATCTCCGGCAGCCGCGGACTAAACTGCCGTTAATTACCCCTCACCTTTGGCACGAGAGAACCTCCGATTAACGGGTTCTAGTCATGCGAACTCAATGTGCAGTGTTGTGTTTTGAAGGGCTTTTGGATATATCGGGGGCCCCGCAAAGATTTTACGGGGGTCCCGCTATCCGGATAGCGGGCTGGGGGTCAAGAAGGCTAGCAGCCCCCTTGCGGGATGCGGGGCGGCGCCCGTTAGAAATTTTTTCTAACGGGAACAGTGTGGTGGAGTATGTGTGTGTGTGTGTGCATATATGTATGTGTATATATATATATATATATATATATATATATATAAAGGAAAGGGCATCCATAGGATGTGTGGGAGAAGGCGCCAGCGCCTCACGCGAGCGCTTAGGCGCTTGGGCGCTGGCGCGAGCGCCCCACGTGCCCGGCACACGGGCGCTCGGGCGCCGGCGCTAGCGCTTTGGGCGCTCGGGCGGCAAAAAGGGACTTGGTCTTTGCACTGGGAGTTGTACTTCCAAAAAGTGTAACCACCCCAAATTTTCTGTACAAGTTTCTGTACAATTTTTTTCAAAATTAAAGAAAGGGGTATTTTTGCCTGAGCACAAAACATAAGTAATTGATTAGCTATTTAATTACAAGAAAGAGCTTGTAGCTCATTGGTAATACCTTGCACTGCTGAACCAAACCAGCAGAGTTCAAATCCCATACCCCACATTATTTTTAATATTATTTTGTTTTGAATTTTTAGAATACCAAGAGTTTACACGTACATATCTCACAAAAACCCCACTACACATGAAAACTTAAATGTACCAGAGAGTTTGTGAGACGACGGCGCACCCTCCGACCGACCGACTCGGCCGAGATCGGCCGGCGGATTGGCTGGCTCGGGCCGGCGCCGCCGGCCGGACTCGGCCGGACCGCCGAGTCGTCAACAGAGAAGATGTGGTTTTTTGTCTCCCCTACCCCCTGTACACTTTAAATCTTCAGACCATTTCCAGAGACCTTTTAAATTCCCATTTACTCCACTTTTATTACATTTTAATATATTTTAATACATTTTTTCCAATTAAACTCTTCATCTACCCTAACCCTATAAATACCACCCCTAAACACTACCCCCTCATCCAAAAATTCTGAGCCAACTTTCAAGAAATTCCTAGAAAGTCTAGTGTGCAATCGAAGTGAGCAAAGAGGCGAAGCTCCGGCGAATTTTCCGGCGACAATCCTAAAAACTTCCGGCGACGAATCGACGCACCGGCGAAGCCTACGTCTCCCTCTTCCTCTCATCTAACCTTGAAACCCGTAAGTCCCCCTCCCTCTTTTCTATTCTTGTTCTAAAAATACGATGTTCTAAAACCCGACGGAATCGGAACAAATCCGATTTCCGATTCGGTCCTTTCTCAAAATCCAATATTTTCTTAAATACAATCGCACAAAACTATTACATGTTGACTATTAAACACTAACTAATTATATTGAACAAGTTCTATATCAAAAGAAATTGCTATTTCCATTTTACCGTATTTTTTTCATTTAAAATACCATATAGTTTCATTTCGACATTTAAACCATCAAATCCTTGCTATACCTTTAAGTAGATCACGAGGTAATGACCTACCTTCTCACACACTCATGTGCAATATAGCACAATACCTTTCGAGAATATATAATATGGGAAAACGAAACATTTCAAATAAATACCATTAATATTAAAACCGTTTTCTAAAAGATTAGTATTTTGCACAAATCTTTGCAAAGCGCCGTTAAAACCCATTTTAGGGAACCCGACTGGGATGGTGCGGATTATCGCACATCCCTGGGCTTAATAGTGCGAGATGCAGACCTCCGTGAGGAGCATTCGGTTTCGAGAGATTTAAAATACGATATCTTAAGAAAATGAGATTTTTAGAAATATAAAATATATATTAAAATTATTTTTATATAATTATGTATATATGTAACATTAAAATATCTATTTTGTAATAATATAAATATTCTAACTCTTTTCAAAAATCACAAGAATCACTTTACATTAATATACCATGAATTCCATACAAGTCAATATTATAAATAAATACCCTTTATTATGAATTTAGGATATTTTCACTAGAAATATTACAATTATAAAATCTACATTCATGATAACTCTAAAGACGATAACTAAATATTTAGGAGTATTTTGAAAATTATACAAAAGTATTTTTATATAAAACCCCCTCAAGTTCTATAAATTACCCTAAGGACCCTAGTAAACATAGGTTTAAGCGGGACCAATCTCTTGAGTCTCGGGGAGCCGGAGAAGTGGGTGCTTGCCTATCTAAGGTAGACAACTTAACAATGGTGTTATCAATACGGTAATCGTTTTTGAAAAAGACACAAATTATGCCGTCCATGTGCAGCGGTTACCGATAACATCAAAATAATCAGGACTTCAATTTACTTTTCTAATTGTCTGACTCAGACTGAGTCTCATTATAAATAAACCGACTTGAATATGATTCAAGTACAATCTACAATCTGCAATCTACGATATTACAATTCAATATGAATCCATGCAATCTATATTGACCGAACCGAACCATGGATATACTTCCATTTACATGATTCTCCAGTTACATCCATGATTCTATAGTTATATCCATTTACTGATATCATGGTTTCGGTAAGTCATCCAATTATACAATCTATACAGTTTACAATACAAGACAGTACAACTATACAAATAAGACATTACAAGTTACAATACAATGCAACAATACAATCAAGATATTACGGGGTTTAAGGGGTAGATTGATACGGAAGGTGTTAAAAGTGGAACGAGACTGCAAGATTAAGACGTAATTACATCCATGTCGTTGTTCCGTGGTATTATCGACGGAGCCTTGTACATTCCATTTGCCCTAATCTCTAGCATATAGAGACTCCTCTCGTATACACTGGCATCCTTCTGTACCAAGCTACAAACAACAGCGTTAATAATATAATACAACATTAAAAACTACCCCCTCTCTCTTTCTCTGTCTATTTTATTTCTCCATTATCTTTGAGACTTACCGAGCAATTGTTCGCTGACGACATTCTCTTCCTTCTTCTTTGAATGTCGTCAGGTGATCTGGACACGTCAGAGATCGAGCCCACTAGTGAAGACTTGGACCACTTCATTAAAGACCCAGAGCTTTAGTTCATTATACACCCGCCAAGTTCCGGCGCCTCTGACTTCCTAGTTCAAGCTAGCGCTCTCCGGGTTCCAGTTCTGTTTTCTTTCAGTACATTTTCCTTTCTGTTATGCCACTGTTTAGGCATTGCTTTCTTCCAGATGTATTTACTTTTCCATGCATTGTACAAAAATAATGTGAATAAATAAAGTTGATGTTTTATTATATCTTGTCTCTTATGTATTTACTTTTATATTGCTTAAATACGTTTAGCGTATTTACTTCACAGTAAATGCGTAGCGGCCTCGTCGCGTCCCCTGCCCGTATACTGGGAAGCGGGGCGTGACAAAAAGAAATACTTATTATTTTTTTTTATGTGTGTGTGTATATATATATTTTTTTGAGGAGTTAAACTCCTAAGATATTTTTGGAGCTGATGAAGGGGCTTCTCCCTTGAGCCCTGGATCTCCTCCAAAGTGGAATTTTCGGAGATGGGTCTCCTTCTTCCTCCTCTGTTGGCCGGATCTTGAAGAACAAGAGCTATGATATTTAAAAAAATATCTCCTTTTTGAGATCTAGTGGAAGATCTGGGCTCCCCTTTGTGGGTTTTGTGGTAAAAAACTATTTAGTTTTGGAAAAGGCAGAGTAAAACTCTTGATTTAATTCAAAAGAAGGGAAGAAGGTTTTAGAACCTTTTGGAAGGAGAAGGAGGCATAGGAACCCTAGTTTTTGGGGAGAATGAAAAGTGTATCTTTTATTCATCATCATGTTGCCTTATATAGGCTTACACATTTACATATAGCCCCTTGGGCTATACAAAATGGCATTTTGCCCATCCCATACCTCATGTGCTCATTTCTTTTGCACATAAGCCATGTGCTTTACAAAAATTTGGCTTTATGCCCATTTTGATTATATTCATGCATAAAAAATTATATCAAAATTATTTATTACATGATTTTTTATTTCAGCATTGGGTGGGAGGGGGGGCGAGGGGCTCGACTTGGGCATGGGCCCACTTGCTGGGCTTGGACCTGCTTACTTGGGGTTGATCTTGACCTTGACCCGGTCAACTGAGGTGCAAATTTTGACCCCAATAAAGTGCCCCCATCAATAAATGCACACCGCGCATATGAGTTGTGTGCATGAAATTGATGGATCTTGAAGCTGGATTTCGAGGTGGAACATCATTCCGGGGGCGGAGCATCCCTAGGGGAGCATGATTCCCGAGGATCAGAGTATCATTCCGATTTGTGGAGCATAATTCTAGGGTCAGAGAATAATTCCGAGGATCGGAGCATAATTCCGAAAGGCCGGAGCATAATTCCGAAGAGTAGAGGCATGATTCCAGGGATCGGAGCATAATCCTGATGAGCGGAGTATGGTTCCAAAAGGGTCGGAGCATAATTCCGACGAGCGGCAGACATTCTGACCGAAGCATAATTTTGATGCAGAGGTTGATTCCAAGGCGAAACATAATTCCGATAGGGAAAGCAGATACTCCGAGGCGAAACTTGATTTCGATACGGGGTACATTCTGAGACGAAGCATGATTTTGACGCAGAGCTTTCTGGTTAACTTGATTCTGAGGCGGAGCTTAATTCCGACGAGAAGGTCGCTAGTTGATTCTGAGCCGAAGTATAATTCCGACAGGGAAGGTAGATACACCGAGACAAAGCTTGATTTCGACGCGGGTACACTCTGAGACGAAGCATGATTCCGGCGCAGAGCTTGTTGGTCGACTTGATTCCGAGGTGGAGCTTAATTCCGACGAGAAGGTCGCTGGTTGATTCCGAGCCGAAGCATAAATCCGACAGGGAAGGTGGATACACCGAGGTGAAGCTTGATTTCGACGCGGGGTACACTCTGAAACGATGCATGATTCCGGTGCAGAGCTTGTTGGTCGACTTGATTCTGAGGCGGAGCTTAATCCCGACGAGGAGGTCGCTGGTTGATTCCGAGCCGAAGTATAATTCCGACAGGGAAGGCAGATACACCGAGGCGAAGCTTGATTTCGACGCGGGATACACTCTGAGACGAAGTATGATTCCGGCGCAGAGCTTGTTGGTCGACTTGATTCCGAGGCAGAGCTTAATTCCGACGAGGAGGTCGCTCGTTGATTCCGAACCAAAACATAATTCCGACAGGGAAGACATATATACCGAGGCGAAGCTTGATTTCGACACGGGGTACACTCTGAGACGAAGCATGATTCCGGTGCAGAGCTTATTGGTCGACTTGATTCCGAGGCGGAGCTTAATTCCGACGAGGAGGTCGCTGGTTGATTCTGAGCCGAAGCATAATTCCGATAGGGAAGGCAGACACACCGAGGCGAAGCTTGATTTTGACACAGGGTACACTCTGAGACGAAGCATGATTCCGGCGCAGAGCTTGTTGGAATTGGTTGGTTTGATTTGTTTGATTTATGCTTTATTCGGCGGGACTTTTGAATTTGAGAGGAATTTGGAATTCGTTTAGCATCAGTATTGCTGCACTGGAATAATGCCAGGAGCAACTCATCATTTGCCCTGGGAGGACTTGTGATTTTGGTTTTGGTTTGACTTGTGTTGATATCAGCATCGCTATACTGGAATATGGTACCAGGAGCGAATCATCATCTGTCATGAGAGGATTGGGGGATTTCGGTTTTTGTTTGGCATGGGCATCGCTACACTGGAATATGGTACCATGAGCGAATCATCATTTGCGTTTGCTTATTAGGAAGCGATGGCTTAGGAGACAGGTTTTAGGTTCCTATCACCTAAGACTTTTCAATTTTATGAGCCGTAAGGGTCCCATAAAAGCATTTTCTCCCTACGAGTCGTAAGGATCCCGTAGGTGTATTTTCTCCTTAGGAGTCGTGGGGACTCCTAAGCGTGTTGCTCTTTTGTGAGTCGTAAGGATCTTATGCGGGAATTTTCTCTTCACAAAGTCGAGAGGACTTTACGAGTGCATTTCATCTCTTTTTCACGAGTTTGCGTCCTTTCGGGTTTTCACAAACTCGCTGGCAGTCCTGCTGTTTTTACTCACGGAGCCCTTTCGGATTTTCATCCGTGCCTATTTTGCTTGTGGACAGACCTTTTTTTTTTGAATCTTCATCACTGTGGGAATTTGAATGTGGTCTCGCCGGTAGGACTTGGGAGAGATTGGGATCGTTTTACGCCCGTAGATTGTATACGGTTTTGCAGGATGTATGATCCAGACCGTAGGGCCGGAAAAATTTCGGGACTTTGTTGGTGTCTGCATCGCTGCACTGGAATATGGTACCAGGAGCGACTCATCATTCGCCGTTGGGGTATAGGATTTGGAATTTGGTTGGCGTCTGTATCGCTGCACTGGAATATGGTACCAGGAGCGACTCATCATTCGCCACTTGGGGATTTGGATTCTGGTTGGCGTCTGTATCGCTGCACTGGAATATGGTACCAGGAGCGACTCATCATTCGCCACTTGGAGATTTGGATTCTGGCCGGCGTCTGCATCGCTGCACTGGAATATGGTACCAGGAGCGACTCATCATTCGCCACTTGGGGATTTGGATTCTGGCTGGCGTTTGCATCGCTGCACTGGAATATGGTATCAGGAGCGATTCATCATTCGCCATTGCCTATTGGGAAGCGATGGCTTAGGAGACAGGTTTAGATTCCTATCACCTAAGGCTTTTCAATTTTATGGCCCGTAAGGGTCCCATAAAAGCATTTTCTCCCTACGAGTCGTAAGGATCTCGTAGGTGTACTTTCTTCTTAGAAGTCGTGGGGGCTCTCAAGTGTGTTTTTCCTTTGTGAGTCGTAAGGATCCTACGAAGGTGTTTTCTTACGATTCATAAGGATCCTGTAAGTTTTGTTCTCTTCATGCATCGTGAGGACACATGAGTGGGTCTTCCCAAATGGAGCATAATTCCAAGGGCGGAGACCGGCTGCTGGATTGGTGATTGCAGTAGGATATGGGTATGATGAGAATTATTTGATCCCGTGGATTGTATACGGTAGTCAACTTAGGGACTAACCGTAGGGCTGGGAGAATTTTGGGAAATTGGATTTTGATTGGCGTCTGCATCGCTGCACTGGAATATGGTACCAGGAGCGACTCATCATTCGCCGTTTTTTTTGTTTTACCGTGATTGCTCTATCATTTCAGCTTTTTTTATCGGGAAGGTCGCGATTGCCCTATCATTTCAGCTATTTATTCGCGGCTGCCCTATCATTTCGGCTTTATTTTCATTTTTATTTTTACTTGCTGATTTTTATTGCCAGTTGCCCCATCATTTCGGCTTTTTATTTATATATATATATACATACATATATATATATATATTTATTTATTTACACATTTTTACATCCCCAGTTTAATGACTTAGATGTCGATTATTCCCAGTTTAATGACATGGCAGTCAGCTGTTTTGTATGAAGTTGGCGGTCGTAGCTTGACTGTTTGTTAACATGCCTTCAGGCAGTTCTATCTCTCCTGCCTTGTATTGCTTTTCGACCCAATCTTTGAAGACGAAGCAGTTCTCAATGGCATGACCTATCACTCTATGATAGGGGCAGTATTTGGTCGTCGGTCATATTCGCTTCCTGCGGTCTTTATGATTCTGGTACTTGTAGACCGTTTCTTAGGGCGTCTTTGAATATTTTACGGACTTTGTGCCTTCTGAAGGAATATACCTTATCCAGCTTCTCTTTCAGTGGAGATTCTCCTCCCTTCCCGAACACTGGCTTCCGAGGCTGGTTGGCATTAGGCCCGCTCAACCCTTGCTTATTTCGGTTAGCCGAGATATTCAAAGATTCAGTATCGTCGGAATTTCCGTCTTTGCGATTTTCGTCCTTTCGGTTTCTCCAGGACCTACTGTTATTTTGGAAGTCAGAGGAGGACTCCTGCTTTGAGCATTCCAACATCTGGACTTTCCTGGTCAGCTCTTGAAATGTTTTGAAACCCGCGGTGCATAGAAACGGGGCCATCCAATTGTTGAGATTTCTGACGAGGAGACTGACAGATTGGTCCTGCTCTATCGACGGTTCACATTTGACGGAAAGATTGCGCCATCGGTTATAAAATCCGTGATGCTTTCGTTATTCTTTGGCTTGGTCCTTACGAGATAGGCAATAGTGATCTTATCCCTGACGCTCATGAACCTCTGCCGAAACAGAAAAGTTATGACGGATCCATCCGGTATGCTCGCGTACCAGTCAAAAGCAAAATCGGCCAAGCTATTAACGAACTGGCGGAGGAGAAGCGCATCATTACCCCCAGTATTCCCGCATGAGGCTTTAAAATGGGTGATATACTGATTCGCATTTCCTGACCTATCGAATCTTCCGAATTTAGGGATGACATAGCCGCTAGGAAATTCTACCAGATCATACTGAGCAGAATATGGTCTCCCTCTACTGCTAACATCTTTTTACGCTTCGGTTTCGGCTACCAATGTTTTGACTTTGTTGGCAACCAAATCCATGATTTGATCTTGAGCTAGCGGGCTACTGTCATCGGCAGCCAAGACATTTTCCAAGATAGGATGCGACTGACTTTCATGCGGTCCGCCCACTTTTGGATTTGAGGGAATAGTCGTTGGCTGTCTCGGGACACCGTTTCCCGGTTCATGAGCAGAGCCCTGCGCCTGATTGGGTGGATGAGAGGCAACTTGGGTCGTAAGCCGTAAGACGACATTTGTCAGGTCGTCAATCTTTGAGTAGAGCTTGTCCATCTCCTTGTCTTTGCTTCTGAGCTGTTTTCGGAGCTCTTGGAGAAGTTGCTGCTTTGCGGTCTTAGGATGGAAAGTTGGCTCATCTTCACTTTCCAAGCCCGACTCCATGAACTGAGGGCGCTCTCTGCCTATCAGCCTCACTGGGAGGATTTTCATCACCTTCCCGAGGATGCTGGTCTTGAAAAGTGACAGCTATATTCACATCATGTTGGATTTGAGATGTGGTGGCCCCGTCCTTACTCTTGCTGCGTGTGCCCACCATATAGACAGTATGGACCACATATCCAGCCATCTCTTTATCTTTGGCGGGGTAACCCTGTTCCTCGAACCCATGAAGTTCAGCGTAACAGGAGCCCTAGCCCTTTTGTTGGTTCTGTACCTGAGCCTTTTCTGTCTTAGCTTCTCGATTTTGAAGGCTTGGCGGGCATCCGTTATCCGGAAAGCCATTGTGAGTCGATTAACGGGGAGCTTAAAGAAGACACCCGATTGAGCAGTTGTTAGGGGCACCGCCGGAGCTTGCTCGAGACGCGTTGTAGCATTGTTGGTTTTGATGGCCTTGCCCCCAGCTAGGGCCAAGGAAAGTCGTTCAAACACCGATTTGCGTTTGGGTTGGGGCGCTTTCGAGACCACCACATTTGGCCTCTTGCCTTTCGAGGCCGGTTTGACTGTTACCGGAGCTTGAGGAGCTGGGATGGCTTTAGCTGATATGAATAGAATAGAGCCAAATGGTAGCGGCGACTCCTCCCATTGTCGCTCGAGACTGGCCGGGAGGACCATCCTGGCGTCCATCTTCATTGTGTAGGAGATGGGAGCTGTGTTGAGAGCTGAGCTTGTCCTTGGAGATATTTTTGCCGCGTCCGAAGATTGCAATTGGAGATTGTTAACCTGCAAATAGAAACATGATTTTAGTACAGGCAATCGATATGTATATTGATTGAGTTCGCATGAACGTTTAATCCAAACTATGGGAGGAAAGATAGGTCCCACCGGGCGTGCCAGAATCTATAGAGTGTTTTTCGTCACCCCATTGAGATGGGAATACGTGCGCGCTTGTTAGGCGTATTACAGATTCCCCCTGCCTAGGGTAGGCGGGGGTTTATTGATCGTGGGGACCCGAATCTCCGGCAGCTGCGGACTAAGCTGTCGTTAATTACTGCTCGCCTTCGGTGCGAGGGAACCTCCGATTAACGGGTTAAACTGGTCATGCGAACTCAATGCGCAGTGTTGTGTTTTGAAGGGGTTTTGGATATATCGGGGGCCCCGCAGAGTTTTTACGGGGATCCCGCTATCCGGATAGCGGGCTGGGGGTCAAGTGGGCTAGCAGCCCCCTTGCTGGATGCGGGGTAGCGCCTCGTTGGAAATTTTTTCTAACGGGAACAGTGTGGTGGAGTATGTGTGTGCGCGCATATATATATAAAGAAAAGGGCATCCATAGGATGCGTGGGAGAAGGCGCCAGCGCCTCACGTGAGCGGCACGCGAGCGCTTAGGCGCTTTGGACGCTGGCGCTAGCACTTTGGACGCTAGCGCCCCACGTGCCCCGCACGCGGACGCTCGGGTGCTGGCACTAGCGCTTTTGGGCGCTAGCGCCCCACGTTCCTGTCACGCGGGTGCTCGGGTACTGGCGCTAGCGCTTTGGGTGCTAGCGCTCCACATGCCCGTCACGCGGGCGCTCGGGCGCTAGCGCTTTGGGCGCTTGGGTGCTAGCGCTTTGGACGCTAGCACCTCACGTGCCAAGCACATGGACGCTCGGGCGCTGGGCGGCAGAAAGGGACTTGGTCTCTGCACTGGGAGTTGTACTCCCAAAAAGAAATACTTATTATTTTGTTTGTGTGTGTGTGTGTGTGTATTTGAGGAGTTAAACTCCAAAGATATTTTTGGAGCTGATGAAAGGGCTTCTCCCTTAAGCCCTGAATCTTTTCCAAAGTGGGATTTTCGGAGATGGGTCTCCTTCTTCCTCCTCTGTTGGCCGGATCTTGAAGAATAAGAGATATAAGATTTAAAAAAATCTCCCACTTTTGAGATCTAATGGAAGATCCGGACTTCCCTTTGTGGGTTTTGTGGTGAAAAACTATTTAGTTTTGGAAAAGGAAGAGAAAAACTCTTGATTTAATTCAAAAGATGGTCAAAAGGTTTTAGAACCTTTTGAAAGAAGAAGGAGGCACAGGAACCCTAGTTTTTGGGGAGAATGAAAAGTGTATCTTTTATTCATCTTCATGTTGCCTTACATAGGCTTACACATTTATATATAGCCCCTTGGGCTTTACATAATGGCATTTTGCATATCCCATGCCTCATGTGCTCATTTCTTTTGCACATAAGCCATAGGCTTTACAAAAATTTGGTTTTATGCCCATTTTGCTTACATTCATGCATAAAAAATTACATCAAAATTATTTATTACATGATTTTTTATTTCGGCATGGGGGGCCGACTACGAGGTTCGAGTTGGGTATGGGCCCACTTGCTGGGCTTGGACCCGCTTATTTGGGGTTGACCTTGACTTTGACCCGGTCAACTGGGGTGCAAATTTTGACCCCAACACATACTTAGAATAAAATCACACCATATATGATCCAATAAAATATTTAATATGATAAGAAAAATGGTATGATATTTTGTCTAGAGAAGATAAAAATATTATGAAAGTGATGGTATGTAAAATTTAGCCCCTTGTTTAAATATAGAAAAGTATACATTAACTTGAAACTAATTTAAGCATTTAATTTTAGACTTAAATTATTATACGAAGCAATATGAAAATTAAATGTGTGTGATTTTCTTAAGCTCATTAGAATCTAATCCTTTTAAATTAAGGTCCTTAAATTTATAAACAGAGAAATAAAGAGAATAAAAATAAAAACAAAACCCCAAAACCCTAACTATACTGTAGCCGATCTTTGAGTCTTATTTTTCATGTTGGCTTCACATTTGATCATGAAAACATTGGTTAGTGAAGTCTCAATATTTGCCTCCATCCTCCATTTAGATATGACATTTGCAGCATAGTCCTCCGACCTCCATTCATTGTTTCATGATATATAATAGTCTTACAAATGGTTAGTTCAAAACATAGAACAAGTTGTTGGGCAATAATCAAAACTATACTGGGATGAGTCCAACACCATCGATTTTTAGCATAGTAAGTATGAAGCATTCTTGCATTAGATTTTTAAGTATAATAAATTAAAATTTAATCATATAACAGGTACGGGCTTTCCGAACCGGAGATCCCAAGGACATGCCGTTGACAGTTTCTCTTGCTATGATGATTCACGGGGTGTACAACATAGTGGCTGGGACACTTGATTTGGAGTACTATGTTCTGGTAAATTTTTTTGCTTTTTAAAAAGAAAATTATTTATTTGTAATTTTTAAAGTATATACTTGTTTTATACTTTACTGTATGTTTATCTGCAGGTTACCGGGATAGTCGATAGCGTTATGGGATTAGGGCAAGTTATGATCTACATCTACTATAAACACTTGAACTATTTCGGTTTCGACTTTACTTTTGCTTGCTAGTGCTGCATGTTAATTAGCTTGATAATATGTGAATAAGATTGTGAATTCGAGTAGTGGTTTGAATATGAGATGTTATGACTGAGTTGGTGTTTCTTTGTAGACCTGTTCAATTGATTTTGCAATCTCTTTAAAAATTGAATGGAACTTGTGTGCTCCTTTCTTGTTTTTGATTTTTGGCAATCTCTTTAAAAGTATGAAATATCAAAATCCATTTTCTTATGTATGATCCCTTAAAGATCTTTTCCCATGCATGTACTGTTCATATTATTTTAGCCATGCACTACTATAGCACTTATAATTATGGAGCGAATTAAGCAGATAATTGTAGTTCAAACTTTCATCCATAAACTTAGCATATAGTTCTAATTCTTAAAAAAAGAAAAATCTTGTTCTTTTCCCATATATCAGAACCTTAGACCAATTCCAACATGCTGGAGAGATTAAAGCTAGCTAGTAGAATCAAGCTTATATGAATTTCACAAAACAATATATGATCAATACAATGTCGTTGACATTGTAATTAATAACCCCTTAACACAACTCCGTAAGCTCCATGCCTTCACCTGTATCGAAGAATGAATCTCTTTTGTGATGCTCCATTCATGCAAATTGTCGCCCGAGACATCATAGAAGCGCCACCTTCAAATCCCTTTCTGTCAAAATTCCATGGACATAAATCCTTGGCCATCATTAAAAAACTGCCAGTTATCTGAACTTGGAGCGTAAAAACCTCTCCATCCCTTTGAGCCACCACCGCTTGTTAAGTACTGGACTGGACTGAATAAAATGGATAATACTATCGGAAAGGATGAATGGTAAAATCGTCAAGCAAAATCGAAAGGGCTTGTTGGGAACTGACCTATCTCTGCTACTAATGTGCTCAAGGCAATGGTTCATGGCCGTTGATATATAGGTCGACACCATTATCCTGCAGTAATTAAAATGTTCGGGTTACAATCAAATAAGGATATATACAATGAACCAGGAGTGAGAAATTTTGTATACCTTGAGGGTTGGGAGAAGCTCCTCCTCAAGTTCAGTGGTATGTATCACCATGTATGCTTACACTTCTAATGGCATGATGCTCGAGAACAAACTTCCATGTCGCTGTGGATTCTTGTAGTGCCATGTCCAAATCCTAGGTATCAATGTCAGATGATCTCTTTTAGTATATGAAATACATATTTATGTTGATTTCAGTTGGTGCTAGAAAGAAAAATCGATGAATATATGTCAGTATTATCTTCAGAAGGTTTCATATATAAGTTTGTCGAGGAGAGACACTTCTCCAGTCATCGTGTCGTGTCTGACCAGTATTCCTTCAAGAAAGGAGTAGTGTCAACAAAAAAGAATTGCACAATTTCTAGGAGAAAGAAATTGGATTTGATTAGTTATCTAAACGAGAACGATGAGTAAGTCGAAAATAGTTTTATTCATGTAATTATTGGTTTAACTTGCATTTAGGATGAAGGATCTCATGCAAAACCATCGACTATTGATCTCATGAAGCACTTGACTCAATTGTGCTAGGACATCACCTCGATGATCATGATTTCCCAAAACTACATACAAATTCATAAGCCGGTAAAGATTAATTGACATAGTAAACTACTTGCTTAGTTGTAATTAGGAACAAAGAGAAAAGACATAGAACATACCACTATACCATTGATTTTGCAAGCTCTTGGCTGTGTATATGTTGGTAAATGACGCCTCGAATGCGACTTCGTCAACGCCGGTTAATCCACTATCATAGAAGTTGTCACCAGCTGATATAACAAAGTCTGTGTCAAGCTCCTCGCCTATCCTCCCCATCTACGATTAATTAATATTAAGTAAACATTAATTAAGTCGGGCTTTTCGTTTAATAAAAATGACATGCAAAAGAGAAACATAGAGACAAATTATAATACCTGAGAGGCAACTAGAGATTGATTATATTCCCCTTTCCTTCCCCAATCTCCAATGACCAATAGGCTCAGTGACCCTTCACAATCTATAATATTTTTTTGATAAAAGACAATCTATAATTAGAATATGATGATGCTCGATATTGGCAATCCCCAAGATCGTGACACGTGGCGGGTGACGTGTCCCAAGATCCAGAAGAAAGGGCCCACAGAGACCGACCAGGCCACCCTTGTACCCGACCTGCAAGCGCAAGCTGGCCCTCCTCGGGACCCCTGCAAATTGGCCTCCTCGGCCCCTCAGCTCGCCCCGAGCTGCCACAGGACCAAGACTCCTCGACCCTCTCGGCCCTCTTGCTCGTCTTTGAGCTCCCCAGCCGAGGCCGTATTCCTCGGTCCCTCCGACCGATCAACTCCACCACTCACAGGCGTAACCGCCGCTCCGCAAATCTTGCCACGAGCAGATTCTCCGCCAGTAACGTCCCACATTCCACGCCATCACGATCCCCATCAATGGGCGATCCGCTCTTTACGCGGGAGTGATGTCGGGAGCGTAACTGCCGGCGAGATTCTCGCGCCTGCTGCCGCGTGCTGCCGCCGCTATATAAACCCCCATCATAGAGGGGTCAAGTAAGTCATTCTTCACTCTTTTAAGCCGTTACTCTGCTCAGATCTCATCACTAACTTGAGCGTCGGAAGGTCCTTGGTGGTACCAAACCACCCCGGAACTTCTTCGCAGGTACTCGGCAACAACTCCCTCACCTCACCTCTTTCTCCAAAAGCCCATTAAGACCCACACGCGAAGGAAGATAATCAACTAAGTCCACCGCGAGATCAATGTAAGACAACATCTGACGGAGGCCCGAAAAGGAGCTCCATCAGTTGGCGCCGTCTGTGAGAACCAAACTCCACAAAAAACAAAGTTGGCCTTCCGATCTCCATCCCATGGCAAACGATCACCCTGAAGATCCAGATACCAGCCGCTGCCTCCCCCTCACCGGAGGCGCGGGTGAACCTCCTCCGGCAACCGTCATCAACGCCCTCGCCAGCCGAATAGATTGACACCCCCTCCCTTGACAGGGTCACACAGAAGGGACTCGCCACGGCGGCTCGAAAGCCACCTCACCCAAGGATCTAAGCCCTTACTAAGAGGCAGCCCAGCAGCTACCCTGCTCGGCTATCCCTGGCGGGTAGCTTCCCTACCGCAACGCCAGGGATCAGAAAGCTCTCCCAGAGGCAGTCGAGCCCGAGAATCCCTCGCTCGACTATCCTTGGCGGGTAGCTTCCCTACCGCAACGCCAGGGATCAGAAAGTTCTCCCAGAGGCAGTCGAGCCCGAGGATCCCTCGCTCTGCTATCCCCAGCGGGCAGCTATCCTGCCACAACGCCGGAGATCAAAAAGTCCTCCCAGAGGCAGTCGAGCCCGAGATTCCCTCGCTCGGCTATCCCCAGAGGGCAGCTTTTCTGCCACAACGCCGGGGATCAAAAAGCCCTCTCAGAGGCAGTCGAGCCCGAGGTTCCCTCGCTTGGCTATCCCCAGCGGGCAGCTTCCCTGCCACAACGTCGGGGATCAAAAAAGCCCTCTCAGAGGCAGTCGAGCCCGAGGTTCCCTCGCTCGGCTATCCCCAGCGGGCAGCTTCCCTGCCATAACGCCGGAGATCAAAAAGCCCTCTCAGAGGCAGTCGAGCCCGAGGTTCCCTCGCTCGGCTATCTTTCAGGAAAAAAGCCCTCGCCAAGAGGCACCGGGCAGTAACCCTGCCTGGCCAAGCGTCCTTGGTAGGGTTCTTACAGCCCTATAGCTCTTTCCGCGCCAAGAACCAAAGTCCTCCCAGAGGAAGTCAAGTCCTTGTTCGGTTATCCCCAGATGGTAACTTCCTACCACAACCGACAAGGATCAAAGTCCTCGCCAAGAGGCACTGGGCAGTAACCCTGCTCGGTCCCCGTCCTGAAGGATCAGAAAGCCCTCCCAGAGGCAGTCGAGCCCGAGGATCTCTCGCTCGGCTATCCCTGGCGGGTAGCTTCCCTACCGCAACGCCAGAGATCAGAAAGTCCTCCCAGAGGCAGTCGAGCCCGAGGATCTCTCGCTCAGCTGTCCCTGGCGGGTAGCATCCCTACCGCAACGCCAGGGATCAGAAAGCCCTCGCCAAGAGGCACCGAGCAGCTACCCTGCTCGGCCACTCTTCGCAGGCCTCAAACGGCCCCTCCAGTGCTGCTCGGCCATCCTTCGCAGGCCTCTCACGGCCCCTCCAGCGTCAAGGATCAAAGCCCTCGCCAGGAGGCGCCGAGCAGCTACCCTGCTCGGCCATCCTTCGCAGGCCTCTCACGGCCCCTCCATCGTATGGATCAAAGCACTCGCCAGGAGGCGCCGAGCAGCCACCCTGCTCGGCCATCCTTCGCAGGTCTCTCACGGCCCCTCCAGCGTCAAGGATCAAAGCCCTCGCCAAGAGGCACCGAGCAGCTACCCTGCTCGGCCACCTTTCGCAGGCCTCAAACGACCCCTCCAGTGCTGCCCAGCGCATCCCCAGCGGGCATCCTTCTGCCCATCTGACGCCGATGGTCTGAAGCCCTCATCGTGAGGCCGCCGAGTTCCTTCCTGCTCGGCGCACCCCAGCGGGCATCCTCCTGCCCATCAGACGCTGATGGTCTGAAGCCCTCATCCACTACTACAAATAAGGGTTGCCCCTACGGATTTATCGGTAGGGGCAACCCACTGCCCCTACGGATATGTACGTAGAGGCGAAAAAAGACCCCGTAGGTGCAAAGGCCGCAGGTGCAAGTTGAGGCCCTGAACTTGCCCCTACGGGCAAATTATAGCCCCTACGGATATATCGGTAGGTGTTATAGCCCCTACGGAGTACCCCGTAGGGGTAATCAAATCATATATGTAATTTTTTTTTTGAATATATTGTATATACCTACGGATAAATCCGTAGGACCGTGGTCTACCCCTACGGATACCTCCGTAGGGGATATAAAGTGGCCCCTACGGACTTATCCGTAGGGGCTACTCCCAACACCCTGCACTGAGATCAGGGGGAAAATATCAGGAAACCTGATATTTTGCCCCTACGGATAAATTCGTAGGGGATAAACAGTGGTCCCTACGGACATATCCGTAGGGGCACCCCCAACACCCTGCACTGATATCAGGTGGGAAAATATCAGGTTTCCTGATAGTTTGCCCCTACGGATATGCCCGTAGGGGCAACATATATACCTACGGATTAAGCCGTATGTACATATTGTCTGTATTTTTTTTTTTAAAATGGGCTGCTAGATTTTTTCCCGCCCTGTGCACAATACTATATACATCAATCAAATCATATATTGCAGTATTCATAATCACATCTCACGCATATATATAATATACAAAAGAAACTCAAAAACTGAATATGATATAAATACAAACCAATATCAATATCGTTTCAAAATGTAGTACAATGTGATATAAATACATGTTTGAAAAAATAAGAACCAAAAAGCTACCCTAGTTCGGTCCAGCTCCACCTCTGAATACGTTAGAATAACGCGCGCCTGCTCCTCGGTCAATACACTCTGCAATGCTACATATAAGGGAGTCTGAGCGGCATGTGGAGCTGGCGATGTGGTCTGCGCAGCCGCCGTCGAGGTAGTCGCTTACGGAGCCGCGGCTGCGGGAGTCTGAGTGGGCGGTGGAGCTACAGGAGCTGTCTGCGGAACCGCAGCCGATGTAATGGCTTGCGGAGCCGCAGCCGAAGGAGACGTATGTGGAGGCTCGGCCGATCTACCCTGTCGCGTCTGGACATAACGTGTGTAAGAAGCGTGTAAGAACTGTGTATTATTCGAATTCGTTTCATTATTAAGTTATTTCGAAACCCTGTTTGGATATCTAGTTTGGAAAAGCGTTGTTTATTTTAATTACATATGTATGTATGATTAATCAAACTTAAGTCTAAAACCAAATAAGCTCAAGCTACGTACTAATTATGGATATGTTGATATGTATATAATATGAAATGATATTTTACTATAAAGTAGTATACATACCAGCATCTCCTTCAACTCCTGAACGGTGGCCCTCAAGCTATCCAGTTTTTGATGGACATGCCGGTCACTGGAGACGGAGGAAGTAACCGCCGGGGTGGAGTCCAACCTCATATGGGCCCTGCTAGGGCCCAATCCCCGGCCTCTCTCCCAACCTCCGTGGTGCCCTCCGTGTGCGGCGTCCAGAACTGGGGTCAGCAGCCTCGGATCGTTCTGTCCGGTAAAATCGATCCCCGAGGCCTGGGCCTGCTCAACCACCCGCTCCTACACCTACATTAAGTAGTAAAGTATAAGTATAAAATTTAAACTTGAACCTTCCAAAACTAAAATTTCAAATTTGGGTAGAAAAAATATTAACACTTACGCAGTACTCCTGGGTAGCGACGTCGGGACATCGAAGCTCGCCCGTGGCGGGATCTATCGAGGTGCCGTGGACGGCAAGATATGCGGACAGCACGCTCGGTGTACCACCTGACGCCACGGTCCGAGATGTCTGCAATATTAGAAAGTAACTCTTAATATTAGAAATATTAGAGAATAACTCTTAATATTGCAGAATATTAGAGAATAACTCTTAATTTACCGATAACTCCATGGCTCGAGTAATGTTCCTCGAGCCACCTGTGTAAGTGGGGCGACCCCTCTTCGCCGACTTCCTGTTCTCCGTATTCTGAGCGGCCTGTTTCTGCACAACGCATTAACATTTAGTTTTCTGATTAAGAAACACAAAGAAATAAATTATATCATAAATAATGAATTAAATTTAAAATACATACTTGTTTGCGTTCGGAGTCGAAATAAGCGCACAATAGAGGCCATGTCTCTACGTCGACTCTCGCAAACGCCGGAGTAGATAGGAGGGCCGCTCTCTCTGCCTCGGGGGTCGCTATCCACAGGGAGTAGCAGTCGGCCTTCAGCTCATTCCTGTTGTATCGGACCTTGGCCTGCATGTTCTTCATCAGGCCATTGTACAGAGCATGAAGGTCGAGCACCCTCCCCGGGTGATCAGGGTCGGCTACAGGCTGAAAATCGTAATCCAACTGAAAATACAAAAAAAACATTGTTATTAGATTGCAAGTGTTAATAATAAATATATTGGATAGATCAAATGAAAATATATATTAATACATACCCGAGCCTGATCAAAGAAGAGGGCGAATGAGCGCTGGTGCTGCTCGCCCCACTCAACGTGAAGTGGATAGTTCTTCACGATCCGGCTCTCATCCCCCAAATACCGGCCGAACCTCTCGGCATGAGGACCGGTATAGCGATAGTCAAGGGTAAAAAATAGGGGGAATGCTTCCTCCTCCTAGCTCTATCAGGCCTCAGCCTATGGGACTGATTCGGGCCTTGAGTCCCTCTCTGGGGATGGAGAGGCCCTGCGTCTGTACGAAATATCAAGACAATCAATAATAAGACAAAGTTGTATTAAGAAATCAAGGTTAAACAAAAATTCAAGTGTGATATATACCTCCGGTGAATAGCGCACGAGCCTGGGCCCGAGCAGCAGCACGAGCGGGACGATAGTTCCTCCGGTGAGGAACAACCGGGGTCCCGGACCCGGACGCATCCCCTCCAACTATAAAATAAACATCGACGCTAAATCTCCATGAAGTTCATATTTATTCTATAGAGCATATGTAAAATAAATAAATATTTTAAATTTATTCATACTAACCTGCAGACGATGCGGAGGGTATGGAAGCGGCAGGAGTGGCCCCTGTGGAATGTGTGGACGCACCACCTATAATTAGACAATTAAAAATAGATTTTATAAGTAATTGCAAAAAGAATGTGTAGATCAATAATATAACGTTCTAAATAAATATGCATGCACTATAGGACATATAAACATACCCGCAGGTGCGGTGGTGTCACCACCTACAGCTAGACAATAATAAAAATTGCTAAGTAAGAGCAAAAGGAATGTGTATATTTATGATATAGCATTCTAAATCAATATACATACACTATATGATATATAAACATACCTGGAGGAGCGGGGGTGGCCTCTGTCCCAGATGTGGACGTAGGACCAACAACTAGACAATTAAAAATAGATTTTATAAGTAATTGCAAAAAGAATGTGTAGATCAATAATATAACGTTCTAAATCAATATGCATGCACTATAGGACATATAAACATACCCGCAGGTGCGGTGGTGTCACCACCTACAGCTAGACAATAATAAAAATTGCTAAGTAAGAGCAAAAGGAATGTGTATATTTATGATATAGCATTCTAAATCAATATACATACACTATATGATATATAATCATACCTGGAGGAGCGGGGGTGGCCTCTGTCCCAGATGTGGACGCAGGACCAACAACTAGACAATCAAACATTGACAATATAAGTAATTTTGACATAAACATGCATGAATATCTGTAATATTACATTGAAAATGGATATGCGTGCAGTATACCTGGAGGTGTGGCAAAATCCACACGGAAGGAGGCATCCGAAGGGGTCTCCGATCTGGGTGCAAGACCGGCCCTCTGAAGCTCCCTACGGAGCTCTCCGGGTGGCAGAACCGCTCTGCCTCTGCCTCTGCCTCTGCCGCGGCTGGAGCTCCTGCCGCCCCTCACTGCTCCCGACATTGTCATCAAATCTAGATAAACGGTTCGTGGACGCATTAGACAATCATTAAAAGTATTGACTATATATGATCTAGAGCGTAAAATGTGAAGTAATAATATAACATTACTGATAACCTTTTTCATTTCGTGGGCGCATCATACATATCTACTTGGATTTCATCGTCGATGTCATTTCTAACCCACGTAACTTCATGATCGGTCGAAGACAACCCGTCCTTCGAAACAGACGGTCGGAGCACTTTAAGCCTTCTCTCTTCTTCGTCCTCATCGCTGTCCTCGTATTCTGGGACATCGTAAACATCTCTAGGTTTCCATCGGCATACAACACTCCACCCCGGATGCTTCAAACACTGTGAGTAGTATACTTGGAACGCTTGGTTCGGAAAGATAAACGGATCGTCCTGACCGTAAAATCGAAGTGCGTTCACACTGGTCAATCCATATTCATCTTTCTAAGTCCCAAGACTGCTTCTCCACCTGTCTGTATCGGTTCGCGGATCGTACCAAGTACAGTGAAATATATAAAAGGGTTCTGATCGTCCGGGATAGTGGATGCCGAGTATACAATTTAAGTACCCATAGTAAATCACACCGTCCGATCCTACCGTCGCAATCCCACTATTCTGAGTGATTTTAGATGTTTCTATGTCCTTAACTTCGAATTTGTATCCAAGGACACCAAATCCTTTGTAATATGCAACCTCCATACTAGGAAATTGAGCTAAACATCTTGAATCACTCTCAAATGATGCAGACAAGTTCGGATCGTGGATCTAACAAAACAAATTTTACGATAAATACATAACGATACAAGTTTAGATTAAAACTGATAGCAATAAAATGTAATTCGAATAACTTACATGCTCTGTGACCCAATCACAAAAATTATCCTGATGGTATTTTTCCAAACGCTCTTCGTTCCAATCAGGATGCCCCTCACGTACCTCGTTAAAATGAGTTCTGTTTTCGACAAATAATTGTGACATTAATATTATGTCATTTCATATACACACAAACACAGATATAACAATTAATCCAAAAGAACTTACTCTCTAATTTGTTCAAGACATGCGCAATTAAGCAAGATAAACCGGTATATCTTGTTGATAAATATAGTGTCTACCCTCTTATACTCGGCTTTACCATATGGCCCGTCTTGAATTCTTCGTGGTCGGTTAAGCCTTGTCTCAATGTTCTCGTCCAGATAGCGGGAACAAAATGTGGTTGCTTCATCAAGAAGATAACCTTGCATGATAGAACCCTCTGGTCGATTTTTATTGCGTATATACTTCTTAAGAGTGTAAAGGTACCTAATGAGAATATGTTGAATAAATAAACACGGGCATACAGGACAAAAATAAATTTATAAATTGCGCGAAACGAAAAATTACACGTACCTCTTGACGGGATACATCCATCGATATTGTACCGGTCCGGCTAACTTCGCCTCAGTTGCAAGATGAACCGTCAAGTGTATTATGATATCGAAGAATGACGGTGGGAAAATACGCTCAAACTTGCAAAGTATCAACGCAATAGAATTTTCTAGTTTATCCAGCGTCGCAACCTCCAGTGTTTTAGCACACAACTCCCTGAAAAAACAACATAGGTCGTTGATTACTAGACCAACCGAGTCGGGGAGAGAAGTCCTGAGGGCTAATGGAAGAAGGTGCTCCACGATAACATGGTGATCATGACTTTTCAGCCCATCGATCTTGCCCTTCACAATTTTTATTTTCTTGCTGAATGATCCTGAGAAACCTGTGGGGACTTTCAAATCATTCAACACCTGCAGGAATCTTTTCTTCTCCGGTTGTGACATATGATAAGCGGCATTGGGAAGTACAAACTTGCCCGGTTTACCCGCTACCGGTTTAGGGTGCAGTTCACTTCTTATTCCCCACTCTTGTAGATCCATCCGGGCATTCATGTTGTCTTTCGATTTCCCGTTTTTACACAGAAGCAAGTTAAGTATGTGCTCTGATACTCCCTTCTCTATATGCATGACGTCCAGACAATGACGCACTGAATTTGTAGACCAGTACGGAAGCTCGAAGAAAATGCTTAACTTGTTCCAATATTGTGGTTTGACCTGTCTCGTCGGATCCATCCCGAAGGTCACGTTATTGTAACCATCCCATTTAGCAGTCACGTCCTCTCCGGACAATGGGGATGGAGGCCCAAGAAGCTCCTGATGACCATCAAAGTGAACCGTGTCTAACCTATAGGGGTGGTCTGGAGGCAGAAAACGTCGATGGCCGCAATAACAAACCTTCCTGCTAAAATTCAAAAATTTTGATGTTGTGTGTTCATGGCAATGAGGACATGCTTTGTGACCATGTACGGACCAACCTGATAGCATTCCATACGCAGGAAAGTCATTAATTTTCCACATTAAAACCGCACGCAGTATGAAGGTTGTATTTGTGTTTGAATCATATGTCTCTACACCATCAATGAACAAAGTTTTCAGCTCCTCGATCAGAGGTCGGAGATAGACGTCGATATTGTTCCCCGGTGAGTTTGGTCCGTCGATAAGAAGAGGCATCATAAAGTATGATTGGTCCATAGCCAACCAAGGCGACAGATTATAAATTATCATTACAACGGGCCATGTACTGTGACTTCCAGCCATATAGTTGAATGGGCAGAAGCCATCGGCAGCCAGTCCGAGCCGGACATTGCGAGGATCGCTACTGAATATTGCGTGCCTCCTATCGAAATCCTTCCATGCCGGTGAATCTCTTGGATGGCTTATTTTTCCATTTTCGCTTGGAGGAGCACGGTGATGCCAAATCATTGCCTCGGCTGTTTTCTTGCACCTGAATAGCCTCTGTAGCCTCTGTGTTATGGGAAAATATCGTGCTATCTTCACAGGTATATCAGGCTTCTTATCAGAATCTTTCGGCTTATACCTGGCCTCTCCGCATGTTGGACACTCTTTCAAATCTGAATTCTCTTTCCGGTACAACACGTAATTTTTAGGACATGCTTGAATCTTCTCGCACTTTAGACCCAAATCAGACATCATTTTCTGGGCTTCGTACCAGCTTTCGGGCACATTATTTCCCGGAGGCATAGAATCTTTCAAGAACGAAAGAAGCATTGTGAATGACTTGTTGCTCCATCCATTTAGGCACTTAATTTGGAAAAGTTGGACGAACCATGAGAGGGTGGAATACTTCGCATTCTCATAAATTGGTTTCCTAGCATCATTCATGAAATTTTCATATTTATCCGCACGCGGTCCTTGACCGGAAGGAATGTCATCTTCGGTACGAATAGATTCACCTAGGGCAGCCTCTACCATATCCTCCATTTCTTCTGATGGAAATAAATTTCCGTATCCTGCCGTTTTACCGAATTCTTCTTCTTCTCCTGCCGCATTATCGTGTTCTCCTTCTTCTTCTACCGCAGTACTGCATTCTTCTCCTTCCCCGTGATATTTCCAAGTTGAATAAAGTCTAGTAAACCCATGTTTTACAATATGAAGCTCTGCCAATTCTACCTTCTGCCAGTACTTATTGCCACATCTATCGCACGGACAGAGAATCTTCTCTATTATGATCTTATTATGTGCTCGTGCAAATTCAAGGAAAGCAGCAACTCCTGCGACAAACTTAGGTTGCATACGTTGTTTCCAATCCACATACATCCAGTCCTTAACTCTGACGTACTCATGGGCCATGTTAGACTGAATAACATATAAATTGTAGGTTATGCTGACTATATTGAGAAATATAAGAACGGGATAGTTACTGACAAAGGAGAAAATCCGTGTATATGCTTTGTGTGTGCGTTTGTCGTTGAAAAGAATAAATTATCGCACGTTATGTTGACCGATAGACGGGGACTAAGTGGCGCTTTTAGTTTCATATATGGGTATCGATGGGAATATGAAGGTTTCATATTATCATTTATTGGTTTTAACCCGAACATCTCGAATCGCTCTCTGATTATGCGTTTGTATGTATGTGTTCCGGCTGTCGGGGGTAGGCTTCTATCCCATTAAGAATGTATAGAGCGAACGCCCATCACTTGTGCTTTCAACCGTTTCGAGTAAATTTCGGCAGCACCTCCCCGCTGTTCTCCGAGTACACTGTAATAGAATAGATAATCATTTCAAAGCTGTGAAACAACGTTGAAATGAACATCTAATCTATCTTTGTACACGGAGAACCAGCGGAAAGATACCGACGAAATATCTCGAAACGGATGAAAACACAAGTGAATGAAGGCGTTTGCTTTATACATTCTTAACTTGTCCACACGGGACAAATCTATGGGTTACCATACGATTGAATTTTCTCGTCGCGTAGACTATACGACGGTTGTTAGTATCGAGCTATACTGTCCGATATTTAACAACCTTCGTATAGTTCTAGGTCACGACGATCATCGCACGTATGTTAACCGATAGACGGGGACTAAGTGGCGCTTTTAGTTTCATATATGGGTATCGATGGGAATATGAAGGTTTCATATTATCATCGAGTATCATATATTGGTTTTAACCCGAACATCTCGAATCGCTCTCTAGTTATGCGTTTGTATGTGTGTTCCGGCTGTCGGGGGTAGGCTTCTATCCCATTAAGAATATATAGAGCGAACGCCCATCACTTGTGCTTTCAACCGTTTCGAGTAAATTTCGGCAGCACCTCCCCGCTGTTCTCCGAGTACACTGTAATAGAATAGATAATCATTTCAAAGCTGTGAAACAACGTTGAAATGAACATCTAATCTATCTTTGTACACGGAGAACCAGGGGAAAGGTACCGACGAAATATCTCAAAACGGATGAAAACACAAGTGAATGAAGGCGTTTGCTTTATACATTCTTAACTTGTCCACACGGGACAAATCTATGGGTTACCATACGATTGAATTTTCTCGTCGCGTAGACTATACGACGGTTGTTAGTATCAAGCTATACTGTCCGATATTTAACAACCTTCGTATAGTTCTAGGTCACGACGAGCATCGTACGTATGTTAACCGATAGACGGGGACTAAGTGGCGCTTTTAGTTTCATATATGAGTTTCGATGGGGATATGAAGGTTTCATATTATCATCGAGTATCATATATTGGTTTTAACCCGAACATCTCGAATCGCTCTCTAATTATGCGTTTGTTGTGTATTCTTGTTGTATGTGTGTGTTCCGGCTGTGGGGGGTAGGCTTCTATCCCATTAAGAATGTATAGAGCGAACGCCCATCCCCTTTTACCAATCAAGAGAATACTACTAATAACTTATTGATAACATAAACAATATAATAATATTTTAGTATGTCAGGTTAAAATAATTGTATTAGCAAATACATTTTAGATAGTTATATAGACTACAAATTTCCAGAGAGAAAAAGTGGATAGGCAAGGAGAACAGAAGTTCCACTGTATTCACTTTTTGAATGGAACGATTTTGGTAGACGGAAATCTATCATATACCAAAAAAGTTCTAACTGAAATCATCAACTTCCAATATTAGATTCATTCATAACTAACAATAAAAGGTTCTACTTCTAATTTTATTTGACTGACACCAAATAAACCTATCCCATTAAAGATATACTTCAAAGTTCCAAACACCAATTCCAATTGACTAACCCCCTTACTTAATTTGGGTCAACAACATAAGCTTATTGAATATTATCAATCACTAAAGTAATATTAAGGAGTATGATAAAGTTCAATGTCAAGACCATGCATAAATTCTCGGAAGAAATATTCAAAAAAAATGATATCATGATCACTCAAGTAATATCTAATTTTCCCACAATAATTGAAAGGCATAGAGTTGAAGGGGATTATGAAGAAAGAATGGACCCAGTCACCACCCATCAAGCAGCTTTCTCCCTACACCAATTTACTTTCTGTTTTATGAAAGACATCCTAGTGTTGTCAAATATCTTACGACATGCAAATCAATCTTACGATTCAATAAAAGATACAGGAAAATTAATAAGTATCTTATGAATGTATTTGTTGGATGATTGGATCAAGTAGTTTTAGGATACAATTTCTGCATCTTACAATATAATATAATGGAATCACAAATATTCAACCCAACTAATAAATGTGTTTCAAATATATTTAGAAAGATTTTTTAGTCACATTTTGGTTGCTAGTTTTAAGATGAGAAAACGGAGTATACGTTTGAATTTCCTATGGTGGCGGGACACATAACATCACTAAATTCATCGATCCATCCATGTATTTTGTTGTCATCAATCCACCTAACCCTAACCCCAACCTAACCCTAGCCCCAGCCCCACCCAGCCCCAGTCCCCAGCCCCCAGCCCCAGCCCAGCCCAGCCCCAGCCCCAGCCCCCAGCCCCAGCCCAGCCCAGCCCCAGCCCCAGCCCCCAGCCCCCAGCCCCAGCCCAGCCCAGCCCCAACCTAACCCTAACCCTAACCCCAGCGCGGCCAGCTAAACCCCAACACCAACCCTAAGGCAAACCCTAACCCCAGCCCCAGCCCCAGCAGCAGCGAACCCCAACCCTAACCCTAACCCCAACCCCGACCCCGACCCCGACCGCGACCCCTGCCGAACCTCAACTCGCGCGCAGCGCAACCCCCCGACCCCAGACCCAGCACGTATGTTAATCAAAAAATTCTTTAATTTACCTCAAGATTTACTCACCTGACCGGCGGTGGCGACGACCCGAACGGCGCTGGCGACGACCTGAACGGCGGTGGCGACAAGGAGGACGACGGTGGCGACGAGGACGACGACGGTGGCGACGAGGAGGACGACGGTGGCGACGAGGAGTTGTTTTCGCGCGCGATCGAGATCGAGAGAGAAAGAAATTGTGAGCGTAGGCGATCGATCTGTGCTTTAGTAATTTGATATTTAGTTGCCCCTACGGATATACCCGTAGGTCCTTTGTTTGCGTCTCCGTAGGGGCAAACACCAAATTAAGAATTAATATTTTTATTCTTGGACGTCTGGGCCCGTAGGGGCAACCTTTTAGCCCTACGGATTAATCCGTAGGGCCAAGTTAAATCTGCCCCTACGGATTCCAATATCCGTAGGGGCAACCCCCTATTTTACTAGTGATCGCGAGGCCACCGAGTTCCTTCCTGCTCGGCGTATCCCCGGCAGGCATCCTCCTGCCCATCAGACGCTGATGGTCTGAAGCCCTCATCACGAGGCTGTCGAGTTCCTTCCTGCTCGGTGCATCCCAGCGGGCATCCTCCTGCCCAACAGACGCTGATGGTTTGAAGCCCTCATCGTGAGGTCGTCGAGTTCCTTCCTGCTCGGCGCATCCCAGCGGGCATCCTCCTGCCCATCAGATGTTGAGGATCTCAAGCCCTCATCGTGAGGCCGCCGAGTTCCTTCCTGCTCGGCGCATCCCAGCGGGCATCCTCCTGCCCATCAGACGCTGATGGTCTGAAGCTCTCATCGCGAGGCCACCGTGTTCCTTCCTGCTCGGCACATCCCCAGCGGGCGTCCTCCTGCCCATCAGACGATGAGGATCTGAAGCCCTCTTCGCGAAGCCGCCGATCCCCTTTCTACTCGGCGCATCCCGGCGGGTAGCTTCCTACCCAACAAAGACAGGGATCAAAGTCCTTCCAGACTTGACTATCCCTGACCAGTAGCTTCCCTACTCGCAACGCCAGGGATCAAGGCCCTCGCCAAGATCAACCGGCGCACCTTCCCTAAATGCAGAGATCTCGCCCCGATAAGCTGGAAGAAAAGACAGCTGACAGCCCGGGGACGCGTTCCGATGAAATCTTAGGAGGGAGCTTACCCCAGACGGCCCGGCAGTCCACTCTTGACCCGACCCACTAGCTGGTCGGGACAAGAGTGGGGGGCTAATGATGATGCTCGATATTGGCAATCCCCAAGATCGTGACACGTGGCGGGTGACGTGTCCCAAGACCCAGAAGAAAGGGCCCACAGAGGCCGACCAGGCCACCATTGTACCCGACCTGCAAGCGCAAGCTGGCCCTCCTCGGGCCCCCTGCAAATTGGTCTCCTCGGCCCCTCAGCTCGCCCCCCAGAGGACCAAGACTCTTCGGCCCTCTCGGCCCTCTTGCTCGTCTCCGAGCTCCCCAGCCGAGGCCGTATTCCTCGGTCCCTCCGACCGACCAACTCCACCACTCACAGGCTAACTGCCGCTCCGCAAATCTCGCTACGCGCAGATTCTCCGCCAACAACGTCCCACATTCCACACCATCACGATCCCCATCAATGGGCGATCCGCTCTTTACGCGGGCGTGACGTCGGGAGCGTAACTGCTGGCGAGATTCTCGCGCCTGCTGCTGTGTGCTGCCGCCGCTATATAAACCCCCATCACAGAGGGGTCAAGTAAGCCATTCTTCACTCTTTTAAGCCGTTACTCTGCTCGGATCTCATCACCAACTTGAGCGTCGGAGGGTCCTTGGTGGTACCAAACCATCCCGGGACTTCTTTGCAGGTACTCGGCAACAACTCTCTCATCTCACCTCTTCCTCCAAAAGCCCATTGAGATCCACACGTGAAGGAAGATAATCAACTAAGTCCACCGTGAGATCAATGGAAGACAACATCTGACGGAGGCCCGAAAAGGAGCTCCATCAGAATATAAGAGTATTATTTTAATTTTTGTCATAACTTTGAAACATCGGTGCAGTGGCAAAAATGTGATGCTTTATGAACGATTTGATCCAATGTTTAAGAAAAGTTCAGAAGAAGGGAAAGATAATTAAATCCATGGGTCTATCTGTATATTAATGAAATGTATATGGGGAGGGAGCCAATGAGAGCTTCTCCTAATGCAATGGGACCAATTGCTGATGAAGTCCATGATAGAATCTCATCTGCCTCATATCCAAATTCAATAACTATAACCTCAATTATTTTTGCTCAATTTTTACAAAGCTTCACTCCATTCCCAAACAGGCCTTTGCAGGTGAAAGTCCTATACATAAGGTAACATACTTATTAAATAGTGGAAGCGCACATAATGAATTTTTTTACAAGATTTCAGTTATGTATTCTATTTTATCTGTCATAAATTTCTTCACCGCAATCTTGAATTTTGAGTTTGATTACTTGCAACTATCTGTTATAAAGCGAAGGAACGAGAACACAATCTTTTTCACCAGTTTTTTTAAGAGAAACTTTTTCCAAACTCGATTCTCATCCATATTTCTTCTTAAAAGAAGTTTTTTCCTAACTATATTAGTTTACCTTTTTCTTCAAAGGATCATAGTTAAATGATATTTCTTTGATTTGGTAAGATTACCGAGTTGATGGCGAAAAAGTGCATGATATGTGATATTTTTAAGGGGTTAATGGAGGAAAGGTGCCATAAGAGGGGATTTCCTCCTATGACGTCGGAAAAATATATCCACCATGATTTTTTTCGACGATCGACATACATCACCTTCATCTTTATCATCTAAGATGTAGATACACCAAATTTCATGTGATTATACCATTTTTTCACCGTTGATTTAGTTGGTGCAAAATTAATGGTTTACCGACAATAGAACTTTTTACATTACTAATTCAAAGATGAAAAGGTAGTGGAATCACATGAATTTTGGTGTATGCACATCTTAGATGATAATGAAGATGATGATGGATGCCAATCGTCGGAAAAAATGGTGGATGTTGTATTTTTTCGATGCCATAGAAGGAAATCCCCTCCTGTGGGCTCTTACCTCCATTATTCTCTTTTTTTAATATATGTTTGAAAGTATGAATACAAGATGATACCAACATCACTGCAGCAATATCTATTAAACTGCATCATTTTTGAGATTATTCTACCGGTGTTGCTTGAGCTTTATGATTGTTTGTGAAGACTAAATTTTTTTCACTTTGATACTTTGTTGGTCTATCGATTCGTATTGCCAATACATTGAGTGAGAAGTTCATGATTATTCAGTAAATTTCAAGATGTACTTATAATTAAGAAAAAACAGTTTCCTTGATAAACAAACATCAAATCTCACGCGCGTGGCACCTGCTCACAACCAGTATAAATGGGAAATACCAAGTTTTGATGTGCCTTGCATACTTGTATCTTGAAATGTCTCGGGTGGAAAATATTTGGACGACTTCAGAACAGCTTTGTGGTTCTATAAAGTTCACATATCGGTTCGGGTTAGAAGAAAATTGTAATCGGGTGGGACCTCTCCTTTTAGGATCAAGTTAAAATCCCAAATAAGAACCATTTTCGGGCTTGTTTGGATGAAAAAAATTGGTCATCAAGTGATTATTTATCACATCACACGGTATTCGAAAATTAATTGCGTTTGGCTCGAGACGAAGGCAACCAGCATATGTCTTGAAAGCTGTGTTTCGACTTAATTTTAAGCTGAAAACCAGATTAAAAATAATCTGGGTTTTCCAAGATTATTTTTAAAGATCATCTCTTAGCCGTTGTTGACCAAATGAAATACCAAAATACCCTTTACCTTTTAGCATATTTCCAGTCTTGTGTCCTTATAAGCTAATATTTAATGTTTAAGTCTTTTTGGTTATTTTACACTCAATAACCACTTTTCTACCTTTCTACCCAAACACTATATCCAATTTATAATCACTTTCCATACAAAAATCATTCAAACACCAAACAACCTATTTGCCATAATCATTTATAAGTGATTATTTCACTTTTATCAGAAATAATCACTTAAAAATAGGCTGAGGCCCTTCGTTCTCTGCCCAAAGCCCTGTTCCGATATTCCCCCGTTCCCAAAATACCCCCGTGCGTTCTCTCTCCTCAGGTTCCAGTTGTCACCGCTGATCGCCGTTTCGGCATTGCAGCGCCGATACGCATCGGGCGCTATGACAGCCTCGGCTGCACGTGATATCTTCTGGGGATCGGTGGGGCCATGGTGGGCACATCGTACACCGCCGTCCCTTTGTATCGAAGGTTCTGCGAGGCCACTGGCTATGGTGGCATTGTTCAGCGCCGTGAGGTATAATGTTGAAAGCTGCGAATTTTTTTTCGTTCTGTTTAATTTTGTGAATTATTGAAAACTGAAGAAATTTTTATGTTAAGGATGACAAATTATATATCAGCAATCACGAAAGGTTGCTCCCATAGAATATAGCAATGTTTAGAAGCAGAAAAAAAAAAGCGATTAATTTTTCATCATTAATTCTAATATGTTTTTAAAAACTATTTTTTCACTTGCAAATTTCTTATATATATGAGCAATTTCAAAGTGTAAACAACAAAAGGGGGAATTGACAGTATAGAAAAATTCCCCAAATGCTAGAATATGTCATGAGAACAATTCAGGTAACGTGGCCAGTAACAATAAAACTAACATATTAAACTTGTATTTAATAGCGCTGATTAATGTGTGACTATATTTAATTTATTTACATGCCATGTCTGAATAAAGGTAAAGGGATTAAGTTCTAAGATCGCCCCCATAAACCTTTTAAGTGTATCCGGACCAATAATGTTATCCTTACCCCATTACCGGGGTGAAAATATGACTCCGCTTAATCGACATAAAGCAGTGAAGCTCTGTCGATCTCTTAAGCACTTAAGCGGATGCTTTTTAAAACATTGAACATAAGATGAAAGAGAAATGGTTGACATGGTTTAGACATGTGCAAATACCTCCGTTAGAGAATTAGTGACAAAATTATAGGCGCGACATGGTCTAGGCGTAAATCTAAACATCCATGGATAAGAGTAATTAAAAATGATTTTCTGGTTTTTAATTTAATCGAGAAGATATATTGCCCTTATCAGAACAGAATGAAAGACAATGATTCATAGAACCGAACACTTCAATTTGGGATAGAGGCTTGGTGGTGGTGGTGCTGATGGTAGGATACCGATACCGGTTATCAGAGAATTAATTATACATATCTAAAATTCATAATTTACCGCATTTGTCATTTGACAGAGGATTGAAGGTCGACTATCACAACTTTACTTAACATTCTTTCCTTGGTTGTTTGTTGTTTAGTCATTTGTCATCCCCGAGCTTTAAAGCTTGTTGCGTTAGCATAAGGGTTGGTTGTTTTGTCATTTGTCATTCAAGTTTTTGCCTGCTTCCGGCGAGATACATATATCAATATAAGGGTTTATGCTTCAGGATTATCATTGGTACCCAGCACTAATATAAGCAAAGATAACAATTTTCTTCAAAAAAATTGTTATTTGATCCTTGTAAAAGGCGATGATCTGTAGCAGGTTTCAAGGTAAACAATCTGGCAGGAAAAAATTCCGGTCATCTTGTGGTTGTGCAAGAGGGAGTATAGTTCTAGGGATAATTTAAGCATTTTCATTTAATATGTAGTCCATGTGAAGAGAACTTTCGCCCAAACCGTTTTACAAAATTTATATAAATTTTAATGTTTATTTTTGGAGCTTGAGGGGTGGGTTGGTGATGTGACCGGGATCACGCCGAGATGTTACCTTCCGTTGATCTGCTGATGGCGGCGATAGACGGCTGAGATTGGATCTGGAGGCTGGCTCCTGAGACATGTGGATCTCAATGGGTTTGAGGTTAGTTGGGCCGAGCTACCTGTAAGGAAGTCCCGGTGTGGTTGTACCACCGAGGACCCTTCGACGGTCAAGTTAGAGAGGAAATCTGAACAGAGTAACGGCTTAGTGGAGTAAAAATGGCTTACTTGAACCGTCTGAAGAAGGGGTTTATTTAGCGGTGGCAGCAGACAGGCAGGCACAAGAATCACGCCGGCCGTTACGCTCTCGACATCACGCCCGCATGATGAGCGGGATCTCCCATTAATGGCGAGACAGGCTTGTTAATGGGGGATCATGATGGCGTGGAACGTGGGATGTGGCCGGCGGATATCTCACGCATGGCGAGATTCGCGGGATGACGGTTGCGCCTGTGAGCGGTGCCGTTGGTCGGTTGATGAGATCGAGAAAGATGACCTCGGCGGGAGAGCTCGCGGACGAGCGGGAGAGCCAAGATATCTTGGTTCTGCGGTAGCCCGGAGACGAGCTGGGAGGCCGAGGAGGCCAATTGTGCAGGGGGCTCGGAGGTGAGCCATCGCTTGTTTGTAGGACGGGCATAGGAGTGGCCTGGTCGGCCACTGTAGGTCCTTTCTTGTGAGTTTTGAGGCACGTCATCTGCCACGTGTCATGATCTGGGAGATTACTGATATCGAGCATCATCATTAGCCCCTCACTCTCGTCCCGACCAGCTGACGGGTCAGGTCGAGAGTGGTCTGCCGGGTCACCCGAGGTGAGCTCCTTTCCGAAGATATCGTCGGGGCGTGTTCCGGGGCAATCTGTTGTATTTTCTGGATGACGCCAGCGAATCAGGAGTGAGATCTTAGCATTAAAGAGGGTGCGTCGGATCGGGCGTACATCCACTGAAGCGACAACCCACGTGTCGGACGCTGGTTGACTGACGCGACGGGCCGCAATCTTCTGGCGTCTGATGGTATATGGCCAATGCACGTGTGACGGGTGGAGCGATCGTGGCCGTCGAATGCACTGAACCGTTTCGGCGGGAGATGGCTGTCGCCGTAGGATGTGTACGCTGGCAGCTATAAATAGAGGTGGGTTCCGCATCAGGGCCCATATCTCTTCATATTTTCCTCGTTCTTGATCTTGTAAGCTCGGCACACTCCTTTTTAGGTTGGATCTCTGCGTTTTCTCTCCCGAGGACTTCTCTCCATCAGGTTAGATGTCTTCTTTTCTTTCTTCTGCTTCTTCTCCTTCTGAGTCGAGCCTTCCTCTCCCTTTGGCAGGACAAATGGATCGATCCAGAACTCATGGTGTCCTTGGTGCTTAATCCCGGAGGGGGGACGGCAGTGCGGCCGCGCCTCCGGCGGACCCGAGCCCGGCACCAAATGTGTCACCGATGGCGGGGCCATCTGCCTCGACACGAGCTCCCAATGATTGTCCCGGCGGCGGCCAAAGGCGTCCATGGGTTCCCGAGCCCCAGACGAGGGACGCAGGAGAGGACGAAAACGGGGTTCCTCTTAAGAGGAAGAGGACGGTCTCTCACGCGCCATCGACGGAGATCCCCGAGGGGATTCCTGTGCAGGAGGGGGACGTCCATTTCGTGGTCCCGTCGGGGCTTTCTGTTGTTGCTAGCCTGCCTGCTGGTATGAAGGAGTCGGCCGGGGCCAAGATTCTGCGGGGGACCCTGAGGGCCCAAATGGCGGTTATAGCTCAGGAGGTAGTGTAGGTATGTACTCCCTCATGTGTTATTTCGAGCGCCCTTTCTTTAGTTCGAGTGTCTCTAAGTCTCTCTGCTGTTTTTTGTCAGATCCTTCAGCACTGCGCCCTCGTTACTCGCATGTTGGCCGAGGGGGCTATCCATGCTACGACGCCGACGGGAGAGTCTTCTTCGGAGGCCGAGGATCTGCGACTTGAGCTGCGTCTAGAGAGGGAGAGGATGGCTGTCCTTGAAGCCCGATCGGTCGTCGCGGAGCTCGCCGTCTCAAAGTGCCGGGAGTCCTATCACCGCCTAAGTGAGTCCCACCGAGTCACCGAGGCGAAGCTGGTGGAACTGGCCGATCGCTTTGCAGCCATGAAAAGGGCGAGGGATGCCAGCAGGCGGGATGCCGAGGCGACGCTTCAGGCGGCGGAGGTTGCCGAGATTCGGGCTAGAAAGGCGGTGACTGATTACAAGGGGTCGGACCAGTTTTACGTCGACCTCGGCAAGGCCTCCTGTTCCCCTCCGAAAGACGGCGCACAGGACTGCGATGTCCTGACGCTGAGATTCGGGGCAGATGCTATTTGGTTTTATCCGTCTACCTCTCTGAAGATGCCAAGTTGATTTATGGCACCGTGTATCGGAGGTTTAGACGGATGCGGCCGATGTAGTAGACTTCGTCAGATCCCCCCTCGCTTGAGGGGTTTTTGATTGTGGGGACGCTCTTCCCTGCAGGCGCAAGCCCCTGCAGTTAATTACGCTACCGCATCGCGGTAACAACTTTCTCCTTCTCCAGAATTTCACTTCGTGTCGTGTGTGTTTATTTTGTTTGTGGTTGCCAGTGGATTGTATACGGAGACTAAGTAATGCCGTCGCCCGTAGGACGTGGATTAGTCCAAATCCGTATTTAATTAGATTTGGATTTAGTGTTTTTAGTTTAAGGATGCATTAGTCGCGTTGCGGCTAAGATCAACTTAAACGTTCGTTAAGGATACGATAGTCCTGTTTGAGACTAAGATCAACTTAACGTGGTGATCCATTTAATATATGGCCGTCGGGACTCATCACCTCTCTGACATCGTTGAATGATTACAACGATATGTGTCAGAGGAGATCAGAGATGTACCCTTGAACCAAAGTTGATTTGGAGTTTTGTAGTCCATTTGAATATTTAAGGATACGTTAGCCGTGTTTAGGGCTAAGATCAACTTAAACGGGATCGTTTAGATCCGGCAAAAGAGCGTTTGGAGGCTCTATCGTTCCAGTTTAGGGACGTAGTGGTCCATAAGTAGTTTAAGGACATTGCGGTCCATATTCCAGTTTAGGGACATGGTGGTCCGCATTCCAGTTTAGGGACGTGGTGGTCCGTATTCCAGTTTAGGGACATGGTGGTCCATTTAATATATGGCCGTCGGGACCCGTCACCTCTCTGACGACGTTGAAAGATTACAACGACAGATATCAGAGGAGTTCAGAGATGTACCCTTGAACCAAAGTTGGTTGGGAGACCTATAGTCCAATTTGGGACTAAAGTCTGTTTGAGGGTTTAAAGATACGTTAGCCCTATTTGAGGCTAAGATCAACTTAAACATTTGTTCAGGATACGTTAGTCTAATTTGAGACTAAGATCAACTTAACGGGATCGTTTAGATCCGACAAAAGAGCATTTGGGCTCTATTGTTCCACTTTAGGGACATGGTGGTCCATCTCCAGTTTAGGGACATGGTGGTCCATTATTAGTTTAAGGACGTTTCGGTCCAAATTAGTTTAAGGACGTTTCGGTCCAACATTAGTTTAAGGACGTTTCGGTCCACGAGTTTAAGGACCCCGCAGTCCATATTCATGTGTGGTTGTTGGGACCCGTCGTCTCTTTGACGTCGTTGAAGGATTACAACGAGAAGTGTCAGAGGAGTTCGGAGATGTACCCTCGAACCGGAGGTAAATTGATTTGAGAGAGCATTTGTGCTCAATTCAATTTAATTTAAGGACTTACGGCCAGAATTGGGCTAAGTCCGGTTGAAAATGTTCAACATTTTATTTATTTTTAGTCTATTAGACCTGTGCTAGGGTTTTGCCTACACTTAAATAATGCATTGCATTACTTCTATTTTTTTGTTTGGGCTCTGCCCATAAAAGATGCAGAGCATCAATTTCACTTGGGCTCTGCCCCCTTTTTATTGCTTTGCAATTTATTTTGGCCTGTTAGGTCTTCTGATTTGGGCCTGGCCCTTTTAGGAAATGCATTGCATTTATCAGGCGCTTTGCGCCAATCACTGAGCGCAAGCACTTGTGGTGAGGACACGTGTCATGCTCTGGTGAGCGCAAGCGCAACAGCGCAGTGCGCTACGCTAGTGCGCTGCGCTGTTGCGCTGCTGACACGTGGCGCGCTCTGATGAGTTGCGCCAATTCCAGATAGCAAAGCTCTATTTTAAGAGTGCGTAGCGCAAGTTGTTCTGTAGCTGACACGTGGCGCCCTCTCAAGAGTGCAACAGCGCAGTTTGGAAGTGCAAAGCACTAAGAATCTTTTAGATTCAAGAACGGAAGTGCAAAACACTATTTGATTTCTTGATCTAATTTAGATCAAACAAAAATAAGTTTTCTTTTTGGTTCCAAGAACCAGAGGTTCATAAAAGTGCAAAGCACTATTTTTTTTTTTTTTTTTTGTTTTTGTTTTTTAAAGAACCAGTGGTTCAAAAGAAGTGCAAAGCACTGTTTATTATGTAAAGAACATTGATCTGGTTTTTAGATCGATAATTTATTAAAAGAGATTTCTTTTCTCTCATGAAGGTTTTTACCTTTTTCTTGAAATTTTCTCAGAGTTCTCTCTGTTTGAAGCTCTTGACTTTTCAAGAAAATGTTGATGCCTTTGAATTGAGTCTTGGGGTCCTTTTTATAGTGTCCATAAATTAGTTAAATTTGTTAAGGAGATCTTTCTCTGAATGATTTGGGGAATTTTCCCCACCGTTGGATTTTTGATCCAAGGGCTTCTGTTTTACAGAAGAGAATTTTCTTGTTTTAATAAGAACAGAAAGATTTCATTAAAATCTTTATTCTGTTTTGGCGCAAATGCTCCAGCGCATGACACGTGTCGCGCAGCACACAGCGCAGCGCAAGCTGCGCTGACACGTGTCGCGCAGCGCAAAGCGCAGCGCAACTGTGCTGACACGTGTCGCGCAGCGCAGTGCCTGCGCAACTGAAGCGTTGCTTCATTTAATTAAAATTTGAATTTTAAACAGAGCCTTGCTCTGATTGGGTGCACTGCCTTGGGCGCTGCGCTTCCTGCGCTAACGTGTCTGATTTTGGACACGTGGCGCTCTGCGTGCAGCGCAGGGAATCTGAAGCGTTGCTTCATTTATTTTAACTTTAATTTTCACTTTAATTTTTAAGACAGAGCTTTGCTCTGATTGGAGAAAAACAGAAGCACTGCTTCTTTTCCCATCTTGGAATTTGAACAGAGCTTTGCTCTGATTGGGGTAAACAAATGCCCCCCCACCGTTGCACTTACGTGGCCTCCTAACGTGAGCGCAGCGGTGGCAGACTCTGAACCGTCGCGCCATCTCTTGGAAGCTGAAAGGGCACTTGATGCCTATAAATAGGACCTTTGGTCCCTTAGATGATTTTCATCTCTAAAATTTTACTTTCAGAACTCAGAGCCCTGCTCTTTATTTTCAAGAACTTCAAGAGTTAAACTCTTAAAACTTTTAGGTGAAAATTTTAATTTGGATTAAATTAAATTAAATTAATTTTTATTGATAGAGCCTCGCTCTCAATAGATCCCTGATCTAAAGGAAACCTATTTAGGGTTTCACTTAGCAGAGCTTTGCTCTACAGGTCTTAAAGGGATCTAAAGAGAACTAAAGGGGACCCTACTAGGGTTCCATTGAGCTCTGCTCTCTGAAAGATTTTCCCTGTATTTTCTCATTTCATTAATGGATCTTTGCTCCTTCCAAATCATTCAACAGAACTCCTAGGAGTTTTTCATTGATCTTGGAGTTTAACGATGGCGTTTTATTCCTCGGTGTATTATAACGTTTTGCTTAATCAGTCTTTCTGATAATTCTGTTGATCATCTTTCACAGGAACAATGAACGCCCACATGTATGCTCTTAACGAGATCATCTCTTATGGGGACATCCGCCGACTTGGCCGCTCTCAGAATCGGGAGTTCACAAACGAGGAGTGTGCTGAAATAATGAGTCGCTTCGACGCGTACAATGGTCCACTGCTTCCCCGACGTTCCTCCCTCCTTAAGCTTATCGTGGGAGCCATCTGGGAAGCGCTTCCCCTCTTCTGTTCCGGCGTGCCACTTAGAGCGTTGGATGTTGCTGAGGACAAGGTGCACTCGGTGTACCTATTGAACTTTATCTCGAAGAGACGGCGAGACAGTCTTATCGATCTCTTGCACGAGGTCTTTCAACAGTCCGCCATGCTCGCTGCTTATCGGAGGGTGGAAGACATCAGGGGGGACCCTGACGCTTGTGCTCGCGAAAGGAAGCACACTAGGATGGTCCGCGAGGCTTGGAAAGTCATAGATAGGGTCGCTTTTGAATTCCTCAATCCATGCCCTGGATCTGAGATTATTCCATTGTAACTTTCGTTTATTGTTTTTATGACTGTAAGAACTTCGGGCAATATTAATGGAAAACTTTTTTTTTTATCCCAGCTTGTCTTTATTATATATCTTTTGTCCTGAGTCTTTTTGCCCATGCATGAATGAATGTGTCTTGAACGCTTGATCAAATGTAAATCGGATGCTTTTTCTGTTGCTTTTCCTCTTTCTCAGCATGTCGTCACAATTAGCAGGTAATAGAGTAAGCTTCTTGACTTCTTCACGAGATAGCGAGGGCTTAGGCCGCAGGTTCAGATCTGCTGCCTAAGACTTTTCAATTCTATGAGCCGTGGGGGTCTCGTAGAGATTTTTCTCCCTACGGATCGAGAGGATCTCATAGGTGGGCTTTTCTCCTTAGGAATTGTGAGGATTCCTAAGTGTGGTTTTCTCTTATAAGTTGTAAGGATCCTATAAGAGAATTTTTCCCTCTTACGAGTCGAGAGGACTTGTAAGCGGTTGTTTTCCTCCTTGTCGAAGTTCGATATTGGAGAGTGAGACTCGTGGATGGTATGCAAGAGACCGTTTTGGGCCAGCTTGCGGGGTCCCAGTGCTTAGGAAACAGGCTTCTTTTATGTCCACTGCCTAAGGCTTTATCTCACGAGTCGAGCTGCCTCAACAGTTTTTTCGCAAGTCGAGATGAATCGAGCGTTTCTCGCAAGAACATCTTAATGTCGCATTTAACCTCTGCTCTTTACGACAGAAGCCCGTTAAGGTTGGTGGTACTTAGGGTTTTGGCCATCGTACCGTCACATAAGCTGATATAGTTCTCGATAGGCAATCGTGCTGTTCGAGTAGCCCTGCGACTGCCGTGTCTCTGATCCCTTCGGGGGCTGGACAATATGTCTTCAAGCAATCCTCCTTGGCAGTTTGACCGTCGGAAGAGCAAGCGTTAGGAATTTGCCACGTCGCTTTTTACTTGAGGTTAGGCTTATTTTGGCGAGCCCCGATGAGTTATAACCACTCCGCGCTGGTGTGGGGATGATCTCCGATAGTCTTTCGGGCTTTATGTGAGTTTCCATCAAGACCCTGAAGCTAGGAATTTGGCCTTTGCTTCGTTTGCTGGCATTGCGTCTGCTGTACCGAGACGAATGTTGCGATGGGAACTAGGGATTTTGCCGTGGCTCCGTTTGTTTGATAACGTTGCGTCTGCTGTATCGAGAAGAACGTTGGGGTGACATCTCGTCTGCTGTATCGAAACGAACGTCGAGGTTGTCTCTAGATTGCTGGTGAACCGCCGAGGTTTGGAACTAGGGATTTTGCCGTGGCTCCATTCGTTTAATGACGTTGCGTCTGCTGTATCGAGACGAACATTGGGGTGACATCTCGTCTGCTGTATCGAGACGGACGTCGAGGTGGTGACCATTCTGTGCTGATGCGAGATGATCTCCGATTGTCTTTCCGGTTTTATGTGAGTTACCGTAAAGACGTTGAAGCTAGGAATGTGGCCTTCGCTTCGTTTGCTTTGTCACGTCTGAATTCCACTGGAGGAAGAACGCTGGGGTGACAACTCGTCTATTGTATCGAAACGAACGTCGAGGTGGAGCTGGAATTTTGCCGTGGCTCCGTTTATTTGATGATATTGCGTCTGCTGTGTCGAGACGAACGTCGAGGTGGTGACCATTTCACGCTGATATGAGACGATCTCCAGTTGTCTTTCTGGCTTTATATGACTCGCCGTTAAGACTTTGAAGCTAGGAATTTGGCCTTCGATTCGTTTGTTTTGTCACGTCCGAATCCTGTAGGAGGAAGAACGCTGGGGTTGACATTTCGTCTGCTGTATAGAGACGAACGCCGAGGCGGTGACCACTCTGTGCTGGTGCGAGATGATCTCCGATTGTCTTTCAGGCTTTTTGTGAGTTACCGTTAAGACGTTGAAGTTAGGAATGTGGCCTTCGCTTCGTTTGCTTTGTCACGTCCGAATCCTGTAGGAGGAAGAACGCTGGGGTTGACATTTCGTCTGCTGTATAAAGACGAACGCCGAGGTGGAACTGGAATTTTGCCGTCGCTCCGCTTTGTTTCGACCATGAGGTCTTTTGTTGATGTTGCATCTGCATCCTGCTGGACTGCGAAGGAACGTCGTTGTTAACATCTCGTCTGCTGTATCAAGACGATTGTTGAGATGAAGCTGGGACTTTGCCGTCGCTTCACTTTGTTTCGACCACGAGGTCTTTTGTTGGCGTTGTATCTGCATCTTGATGGATTGCGAAGGAACACCTTTGTTAACATCTCGTCTGTTGTATCGAGATGATTGTTGAGATGAAGCTAGGATTTTGCCGTCGCTTCACTTTGTTTCGACTGCGAGGTCTTTTGTTGGCGTTGTATCTGCATCTTGATGGATTGCGAAGGAACACCTTTGTTAACATCTCGTCTGTTGTATCGAGACGATTGTTGAGATGAAGCTAGGATTTTGCCGTCGCTTCATTTTGTTTCGACCGCGAGGTCTTTTGTTGGCGTTGTATCTGCATCTTGATGGATTGCGAAGGAACGCCTTTGTTGATTCTTAGGCCATAGATATTGCCGTTAAGATTTGGAACTAGGGACCATGCCGTGGCTCCATTTCATTGCGACTCTGAGGTCGGTTGTTGACGTCAAGACCCTGAAGCTAGGGGTCTTCCTTTTTCTCCGTTTATTGACATTGTGTCTGCAATATTGTGACAAATGTCGAGATTGTCTCTAGGTTGTCTATGAACCGTCGAGATTTGGCTTCGCTTTCTGATGGAGCCTGTTGGGAAGGTATGGTTCCCTCTTTGTTTGTGCCTCTGGATTGTATACAGGGATCGATGTGATCTCACCTGTAGGGTAGAAGTTTCATTCATTTTTTTTATTATCATTATTTTCTTTCCGCGATACTCTATCATTTCAGCTTTTATATCGCGAAGGTCGCGATTGCCCAATCGTTTCGGCTATTTTTCGCGGTGCCCAATCATTTCGGCTGTTCATTTTATTTTTACTCGCTGTATTTTTTTATTGCGAGTTGCCCAATCATTTCGGCTGTTTAGCATGCATACATTTTTACCTGCTGTTTTTATTGCAAGTTGCCCCATCATTTCGGCTATTTCATATGCATGAGCGGCCTACTGGCTTTTCGCCGTAAACCTGAAATTAAACACCGATTTCGGCATCAGCACCGCTACAACTGGGATATTGTCAGGAGCGAATCATCATCTGCCTCTGTCGATGTTGAACAAGGGTGGCTTAGCGAGCAGGGTTAAGGTCCTGTCAACTAGGACTTTTGACTTTATGAGCCGTAAGGGTTTCACAAAGGTATTTCTCCCTACAAGTCGTGAGGATCTCGTATGTGTGTTTTCTCCTTAGGAATCGTGGGGATTCCTAAGTGTGTGTTCTCTTATAAGTCGTAAGGATCCTACAAGAGTGCTTTCTCCTTATAAGTCGAGAGGACTTACAAGGGTTGTTCACCGTGTGAACATATCCCTAGTCACGGATGAGACTTTGTTAGGGAAATGTTTATTCGTACCCGTTGATTGTATACAAGAGTCACTACTGAACCACTTGTAGGGCAATATCGAAAGTTGTGGGGGTTGTTTAAGCACAGGTTTAGGTCTCTGTAACTTAAGACTTTCAAATCTTATGAGCCGTGAGGGTCCCATAAGAGAGTTCTCCGTACGAGTCGTGAGGATCTCGCAAGTGTATTTTCTCCTTAGGAATCCTGGGGATCCCTAAGTGTGTTGCTCCCTTGTGAGTCGTAAGGCTCTCACGCGGGTGGTTTCTCCTTACAAGGTTGAGAGGACCCTATAAGTGTCTTTAAACGAGGTTACGCCCTTTCAGGTTTTCACAAACACTCGCCGGTAGCCCTGCTGTTTTTACTCACGGAGTCCTTTCAGGTTTTCATCCGTGCCCATTTTGCTTATGGACATACCGTTTTTTTTATTCTTTTTATTTTTTTTTCTCCTTTTTATTTACGAGGTCACGTCCTTTCGGGTTTTTACGAACACTCGCCGGTAGCCCTGCTGTTTTTACTCACGGAGCCCTTTCGGGTTTTCATCCGTGCCCTTTTTTCTTATGGACATACCGTTTTTATTTATTATATATTTTTTTAATTTTTTTTTATTCATCTCGTCAGCCTAAGTATGCTGCGGTATTAGTTTAAAGACATTTCGGTCATTTGCAAGTTTTAGGACATTGCGGTCCATCATTAGTGTAAGGACGTTTCGGTCCAGGGTCGCCGTATTTGAGGCGAATATCTAGTTTATTGACTTTTCGGTCTGTGGGTCCTTCCCCATGACTGACCATGATGCCCCCGGCGTATCCATCTTTCTCGGAGCATGCGGTTGTGGCGGGTTCACCTTCTAATTTTCGGACAACGCGAACTTGCCCTGTTGGTATTGGTCTTCAATCCAGTTCTTGAAGACGTAGCAATCCTCGATCAGATGACCTTCCGTTTGGTGGTAAGGGCAATAATTAGGATTATTAACATCGCCTGGCCGCAACGGACGTTTTGGACTCGGCAGATTGATGAGTCTGTCGCACACTGCCAGCTCGAACAGTCCCCTTGTTTTATCTTGCGGAAACGAGTAAGGACGTTTCAACTTTTCCTGGAGGGGTTGCCGCTTGTTGCTTTGGCAAGCAACCGGTCTAGGGTCACCTGATTGTTGTTGAGCGCTGGCGACGAAGGCCGTTTTTCCTTTTCCTTTATCCTTTTTGTTCGCTCCGTTGTTTGCGGAGCTGAGATTTTTTCCGAGTAGCGTGCGATTGCACAGCTGAACGTTCTCGCAGCTTCTCAATTCCTTTATTTTTGAACTAGATTCCCCGAGAGAAGGGTTGGGGGTAGCTTCTTCGTCAGAGTCGCTTCCAAAGGTGATAATTTGCGATCCCTTGAAGTCGGCTATATGACAGTCGGCTGCGGCTCTTTTGCGCTCATCTATTGCATTTTTCCGATGCCCACAAGCTTCACACTTTGTCCTGTCGAAGTGTCGCTTTTGAGCGACATACCCTTGCCACCAACAGTTAAAGGATTCGCAGTCTTCGGTAGGATGTATGATCTTCTGATGATATAAACAGAAGTTAGGGTGCATCTCTAACTCAGCGAGAGTATTTTCTTCAGAGGGTGGTAGCTTCATTCCTACTGATAGAGCTTTGGCGAACCTTTTCCTCGTCTTGAATTTGTTTTTATCCGCAGTGGATGGCTTTTGATTTGACGGGAATGCCTTGGCTCTTTCCAGTATGGCCATCTCACGCTCTTGATCGGCTTTTGCTTTCAGACGAATTTCATTTAGGAAGACATCGATTAACTCGTCTGATGGCTGTAGAGTCTCCGGCTCAGGGTTCGCCATTGGTTTCTCGGTGCAAGAAGCCTCTTCATCATCTGCCAGTGAGTGAGAAATCACATGACAAGTCGCTACGTAATCTTCGGATTCATCTGATGAGTTTTCTCCATCGTTTTCATCCTTGACTAAAGAACAAGCTGCCCCCGGCGTGTCCGTCTTCTTTGGAAAGTGCGGCTGTGGCGGGTTTACCTTCCAATTTTCAGACAGCGCGAATTTTCCTTGTAGGTACTGATCCTCGATCCATCTCTTAAACAATCCTCGATCGGGTGACTTACCGTTTGGGGGTAAGGGCAATAATTGGGATTATTAAGATCGTCTGGCTGTGACAGACGCTTTGGACTCGGTAGATTGATGAGTCTGTTGCGCACTGCCAGCTCGAACAGTCTTCTCGTTTTATTTTGAGGAAACGAGTAAGGACGTCTTAGTCTCTCCTCGAGGGATGGGCGCGGACGCACATTGTTTTGGCGAATGACCGGTTTTGAATTGCTCGGCTGTCGTTGAGCATTGACTACGACGATCGCTTTCCCTTTTCTTTTTTCATTTTGAGAATCAGGTTTTGGAGGAGACGGTCTATGGCGCATCTGGTCCATTTGGGCTAATTTGTCGATCAAGGCCTGGAAGATGGTCGGCCTGAAGAACATCATGAATTGCGAGATGGTCGCTTGAGGGTCAAGGGTACCCACGAACATGTCTACCGTAGGTGCCTCTTCTATGCGTTGTTCATATTTTGACCATAGGTTCCGCCATCGTGTTGCGTATTTGACCCACGTTTCACCTGGCCTTATCCTGGCATTTATCAGTGCTGTTATTGGGGTGCGTTCACTAGCACTCGCGAATCTTTGCGTGAACAGTAGCTCCATCTCCGCAAATGTTTTGACAGAGTCATTAGGTAGCTCCGAATACCATTCAAAGGCTGTTTCTGCTAAGCTGCCAATGAATTGGCGAAGCAACAATTTGTCATCGCCTCCAGTGTTGCCGCATAAGGCCCTGAATTGAGCGACATGTTGATGCGGATTCCCTGTCCCTTTATATACGTGGAATTTAGGTATCGTATATCCCGGCGGGTAACTGATTTGGTCATACCAGCCCGGATAGGGTCGTCCAGTTCTAACAGTTTGCCCAGCTGCTTCACTCGCCTGATGAGCTCGTATTTGCTGAGCTATATAATCGTCTAGCGCGGCCTTGGAAATGGTTTCATTTTTGGCTGCTGAAAGAGCCGGCGGAGGATTAGATGTCTCCCCTCCGTCATCTTCAACAATGATTGGAGGGTCTTCAGCTGGAGGGTCTAGCTGTAACATCATCCCTACCATATCTTGGAAGAGGAGGGCCATTTTCTTTATGCTGGCCGCTTGTTCCGCAGCCTCTTTATCCTTCTTTTCCAATATCTGGCGAAGAAACTCAGCGTCAGTTTCTTGTTCTTGACGCTCATCCGAGGACGTTTCAGAGCTTTCTTTTGGCCCAGTGAGTGCAGTCATTGCAGTCATCATTTCCTGAAGCTTTTGTTGTTGCTCCTGGGATTTCGTCACGGATCGGGTGAGCGGTCGGTGGCCCGTAGAAGTGCGGCTTTCCTCCTTTCCAGAAGCCATATAAACAGTGTGCACCACCATGCCCCCAGATTTGGGGCGTTTGTGTTCAGCGCTTTTATGCTTCGCTATGTTCATAGGGGCTTTTTGCGGTTTCCTTTTCTTTTGAGTGATTGGAGTTAAGAGTGTCGCTGCAGTAGACATCCGAGTAGCCGTTGCTTCTTCTGGCCTGACAGAGTAGTCTTTCTCCTGCCGAACCTCCGTCTTTTTCTGTCGGTGGAGATAGTTTTCATCAATCACCGACTCTTGAACCTGTCGCCAAACCTTGTAAATTTTAGAGGACAGCCGTCGAGGGGGCTGCTCTAGCTGCTTCTCTGGAATATTCTTCACAGGTGAAGGAGTTCGCTTCAACATTGCAGTAGAAGAGTTTCTGCGCACCGTGTTCAGCAATTCAAAGCTGTTCCCGGTTGGAACAGCAGCCTCGATCCCCACCGTTGGAGCTGGTGAAGTAAATCCAGAGGGAGAGTTGCCCCCAGCCTTCCTCACTCGGCACCAGTGGCGACGTCGAGCATGTCGTGCTGATGGAGTTGTTTCAGTTATAGGGGTGACCTCCTCATGCCCCCTGTGTTGGTCAGAATCCGCTAGTACCGGCCTTTTAAAGTCCGACGTCCGTTGAATGGGGACGACCAACCTGTCAAAAGCGGATTTCCGAGCAGGGAAAGCAACCTTGGTGACTTCGCCTGAAACTGGATTAGGGATAGCTATCCGCTTCGGGATGACATCTTCCGGTATTGTTGGCTTTTTCATGGGCCCGCTGGAGCTCTGTCCTAGCCTGTTAAAAAATGAGGCAGTGGAGTTGGGCGACCCGTTGAGAGGGGTCGCGGCAGTGGTAAGTCGATCGAAGACCGACTTCTTTGGGGCTTCTTGCAGCGTCATTAGGGCATTGAAGCTCATTGATGGGAGCATGGTCCCAAAAAATAGTCCAGTGGTGGTTTGAGCCACCTGCTCCACCGGCATTTTGAAAAGGGAGGCCGCTTGGGGCTCATAAGTCACTCCTCCAGCAAGGACCGAGCGAGAGTTGCAGTTGCAGGCAGTGCAGTTTGAAGCCATTGATCTTCTGTTTTCTGCACGGAGCAAGACACCAAATCTTAGTACCTCGAATCCACAGGCAGCCACAGTAAACCGCGATTCGTTCGCGAACACGACACACGAAATGTGGAGTGGAAAGTGGAAAAGGTCCCACCGGGCGTGCCAGAATCTGTTCCCCTCCGAAAGACGGCGCACAGGACTGCGATGTCCTGACGCTGAGATTCGGGGCAGATGCTATTTGGTTTTATCCGTCTACCTCTCTGAAGATGCCAAGTTGATTTATGGCACCGTGTATCGGAGGTTTAGACGGATGCGGCCGATATAGCAGACTTCGTCAGATTCCCCCTCGCTTGAGGGGTTTTTGATTGTGGGGACGCTCTTTCCTGCAGGCGCAAGCCCCTGCAGTTAATTACGCTACCGCATCGCGGTAACAACTTTCTCCTTCTCCAGAATTTCACTTCGTGTCGTGTGTGTTTGTTTTGTTTGTGGTTGCCCGTGGATTGTATACGGAGACTAAGTAATGCCGTCGCCCGTAGGACGTGGATTAGTCCAAATCCGTATTTACTTAGATTTGGGTTTAGTGTTTTTAGTTTAAGGATGCATTAGTCGCGTTGCGGCTAAGATCAACTTAAACGTTCGTTAAGGATACGATAGTCCTGTTTGAGACTAAGATCAACTTAACGTGGTGATCCATTTAATATATGGTCGTCGGGACTCATCACCTCTCTGACGTCGTTGAAGGATTACAACGATAGGTGTCAGAGGAGATCAGAGATGTACCCTTGAACCAAAGTTGATTTGGAGTTTTGTAGTCCATTTGAATGTTTAAGGATACGTTAGCCGTGTTTAGGGCTAAGATCAACTTAAACGGGATCGTTTAGATCCGGCAAAAGAGCGTTTGGAGGCTCTATCGTTCTAGTTTAGGGACGTAGTGGTCCATAAGTAGTTTAAGAACATTGCGGTCAATTTCCAGTTTAGGGACATGGTGGTCCGCATTCCAGTTTAGGGACGTGGTGGTCCGTATTCCAGTTTAGGGACGTGGTGGTCCATTTAATATATGGCCGTCGGGACCCGTCACCTCTCTGACGACGTTGAAGGATTACAACGACAGATATCAGAGGAGTTCAGAGATGTACCCTTGAACCAAAGTTGGTTGGGAGACCTATAGTCCAATTTGGGACTAAAGTCTGTTTGAGGGTTAAAAGATACGTTAGCCCTATTTGAGGCTAAGATCAACTTAAACATTTGTTCAGGATACGTTAGTCTAATTTGAGACTAAGATCAACTTAACGGGATCTTTTAGATCCGACAAAAGAGCATTTGGGCTCTATTGTTCCAGTTTAGGGACATGGTGGTCCATCTCCAGTTTAGGGACATGGTGGTCCATTATTAGTTTAAGGACGTTTCGGTCCAAATTAGTTTAAGGACGTTTCGGTCCAACATTAGTTTAAGGACGTTTCGGTCCACGAGTTTAAGGACCCCGCAGTCCATATTCATGTGTGGTCGTTGGGACCCGTCGCCTCTCTGACGTCGTTGAAGGATTACAACGAGAAGTGTCAGAGGAGTTCGGAGATGTACCCTCGAACCGGAGGTAAATTGATTTGAGAGAGCATTTGTGCTCAATTCAATTTAATTTAAGGACTTACGGCCAGAATTGGGCTAAGTCCGGTTGAAAATGTTCAACATTTTATTTATTTTTAGTCTATTAGACCTGTGCTAGGGCTTTGCCCACACTTAAATAATGCATTGCATTACTTCTATTTTTTTGTTTGGGCTCTGCCCATAAAAGATGCAGAGCATCAATTTCACTTAGGCTCTGCCCCCTTTTTATTGCTTTGCAATTTATTTTGGCCTGTTAGGTCTTCTGATTTGGGCCTGGTCCTTTTAGGAAATGCATTGCATTTATCAGGCGCTTTGCGCCAATCACTGAGCGCAAGCGCTTGTGGTGAGGACACGTGTCATGCTCTGGTGAGCGCAAGCGCAACAGCGCAGTGCGCTACGCTAGTGCGCTGCGCTAGTGCGCTGCGCTGTTGCGCTGCTGACACGTGGCGCGCTCTGATGAGTTGCGCCAATTCCAGAGAGCAAAGCTCTATTTTAAGAGCGCGTAGCGCAAGTTGTTCTGTAGCTGACACGTGGCGCCCTCTCAAGAGCGCAACAGCGCAGTTTGGAAGGCAAAGCACTAAGAATCTTTTAGATTCAAGAACGGAAGTGCAAAGCACTATTTGATTTCTTGATCTAATTTAGATCAAAGAAAAATAAGTTTTTCTTTTTGTTCTAAGAACCAGAGGTTCATAAAAGTGCAAAGCACTATTTTTTTTTCTTCTTGTTTTTTAAAGAACCAGTGGTTCATAAGAAGTGCAAAGCACTGTTTATTATGTAAAGAACATTGATCTGGTTTTTGGATCGATGATTTATTAAAAGAGATTTCTTTTCTCTCGTGAAGGTTTTTACCTTTTTCTTGATTTTCTCAGAGTTCTCTTTGTTTGAAGCTCTTGACTTTTCAAGAAAATGTTGATGCCTTTGAATTGAGGCTTGGGGTCCTTTTTATAGTGCCCATAAATTAGTTAAATTTGTTAAGGAGATCTTTCTCTGAATGATTTGGGGAATTTTCCCCACCGTTGGATCTTTGATCCAAGGGCTTCTGTTTTACAGAAGAGAATTTTCTTGTTTTAACAAGAACAGAAAGATTTCATTAAAATCTTTATTCTGTTTTGGCGCAAATGCTCCAGCGCATGACACGTGTCGTGCAGCGCACAGCTCAGCGCATCTGCGCTAGCGCATCTGCGCTGACACGTGTCGCGCAGCGCATCTGCGCTAGCGCATCTGCGCTGACACATGTCGCGCAGCGCAGCGCCTGCGCAACTGAAGCGTTGCTTCATTTAATTAAAATTTGAATTTTAAACAGAGCCTTGCTCTGATTGGGTGCACTGCCTTGGGCGCTGCGCTCCCTGCGCTAACGTGTCTGATTTTGGACACGTGGCGCTTTGCGTGCAGCGCAGGGAATCTGAAGCGTTGCTTCATTTATTTTAATTTTAATTTTCACTTTAATTTTCAAGACAGAGCTTTGCTCTGATTGGAGAAAAACAGAAGCATTGCTTCTTTTCCCATCTTGGAATTTGAACAGAGCTTTGCTCTGATTGGGGTAAACACCTCCGCCATTGCATGGAACAAAGCTCTTGATGCCGTCAAGGAGCAGTTTCCGGAATTTGCCGACGGTGAGCTCCGTACTCGGGTCCCACTTTCAGTGGTCATGCCTCCGGCCGATGGTGATGAGGGAGGTGAGGTCTAGGCTGGGCTTGCGGCCCAAAATTTTTGGCTTTTCCTCCTGTCTCTTTTGTAAACCTATGGGCAATTTGATAAGGCTGGGGAGCCCACAATACCCTTGTAAAGACTTTTGGCTTTGTGAATAAAAACCTTTTGCAGTCGTGTTTGCACGCGTATTTTCCTTTGTCGGTAAACACTTGTATTTGCATAGTACTGCCTTCGTATTGTGTCGGTTCTTCATCTAGCGATTACGCGTCGCGTTGAATCTATTCATTTTCCAAGTGTGCAAAGACCGGTGGGAAGACAGTATCTCCATTGCCCCGAAGTCGAGGTGGAGATCGCTCGGACGTAGATAGACCGGATGCCTATTGGTGAGGGCTTTGTTCCTTAGTTGTTGGAGGGGCCGTCAGAGGCCTACTAAGGACGGGCCGAGCAGGGTAGCTGCCCGGTGCCTCATGGTGAGGGCTTAGATCCATGGCGGTGTGGGGTAGGGAGCTACCAGCCAGGGATAACCGAGCAAGGGCGGGCCCGGTCACCTCTTGGTGAGGGCTTAGATCCTTAGCGTGGGAAGGGCCGTAAGAGGCCTACTAAGGATGGGTCGAGCAGGGTTACTGCCCGGTGTCTCTTGGCGAGAGCTTTGATCCTTACCGCGGGAGGGGTCGTAAGAGGCCTACTAAGGATGGGCCGAGCAGAGTTACTGTCCGGTGCCTCTTGGCGAGGGCTTTGATCCTTAAGGACGGGCCGAGCAGGGTTGCTGCCCAGTGCCTCTTGGCGAGGGCTTTGATCCCTGGCGTTGTGGGGGTAGAGAGCTACCAGCCAAGGATAATCGAGCAAGGGCGGGCCCGGTTGCCTCTTGCGAGGGCTTTTGATCCTTAGCGCGGGAGGGGCCGTAAGAGGCCTACTAAGGACGGGCCGAGCAGGGTTGCTGCCCGGTGCCTCTTGGCGAGGGCTTTGATCCTTAAGGATGGTCGAGCAGGGTTGCTGCCCGGTGCCTCTTGACGAGGGCTTTGATCCCTGGCATTGTGGGGTAGGGAGCTACCAGCCAGGGATAGCCGAGCAGAGTAGCCGCTTGGCTGCCTCTTGGTGAGGGCTTTGATTCCTGGCATTGTGGGGTAGGGAGCTACCGGCCAGGGATAGCCGAGTGGGGTAGCCGCTCGGCTGTCTCTTGGTGAGGGCTTAGATCCCTGGCGTTGCGAGGTAGGGGTTACCGGTCGGGGATAGCCGAGCAGGGTAGCCGCTCGGCCGCCTCTTTGCGAGGGCTTTTGATCCTTGTTAGTTATATGTATGCCCTAAAGGCCATTACTGTACATACGATGTATATTGTAATGGATGCTTGGACATATACAGGGAGGACTTTCTTGCTCGACATGATAGTATGCTATCTGGTTGTACTTTATCTTAACATGTACTCTGATTGTCTCTATGTTACATGTTGATAAAGCCCTTAGGATATGTACTCGACTACTGGAACTATGATGAGATCATACTAGTGAGGCCACGGTAGTCGATGAGTACATCCTATAACTGTTGCTAGTCGAGGGTGTATCGAGACAGGGCTTCGATACACCAGAGTAGACTAGCGTATACGCATCTTGACCCATATGATGGGCGATGGATGATCCCATATCCATCGATGTTTGACATCAAGGATGGTGTACGGGTGCTCAGTAGAGACTGGGTACACTGGACGGATTCGTCGAGAACTCCCAGATGGTATTATACCTCACGTCAGATGGCAGTTCTCTCGTGACACTGGTACATGTTAGTCTGTAGACTCGAGATCGTCATAGAGTCTTGTGTGATTCCCACTGTGCTTTGATTTCCATCATACCACGTGATCGCACGCTTTTGGCGTGTCGAATGTTTAAAGTTCTAAAGTTATAACCGTGATCAGGACGGTGTCGCTTCGCAGCTAACCGGTTGAGCATGGGTCGATCCACAGGGAGATGGTTGTATGTCCGTTCGAGTTTTAGACGAGTCAATAAAGAATGTGTATATATTTGTTCAAATCTATCCTAAGTGTTCGTATTTATGTTCGAGTAAGCTTATTAAGGTTAAGGTCGGTTAGTAGAGTTAGGATTAGTCTTGTGCTTGTGTTTTTCCATTCTTAAAACGGTGTTGGGATAATCGAAAGTAGCGGGGATTAGGAGGACATAGGAATGGGATTTGCGAGTTTAAGCAAGCTTTCCAACGCTAAATCCATTCCTAGTGCCCCTTGTCCGTCCGCTAAATACGCTTAGTTCCAACTCTCGGCCAAACACCCGCAACCATGTATCCAAATAAGTCACAATTACATGTCACATTGTGGTGCGCTTAAAGGACTTCTCGACTTAGGTCGCGGCTACATGTCACGTATAGCGCGCCTAAGTGAGGGGGTTGCGTTTGTTTGGTCGGGGTTCGTTTCAAGATGTTTGGCGAAGAGAAGCACAAGGAATTTCTCCGTCCCTCATACCACCTTCCTTAGCCTTAACAAGTGGGAAATTATTCACACATTATAAAAGAAAAGAAAACAAAACAAGAAGGAAGAAAAGAAAGGAAAATACGGTTTTACAAGTGAAGCAAACTAACTCTTGGGTCCTCACCTTAGCAAGGAACTCCGTCAAGTATCATCGCTTGAAAATACGAATAAAAGAAGAAAAGAAAAGAGAACAAGAAAAGAAATAACAACTAGTTAACAACAAATAATAAAGTTACACTAGAAATTAAATTACAATGCAATGAAATAAAAATATAAGATAAAAAAATAACCGTCATCTTCATTTCATCATCCACTTAATGCTCTCACTACATTTTAATGGAGGAAGACATGAAGAAGAAGAAGAAGCTAAACTAAACTACACTAAAAGAGATGGGAAAAGAAAAACATGAAGAAGATCCTTGGCTTGGCATAAAACAGGGCTATTTATAGGCTGCGTGCTGAAACCCTACGGCAACATTCTGGCCCTAATGTAATGACCCAACTACCCCCAAAATTTGGTCATATGATGACACGAAACCGCGGCGGATCTGCCGCGAAAACCCACATTTGGCGGCGGTTCCGCCGCGGTTTTGTGGAGTTGGGGTCTCGGATTTTCTGGGTTTTCTTGTGTTGATATCTTATGATGTTCTACATGTCCCAAATTGCAAAATGCCTTCACAATTTCTTCAGATCTGCACAGTCCAAACATAGCTTCACTTTTGATTGATTTGACCTTTCTCCCTCGAGCTCCGCGCACCATTGATTTTTGTGCTGCCTCCCTCGTGCTTTGTGCTGCCCCTCTCGTGCTTTGTGCTTGTTCGAGACGCGAATGACCACTGTCATTCGTCTTGTCTCTGGAACTGGTACGCGGCACTGGACGGATACGGATGATCGGAACTCGGCTTTTATCTGCTGGCAATAGATGTTCTGGATTTTGGCGTAACAGTGGAGATTTTGTATCATTTGCGTTATTTTGGACTAGGAACCTATAGACTGTAAATATGTAGCAAACACGGATTAAAAGTACCTACCTATAAACAAACGAGCATAAAAATGGGCAGTATTAAATATAATATTCTAGTGTGAACACCACGTCCAAGAGGGCGTGTAAAAATGTGGCTTTTGGTACAGTCCCGAATGTCATGGAGGCAATGAGCGATAGGAGGGGATTCGTCTCTCCCGGTATAGGGAGTTGATGTTGTGCTGTGTTCGATTGGCTATAACTGGAACTCTCTGGCCAGGGTTGCTGAGATTTACTAGTAAGTGTTATCAGTAGTTTCTCGAACTGTTATAGACCTCATATCGACACGACTTATCAAGCTACTGGGGTCTGACGTATACCACCCCTAGGCGAGATATGCGACATATCAGACGACGAGACCGGACTGTACGGGAGTGTTACTGATTGGATTCGCAGGAGAATGTACAGGCTTGCTTGTTGATCTTCTGATCGCTCAATACCTGGGTGGCTGTTACGTTTAGCTGACCGCTTGCAGCTTGTGGGTGTTTGATATGATCATCACCTGCTACCGGCGTATTGACGATTCTTTAAAGTCCTGCACAGAGCTTTGTTGACTCAGGCAAAACGGAGTAGGGGCACATATGTGATATGTGCAGGACCGAGGATAATGCGATATGAGATACCGTATTATATTCTTGCGTTATTTTGATATGAGCCGAATCATCGGATCAAGTGTTGATTCGATGAATCGGTACATGATATATTAGTCGGTTATATTCGATATAGCCGGATTGTCGAATCAAGTGTTGATTCGATAATTTAATATATAATAATTACATTATCTAATATTGGCTCGTTTTATTGATTCATTTTCTCACCGGGTAATACATTGATATATATGCGATATATGTTAATTATATTATTTTCTTTTGTTACAAATATATATTATATATGTGATATATAATATTGTAGCATGATATGATTACTAATGCAACATGTTTAGTGGAGATTAAACAAGGTTAAGGTTTGAATTGGGTTAGTTCTTTCATGAACCTTCTAGAAGGTTTTCTTTTGTTTTGTGCTAAGATATTATGCTTGATATTTTAGTGACTCATTGTTAACCCAACCCAAACCCTTCACCCTTGGTTAAGTCTCTACATGGGTTAGCCTCTTCATAGTCAACCATGGTTGCATTATTAATTATGATGATAATTTTTTTATTCAACACAAAAGGATTCTTCTTCTTCTTCCTTGAGTTCTTGATGGAAAAGTGATTGGTGTGGAAAAAAGTATTTGTAGTTAACCGCAATCAATAACGGTGTCGCGTGTAGCTAGACCGAGATGAGTACGGGTCGTCCTCTGGGAAACGTTGAATCTTTTACTCTTACTTTAGATGTGTTGAAAAAGAGATGAGAGATAAAGAATATTGTAGAATGGTTTCTAGATCTACGTTAAGCACTAATGCAAAAATATAAATCTAGATTATTTTAGGGATGTAGTTAATATAATATGAGGGCTTGTAGGGTTCGTTAGAATTTAGTAGTTATGGATGATTAATTAAAAGTTACCCTTTTTATCCTTTAATAGATTTAAAACTAGAACGACGGTGATGCGTGTAGATTAGGGTTTCTGGAGGGAAAAAGAATCCCACTCTTAACCCTTATCTCGACACGGAACTCCGTTCATATCTAGCCTTTACCAAAACAACCATTAATCTAATCTCTAATCGCGGTCGGAACTAACAAAGAATTGTTAGCGCGTCCAATTAGGATGTTAATGATTCTTTTGATAAAGTTCATAAATTTTATAGGACTTAAAAAAGGTTTAGGGATGTTCATCATCCATTAGCCTACCCTAATCCTACGAACCCTAACAAGCGGAGAATTACTCGCGCATGTTGGGAGAAAAAGAGATGGAGAGAAAATGCATAATTAAACTACAAAGAAATAGAATAGGAAAAAGAGCTACCTTTATTAATCAACAATATTCATTACACTTTGATCTCTTAGAAAATGATTACAAATACTAGTTTGCTTCTCGATCTCTTCCAAGGAGGTAGATGAACCGTTGATGATCAGCCTGGATGCGTGAGCTGTCTTGGACTTCGTGATCTCGTCGGCTTCATGATTTTTCCAAGGGGCTCTCGGTCTTTATTTATAGTCCCAAAACCAGAAATTTAGATGTCTAAATTGGAGAATGGTAGTTAAAATCCCACCAGAAAAATGCCAGCCCCTAATTCCACTTCCATGCGGCGGATCCGCGGCATCAAGGGGCTCGGGCCGCGGATCCGCGGCCTGATGATCAGGTCCGTTAATCAAATTTCTGGGGCTGGCTCGTTGTGACATTTGGCGATCCTTGGAACCTTTGTAACATGAAAATCTTCTCGTGGTTGCTGTCAGACTTGGTTTCCAAGTTTTGCTTTCTTAATTAGGCAAGTTTTCTTCAACAACTTGATTTCCTTGATTTTAGTCTTGGAAAAATTCTGCACAACAACTTAAATAATATTTAGTAGACTTAGTTCTACTAGGATTAGTTCAATAATATTATATACATTTTTCTACCAAATGCTAATTATAATATATCAACACATGGAAAATATTATTTTTACACATAAACCCTCATATGTATGATATATTATAATAAACATCTTTTTTAATATAGAAATAGTAGGAAAAATGTAATAACAAATGTGTAGTTTTATCAACTGAACAAATACTCCCAAACTTATCTTTGATTGTCCCGAGCAAACTAGTTTATTCAAGAGGAGGAGAAAAAGAAAGGAGAAAACTAAGCACACTTTCGTAGGCAAACAAGATTGCACTGAGCATGTGCAACAAGCCGTTAAACCTCTAGGTGTCCCTAGTAGGAGGAATGTTGTCTCCTGAGCGTTTTCAGTGGATTACACCCACAAAATCTTATAATAAAAGAGAGATGGTGAAATTTACCTATAAAGATAAGAACCATAAAAGAAAGACTTTGAAAATAAGAGTTTCCAACTATATTAGCTTTTCAGTTGTTATGAGCCCTATCTTAATAGTCATGAAAAAATGTTAGAAATCACATCACCCCTCAATAAAACATCGTCTTTATTCTTCATTCCTACCTTTCATCCAAACATCGATCATATAACCCTACGTGTGTGTAAATAACATCCCTACACCCGGAGAATTCAATTCAAGCTATCATACTCTTGTCTATCTACCTCAGTACTTTTTAACTTGATGAATATTTAGAATTGCTCACACATTTTCATGCGACCGTTAATACTTCTTGAGGTACTAACCGACCGATTAATTATGTGCTTGCTGATTAGGTGATAATATTTTCCTCGTCTTGCACCACCTAAGGCTTAGCAGTGACTCCCAGACCAGATGGCCTTAGGGCACTAGGTGAAGAGGCACTCTCGCTATATTTTTTTATTGCTGCCTTGGCGATAACAAAACCAGTGTTCATTTTTTCTTTTCACCATTTTTTATATTTTCTTCATTTTTTTTCATTTTATTCATACTTTGGCTTTTAGACAAGAGCATTTCAAGGTATCCTCTACTATCCCGAGTTTCAAGACGTGTGTAAGTGTATATAGTAGGGTATCAACATTCAAATGTTTGGCTTCCAGAATAGAAACTATTTTTCAGACTTGTTTTTATCCTCAGATTAGTGATTTCCTTCATCTTACTAACCCTTGGGATAACAGCTCATAACTACTTATTACTAGTTCGTTTAAGAAAACTTCTAATTTTCTTGGTTTTCTTAAACTATTCCTATCTATCCTATCTTTCATATATAATTTTTCACTTTCTATTCTTTTATTATCAAAATTTTTTTGTGCTTAAATATAGTATAATGCAAAGTATGCATAAATAAGCACAAACCTCTCTCAAACTTGTTTTCAACAGTGTCCTTACTGTTGCTATCTGCTGGATCACAAAAACCTGTAAGCTTGGGAGGACATTATTAATGGGGGCAAGAATATATGAAAGTGAAAATCCTCCCCCAAACTTATTTTTGGCTCACAAATTTGAGGACAAAAGTTATGTTCAAGATCCAAAAATATACCCCCCCTCAAACATGAGTTAGACAATACGAAGTATTTTAAGAGGGGGTGAGTCATTTGGTCAAAATAAGACTTTACAAAGACCAAAAGTTAACACCAACCATTCAAAGATTTAATCAGTATAGCGTATAGGTTGGTTGAAGAATGTGTTGTATCGAGTCAAGAAAAAATGGGGAAGGGATAAGAGGTGGTCTGGAAAGGGTTTGAAATTAGAGAAAAGAAAGAATGGGGATGAATGTGAATGATTAGGAAGAAGGAATGGTGACGGTTCAACCTCTGTAGGTGGAGATTGATTAATCACAAAATCCGTATTGTTTAAAAATTCAAGTTCGTCAGCAAAAAGTTCTTCAAAACTTTTATCAATGGTGTGATTGAACATTTTTCTGTCAAAGAGTTTTGTGCCAGAATTTATCCTACTTGATTCAAAAATTATTGAGGTAGAGGACTCGAAAAACTCATCTACTTCATTTTTAAAAATATCCAAATCAAGTTGAATTTCTGGTATTATTGAACTTGAATTAACAGATTGTGATTCATCAAAACTCACTGAAACTATAGGTACAGAGAAGAACCGGAAAAAATAGAAGGTGAAATGGGTAAACAAATTGGTGTGTCGAGTGTTGCTGTACCAGATGTGGAAGATGGAGGCTGTATTTCGGTCTAATCTTCATGTATACCATTATTATCAACTTCAAGACATATTTGGGGTTCGGGAAGAATTAAAGGCTCAAGATGATGACCACAAGGAAGTGAAAGGATTTGATGAATTGGTGGGACAAAATCATCCAAAATTTCGGGTTCATCAATCAATATATCCCCAATGTCAATCACCTCATTCAAGTGAAGGTTAGAATTCTCAAACACTTCATCAAAAGTATGATTTTCAATCAGTTTTGGTTCAAGAGTGGAGGTATAGAGATCACAAGTGTTGGGTATGATTTCACTTGAAATGGACCCTTCACAGTCGGGTAAATCAAACACTACAAAGTCACACAACTTATCAGACATTCTATTTTCAATTGATGAATCATTTGGTGTACTTGATGAATCTATGAAACTGCAGTTGTGGATTTCAGTTTGGAATGGGGAGGTTTGATTAGGAAGGGTGTACAGTTCCGTCTCACTACCCAAAGTCTCATTTTGTCCTATGCCCGAATCATATACTGAAAAATTTTGGGCTGGTTTGAAATTCTTTGCTTGCATCCACTCTGTTGTTTCCTTCCTAATTTGGTTCGACAGTTCCAGAAATTTTTCTAATGTCTGTTCCACACTAGTCTTGGGTTGATAAGGGGTTTCAGTATAAAATTGAAATTCCTGTGGATAATTAAAACTCCCAAATGACTGATTAGAAGGACTGTCTAGAGAAGGTGGAAAAGTCGGATTTGATTGATAGGAATAGAATGGTTGCGGAACTTGGGTAGGAGTAGGATCAATATTATGATAAGAAGAATATTGATATGGGTTGGTTGGTTGGCTATTTTCAATAGACATCTTATATGCCACAAACCGCCTATCAAACTCTTCTCTGAACAGTGGTGGTGATGGTTGATATTGATCCGGGTTGAAACTTTGGCCTCTAGCCCTAGCTATATGCTCAGCAATGGACATTCGTCTAGGTGCTTTCTCACTCTGGGTATGAACTGAAACAGGTGTAAGATTAGGATACTGTTAATAAGACCTAGACTGAGCTGGCCAACTGTTTCTTCCTGCTTGTTCTATATGATCTCTTAAGGACATGGAAGAGCCGGACGGTATACCGAAGGGATTACGAAAACAAGAAATATCTGGTTGTGGACAGCAAAGCTCGGCAAGTGTTCTTCTGTTTAGGTCACCCATTATAAGAAGAGAAGAAGGGGAAGGGTTAAAAAGGGGAGAAAATAATTGGTTTGTTTTGAAAAATGACGGATTTAGACAAATCACACAAAAATGCACAAACAACCCTAGAACTATGGTTACCTAGGTCCAGTCTCTAGACCGCTCCTAGACTTCCAAAGGACAAGCCGTACGATCAATCCTCTACCGTCTCTTTACTATCCTGGTAGCCAGGTAAGTGCCAGGTAAGTGGGAAGGAACCACAGTAGTGGGCCTAATTAAAAACCACTAGCCTTTGACACACTTGCCTAGACACTACAAAAGTAACGCGGATAAGCGATAGATTACCCACGACCTTCTTCTGTCCTTATTGAGCGCGACAGTCCTTAGAGTCTGGTCTAGATATTTTTTAAATTAATGAAGGGTTGATCTAGATGCTTGGTTTGTGATTTGTGGGGCTTAGGAAGGGTGATGAAATCCCCACCTAATCTAGATTTTGGTCTTGCCCCTTAAAAATCCGTATTAAAATATGCAAAAACAAACCGCAAAACAAAACTTTGCAAAAAGATTTTTGAGCGGCGATATTTTGCAAAGAATCCTGCAGAAAAGATATTTTATTGGATTTCAGAGGAGAGAAAAGGAGGTTAGAATCTTACCAGAGAAGACTGAAGCCCTAGATCTCCTAACTGGCCGCGCTTCCACCGCCGATGTGCACTTCCGGCCACGGTTCCGCCGCAAGAGGGAGAGATCAATTGATGAACTTTTTTTTTCTGTGGCCTTCTCTACTTCTCTGGATCTCAATGAATGTATCTGTCTCCTGTTTCCTCAAGTCTGTGACTCCAGATTCCCTCGCAAAATTCACACAATAATCGTTAAATATACAATTTGTAGTTTTGTTTTATTTATGATATAGATCGTATAAGAATTCAACACAAATACTAAGAATAAAAAATTACGCACGTATCCCCAGCAACGGCGCCATTTGATTGGTGTGGAAAAGAGTGCTTGTAGTTAACCGCAATCAATAACGGTGTCGCGTGTAGCTAGACCGAGATGAGGACGGGTCGTCCTCTGGGAAACGTTGAATCTTTTACTCTTACTTTAGATGTGTTGAAAAAGAGATGAGGGATAAAGAATATTGTAGAATGGTTTCTAGATCTACGTTAAGCACTAATGCAAAAATATAAATCTAGATTATTTTAGGGATGTAGTCAATATAATAAGAGGGCTTGTAGGGCTCGTTAGGATTTAGTAGTTATGGATGATTAATTAAAAGTTGCCCTTTTTATCCTTTAATAGATTTAAAACTAGAATGACGGTGATGCGTGTAGATTAGGGTTTCTGGAGGGAAAAGGAATCCCACTCTTAACCCTTATTTCGACACGGAACTCCGTTCATATCTAGCATTTACCAAAACAATCATTAATCTAATCTCTAATCGCGGTCGGAACTAACAAAGAATTGTTAGCGCGCCCGATTAGGATGTTAATGATTCTTTTGATAAAGTTCATAAACTTTATAGGAGTTAAAAAGGGTTTAGGGATGTTCACCATCTATTAGCCTACCCTAATCCTACGAACCCTAACAAGTGGAGAATTACTCGCGCATGTTGGGAGAAAAAGAGATGAAGAGAAAATGCATAATTAAACTACAAAGAAATAGAATAGGAAAAAGAGCTACCTTTATTAATCAATAATATTCATTACACTTTGATCCCTTAGAAAATGATTATAAATACTAGTTTGCTTCTCGATCTCTTCTAAGGAGGTAGATGAGCCGTTGATGATCAGCCGGATGCGTGAGCTGTCTTGGACTTCGTGATCTCGTCGGCTTGATGATTTTTCCAAGGGGCTCTCGGTCTTTATTTATAGTCCAAAAGCCAGAAATTTAGATGCCTAAATTGGGGAATGGTAGTTAAAATCCCACCAGAAAAATGCCAGCCCCTAATTCCACTTCCACGCGGCGGATCCGCGGCATCAAGGAGCTCGGGCCGCGGATCCGCGGCCTGATGATCAGGTCCGTTGATCAAATTTCTGGGGCTGGCTCGTTGTGACATTTGGCGATCCTTGGAACCTTTGTAACATGAAAATCTTCTCGTGGTTGCTGCCAGACTTGGTTTCCAAGTTTTGCTTTCTTAATTAGGCAAGTTTTCTTCAACAACTTGATTTCCTTGATTTTAATCTTGGAAAAATTCTGCACAACAACTTGGAAAAATTCTGCACAACAACTTAAATAATATTTAGTAGACTTAGTTCTATTAGGATTAGTTCAATAATATTATATACATTTTCCTACCAAATGCTAATTATAATATATCAACACATGGAAAATATTATTTTTACACATAAACCCTCATATGTATGATATATTATAATAAACACCCTTTTTAATATAGAAATAGTAGGAAAAATGTAATAACAAATATGCAGTTTTATCAACTGAACAAAAAGCTTTCTAGTTTTGATTCTTGTGATGAAAATGGGTGAGATTATGAAAATAAAATAGAGCTAAATTCCTACTTCATCATCCTAATCTATCCTAACCATTTAGATTAGGGTGTTCACTTCATTTGAGAGTGAGAGCTTGTGTTTAAGAAACTTCAAGATAGATCATCTTAGTTATCGAAGATCGGAAGCAAGTGCATGATTCTCTTCGTGGAACCTCTCTAGAGTCCGGATTCTTGATGATCGCAGTGAAGGGACCTCAACACGGAGCTTATGAAGTGAAGGACCGGACTACAAAGCTTGTAATCCCAAACTCTTAGATGTTAAAGTGTTTAACATGCTTTGTTTCGCCTAATCTCTAGTTTAAAGATCTTGGTTAGGGTTGTTCGGCACGGCTAAATTTTTAATCGGGCATGATTGATGCCTTGTAGAACCTTTTTAAAGTGCTTAGTAACCTACAGTGGTATCAGAGCCAAGCTAGAGCTTTAGGCAAAGTCTAGACGAAGTTTAAAGTCCAATCGAACTCCGAATACCCGTAAAACCCTAGTTTCTGGAAATTTTTTAAAAAGTTGATTTTTTTCATATTAAAAATACTCAAAAAATTAGCAGGGTATTTTAGGAATTACTGTGAAAAACAAGCATTTAATACCATTAAACAGCCGTGGAACCGCGGCAATGACATGGCTTGCGCAGCGGTTCCGCGGCCGTACAGTGGCCTTATTATTTTATTTTTTCACAGTTAAATCCGTATCTACTTCCTGATTTTTCCGGGAATTTTTATTTTTACTCAAGTGTTGAGTTTTCTGGGTTATATTGGGAGCTCGTTGATTTGATCGGAAAATATAACTTCGTTTAGTTTGTCCGGGTAATTTTTAGAACGTGTTAAAAAGTTCGAACGGATATCAATAACTCACTTTTTCCCCTGCTGGAAAATTTCCAAGTGTTGGATTTTTCCGTAGTTTAAGAACGTTCTAAGTCGTGCAAATAACGCGGTGGACCCTCTAGAAGAACACAAACCTTAACTCGATTATGTGACCGTCTTGAACTGCCTCTAAACCTTAGGGTTTGGGGCAGTACGGCGTGCCACATGTGAGGCGTTGGCTTGACCCTTCTACTGCTGGACCATTGGTACTGTGGTATGTGATGGATGTTTTTAAACTAATTTCAAGTGTTGAGAACTATTTGGGAAATCTTGGGTGTTTGTTTATTCGATCGGAAAGTTTAACATTGTCTATTTATCTGGAATGTGATACAATATTTGGAATCTACAAGTAGTTATGAGATAACTAATTTGAATGTTATAAATCTAGCAGTTTAGTCTCAAATGATCGGTTGCCACAGAATTTTGATGCGATCAAAAGTCCGTCGCAAGCACGTAGCGTACGCGGATACTCGCCGGGTAAACTTAATAGACAGCCACACCCCATAGCCCCGACCAAGTGACTGTAGGAGAACCCCGTCGCCAAAAGCATCCATTCGGGTGCTCGCGGCAGCGGTGTTCCGCCTTAGTGCACTCATTCGGGGGTGCGGCCGTCTACTAAAGTTTGCGACGTGCATTCGATCAGGATGTCGGGAATCTTGTTGAATTACCCGACTTGATATTGAAAAGAGTTTTTGATAAAGAGACTAAAATGCGGGGTTTATAATTGTTAGGCATGAGATGTCTAAGGAATTCATTTAGTTAGGCATGCGATATCTAAGGAGCTTGCGGATTCCAACTGTTGTAGTTTTACACTTTCTTTTCTGTGATCGTAAGTGTAGTATATAGTTGTATCGCCGGTTTTCGTTGCTATACATCGACGACAATCGGTGTATGCATACTTACTTACGTTGATGACATGTGATATTATGTGTTGCTGTGATATATTATATTGGATCGTCGTGTTTGAGTAGCCGGGAGTTTTATGTGAGATGAGAGTTTTTCATTTTCATTCATGTAAAATTCATTTGTATGTAATATTCTTTTATTGGAGAACTTCCGGGCTGAGGATGATGTCACCATTGTATATTATTTACTTTTCCGCATTAGGTAGACCCAAGGAGGGGAGCACAAGTAACCGGGTTCTAGGGTCCAGTGGGAGACCATCTCGAGGAGTCGAGACCGGGTCTCCTAATCCTAGAATTGGCAGTGTTGCTTGCCGCTCTCGTAGGGGTCTCGGGATGTGGGTTTGGCTATTCATCGTGACCGTGGAATCCATGTTTTATACAGACTCGTATTAAAACACGGACGTCCTAGTATATCCAATATTTCATATATGTTCTTCTGCTGCAATGTTCTGTGATGAGATCATATTACTGCCTGAGACGAATGTTTATATTATATATATGAGATATATATTATATATTGTTGATTTCGTTTCAAATGTGATACTTGTGAAGCAAAATTAAAATGGGACTTCATTAATGAGATTAATGAAATAAAAGAAACCTAAAGATGTTGTAGAAATTTGTTTAAAAACTGGTAGCTCTAGTTCTTACTTTGCATAGCGGTGTTCCTTGTAGAACATCCAGCACCTTATTCGATAAGGAAAGAGCCGAGATCCCTTCACCGGGAGTGACCTCTTTAGCGGAGCTAGCCGATGCTGCATACTCGGTTTGTCTTTTGATTGCTTCTATAGTTTTTTTCTTTGCACAGTGGTATTTGTGAAATATCTTGCAACTTATTCGATGAGGAAAGAGCCGACGATCCCTTCACCGGGAGTGACCTCTTTAGCAAAACTAGAAAAGCCTCAAAAACACTCCATTTAAAATCACTCGATTCTACAACGATATCAAGTTCATTACGCAAAGGGTTTTCTTAAAAATTTGTCGTAGCCCTCCGTCATTTCAGATATGTACTTCATAGTATTTGTGCTGCGTTTGTTGACCTTGTCAAGACGTAGTGAGCGGTAGCTATTTATGCTTATCCGCAAAAGCATATGATGCGATTGAGTTAGGGTAGTCGTGTGACTTTGTTGACCTTGTCAAGGGTCATGCGGGTGGGTTTAATTCAATCGGGAAATGACGGGTTGAACTTGACTTGCGGTCTATGGTTTGTTGACCTTGTCAAGGTCATAGATCGCTCGGGGTAAAATATTATTGAGAATTTCAAGTGTTGAAATTTGCAATGAGATTGCATACTTTTTATGAGATAGTTGGATCCCGATACCCGCTGCGAGTAAGAGTTACTCCTGCGAAAGTTTTACACATTACAATTAGCCGATCAAGTAGGTGTCTAGAAAGGTGTCAACGGGGTTACGCCCCTGGGAAAACGAGGTTTACTTTAATTAGGTTCGTGCGAAAGCACGGGGAACCTCCCTCAAAATACCGGCACTGGCCTGGCTGAAAGATTGGCGAACTTGTAGTATGTAATTAATCCCGGCTAGTCTTTCCTTTTAGGGTTTGAAGGAAGATTTGACTAAAACAGTGGGAGACATCCTGATTAGATATATTAGATAACCAATCTAATCTTGTAAGAGCATACGCTGAGTGTTTTCTTCTATCTCTCTAGGCAGCGACCATATCACGCCTTAATCAAGATAATAAATACGGATGTATTAACCGAACCCGCTTGTTATACTGAGCCGAGAAACGTTGGTCCCGCTCCAACTTATAATTGTTATAAGACAGAGCAGGAAATTGGGGAATACCGGATTTTTCGTGCCGCCCAAACGAAGAAAGTGCATGTTGATGCATCATCTTCGGGTGTGTTCATTACAGAGAACCGTTTCTCAATATCCTTTACATTCTGGGTATGTGATACCGGATCAGGATCCCGCAAATGTAATCTGTTACATGGGCTACAGAAAGGTAGAGGACTGAGAACAGGTGATAAGTTTCATGAGATAGAAACGGTGCAAGTGTTGCAGCCAAGTCTGTTGGTAGTTATCATCCTGCATTAGTAAATACATTGATTCTGAACGAATGTTATTAGATATCGAACCTGATATACAACATCATATCAGTCTCTTTATTAGTAAAGAAGAATATAATTTTGTATTGTTGGATAATGTTTTGAACATTTCCTATATCAAGAGTTGATCGGTTGAGGCACGTTATCTAAAAGTATTGATGTTCTAAATCAAACTACATTTCTTAGTATACAGAACACACACAAGAGGAAGAGTTCAGATATGAACGAATCCTTCTTGAGACATATAGACTAGGTCATATCAATGCGACCCGACTAGCTAAGTTACATTTAGATGCATATTTAAATTAGTTTGAATTTACATCTTGTGAAACTTGCCGGTCATATCACAAAGATAAGATGACCATAGCTCTGTTTATTGGAAACAGAGAAAGAGTTAGTGAACTCTTGGGATTGATACATGCTGATGTATGAAGGTCCCCTGTCTACACATGCCAAGACCGGTTCTTTGTACTTCATTACATTCTCTGATTATCTCTCAAGATTCGGACATATGTTCCTGTTGAAACACAAGTCTGAACCTTTTGAGATATTCACAGAATATAAGTTAGAAGTAGAGAACCAAAAACGGGTATAAGTATTATGTCCTTTGATGAGATCAAGGAGGAGAATACTTGAGCACAGAATTCCTGGACTATTCTAAACGAGAATGAGATTCTCTCTCAGCATTACTCCTCCGTATACACCACAGCACGTAGGTGTATCGGGGCGGAGCAATCACACCCTATTAGATATGGTGCGTTTTATGATGAGTACTACTGAGTTTCCTATTTCCTTTTGGGAGTTATGCACTTGAGAAGCTGCATACCTATTGAATAGGGTTCAAATCAAATCAATTTCCTACCACTTCATATGTGATATGGAAAAGGAAGAGCCTATATCTTAAGTATGTTAAGATTTGGGGTTGTCCGGCCTATGTTTGAAAAGAAAAATCCGGACAAGCTCGAGGCAAAGTCAGATCTGTGGAAGTTTGTTGGATATCCCAAGTATTCGCAAAAGAATATCTTCTACCTAACCGAGGAACATAAGATGTTTTGTTTCTCAGCATGCCACCTTTGTGAAAGGGAATTTCTTGTGGAAAAATTAGTGGTCATGAGGTAGAACTGGAAAGAGTTCCAGCTATACAAAACTGCAGCTGATGATTTGGTAGAACTAAAGGATTCAGTAGTTTCCAACGAACCTCAGTCTCTCCGCCGATCTAGTAGGGTTCCTCACCCACCTGAGAGATACTTCGGTTTCTCTATGACAGTGGGAGCGAGAATTGCATCATGAGATGATGACCCAACTAGTTTCGAGCAGGCCATCAGGAGTGAGACTCTGTAAGAATGGCTAGATGCTTAGTGATCTGAGATGGAATCCTTATACACCAACAAAGTATGGACTTTGGTTGCTTTATCTGAAGGGTTAAATCCCCATCAGGAGCAAGTATATCTTGAGAAGATTACTTGGTGTACATGGAAAAGTCGAGACTTTCAAAGCTATGCTTAAGTCCATCCAGATCCTACTTGCCACAGCTACATACCATGACTACGATATCTGGTGGATGGGTGTCATGACCGCTTTTCTAAATGATGTTTTAGAAGAGAGCGTCTATAAGTACACAGCCAAAGGGCTTCGTAGATAGTGGGAGCAACGGAAACGTGTGCAAGATGTTTTATGTGATAAAGCAGGCATCGCGGAGTTGGAACGTCTGTTTTGATGTGATAGTCAAAGAGTTTGACTTCATCAAAATGGTAGATGAACCTTGTATATACAAAAAGGTAGTAGAGAGTATGGTGGTGATCCTCGTAGAGTACGTGGATGACATACTCTTGATAGGAAAGGAGTTTCCTATGCTACGCTCGGTCAATCTCCGCTTATCACAAGGATTCTCCATATAGGATCAAAATGATACCTCCTAAAATCCTGGGTTTTAGATCTATGAGATAGATCTAATTGGATGTTAAGATACTCACTAGTTGTAGTGAGATGGTATCAATCAATCCTGGAGAGAATCACTGGAAAGGTTCCAGGGTGATAAGGACGACTGAATGTCAGTCGCAGGCATTGTCTTTACCCTCAGTGGAGGGACGGTATGTTGGAAGAGTTCCAAGCTAGATACCGTGACATACTAGACGATTAAAGGCAAGATACATCGTTACCAAGGATGCTACCAAAGAGGCAGTCTGGATATTTATAAGTTCATGAGATGAACTTCATTCCAACCATTGTGTGACAATGGAGTAAAGGCTTTGGCCTAGGAACCCCCGTCCCATCAGAAATCCAGATATAATTCTTAGGCAGCATCACCTGATCATGGAGATGGTTGATCTCCAGGAAGATCAAGATTAGAAGAGTAGACACAGAGGACAACGGCGCGGATCCACTCACAAAGCCCTTTTTCCCAGTAGAGACTTTTATGGGATGGTTGAGTATGAGATATTTCAACCACAGCTAATTGTTGGGTATGCGATACCACAACAGATGGCCCTAGTGCAAGTGGGAGATTGTTAGTTATATGTATGCCCTAGAGGCCATTACTGTACATACGATGTATATTGTAATGGATACTTGGACATATATAGGGAGGACTTTCTTGCTCGATGATTGATCTCAAAAACTATCTATTACCGCAATCAAGAACGGCGTCGCATGTAGCTAGCCGGTGAGTACGGGTCGGTCCACAGGGATGTTGTGAATTTCCTAATCGCTCTTACGAGTTAATTCCAAACGGTGTGAATGGATTAATTAAATCTAAAAACTAAATTAATTTAGGGCAATTGAATTAAAGATCTAACTATCTAACTAGGGCAAGGAATTAAATTTAATCTAGGGCAGAGAATGAAAAATTACCTAAATTAATCTAGGGCAAGAATTAAAATTACCTACTTACTTTACAGATGGCTCTCTCCAAATATCAACACAAGACTTGTCAGATCTGAATTTCTGAAATGAAAAGAGACACCGATGCTCTCCAAAAGAAATCTAAATTTTATTGATAAAAAGAGGCATAGAGAGGCATAGCCTTTACAATGATTTAGAGTTCCTATTTATAGAGGATAGGAAACCCTAGGTTACAATTGATCCGCACATCTGCTATTATAAAAATACCCCCTAAGAAAAAAGACCAAGTCAACGAGACTCGCACCGCCACAAAATTTGTCGCCGACACGGGCTTAACCCGGCCGCGGTTCCGCGGCCAAAGGCATGCTTTGGCCGCGGTTCCGCGGCCAAAGAGTGGTCTTGAATTCTGAAATTTTCTTTAATGCTTCTTGTTGACTTTTTATGACTATTTCTTAGGTTGGTTCTCAGATTGGCTTCCAGGTTGCTTCCAGATCTCCACAGTGAATAATTGTAGTGAACTTTTGCCGTTGCTTCTTGACAAAGTCTTCAACCTTGCACTGCCTTGTAGTTTGTGAACTGATCTTCGTGTAGGCTTGATCAAGGTTCTCCCATTTGTCGGTCTTAGTCTCACTTTTTGTATCGCCTTTTGTCTTTTTCACTGTTTTTGTCCAAGAACCTGTAACCTGTAACTAAGTAGCAGACATGAGTCAAAAGCACCTGTTTATTTGTAAAACAAATAAGAATGGGGAATATAATAATACAATATTATGGTGTGAACAAATACCCCCAAACTTATCTTTTGCTCGTCCTCGAGCAAACTTAGTTTTATTCTCTACAAAAACCTAACCGCATTTTCGCAGGGAAACGCGATTGCACTGAGCTCGTGCAACAAGCCGTTAAACCTCTAGGTGTCCCTAGTAGGAGGAGTGTTGTCCCCTGAGGGTTTTCAGCGGATACTACCCATAAAATCCTATCAATTTGGCTTATCGATTTTATTCTCCAATTATGTTTTCTAACAAGGAATTCTATTATCTTCGACCCGTAAATTATCCACCCATATTCTTCACACTTCCTCATCATCTAACTTAAGATTATATATGTTCTATAGACTTACTTAGCTTTCGGCATCTTTTAAGTTTTCCTTCTAGGGTTCCATCTCCACTTAGGAATTTCTATCAACTCTACTAAAGATATAAGTTCTATTCTTCATTCCTTTCACTTATCTAAATCCCAATCACATACCCCTACGTGTGTGTATAAATCACCCCTACACTCGGAAATTCAAATCAAGCAATCATACTCTTGTCCATTGTCCAAAACACTTATTAATTGGTGAATTTAAATGAATTTTGCTTACACATCCTTCATGCGATCGTTAATACTTCTTGAGGTACCAACGACCGATTACAAAACGCGTTTGCACTTTAAAGCGTAATTCCTAGTCTTCAACACCCAAGGCTTTTAGCAGTGACTCCTAAACCAGTTGGTCTAAGGCACTAGGTGATGAAGCACCCTCGCTAAATATTTTTCTATTTTTACAGCCTTAAGTAATCACAAAAACGAGTGTTCATTTTTTTTCCCTTTATCCACTCTTTTTTTTCTTTTATTTTCATTGTACTATGGACTTTAGACAAGAGCATTTCAAGGTCTCCTTTACTATTCCAAGTTTCAAGGTGCGTGATTGTGCAATTTGTAGGGTATACATTTTCAGAATCTAGACTTAAGCTAGGAATTATATTTCAAACTTATACTCTAATAAAATATCAATACTTTTCCTTTATTTTGACTTAGCCCAAAAAGTTAACTCAAAATTTGCCTATTTCTAAATAAACGATAAAGACATATACTCTCTACCGTTAAATTTTAAGGAAGGTTATTTTTAGGGTTTTTTAATTTACTAAGTCTAAAATCTAGTTGTTCCTAGCCAGTTAACCTATTTGTCAAACTCAAATCAAATATGGCCAAAATTGAATACATTAATTTTTATGATTTTTGAAATTTTTCAATTTTTATGGGTTTTCAAATAAATATGCAAATGCAAAAATATGTACAAATGAATGCGAAGGAAGAAGACATACCGAGCATACCCCCAAACTTAAACTTGACAGTGTCCTCACTGTCATGCTGCACCAAAAGGGTCAAAATTGTCGGCACTCCCTTGTTTATTTATTTATAATTTTTTTTTTTGAATTTTTTATTTTTTTGAATTTTTTTTTATAGAAAAAGAAAACAAAAAATATATATATACATATATACAACAAGGTTCCCCCCAAACTTAAGCTTGGCCTTACACAAGCCAAAGGTTAGCACCAACCATTCAAAAATCTTATCGTGGTAATGGCCGAGTTGGTGAAATAATGTAGTGTAGAGGAAAGAAATGAGAAACACACGAAACCGTGTGGGAAGAAGGGTAGAATATGGTCTCGGTGGAGGGGAAGAAGGGCGGAAAAGAGAAAGAAGGGTAGCATGATCTTTAGGGTGTAAATTGAGTGAATAAATTAGCACAATTTGTGATGACCGATGTGTTAAAAGTGATTGTGCTGACCTATCAACCTGTCGAGAAATGGGGTTAAATCCCTCAAGATTCGCAAGAAAGTATGGGTACGCCGAACTTGGTATTGAAGATGAAAGTGTAACGGTCTCTTCTACGGTTGGAACGATAGGAAGGACGAAAGGGAGTGAATTAGGGATAGTCTCATTCTCACGGTAGTAAACTGTCTCGAATTGGAAAGATTCCAACAATGGTTCGAAACAACTGTAAGCAACCGAGTCTGATGGTTCCACTAACTCATCTGAAAATGTAAAGGACTCAAACTCGGGCGGTGAGTCATCAATATCGTCCGAAAAAGTGAAACACTCGTAAGTGTCATCGTCTGTGAGAACTGTGTCAGATTCAAAGAGAAATTTTTCAAGCTCATAGTTTTCAAGCGTGATATTAGGCGTGGTCGGAACGATGGAAAGGAGGGAAGATGATTTAGTTAAAGGTTCAAGAGGATGAATTGGAAAATCCGACACATCAAAGAAAAATGGTTCAACCTCAATATTATCCTCAATACTATCCTCATAATTCTCCTCAATATTTAACTCATCCATACCATTATCATCAAAATCAAGACGCATATGAGGTTCGGGAGAAACATCTAATGACTCGGGATGATGAATTGGACATAAAATTTCAATCAAATCGATAGATTCATCATCCGAAATATTCCCAGCGTCTATATCCTCAATCAAGTGAAAATCTATTTTTTCTGACACCTCATCAAAAGCATGGATATTTATCGATTTAGGTTCTAGAGTGGAGGTGTAAAGGTCAAACGGATTAGGTGCGGTTTCACTCGAAAGGGGTTCTTCACAATTTGGCAAATCAAGCACTACAAAATCACACAACTCATCATTTTGGACACATGTTTGACAGTTGGAGTTGTTGGATTCAATTGGGTATGGGTAGGTTTGATTTGGAAATCCTCTCACATTCTCATTCTGTCCAACCGCCTTCTTATACATTGAAAAATTTGGAGCTAGCGGGAAACTAGCGACTGGTTCACTAGGTTGCATAAGGGCGGTAATGGATGCTTCCACATTCCTAACCATCTTGTTTGTTGCAGAAATATAAGCTTCCAATGACTCTTCCAAACTAGACTTGGGTGGTAAGGGGGTTTCGGTAAAAGATTCGAAATTGTTTGGATGCGTGAAACTCCCAAAAGGCTGTGTAGAAACAGGGTCTAGTGAAGGTGGGAAAGTCGGGTAGGACTGGTAGGAAGTTGGTGGTTGGACAGGGATAGGGTCAACATGTGGATAATAAGGTGAATAGTCTTGTGGATCCCTAGAACTAGCTGAGTGGAGAGGGGTGAAAGATCGGCTACGAGATTGAGCAATATGCTCAGCAATGGACATCGGTTTAGGAGTTACAGCCGGATTGGAAAAAGTGGTATCAACATACGAAGGTAGTGAAGGTTGACTTGGTTGACACAAAGTGGGTTGTGAAGTCAAACTGTTTCTCCTAGACGTTTCTATTTGATCTTTTAAAGAAAATTTGGGCACGGAGGGATCTTCCTTAAATCGACCGAAACAATTGACGTACGACGCAAAGTTAGGTTCAGGATACCAAAGTTCGGCAAGTGATTTATGATTTGGGGTACCCATGTTAGAAGAAAGGGGAAAAGAAAGAATGTAGGTGGTGCAAGTGGGGTGCAAGGATTTCTTAGCGACAAAATTTTTGCAAGTTTTTATAAAAAAATTTCTTTTTTTTTTCTTTTTCTCTTTATTTGGAACTGTTTGCAAAAAGATTTTCGATAAAAGGCTTAGACACAAATGCAATCAACCAGAAATGCACAATCAGACCTAGATCTAGGGTCACCTAGGTCAGCTAGACAGCTCCTAACTGTTCCAAAGGGCTAGAAATAGGACCTCAAACCGTCTCTTCACCGCCAATTACGGCCAGGTAAGTGCCAGGTAAGTGGGAGGCTTCCCGCTACAAGTAGCGGTCCTAATTAAGTAACCACTTGCCTTAGACACACTTGCCTAGACACCGCAAAGTCATGTTAGGATAAACGGCTGATGCCTATAACTAGTCCTTTGTCCTATTGAGCTCGAAATCCTTAGGGCTGAGTCTAGTATTTTTTAATTAAGATATGGGCAATGCAAATGCCTTATGTGATTTCTGGGGTCCTGGGAAGGGTGATGAAATCCCCACCCAATCTGAATTGGTCAAAAGCCCCTTAAAGTCCGATTAAAGATATGCAAAACAGTAAATCATTTGCAATCAAAGATTTTTTTTTGTTATTGCAATTTGAGAAAAGATATGCAAAACAGAAAAGATTTCTTGCAATCAATTTTTATTTTAAACGCGCGCAAAGAATCCTGCACAAGATTTGTTATTTGGAAGGGAAAAGATTTTTAAAGCGCACCAAATTCTGCAGGAATTTTTCAGAAGATATATGAAGATTTTTGCAGAGGAAGAACAGAGAGGCTTACAGAAAATTTTGCAGAAGATGTCGTCACCAACGCGCTGCCCTTACGCGGCCAAAGCCAGGTTCCCACCGCGGTTACGTGGTCAACTTGACTGCACGGATCCCCAGAAAAAATATCAGTTGATGATGTCACTGTGGGACCGCGTTTCCGCGGTGTAAATGCTCCTAAGGCGGCGGAAACGCGGCAAGCCGAGGGTTTCTATTCACCAAATTTTTTTCTGCTCCTTATTTGTTGTAATCTTCTGTTGTTAGGATCGTCTCTTTGCTGTTTTGATCTCTGTAGATTTCCAGATTCGAAATTGTGCGTAGATCCTGCAAAATTCTCACAAAAATACCATTTCCAAAAATAACAGATTATATATTTTTATATTTTTATATTTTTTGAGATTTTTGAGATTTTTATGATTTTTTTAATTTTGATTAACCCGAAAGTGCAAAAAGGAAATTTTACGCCATCCCCGGCAACGGCGCCATTTGATTGGTCTCAAATACTATCTATTACCGCAATCAAGAACGACGTCGCATGTAGCTAGCCGGTGAGTACGGGTCGGTCCAAAGGGATGTTGTGAATTTCCTAATCGCTCTTACGAGTTAATTCCAAACGGTGTGAATGGATTAATTAAATCTAAAAACTAAATTAATTTAGGGCAATTGAATTAAAGATCTAACTATCTAATTAGGGCAAGGAATTAAATTTAGTCTAGGGCAGAGAATGAAAAATTACCTAAATTAATCTAGGGCAAGAATTAAAATTACCTACTTACTTTACAGATGGCTCTCTCCAAAAATCAACACAAGACTTGTCAGATCTGAATTTCTGAAATGAAAAGAGGCACCGATGCTCTCCAAAAGAAATCTAAATTTTATTGATAAAAAGAGGTATAAGGAGGCATAGCCTTTACAATGATTTAGAGTTCCTATTTATAGAGGATAGAAAACCCTAGGTTACAATTGATCCGCATATCTGCTATTACAAAAATACCCCCTAAGAAAAAAGACCAAGTCAACGAGCCTCGCACCGCCACAAAATTTGTCGCCGACACAGGCTTAACCCGGCCGCGGTTCCGCGGCCAAAGGCATGCTTTGGCCGCGGTTCCGTGGCCAAAGAGTGGTCTTGAATTCTGAAATTTTCTTTAATGCTTCCTGTTGACTTTTTATGACTATTTCTTGTGTTGGTTCTCAGTTGGCTTCCAGGTTGCTTCCAGATCTCCACAGTGAACAATTGTAGTGAACTTTTGCCGTTACTTCGTGACGAAGTCTTGAACCTTGCACTGCCTTGTACTTTGTGAACTGATCTTCGTGTAGGCTTGATCAAGGTTCTCCCATTTGTCGGTCTTAGTCTCACTTTTTGTATCGTCTTTTGTCTTTTTCACTGTTTTTGTCCAAGAACCTGTAACCTGTAACTAAGTAGCAGACATGGGTCAAAAGCACCTATTTATTTGTAAAACAAATAAGAATGGGGAATATAATAATACAATATTATGGTGTGAACACTCGACATGATAGTATGCTATCTGGTTGTACTTTATGTTAACATGTACTCTGATTGTCTCTATGTTACATGTTGATAAAGCCCTTAGGATATATACTCGACTATTGGGACTATGATGAGATCATACTAGTGGGAACACAGTAGTCGATGAGTACATCCTATAACTGTTCTTAGTCGAGGGTGTATCGAGACAGGGCATCGATACACCAGAGTAGACTAGCGTATACGCATCTTGACCCATATGATGGGCGATAGATGATCACATATCTATCGGTATTTGACATCAAGGATGGTGTACGGGTGCTCAGTAGAGACTGGGTACACTGGACGGACTCACCGAGAACTCTCAGATGGTATTATACCTCACGTCGGATGGTAGTTCTCTGGTGACACCGGTACAGGTTAGTCTGTAGACCCGAGATCGTCATAGAGTCTTGTGTGATTTCCACTGTGCTTTGATTTCCATCATACCACGTCCAAGAGGGCGTGCAAAAAGGTGGCTTTTGGGTACAGTCCCGAATCACATGGAGGCAATGAGCGATAGGAGGGGATTCGTCTCTCCCGGTATAGGGAGTTGATGTTGTGGTATGTTCGATTGGCTATAACTGGAAATCCCTGGCCAGGGTTGCTGAGATTTACTGGTAAGTGTTATCAGTGGTTTCTCGAACTGTTATAGACCTCATATCGACATGACTTATCAAGCTACTGGGGTCTGACGTATACCACCCCTAGGCGAGATATGCGACATATCAGACGACGAGACCGGACTGTACGGGAGTGTTACTGATTGGATTCGCAGGAGAATGTACATGCTTGCTTGTTGATTTTCTGATCGCTCAATACCTGGATGGCTGTTACGTTTAGCTGACCGCTTGCAGGTTGTGGGTGTTGATATGATCATCACCTGCTACCGGCGTATTGACGATTCTTTAGAGTCCTATACAGAGCTTTCTTGACTCAGGCAAAACGGAGTAGGGGCACATATGTGATATGTGCAGGACCGAGGATAATGCGATATGAGATACTGTAGCGTCTTGAAAAGTCGTTTTGGTGTTTTCCTGAAATTCGGTGAAAATTCGGTATTTTTCCGAAAACCGTCTTTCTTGTTATTTTGCAGTTTAGGGCTAATTATACTTAAAATGGATAGGTAATTGCTTGTTTTTAGTAGCTAATGAGTTAATTATGAAATTCTGGTCGTTTAAAAATTTTCCCTAATTTTTCAATTTTTTAATATTATTTTAAGCCGGTAAGAAAATACATTAAATTAGCGATAAATACAAATTTTTCCGGGCTAATTTTAATCTCTAAAATTATGATAATTATAATCTAGTGATAACATGAATTTTTAGTAATTTATTTTGATTTTTAACGAATTTTTATGTTATGAAACGAATTTATTGAATTTTGAGCTAAAACTTGCAATTTTTGAGTTGTAGGGGGCCTTTTTGCATAAAATTTCTTTTGTAAAACCCCTCTCTCTTTTCCCTCAGCCCTAGCACAGCCCAACCCTGACCAAGTCCAGAAAATTCTGATCTCTTTTCTTTAGTTGCTTTTTTGAGTGATTTAAGGGGTTTTTTGGATTTATTTTAATTAAAATGAATAAAGTAAGGTGCATTTGACTTTGTGGACTTGACCCATGATCTTCCCCACTTGCCCACACCCTCCCCCATTCCTCCTCTGGCCGAAAATCCTGCACACCCTCTTCTTCCTCTCTTTTCTTTTCATTTTCTTCAATTTCTTCAAGAAAATACATCAAAATCCATGATTTAATTCAAAAATCCAAACAAAATCCTTAAGCTATCATTATCCTTAGCCATTCTTGCTTGGATCTTGGTGTTGAGGCCATCATTTGGAGCAAAATTTTCTTGCTTGATCCATAGATCAAGAGGTATAATTTCTATCATGTTAAATTCTTTTGTTTAAGTTCTTATGTTATATGGTTTAGTGTTAATTTAGTGTAGTTTAATCTAGTTTCTTAGGTTTTGCTTGAAAATTTTAGCTAGGGTTTTGAAGCCATAATACTTAATTAGATTGTTTTATAGTTAATCTAGTGGTTAATTAACTAATCCATATAGTTATCTTGTTGATGTAGTTTTCAATTATGCTAATTTGATTAAATTTAGAAGTGTGAAATTGCTTTTTAGGATTTTCAAGAGAGGGTTTTGTATGGAATTGGTTTGTGAAGCTTGATTAGTGAGTGGATTAAGTTTTAGAAAGCATTATTTAATTGATTAAACCTAACTTGTTATCTAGTATTTTGCTAACCTAACCTAAGAGGTTAATTTTCTTAAGTGGGCTTTGTTGTGTTAATTTAAAGTTTCAAGTGAGGAAATTGATTGGATTTTTGCTAAGTTATAAATTCAAGAATGGTTGTTTATGGAAAATAGGATTGGAATCATTGTTGTTGTGTTATAATTAGTGGTTGTAGATTGCTTGTAGTGTGGTTGGGCGATTGTGCTAGATTGTAGTCGTTTTGTCGCAAATCGGCAATTGTTGCACCGATTTTTGGAATGTATATGCTTACTAGATTTTTATATAAATTATGTGATGGATTAATTTTGATATCTTGATGATTGTAATGGCTTGTCCTACGACTTTTAGGATGCGTGAGTGCGGATTTTTGGGTAGTCGGGTTTTAGTTTTGCCGGGCGACCAGATCGGCGTTTTTTGGCAGTTTTTGCGATTTTCGCGTGTGTTCCGCGCACTTTGTGCACGTTGTACCTAGCTAGCGAACTTTAGTAGTTTCGTTGGGGTTTTGCGTCGTTCTTGAATGTGTAACCTTATGTCTGGTATTGATGTAAATTCCAGGTTTGGTCGCGGAGACGTCAGACGCGGCGCGAAAGGGAAAGGCGGTGATTGGACACAGCTAGCCAGGGATCCCGGTGAGTAGATTTAACATCTACGGGGGACGATCGTTTGGATGGCGCAAGTCGCCCGATAGATTTAGTAAACTGAAAAATAGTAAACTGGATAACCACTTGTGACATTAGAATAATATTACTGGCATGATAATTGCTGCAATTAGATCAGTATGTTATACCCATATACGCAAACTCAATTGTAGGACACATGCACCATTACCAGGTTTTTATATGCAGCACGAGCACTATTCATGCTTACACACACACCCTGGTAATTGCCATGCCACCACACTAGATAACATTTAAATGTAAACCTTTTACTAATTGATACTTAAACTGGTGCTATTGCCTTTAATTCCTTAAAATGAAACCGTAGAATTGCTATTCATGTGCATGTACTTCATCATATTAATTGTTCATGCTTAATCCATTAATCACACATCGCAACTTGATTATTGATATCATACGCATTCATTATCATTGATATATGCACTTATGAGGATTTCTTGAGATTTTATGATATTGCTGGATTTCGGGGGAAAGCCGCAAAATTTCTAAACTTATTATATTTTTAAAATATGTAAATTGCGGTTTTCTAGTGATGTAAGTGTCGTCCACCATGAGTTTGCTGTGGATTTGGAAATCCGTGTCGAAGAGTGGAGGAACCGGCACGGGTACATGGTGGGCCCGGTAAGGTACCCCGGGGCAAGAGGAATGTGGTGATGACGTTGAGCCTGGCAGGGGACGGATTACCTACCGGTGACTGTTTGGGACGGCGGATATCCAGAGGATACCGACCGTGGCCGCTAGATGATGAGATATTGATATTTGAGATGGGTCAGCCGGACGGCTGAGGCCAGAGATACATTTATGAGATTTGAGACAGCTTTTGGGTGTCGTTGCTGGACACCGATTTTCGTCGATTCATTGACATTATGCTGGCATTCTAAAAGAGTTTCAAACAAACAAAAAAAGAGATAAAATATTTCTTATATATACCTATTGAGACCTCAGATTTTCATGTTGCATACATATTAGCACACTGATATGATATACACACCTGCTAGTGCATCCAGTCATACCTGTATTTTAGATGCTAGGATGCTTGTGTGCATGCATACGATAGACTTTGCAGATGTTATTTATTACTCACGAGTTGGCAACTCACCCCCGTTGTGCCACAGTCTTTTGCAGGTCCGCTCCGTCAGTTCAGTAGCGGTGGGCGCACTTGTCTTTTGCTTCTTTTGCCTGAGCTCGAGTTTTGCTCATAGGTGGGTTATGTTATTATTTTGTACCACTTGTATATTCTTTGTATCTAGTGTACTCCATCTACTGTTTCTACCAGATTATTGTATATTGACCTAGAGATGAGACAGTGAGGTTTGTGGATTTTATGCTGTATTTTGGGGTCGAGCTCACTTGAGCCGACATGCTACTTTTTTTATGCTCCCTTATGATTATTATGCTTGTTGTCATTTACATTGCGTGGGATTTGTGACCGCCTTATGGCGAAGAGCTAGCTCCCGCTTGGGGATGCCCTATTTTGTTGGATTCATGTATATATTTTGTTGTACCCATTTTGGGGGCCAGTATTTACAAAGGAGACTCTGCCGAAATTTTCGGGAAAAATTGGTATTGTTTTTAAAAGGGGTTTTACATGACTTATTTGATGACTTGCTTTCAAATGATTGGGTTTTCTTCACTTTTTTGCTTCATTGGTTTTGTTTTCTGGGCTTTGGCTTACTTATTTTACGGACGCCTTTAGACGTTTCGTAAACTTAAGTGCCAGTCACGTTCCGTACCCTGCGGGTCGTGACAGATACCATATTATATTCTCGCGTTATTTTGATATGAGCCGGATCATCGGATCAAGTGTTGATTCGATGAATCGGTACATGATATATTAGTCGATTATATTCGATATAGCCGGATTGTCGGATCAAGTGTTGATTCGATAATTTAATGTATAATAATATATATGATATATTGAAATACATTATCTAATATTGGCTCGCTTTATTGATTCATTTTCTCACTGGGTAATATATTGATATATATGCGATATATGTTAATTGTATTATTTTCTTTTGTTACAAATATATATTATATATGTGATATATAATATTGTAACATGATATGATTACTAATGCAATATGTTTAGTGGAGATTAAACAAGGTTAGGGTTTGAATTGAGTTAGTTCTTTCATGAACCTTCTAGAAGGTTTTCTTTTGTTTTATGCTAAAGATATTATGGTTGATATTTTAGTGACTCATTGTTAACCCAACCCAAACCCTTCACCTTTGGTTAAGTCTCTACATGGGTTAATCTCTTCATAGTCAACCATGGTTGCATTATTAATTATGATGATAATTTTTTTATTCAACACCAAAGGATTCTTCTTCTTCTTCTTCCTTGAGTTCTTGATGGAAAAGCTTTCAAGTTTTGATTCGTGTGATAAAAATGGGTGAGATTATGAAAATAAAATAGAGTTAAATTCCTACTTCATCATCCTAATCTATCCTAGCCATTTAGATTAGGGTGTTCACTTCATTTGAGAGTGAGAGCTTGTGTTTAAGAAACTTCAAGGTAGATCATCTTAGTTATCAAAGTTCGGAAGCAAGTGCATGATTCTCTTTGTGGAATCTCTCTAGAGTCCGGATTCTTGATGATTGCAGCGAAAGGACCTCAACACGGAGCTTATGAAGTGAAGGACCGGACTACAAAGGTTGTAATCCCAAACTCTTAGATGTTAAAGTGTTTAACATGCTTTGTTTCGCCTAATCTCTAGTTTAAAGATCTTGGTTAGGGTTGTTCGGCACGACTAAATTTTTAATCGGGCATGGTTGATGCCTTGTAGAACCTTTTTAGAGTGCCTAGTAACCCTAAAATCCTTAGCGCGGGAGGGGCCGTAAGGCGCCTACTAAGGATGGACCAAGCAGCGAAGCTGCTCGGTTGCCTCTTGGTGAGGGCTTTGATCCTTAGCACGGGAGGGGCCGTAAGTGTCCTACTAAGGATGGACCGAGCAATGAAGCTGCTCAGTTGCCTCTTGGCGAGGGCTTTGATCCCTAGTGTTGCGAGGTAGGGAACTACCGGCCGGGGATAGCCGAGTAGGGTAGCCGCTCGGCTGCTTCTTGGTGAGGGCTTAGATCCCTGGCGTTGCGATGTAGGGAACTACCGGCCGGGGATAGCCGAGCATGGAAACCGCTCGGCTGCCTCTTTGTGAGGGCTTTGATCCCTGGTACTTTGGGGTAGGGAGATACCAGCCGGGGATAACTGAGCAAGGGTGGACTCGGTTGCCTCTTGGTGAGGGCTTCAATCCTTAGCGTGGGAGGGGCCGTAAGGGGCCCTCTAAGGACGGACCGAGTAGGGTTGGCGCCCGGTTGTGCAAGAATTTGCCGACCCTCCAGATGCGTGAACATCGGGAAGGGTAATAGTCGCGGGTGACATGTGTCAGGGACGTACGGGGAGAAGGCGGAAAGTTTCGTGAAGCCGCGTCAGTATCTCTACGTGGCGGCGTGGCATTGGAGTAGCTGCCGCGATTCCCAAGATTCACGCCGGTATGTGCGAGAATCCGGGTCCTTGAAGATTTTCTTGGGGTTATAAATAGAGAGGGAGATGTCAGCTCCTCCGGCATCACTTTCTTTGAGATGAATGGGCACGTGTATTTGATCGAAGAGATCACCCCCCTTGATGATGTCGCTTTGTATAACCAATCTCTGACCGAGGATGGGTACCGGGGAGTGGTTCTGCGCCTAGAGGATCACTTTGGCCAGCTTCTCCCTCGGCGGTCACCCCTGCTTCAGATGCTGATGTACGCAATCTGGAGGGGGTCCCCGGGTCTGGATAACCCCTTCACCGAGGACCTTCTGGACGAAGCACTCGACAAGGTGCGTTCGATCTCCTGTTCGGCCTCATCTCGAAGGCCAGGCACGATCGATCCTTGGCTCTCATCCGCAGTGTTTCAAGATGAGGTATGTCGTAGGCCAAGGCTCATAGGGCAGTGTGTCGGGTGCTTCTGTAGCGTTTCGGGTCCCCTCACTGCGTCGGTGGGAGCGGGCTATAGCGGCGAGGGCCCAGCTAACGGAAATCTACTCCGAGTATCGCCAGGAGTACTTCCTTAATCCCGTTCCACCTTTGTTGTAACCTTATCTTTTTCTGTAAGGCTGAGAAGCCCATAGTACCTTTTTGGATGAATACGACTCATCTTTTGCAATGTTCTAGCGTTCCCTTCTTAATTTTTGAATGGAAAGGATTTTTTTAGAAATATTTACATTGTCTTTGTGAAATGAGAGGTATACACTCGTAGGTATTCATTTTACTGGTACAGCTTGAGCTTCTCAGTATTGTAAGGCCGTGGAAACTTGCGCCCGTCCGCGTCCTGTAAGCAGTAGGCTCTGCCGGGAAGTACCTCAGAGACGAGGAAAGGGCCGCCCCATTTCGGGGAAAACTTATGCAGCCTGCTTTGATCGACGAACTCTTTTCGCCGTAGGACCAAATCTCCGGTCCTGAAGGAGCGATGCTTGATCCGCGCGTTGTAGTATCGGGCAGTTTGCTGCTGATAGGCGGCAGCCCTGATCTGAGCCCGGTCTCGTTTCTCCAACAAGATGACCAAGTTGGTCCGCAGTGCCGTGGTGTTCGCTTTGTCGTCGAAGTGTTCGACCCGGTGATTGGGTAGCCCGATCTCTGCTGGGACCATTGCCTCGGTCCCGTAGCAGAGGCTGAAAGGGGTTTCCCCGGAGGGGGTCTTCTTTGACGTGCGCAGGGCCCATAAAACCCGGGGCACTTCCTCGACCCAACTGCCTTGGCGTCCTTCTAGGCGGGTCCGGATACCTCGGAGGACGTCCCGGTTAGCAACTTCGGCCTGCCCGTTGCATTGGGGATGTGCGACTGCGGCAAACTTCATGAGGATATGATATTCATTGCAGAAATCCTTTACTTTCTCGTTTTCGAAGTTCGTCCCATGGTCAGTGATGATATACCTCGGGATGACGAACCGGAGTATCAGGTTCTGCAAGAACGTGATGGTCATGGCGGCATCCGGTTTCCTGATGGGGACGGCCTCGATCCACTTCGTGGAGTAATCTACTGCGACGAGGACATACTTGTGCCCCCCGGTACCGGTCGGGAACTGGCCTATCATGTCCCATCCCCACTGGGCGAATGACCACGGGGAGGTTAAAGCGGTCAGCTCGGTAGCCGGAAGGCGAGATATGCTTCCATGGAGTTGGCAACTTTTGCATCTCCTGACGAGCTTCTGGGTGTCTTCATGAATAGTTGGCCAGTAGTACCCCTGGAGCAATACCTTCTAGATTAAGGTTCGGGCCTCTTGGTGTGCGCCGCCGACCCTTTCATGGATTTCACAGAGAACGTAGTCGGCTTTGTGGGGGTCGACGCACCGGAGCAGGGGATGAGTGAAGGATTTCTTGTAAAAGTTCCCATTGCTCTAGACGAAGTGACGGGCTTTGGCCCAGAGACGGCGGGCTGCTCCCCGATCTTCTAGGAGCGTACCATCCCTTAGGAATTCCACGAGGGGCTTCCTCCAGTCTTGATCATCTTCCTGCGCCGTATATACATGAAGTATTGTCGCCCCGTCTTCCACGCTGGGCCGTGGCAAGGTCTCGAAGAGGATAGATCGCTTGTTGTTGGCCGAGTAGAATGAAGCCAGCTTGCTCAGGGTTTCGGCTTGGGCATTGAGCTGCCTGGGTATTTGCTCTATCTGGACTTCGTCGAAGTTCTTCCGAAGTTTCCTTACTTCGGCCAGATACTTCACCATTAGAGGTTCTCGAGCCTCGAAATGGCCGGTCACTTGGCCAATGACTAGGGTTGAGTTATCACGGATTCAAATTGTTTTCAGCCACAGCCCGGAGGCCATGCGCAGTCCATTCAGCAGGGCCTCGTACTCTGCCGCGTTGTTTGAGGTCTTGAATCCGAGCTTTAGAGAATACTCCATTTCTGCCTCGTTCGGGCCCCAAATGATGAGGCCGTCGCCACAGCCTTCCTCGGTTGAGGACCCATCGACGTAAATGACCCACTCGAGGACCGAGTCGGGTCTCCCCACGATCGGGGGTCGAGCCGCGAGGGTCGGCATGGACTCCGGTTCCTTGCTGGGGATGGTGCATTCGACGATAAAATTGACCAGGGCTTGCGCCTTGATGGCCTGCCTCGGGCGGTATTTTTTGTCAAACTGGGACAGCTCCTACCTCCACTTCTCTAAGCGGCCCGATGATTCGGGTGAGGCGAGGATAACCTCCAGCGGCGCTCGGTGAGAACGAGGATAGTGTGCACCTGGAAGTAATGTCGTAGCTTCCTTGAGGCCACAATGAGTGCCAAGAAAATCTTCTCTATGGATGGGTAGCTCGTTTCTGCGTTTTTGAAGACGTGGCTCACGTAGTACACCGGCTTCTGCGCTCCGTCGACCTCTCGATCAAGCACTGAGCCTGCTGCTTGGTTGGATACCGCCAGATACAGTGATAGCTCGTCTCCTTCAACTGGTCAGGTGAGCAGCGGTGGCGTCACAAGGTGCCTCTTTAATTGGTCAAAGGCGGTCTGGCACTCTTCTGACCACTCGAACTTCGGGATTTTCCTTAGAGCTTTGAAGAATGAGAGGCACTTTTCCCCAGACCTCGACATAAAACGGCTCAGAGCGGCTACCCGCCCTGTCGGTCGCACGATCTTGACGTTGGTCTTGGGCGCGGTCATGTTGAGGATAGCGTCAATTTTTTCCGGGTTATCCTCGATCCCACGGTGGGTGACCATGAAACCGAGGAACTTTCCCCCGGTGACCCCGAATGCGCACTTGACGGGGTTCAGTTTCATCTTGAACTTGTAGAGTACCTCGAAGGCCTCGTCCAGGTCCTTGGCGTGGTCGGTCGACGATACTGATTTGATGAGTATATCGTTGACGTAAACTTCCATGTTCCTGCTGATCTGTAGCTTGAACATGCGGTTGACCAACCGTTGGTACGTAGCTCCAGCGTTCTTGAGACCGAAGGGCATCACCTTGTAGCGGTATACCCCCTGGTCCGTTGTGAATGCGGTAAGATCTTCGTCTGCCGGATTCATATGGATCTGATTGTAGCCAGAGAAGGCATCCATAAAGCTCAATAGCTCGTGGCCTGCCGAGCTGTCAACGAGCTGATCTATCCGAGGTAGGGGATAGTTGTCCTTGGGGCAGGCCTTGTTGAGGTCGGTGAAGTCGACACACATGCTCCACTTCCCGCTTGACTTCTTGATCAGGACTACGTTCGCCAGCCACTCCGAATAGGGTACATTCCGAATGAAGTTGGCGGCGAGGAGCCGATCTACTTCGTTTTCGATAGCCTTTTGTTTGACCGGGGCGAAGCTTCGCTTTCTCTGCCTGACGGGTCGGGCCGTAGGATCAACCCCGAGCTTGTGAGATATGATTTTGGGGTCGATCCCAGGCATGTCAGCAGGCGCCCAGGCAAACACGTCGGAGTTGTTTCTGAGGAAATGAACCAGGTCATCTCGCTGAGTTCCTGTTAGAAGCGACCCGATCTGAACGAGTTTTTCGTCGTCCCCTTCTATGAGGGGACCTCTGTCAGAGGCTCCACCGGGGTCCCTCAGACCTCATTTTGCTCGTCTCGAGTGTCCAGAGAACCCCTGATGTCACCTTCATCCTCGACATCGTCGGTCGGCTGCTCAGACGAAGATGTCACGGTGAAGCATACCTTTGCAATCCGCTGGTCTCCATAGACCCGACCTATCCCACCCTGATCGAGAGGGAACTTCATCGCCAGGTAGTAGGTCGATATCTGGGCCCGGAGGGAGTTCAGCGTGGGGTGGCCAAGGAGGATGTTATAGGCCGATGGAATTCTCGCTACGATGAATTCCACCGGCACTGTCCGCGTATGGCCGGCCTCCCCGACGTTGAACTGCAGAGTGATTACCTCTTCCGCGGGGATAGAGTGGTTGGTGAATCCTGAAAGGACGTAGGAGGTCGGCCTCAGGTCTGCCGTGGTGAGCCCACTGGATTCATACGGATCTGATTGTAGCCGAAGAAGGCATCCATGAAGCTCAATAGCTCATGGCCTACCAAGCTGTCGACGAGTTGATCTATCCAAGGTAGGGGATAGTTGTCCTTGGGGCAGACCTTGTTGAGGTCGGTGAAGTCAACACACATGCGCCACTTCCCGCTTGGCTTCTTGACCAGGACTACGTTCGCCAGCCACTCCGAATAGGGTACATTCCGAATGAAGTTGGCGGCGAGGAGCCGATCCATTTCGTCTTCGATAGCCTTCTGTTTGACCGAGACGAAACTTCGCTTTTTCTACCTGACGAGTCGGGCCGTAGGATCAACCCCGAGCTTGTGAGATATGATTTTGGGGTCGATCCCAGGCATGTCAGCAGGCGCCCAGGAAAACACGTCGGAGTTGTTTCTGAGGAAATGAACCAGGTCATCTCGCTGAGTTCCTGTCAGAAGCGACCCGATCTGAACGAGTTTTTCGTCCTCCCCTTCTACAAGGGGGACCTCCGTCAGAGGCTCCACTGGGGTCCCTCGGACCTCTTTCTGCTCGTCTCGAGTGTCTCGAGAACCCCTGATGTCACCTTCACCCTCGACATCGTCGGTCGGCTGCTCAGACGAAGATGTCGCGGTGAAGCATACCTTTGCAATCCGCTGGTCTCCATAGACCCGACTTATCCTTCCCTGATCGAGAGGAAACTTCATCGCCAGGTGGTAGGTCGATATCTGGGCCTGGAGGGAGTTCAGCGTGGGGCTGCCGAGGAGGATGTTATAGATCGATGGAATTCTCGCTACAATGAATTCCATCGGCACTGTTCGCGTACGGCCGGCCTCCCCGACGTTGAACTGCAGAGTGATTACCCCTTCTGCCGGGATGGAGTGGTTGGTGAATCCTGAAAGGAAGTGGGAGGTCGGCCTCAGGTCTGCCGTGGTGAGCCCCATGCGCAGAAAGCAGTCGTAGGAGAGAATGTCTGCCAAGCTTCTCGAATCGACCAGGATCCTGTGCACCTCGTATTGATGGACCCGAGCCGTAATCATCAGGGGGTCATTATGGGGCAGGGATATGCTGTGAAAGTCCTCGTCGTAAAAAATGATTGGCTCGGTCTCCCTGGCCTTCTTCCTCGGACGGCTGTCGGCCTCCGCGGCTGGCGTGGGGTGCTGAGTCTCGCAGGTACTCGACGTACCCCCCGCCGTCATGATAATGATTTTTGATGAGCCTCGGTTCATTTCGGTGAGGTTCCTTATGCCTCCCGGTGAGGTCGTTTTCGAGCTGCCGTGGCGAGTCTCGCGTGCGTGACCCCGTCGAGGGAGGGGGTGCCGGTCATGCCTGTGGACAGGCGAGCTGACCGCCAACGCCTCGGGAGGGACAGGGGTGCGACGAGACTCGGGGCGAGGCGCTCTGGCGACGGACCTCGGTGTTGAACTGTGGGGCGCCCAGCGGGTCGTAGAATGTATTGGCCCGAGAGATCTGCGGCCGTGGGAGGTAGCGAGGCGGTGGTCGGCAGTGCCGACGCGAGTGGAGTCTTCTCTCCCTCTGTAGGGGTCCCGGTCCTGAGGCGGGAGAGCGGCGACCTGGGGATCTTGCCCTGCCGTTTGGAAGCGGATGAGCGCCTCCACGACGGACGCGAGTCGGTCTATCCGGCCTGAAAGGGCGTTGATGGCATTCGGTGGAGGAGGTTCGTCCGTGCCTCCGTTGAGGGGGAGGCGGCGGCTAGTGCTTGGATCATCGTGATGATCGCTGGCCATTAGATTGAGATCGGAAGACGAACTTTTGTTTTTATGGGATCAAGAGTTTCCCACAGACGGCGCCAGCTTACGTGGCGGGGATTACGCCAAGATGTTACCTTCCGTTGATCTGCTGATGGCGGCGATAGACGGCTGAGATTGGATCTGGAGGCTGGCTCCTGAGACGTGTGGATCTCAATGGGTTAGAGGTTGGTTAGGCCGAGCTACCTGCAAGGAAGTCCCGGGGTGGTTGTACCACCGAGGACCCTCCGATGGATAAGCTAGAGAGGAAATCCAAGTAGAGTAACGGCTTAGTGGAGTAAAAATGGCTTACTTGAATCGTCTGAAGAAGGGGTTTATATAGCGGTGGCGGTAGGCAGGCATGCGTAAGAATCACGTCGGCCGTTACGCTCCCGACGTCACGCCCGCATGATGAGCGGGATCTCCCATTAATGGCGAGACAAGCTCGTTAATGGGGGATCGTGATGTCATGGAACGTAGGATGTGGCCGGCGGACATCTCGCACATGGAGAGATTCCCGGAATGGCGGTTGCGCCTGTGAGCGGTGCCGTTGGTCGGTTGATGAGATCGAGAAAGATAACCTCGGCGAGAGAGCTCATGGACGAGCGGGAGAGCCAAGGTATCTTGGTTCTGTGGTAGTCCGGAGACGAGCTGAGAGGCCGAGGAGGCCAATTGTGCAATGGGCTCGGAGGTGAGCCAGCGCTTGTTTGTAGGACGGGCATAGAAGTGGCCTGGTCGGCCACTGTAGGTCCTTTCTTGTGAGCTTTGGGACACGTCATCTGCCACGTGTCATGATCTGGGAGATCACCGATATTGAGCATCATCGATTAGGGAAGATGGGGTGAGTGTGTGTGTGTTGCATTTCTAATATTATTTTAATCTATGGTTATAGTTTATGTTTAAAACAATTTCATATGTGATGGAGATGGAGATTGGTATGGATGGTCCACTGAAAACCCTCAGCAATGTGTTTAAAATGTGGGACTTCCAGAAGCCCATGTCGGTTGAAGAAAAAAGAGCAGCCCATGTGGTTTGAAAAAAATTGATGCAGCTGTTCGCCTCCGAAAGTCGCCCCCGAGAGGGATGGGTTTTAAGCGTTCAGATCGACGCAGATCCGTCTGGCTCCTCAGATGTGACGCGTTACTGTGACACGGGATGTGTTTTGATACGTAGCTGAGGGGTCAAACGGATGAGACCAATGCAGCGTGAGTTCACAGATTCCCCCTCTGGAAAGGGGTTTTTGATTGTGGGGACAATATTTCCTATAGGCGCAATCCACTGTAGTTAATTACCCCACTGTGCTAAACGGAAAGAATTTTCTACGAGTGGATTATTTCTATAAAACATTAAATGATAATAACAACACAAAGAGGAACAATAATCATAACATGCATTTCAGATTGTCATTTAAGGCAAAGTACATTTCAATTTACATTTGTTTGGCCGCATTGTACATCACATGCTATGTGCATTACAGTAAAATACTTTGTTTGAAAGATATGTTTCCACGGTTGAGGAGGACTGCATCGGAGCTTCAGCATACGCTTTGACATGTCTGGTAGAGTAGTTGACTTCAATGTCATGGTGGATATATATTTTCCATATATGTTCTAGTTTAAAGTCATTTCGGACATGAACATTAGTTTAAGGTCATTTTGGACACAACAGCCGTTTAGAGTCATCTCTGACGTAAGCAGTAGTTTAGGGTCATATCGGACCAGGCAGTAGTTTAGGGTCATCTTGGACCAGGCAGTTGGTAGTTTTGTGGGGTTTGATTAACATGTGCATAAGCATCAGTTTAAAGTCATCTTGGACTGGGCAGTATTTTAGGGTTATCTCGGACCGGGCAGTATTTAGGGTCATCTCAGACCAGGCAGGCAGTTTTTTAGAGTCATTTTGGACCCGGAGTATTAGTTTAGGGTCATCTCGGACCGAGCAGTAGTTTAAAGTTGTCTTGGACGTAGATAGTAGTTTAGGGTTAGTTTAGGGTCGTCTTGGACTAGGCAGTTGGTGGTTTTGTAAGGTTTGGTTAACATATGCATAGGCATTAGTTTAAAGTCATCTCGGGGCAGTAGTTTAGGGTTTTCTCGGACCATGCAGTAGGCGGATATGAATCAACTTCCATGTCATGGATGGTTGCCTGTGGATTGTGTATGGAAGGTTGATATCATGCTAACTTTCCATAGGGCAGAATGGAGGTATGTGCTTCTTGACTTCTATGTCACGACATATGCCCGTGGACAGTATATGGTACTCATATTTAGGCCAGCCATAAGGCAAGATGCCAGTTTAGGGATGTAGAGATCTATAGGTCCAGTTTAGGGACCTGGGGGTCTAACATGTAGCATCAAAGTGAGTTTAACAGCAAGTGTAGAGACTTTTGGAGGTGCCCAACATCGAATTTAGTGGATTGGGGTTATTTGGCTTTCCATCATGGATTTTGGTGGTTTGAAGAGGCTATTAGGGGTTGCTGCCATGGAGTTTGGGGATGTGGAGCCTGCTGAAGGGTGCCGACACATATTTATGGGATGCGAAGGCTTTATGAAGGCCTTCGCCAGGGGTTTTGTTAGCATGGGGCTTAATGGGTTGTGCCGCTACGCAACTTGGTAGGATATGGAGGTCTTAGGAGGGTCTCCGCAAGGGGCTTTGTTAGCGTGGGACCCATTAGGGGTGTCGCCACGCATTTTGGCAGGATGCGGAGGTCTTTGGAGGGTCTCCGACTGGGACTTTGTTAGCATGGGACCCATTAAGGGTGCCGCCACAAATTTTGGAAGGCTGCGGAGGCCTTAGGATGGTCTCCGCCCAAAGCTTTGTTAGCGTGGGATCTACTGGGAGAGGAGCTGTCATGCATGCTTAGAAGGGTGAGGAGGCCTCTAGGGGGTCTTCGTCTATGTTTTATGAGCGGGGGTCCTTCGTGGGGGGTCTTCGCCACTGGTTGCATAGATGTAGGACACACTGCGGGTCTTCGCCATCATTTTGAAGCTTTAGATGCTTTTACCATCAATTTTGTTGACTCAGAGAATCATAGGGGGTTTCTGCCGTCGTTTATTTGGTCGCATCTTCATTGCATGGTTTCATGTTAAGCATGTACATGTGAGCATTCGTTCATTCTTCACCCATGTATACGTCCATGGAGTCCATTATCAGGACAGTCCTGTAGGGAGGATGGCTCGAACGAGCATCCATATATATGGAGATAACTCCGAAGAGCATTCAAAAGGGTATGACTTTTATAAGCATCCCATAGTTTAGTTTTGAAGCCGTCATAATGCTTATTATAGAATTTCTAACTCATTGTATAGTTCAAGAATAGAATCACTATGTGTTTTGGGGATAACTCTTTATTGAGCATCCCATAGATCACTTGTTTTATAGCAAACAAAGCATGCATCATTGGAGCATAGAAAATTGCAGAGGAGAAAATATTTGCTGCTCCATACTTATGTTTTTCTTTTTTCTTCTCTTCATTCTGGGATTTGAACTTCTTGAGTGTTCTTCGATGCTTTTCAGTGATTGAACAAAGGAATTTATGATTTTTGTGTGAGAGAATGATTTTTGGAATGCTTAGCCCGAAAGTTCTTAGTGCCCTCGCCGCGACAACCGCGGCTGATGCGGAACCGAAAAGCGAAAAAATTTACGAGAGAGCACTAGAAATTAATCCCTAGCGATCGATCCAAACACTAACTAGAAAACAAGTTGTAACACCCTAGCACATCTATATTATATACTTGGGTATTTAAAATCTTAGGGTAAAATTCTTTCTTATTGTTGCTTTTGGGTTGCGAATGATGTAATTAGTAACCGGGGTTATTATCCGACCCGACCCGCATGGTTGAAACCCAACATGGTTTGAAATTATATTAAATATTTGCTAGTAAAGTGTATCCATGCAAATCTAGAATATTATACATATATAAAATATTTTTGAATCCACATATTTTTTTAATACAATATAAAACCAAATAATATTTTCCCCATCTAGCCTTGCATGTCATAGTATCCTATATCAGGTGGTTGCGCCCATATATCATGTTCGTATCCTAAGGGTTAGATAGATCGATTATTGGATCGTTACATATATTTACGTAGATTTTATTTGGGGGTATATATTTTTAATTATATACATTTGCATCATGATTTAAATTTTTACGTATATTCTTCATATTTAAAAACTAGATTTTTAAAGAGATATGAGTAATATTCGGAGCAATCTGATATTATCCGTAAAATCTTACCAATATATAAACAGTTATATATTTTATATAACTGATATATAAACAGTTATATATATATAATATTAATTATTAATTTTCAATAAAAATAAAGAAAACTCTCTCTTTCTCTCTCTCTCTCTCCCCGTCCCAACTCTCTCTCTCTCTCCATATATATATATATATATAAGATAATAATTTTTTTTTATAAACAACTCTCTCTCCCTCGTCGCGAACACTAACCCACCTTCAAACCCTCTTGCCGTCGCCGCTCCCCATCGTCGCCGCCCTTCGCGTCGTCGTCATCCTCTCGTCCTCGTCCTCACCTCTACCCCGCCAACATCCTCTCCTCCTTCTCCTTTCTCGACGACCATCTAAGCTCCTAACCCCAACACCAAGAACCCATCACCCCCTCGTTTCTGACCTCTCACCGGAACTCGACCACTACCCGATCACCCCCGTTACCCTACTCGTCTCGTCGGCAACCCCAGAGCATCCACACCACCACCACACCATCTTCTTCTTCCCCTGCTCATCCCTGAACACCATCAACCCTCACCGGCCACAACGCCTTGTCGTCGGCCTCTCCTTCACCTTACCGCCACCATTTCTTCTGTCCCTAGAACCCCATCAACCCCCAACAGCCCATTACCTTTTTCTTCTTCTTCTTTCTTTTCTTCTCTTTTTCCCGATCGTTTCGCCGGAGTTGCGCATGTCGCCGATGATCCAGACGATCTAGTCACCATCGTCGTCTAACCCAGTTACCACGTCACGCAGCCGCTCAGCTAGGTCAAGTCCTGCGTGCGTAAGTTTTGCGTCATGACTTTATTTCGGCGTCGGAACTTGACATCCGTATCTCGACATGAGATTCGATCTGGTAAGTTCTAAACTTGCAACATACTATTTTGATTATATCGATATTTATATGCTTGACTATAGTGTATACGTTTTAATATTCAGCAAGTAGTAGCGATTTACCATTTTATAATATCAGTCTGTATCCGTACCGATAATAATTTATCTAGTTGCATGTTGGATCATCACAATATTATCATACTACAATATCAGTTTAGTATGTTATCTAGATTGCAATATACATGGTAATGGACATGAAACGGTTATTACAGATAGATACATATGCATCCTGGTATTAGTTGCGTTTACCGTGGTTCGATATTGGTTACAGTTTTACATTCGGTGTCTATTTGGGTTAAAATATATTGCATGACATGTTCACGACCCACCACCAGACCTGTTACTTGGATCTTTTACTAATTCTGACAATCCTGACTTGTTGTCCTGACGGACGTGACTTGTTGTCTATATAGACAAGACCTGTACCTGCTTGATCCTGTGTTGGCATTAAATTTATAATCATCAATACCCGACTTAAACACAAAACCTTGGGGGTAAGGGAAAATCAATAATGAAACCTGACTTATAACTCAACAGTTCAATACTTCAGATATTGATCAGTCTTTACGGGCTCGGCCAGCCCCAGAATGATGATGCTGATATCATTCATCTGCACATGTTACCTGTTTACTGCTTATGTCACGACCCGAAATGGCACGTGACTGGCACTTGAATCATATGAAATCTATATGACCCCCTCTAATTCAAGTAAGCCAAAATCCCAAAAATCTAAACCATTTTAAAGAAGAAAGATGGAAAAGTTTAGTTTTAAAGCAAGTGGTTTAATAACATAAGCCGAAGTTTTTATTTTTATAATATCAAGTCTTTTCTGAAAATTTCGGCAGAGTTTCCTTTGTTAAAACTGGCCCCAAAAGGGTACAACATGCATAATATGAATAAAGGCATCCCCAAACGGGAGCTAGCTCTTTACCAATTGGCGGTCACAACCACGCAAGTAATATAATATACAACGTCGAAGGGCGAGGATCAAAACTCAAAAAGAAACCCATAATCATCACGAAAACCATAATAATACAACGCGCGACTCTAAGGTCGAAAGAATATACAACTGGTCTTCTAAGGTTAAAATATACAAGTCTGGTTGATAGAGTTACTAGATACAACTGAATAAATAAAGTACAATGGTGGTCACGATATAAGTGAACCCACCTACCAAAGCAATCACCCGAAATGAAGCAGTGTGCCAGCAAAACCGTAACGAAACCTGTACGGCGAAACCTGCAAGAACTGTGGCACAACGGGGGTGAGTTGCCAACTCGTGAGTAGAAAACATCAACAGGTAGAAATCGAATAAACAACGACTCCTAGATCAACTGTATCATGAAGGTAATACTATGATATCTAGGGTGACCATAACTGCATATGTGCCAACTACATAAATAAACGTCTATCAGCATGTGGATATCATCCAACCATAAAATCAATGTATGTATGCATGTGGATCCCGTCCACGTGTCAACCACTGACACAACAATATCATGCATGTAAATATCATAAAATCATATACATGAAGGTATGAGGATATAAATCAACGTGTGTCCCTCCCGACACATCAAAATCATGGAACCTGAGTGTCCAGCATCGACACTCGAAACATCATGAAATCCGTGTCCAGCATCGACACGTAATTCCTCATATATCAGGCTCCGTATCATCTGCGGGATCGGCCCGCGGGCTCCGGCAGTACGGATCGGCCTATATCCATCTCATGACTCTGGTCGGTATCCTCCGGATAACCGCCAGGTCCAAATACTATCACCGGTAGGTAGTAGTCCTTCAGCCAGGCTCATCGTCATCCCTACGAAATCTCTCTCTCTCACCCCGGGGTACCATACCGGGTCCACCATGAACCCGCAAACGGATCATCCGCCTCCTTGAATCGGGTTTCATATATCACACGTCTCAGAACCAAGAAAACGCATGGTGGACACACTGAAATATCATATCAAGAGAAACCGGGTTTTTAAAACAATACGTACTTTCTTTTGAAATGACCACGGTTCTCAGAATCCAGAAATATCATGAAAACAACATATCTCAATGCGTATAATCATAAAGTAGATGTATGCGACATATAACAGAATGTAAGCATATCCGTATATCACGTAACATGGAACATTAATATGCACATATCAAGGGAAAACCGCTCTTTCAAATGAATCCAGTTTTAAAATATATCTAGCGGTTCCCAATTTTTCCAAAGTCGAATGCAACATCGTATAAAGGTGTATATGTAACTATAGCAAGTAAATTATGCAAAGAGTCATATCATGATTGCAGCAATTCTACTTTGTAGTGACATGGCAATTTCCGATGAAGATGTGTGTGAGCCGGCAAGCGAGTGTACGTGGAGCATACGCATCATCGGTAATAGTGCTGGTGTTCTAACAACAAATTTCATAATTACTAACGAAAATACATATAAGCATGCAATGCAATGCGAACAGCAGAATAAATGGCAAATGAATAGTAAATGCAGCAATAAAGAAATATACATTCCTATATACGAGTCATACAGTTTTTGGTATCTGAAATCGCACAAATTGTGGTGTTTAGAAAATAGGGCTACGGTGTTTTTATGAAAAAGTACATCCTTTGAAATATCCGTAGTATCTTTTGGTCTGTCTTTAAAATACTCAAGATTCGTTAGTTTGGGAAATAAGTATGACTCGTGCTCCGTCTAACATCTACTAAGTAACTACAGGACTAAACTAACAGACCAGTCGAAAAGGTAAGGAACCACCTAAATCTGAGTCGATATATATGTAAATATAATAGTCGGTGATCCCGCCTCAATAGTATCACATACGATACAATATATAATATGACATTCTCGAGTCAAGAGTGTGGATTTATCAACAATATATAGCTCGTACGGTAAATCCATCGTACGACATCCTAATCTGGGTACGGGTCGAATATCACATTTATCTCATCATTTATCTGGTATCCTTATCATCATATCATGAACCGGGGTAATGATCTAAAGTCTAGTACATACTGATACCATCTACATATATAGGTGCGTGTGTATGACAACACATCGCCTAAAGACCCGCTATAATATCATGTCGTATCTCATAATACGATCCAAAACACATCACCGATCTCAGGGTATCGTGCCCAAACACATCGACTCATCTCCAAATATCGTGTATTATCCTCATTATCCATGTATATGTATACATACATATATATATATACCTACTCACAAACATATATATATATATATATATATCCTCATATATGCACAAGTAAACAAGTGTATGCGTGTGTGTGCGTGAGTGTAAACCTTATTCTAGGGTTTCGCGATTAACACTAAACTATAGCATTAACTACCCAAAACGCTTACACTAACCCAAAGTCCTCTAAAGCATCTCTAGCTAAGTATACACATCTTATAATAACATATAAATATATAGATAAAACACATTTGCATACTGCACTACGAAACTATGGGGGTGCTATACGCCATCCATCCGACTTCCCCCGTAGATATATATCTACTCACCGATTATCGCTTGCCGAAGTCGATGTCGCCATCCTTGTCCTTGTCGTTCATGTTCACTCGAGGGTACCTACATATATACACACACAGTATCATAAACTGAAATCGCGAACGAAAACTAAAACGGCACGCGTATCACGCATAGGTTAAAACCTATGGTCTCGCATGCAAGACACTACCACATAACCCTCGTTGTTGACGTTCAAACGCCATACGACGGAACACAATAACAAATACCAAATCCCAATTCATTAAATCCGCAAAACAAAATCAGAAACTATGTAAAACACTTCCAGATTTTACCCTAAGTCAAATTAGCCAATTTTGCACACATGGAGGGTCTATTTTACTGGAGATAAAACCCTGGACCAAGCACGAATCCCAAATTCCCTACCTTAGCCGCAAATTGCGGCCAGAATGATTAAAATTGCGGCCACAGTAAAGGTATAGGGGCTGGGGTCTTTAGGGTATACTTCAGGTTGCCTGCACGACTCCCAATAATCGCTAAATAATTTTTAGGTCACCCGGGTTATAGCAAATCACCAAAACACATCACAATTCCCATAATTTCCCGATATCGGGGTTTCTACATTTGGGTTAAGGGGGTTTAGCCTCTGGTTTGGTCCAATATACAATCCCTACAGGGGTTTAAGGTCACTATTAAGCCTCAATTTCACTTTTGGATTCAATTCAAACCCTAATTCTCAACTTAAAATTTTCAAAGTTCACTAAACCTCATTTAACCCACTCTAAACTAACATATATGCTAAAATGAATCAAATACAATATTAATGGTGATGAAAGTATCTCATTTGGCAACTCAAGAATTTTCTTGAGTTGCCCTAAGTGTCCAAAATCCTAGCTTTCTTGGTCCAAAGTGCTTGTGATGAGCTTGTGTATGCTTTTAATGAAGTGGAGATGATGTTTTGATAGGTTTTTGATGATGAAATGAGGAGGTAGAGGGGGGAGGGAGAGAGGGCAGCAGCCATGGGTGAAGGAGGAAGTGAGAATGATGAGAAAAATGAAGAGGGAACAATGGGAGTTAAGGTCAAATGATCCCTCACCTCTCTTTCTCTCATGCCCATACCTCTTATTTTATCATTTTCATTTTTCATTTTCTTTTCTTTTCCTTTTCCTTTATCTTCTCTTCTTTTTTCATTTAAAACAAAACATGCATGAAAAATAAGAAAAGATCATGGTATGAAAATGTAGCAAATGAGAAAAATGACTTGGTGCATGTCATATGCACAAAACAAGCTTAATGCACGATTAGCGATATTTAATCGCGATTAGTATTAAAATGGAATATAATTAGTTATAAAAATTCATAATTTGCTTAAATCACATAAAACACCCTCATTTCAGAATTTCCTATAATTTTCCAAATATTTTTCAATTTATCGGTATTTAATTATACCGCATTAATAAAATATTCATAATATTTATTTTTTAATTATAAAAATTCTCAAAAATAATATTTTATTTTTCTGAAATGTTACAGTCTTCCCCCCTTAAAGAAATTCGGTCCCCGAATTTAAATTTAAACCCCTCAAATACTAAAACATTTCAGTAAAATGATCAAGTCGTCGGAGCTCCGAAATCATAAATACATAAAATATATCGTAGCGCAATGCATGCGCATGAAAAATGACTCCGTCAAGCATCCCGCAAATCATCGGAGTTATGGAGAATACACTAATATCAAAGCCCAAAACGAAAACCAACATGATATACATCAAAACTATACTTGTAACATCGTTAAAACATCCGAAAGAAATGCATGCCAAACCTTTTCAAGTCGCTGTGCGATGCGCGTATCACTGCACAGTGGTGGATGTCTATTGTAAGAAAATAACTATATATATATATATATATATATATATATGTATGTATGTATGTATGTATATGTATATATATATATACACACACACACATACCCTTTGTTTAACCTACACGTCCCGCCGTTTTGAAAAATAATTTAGAAGGGTTTCCTTTATTAAATGTCTTGTGTTATCTCGGACACGTAGGTAAATACTGAGACTATAGCTCTTTTTTAGAAATCCCTTCGATAACTATCAATTCATGCAAAAAAATATATTCAGGTACCGTCCCCGGACTAGTCCTGCTCAGCTAATATATCATATAGTAAATATCATAAAACATACTGCTCCAAAAAAAATCAATCCCAAACTGTATATAAGGATGCCACGTGCGTCTGGTGCGCACGGAAATCGAAATCAATAAATATGCCATACATGCGCACAGAAACAAAATCTAAGTGCAACGGGTGTTTACGAAACACCTGTCAAGGGCAACGGGTGTGTCTGACAGCAATATCAGGTGCATCTGATATGCACGAAGAATTTCGATTTAGTGTATGTGGGGTGCACCAAAATCGCATCAAGCACGTCAAGTATGCGTAAGAATCCCAGTCAAGTGCCCAAGGTGCACGAAAATAAATATCGAGTATCATAATCGAAGTCGATGGTATACAACACATCTCAATCCAAATTAGGTATACCGTGGTATATAATCTCACAAGCATGTGCATCAGTGTGCACAAATCGAATCAAAATACTAAAAGTGCATGAAAACTATGCCGAAAGCACAAGTCAAATCACATGCATACCATAAGCATGAAATAAAAATCAACATCTCGAATGATATCAAATCGAAGTCAAGTGCAACTGTGGTGCACAAAGTCTCAATCATGTAAATAAATCGCCCAAAATACCGAAATCAAAAATGGTGGAAACAGTCCCGCTCTAGCCCATCCTCTAAAGATCTCTGACCAACTGACATGGTCACTCATAACATATCTCGTCGACGATGCCGAGCTCTGGCCTACTGGGTGTGCGTAATATGACCGATCCTGGGTCTAAGTCTTCTCGTATAGTATTCCAGAAAGGTTCTGTCGAAGTCTCCTCTAAATCTTGTTTCTGCCGAACTACCCGGAAGTCATCATCCTTTACTAAATCTGTTTCTTGTTCCGGAACGGCTGCATACTCATCGCGACTCTTCTGGAAGATATATCCATATACAACGTCTCTGCATGCGTATCACATCTCTGATGTCAACTGAGTGGAACATCATCTCATCAAGATCTCATACGAATCTCTTACTCCACTTTTCTCTAATGTCGACTGATTCGGACTCGTCTCGTCGTGGCTGCATGGACTGCGCTCCAACGGCTATACTCGTATCTGGAGTCTCCCAAGCAATGTATCCCGTCACATGATATCCGAATGACATCGAATCTTTCGATCGATTCGTCAAAGTTCCATAATCCCCCAAAAGCTCAACATCTTGATTACAGTTTAATAGTATTCTAGTACATGCCACAGTACCTGTGGACCAGCCGTAGAAGGGCAAACCCAAGCCTCATTAATGGCACCGCTGAACTGCTGCAAACCCTAAAATTTCAGAGCGTTCTCATGGTCATTATATCGAGTTAGGGTTTTATTCTTCTAGAGGGTCCACGAAATTACTTGCATGTTTTTCCGAATACTTTAAACTTGGAAAAATGGGTTTCTGACATTCGATCGTTTTCTATCGACTCTCAACGTACCTGGGTGAAATCGTCTCTAGCCGGAATCAATCATCTGATGACCTCGTATCGGGGTAGGCAACGAATCACATGTCCTAATCATTCCTCCTCGGGTGACTAGCGATCTTCTATCATATCTTTAAGTACAACTCGTGCGGCATTAGCTTCAAAAATCTGGGGCGATATCTGGTTGTTTGTAGCAACAACTGGCTCATTTGTCCGCACGCTGAATAGTGCCTCAATCATCAAATAATCTGTGCATTGACAGTCATCACATTCTGGCTGGCCTCTAGCGGTAGCCTAATCCTCTGGTGCTGATCTGCACGTTCAAGAAATCTCATAAAAGCAATCCATAAAACGCTCATGGCGCGAAAACACAATAAAATGACACATCAATACAATCGTGTGTCCCTGGAATCACGCCCCGGTCAGTCCTCATCCGTGATGAGCTCGTGCTGACCGCAACTCTAGCCGTAGCTCTCTCTGCCCGTGTAATTGTGGCAGCAAAACCATAAACCAATATCGATGAGGATATGTCATAGGAATGAATATAATGCTGTGCAAGGAATGTACATCCTAAGGCTTCTTAAGCGGAGTAGCGTATCGTAAGTATGCCGCAGAACATACACACGGTACGTCACTCTACTTAAGTCACCTACTCCATCAATCAAGGTCAACCTATGCGACGAAAGTTCGGGTCTAATACCCCCTCGACCAAGTCTAAGTTCCGTAAGGTCAAGCTTAGGTTCCGAATATATATACGTCCTAAACTCTGCATAGTCAAACATAGACTCGAACTAAGATTAACCTAGCGCTCTGATACCATATTTGTCATGACCTACCCCCAAACACAGATGGTATTGTCCGAAGCCACACGATTTTGTCCCTTTGAATGAACCCGGGGCTACTTCCCAGTAGGTCACCCATCCCAGAATTTCTCCGGCTCAAGTATGCTTAACTACGGAGTTTTTCAAACTCCGGAGTTCTGATTCATCCAAAAGGCGCCTCTGTGTTATAAGAGTGGTATCGTTTCATTTATAGTTCAGATCATGCCCTCTTTCGGAATGGAATTCGATACTCCCCATTGTTCTGGTGGGTCCCCGTGTGCATCCGTGTCGGTTACATCCCCACCTCGATACCGGATAACATCTCACTTCTCATGAGGTAGGTGGTATTCAGCCCTAACTCCACCTGGGGTATTACATTCCCCCCCACTTAGAACAATGGTTCGTCCTCGAACCACAGACCTACTTTTGAGGGATCGGCTCTGATACCAACTTTGTCACGACCCGAAATGGTACGTGACTGGCACTTGAATCATATGAAGTCTATAGGACCCCATCTAATTCAAGTAAGCCAAAATCCCAGAAATCTAAACCATTTTAAAGAAGAAAGAAGTAAAAGTCTAGTTTTAAAGAAAGTGGTTTAATAGCATAAGCCGAAGTTTTTATTTTTAAAACATCAAGTCCTTTCTGAAAATTTCTGTAGAGTTTCCTTTGTAAAAACTGGCCCCAAAAGGGTACAGCATGCATAATATGAATAAAGGTATCCCCAAGCGGGAGCTAGCTCTTCGCTAATTGGCGGTCATAACCACGCAAGCAATATAATATACAACGCCGAAGGGCGAGGATCAAAACTCAAAAGGAAACTCAAAATCATCACGAAAACCATAATAATACAACGCGCGACTCTAAGATCGAAAGAATATACAACTGGTCTTCTAAGGTTAAAATATACAAGTCTGGTTGATGGAGTTACTAGATACAACTGAATAAAGTACAATGGTGGTCACGATGCAAGTGAAACCACCTACCAAAACAATCACCCGAAATGAAGCAGTGTGCCAGCAAAGCCGCAACGAAATCTGTACGGCGAAACCTGCAAGAACTGTGGCACAACGGGGGTGAGTTGCCAACTCATGAGTAGAAAACATCAACAGGTAGAAATCGAATAAACAACGACTTCTAGGTCAACTGTATCATGAAGGTAATACTATGATATCTAGAGTGACCGTAACTGCATATGTGCCAACTACATAAATAAACGCCTATCAGCATGTGGATATCATCCAACTATAAAATCAATGTATGTATGCATGTGAATCCCGTCCACATGTCAATCACTGACACAACAACATCATGCATGTAAATATCATAAAAGCATATGCATGAAGGTATGAGGATATAAATCAACGTGTGTCCCTCCCGACACATCAAAATCATGGAACCCGAGTGTCCAGTATCGACACTCGAAACATCATGAAACCCGTGTCCAGTATCGACACGTAAATTCTCATATATTAGGCTCCGTATCATCTACGGGATCGGCCCGCGGGCTCCGGCAGTACGGATCGGTCTATATCCATCTCATGACTCCGGTCGGTATCCTCCGAATAACCACCAGGTCCAAATACTATCACCGGTAGGTAGTAGTCCCTTAGCCAGGCTCATCGCCATCCCCACGAAATCTCTCTCTCGCCCCGGGATACCATACCGGGTCCACCATGAACCCACAAACGGATCATCCACCTTCTCGAATCGTGTTTCACATATCACACGTCTCAGAACCGATAAAACGCATGGTGGACGCACTGAAATACCATATCAAGAGAAACCGGGTTTTTAAAACAATACGTACTTTCTTTTGAAATGACCACGGTTCTCAAAATCCAGAAATCTCATGAAAACGGCATATCTCAATGCGTATAATCATAAAGCATGATGTATGCGACATATAACAGAATGTAAGCATATCCGTATATCACGCAACATGGAACAGTAATATGCACATATCAAGGGAAAACCGCTCTTTCAAATGAATCCAGTTTTAAAATATATCTAGCGGTTCCCAATTTTTCCAAAGTCGAATGCAACATCATATAAAGGTGTATATGTAACTATAGCAAGTAAATTATGCAAAGAGTCATATCATGATTGCAGCAATTCTACTTTGTAGTGACATGGCAATTTCCGATGAAGATGTGTGTGAGCCGGCAAGCGAGTGTACGTGGAGCATATGCATCATCGGTAATGGTGCCGGTGTCCTAACAATAAGTTTTATCATTACTAATGAAAATACATATAAGCATGCAATGCAATGCGAACAGTAGAATAAATGGAAAATGAATAGTAAATGCAGCAATAAAGAAATATACATTTCTATATATGAGTCATACAGTTTTTGGTATCTGAAATCGCACGAATCGTGGTGTTTAGAAAATAGGGCTACGATGTTTTTATGAAAAAGTACATCCTTTGAAATATCCGTAGTATCCTTTGGCCTATCTTTAAAATACTCACGATTCGTTAATTTTGGAAATAAGTATGACTCGTGCTCCGTCTAACATCTACTAAGTAACTACATGACTAAACTAACAGACCAGTCGAAAAGGTAAGGAACCACCTAAATCTGAGTCGATATATATGTAAATATAATAGTCGGTGATCCCGCCTCAATAGTATCACATACGATACAATATATAATATGACATTCTCGAGTCAAGAGTGTGGATTTATCAACAATATATAGCTCGTACGGTAAATCCATCGTACGACATCCTAATCTGGGTACGGGTCGAATATCACATTTATCTCATCATTTATCTGGTATCCTTATCATCATATCATGAACTGGGGTAATGATCTAAAGTCTAGTACATACTGATACCATCTACATATATAGGTGCGTGTGTATAACAACACATCGCCTAAAGACCCGCTATAACATCATGTCGTATCTCATAATACGATCCGAACACATCACCGATCTCAGGGTATCGTGCCCAAACACATCGACTCATCTCCAAATATCGTGTATTATCCTCATTATCCATGTATATGTATACATACATACATACATATATATATATATATATATATACCTACTCACAAACATATATATATATATATATATATATATATATATATATATATCCTCATATACGCACAAGTAAACAAGTGTATGCGTGTGTGTGCGTGAGTGTAAACCTTATTCTGGGGTTTCGCGATTAACACTAAACTATAGCATTAACTACCCAAAACGCTTACACTAACCCAAAGTCCTCTAAAGCATCTCTAGCTAAGTATACACATCTTATAATAACATATAAATATATAGATAAAACACATTTGCATACTGCACTACGAAACTATGGGGGTGCTATACGCCATCCATCCGACTTCCCCCGTAGATATATATCTACTCACCGATTATCGCTTGCCGAAGTCGATGTCGCCATCTTATTTACATTCATGTTTAATAATAGCACCATATCCTGGTTATTACTATTAGTTTGATATTATGACGCACTAACGTCTGAGTTTTGTATGGCCCAGTTCCTCTGACATTATCGCAGGCAGATCAGGAGCACTTTAGCAAGCAAGCCGAGCAATGGGGAGCTAGACGTTTAGTTTAGAGATGCTTAGTTTCTTTTGTTTCCGTAGTTTTATTTTATCGATGTGAGCCCATAAGGGATGTGATTCAGAGATTGTTTATTAGATCTTTATTCGTTTCCGCTATATGCATTTCTTGATTTTATTTATTGTGGCAGATGGACCTGTGTTAGCTATATTTTATTTTACTGTTCTTGATATCCGATTGACAGCCGTAATGTGACTATGGAGGGATTATTCTTAGCCATAGGTAGTATGGTTGGCTCTGTCACGTGCATGTTTACGTATTTTGGAAAGCAGGGCGTGATAGGATTTGTTTGGTATCGAACCCATAGGATTTAGGGTTAGTCCGGTTTGGTTCTTTTTGTAGTTGGGTATTGAACCCAATACACTAACTAGAAAACCCGGAATTAAGAACATGTCCTGCTACATTACTATCTTGCCAGTCTTGAATATATAGCTATCAATATCTTGTTTATTGAATTATGTTTACCGTTACTAATCCCCTTCAGTGTCTTGGCTTCAGAATCATGGCGGATACAGATTTGCGGTCATACCAGAGGCGTGTAGATAATGCCGCATTGTTTGGAGTTGTACGTGGTATGCTTGAAAACCAGAAGCGACAAACTGAGCTGAATCAGCGGCAGGCCGAGACTTTCCTGGAGGGTCTGCGGACGGTCCAACGATCCGTGGTTGCAGCAGCACCCAGGCCAACACAGCGTGAGGGCACCATGGCGGACTTTAGAAAGCTCGGTCCGTCCATATTTACAGGACGGGAGGGGCCATTGCCAGCGAAGTGTTGGAGATAGTGCCCTCAGAGTCAATTATTGGGTCACAGGCACGTGATTGCAATGATTGAGGGGAGGACCTATCCCGGTAGGACAGTCTTACTCGAGATGATAGTATGCTATCTGGTTTATCTTTATCATCGTGTACTGCTTTAGGTGACCTGACGAGTCGCTATTACACGTTGATAAAGCCCCTAGGATTCTTGCTTGACTTCCAGCAGTATGAGGGCGATCATATAAGTGGGAGCTGGGGTCTACAAGCACATCCTTAAAAGGTCCCTAGTCGTGGGAGATTCGAGACAGGGCATCGTTTCTCCAGAGTAGACTAGTGTATACAGTCGAGACCCCGACGAGGGGCGGTGGCCGGTCTCACAAGCCACTGGTGTCAGTTGGTTCACCTAAGATGTATACAGGTGCTCATTGGGTTATGAGTACACCGGACAGGACTCGCCGGGAACCTGCTAGTTGGGCATATACCAGACGTCAGATAGCAGTTCCCAGGTGACATGTGTACAGGTTAGTTCATCGACCTGGGATCGTCATTTGTCTCGTGTGAGTTCCCACTGTACTTTGATTACTACCCTACCACGGCTCAAAGGAGTCGTGCAAACAGGTTTTAGTTGGGTACAGTCCCGAGCCACATGGAGGCAGTGAGCGGATCTGCAGGGGTTCGTCTCTCCCGGTATTGGGGGTGAGGTCGTGCTGTGTCTAGGAGAGCCAGAACATGAAAAGTCCTTGGCCAAGGCAGGAGATTTGCTGGTAGGTATTCCAGTAGTATCTCAGGGTGTTCTGGGCTGCACTCCGACACGACTTGTACCGCTTTTGGGGGTCTGACTTTTACCAACCCCCTAGGCCCGCCATGCGATGCTCATAGACGAACGGACCGGACTGTACGGATATTGTCACTGACAGGCTCAGTTGGGTGTCGGGGTGAGCTTCCTCATCGACGTCCCATTTGGTCAATACCTGGTGGCCCGTCACGTATTGGCTTATACCTCTGACGTGCTAGTGGTTAAATCCACAGCCAAGGTATTGACGAGTCTTTAGAGTCCACCACAGACAGTTACTCAAGTTTCGGGCGAAACGCTGTAGAGGCCGTATGGAGATATGGCAGGGTTCGATCAGATACGTGCGGTATTGCACGGATCGTGATCGGACAGTTTTTTACTAGCCGGCTTTGGCTTAAGCCGGATACTAGTATTAGATAGTGTAGACTTTATCTCTTTGCATTTGTGTTCAGTGCGAATACAAATGCGGGCATGTATTTGCAGTAGTGGGGTTTTCCTGTAATTTATTACGGGATCGGTTTTCTGGGGTTGCCAGTTTGCATTCCGTTCCGGCCGGTTTTCTCTTTTTCCTTCCCGGTCGGACTTTTCGTTGGAGGGCGTTAATTGCAAGTTTGCAATTAACATTTTGTGAGGGGTTTCTTTGCTTGAGTGTGGCTTCATAATCATGAGATTCTTTTATGGTCATTCCATTGCATTTATTGTGATGGTTTTGTGAATGGATTGAATTGTATATTGGTGTGACTTATTTCTCCTTCATTCATTCCCTTTCTTATCTTTTCTTTATTAATTCATTCATCAAATTCCACCATGAAACATTCTGGGCCGGCCACTGTTTAAGGGTAGAGTGGGTTTTGTTTTTGTGTGCTGTGAAAAGAAAAGATTTCCTTTTCTCCTTTGTTTTTAATTCATGCACACATTTTTCTTTTGGTGCTTGTGCTTGCAATTTTTTTTCCAGCAAGCTTTTTTCTTGGCCGAGCTCACTTTTGAGAGGAAGCTCCATTCTTCATCTAGCATCAATCCATGAAATTTCTTTGTGCAAAATTCCTCCAACCATGGCAACCTCAAAACCCCAAAAGACAACCCACTACACTATATCTATAGCAAGTCTTGGACGCGTCGGCTAGCCAACTTCGCGCCCGAGTTGCCTCGGTCAAGAGGCGGGAGCCCGTAAAAGATTCCGGCTACGTGGTGCCCTTTCCGACGAGCGAGGAGGTGACGGAGATTCCGCGGGAGATCGGAGTGGAGACGAAGACCGAAGGACACGGATCGCTTGGTATAGCATCTCTACTCTTTTCTTGTTTGCTAGCTAGCTAGGTTAATGGCCCGATCCGGGTAAAAAGTCCGCGGTGGTGCCGTTTTGCAAAGTTCGCAAAGTTTTTGTTTTCCGCGTTTCCGGCGTCGGGTCGACGGCCGGGGCGCCCCCGCGGGCTTACAATGGTATCAGAGACACGCCATTAACCTTCCCTAGCTTGCTCTAGCGCGTTTAGAACTCGATCGAACAAAAACCCGAAAACCGTATTTTTGTGCACATGTGTTCTCTGTTAAAATTTTTTGAGCTCCTAAAATTTTTCTGATGATTGCAGAGACATGTACAACAAATTATAAGAATTCTGGGAAAATACGATCCACTGATTCCTCACTTCGACCGCGGAAGCGCGGCCAAACCCCTGTCTTGGCCGCGCTTGCGCGGCGGAAAAGAGGAATCGTGGCACCATATTTTCCCAGTAAGCTTATGTGTTGAAAATAGGGCATTTGGGATATTTTCTTTGGGCCCAGTTTTTCTGTAAATGCTACAGTATTGTGTGGGGCCCACTTTGATAAATTTGTTCGATCGGATATTTTAAACATGCTAGTTCACAGTTTTTACATTATATCTGCGACCGTGAATGTCACTTGATCGGTAAATCCCGTCTAACTGCTATAGCCCGGTTAGACGGATTTGCGAACGTGATTTTCACGTTGATGTTCTGTGATTGTACTGTGTTGTTGCGGATCGGCCGTGGAGGATAGCCTGGTTGCAGTGGTAGTACAGTTTTTGTTTTATATGTACATTTGATATTGCGGGGCGAGCGTCCGACATGTGGACTGCCGTCACTGCCTGTTTGTATTATTATTTTGGGGCACGACCTGGTTGCGGTCGATGTACCCGTTGTATGTATATTTTACTTTCTGTACTAGGATTACCCCGCGGAGGGGTGCACGGATAGCCGGATTCTAGAGGGCAACAAGCCCGCATCTCATGGCATTGAGACGGAGGGGGCTTCACTCTAGAATTGGCGGGCTATTCGCCGCACTCGTAAGGGGTACAGGTTGACCCAGGAGGGGTGTCCAAGTTGCCGGATTCCGTGGAGTGCTGGGTGGTCCATTCACGGAGCTGAAGGGGGCTGCCTCGCTTCAGGTTTTGGCGGGTGACTTGCCGCGCCCGTAGGGGTCTAGGATTTTATTGCACAGGCTATCCACACGACCAGGGGAACGTCGGGTTTCAGCAGCGGCTCTGTGAAACCCGGGGCTTCCAGATATCTGTATTGTTCTGTGTGGCTGTACATTTCTGTGATGTTGCATTCTATTCACGCCTTGAGCGAAATACTATATATTGGTATATATATTTATAGATGTTGTATATGTTTTTCATCCGCGCTAGTCCAGTCCCCGCTCTGTCGTTAGTTAGCTAACCTAACGGGTGATGACGGGACCCAGTGGCGAATGCGGATGGCATATACGTACGTCAGTATATTTTCGTTCTTTATGGTGTGATCAATTGATGGGACTGCATTGATTCGGATCAATGCAAGTTAAACAAACCTAATCTGATGTTGTTGGAACACTTTTTCAAAAAGCTGTTATTGCAAGGGCGTTCTCTTTTGTTTTGCACAGTGGTATTCATTTGGAATATCCTGCTCCTCAGTCGACGAGGCAAGGGCCGAGATCCCTTCACCGGGAGTGACCCCTTGGACAAAAGTTTACGTCAGGGCATTAACTTCACTATAGCCGATTGCTTTTGCTTTGTACCGTGGTATTCAGTTGGAATATCCTGCACCTCATTCTACGGGGAAAGAGCCGAGATCCCTTCACCGGGAGTGACCTCTTTAGCAAAGGTTTTCGTCACTATATTTTTCTAAAAAGCTATCAGTTCCTTCGACGATATCGAGTTCATTACGTTAAAGGTTTTCGCCAGAAACCATTCGTAGCCCTCCGTCGTTTCATATGGATAGTCAATAGTATTCATGCTGTGTATGTTGGCCAAAGTCAAGGCACAGTGTTTGGTAGCTATTGGGTATTCATATGCAGCATAGATAGATGCGTTGGTTTGGGACAGTCGTACTGCCATTTTGGCCAAAGTCAAGGGTATGTACGGGTGGGTTCAAATTAACCAGGAAAATGACGGGTAGAACTTGACATGTGACTTATGATATGTTGGCCAAAGTCAAGGTCATAAGAGCATGGGGCAAAAATCCACATCGGGAGTTTCAAAAGTACTGAAACTTGCCAGATATGCGCATACCTTCTGGAGTGTGATAACGTGAGCGGATTCCGTCACGTTATCATGCGATGAGAGTTGGATCCCGATTCCCACTGATGAGTTGGTTTACTCCTCGGGTTATCCCGGCTAATTCTTCTTTCAGGTTTGGGGAAGAATTTGACGTTACAGTGGGAGGTTTCCAGATTAGACAAAGTGATAACCATTCTGATCTAGGTTAGAGTGCACGCTGAGTGTTTCTTTTCTCTCTCTCTGGCAGCGACCATTGACCCGACCCTAGATTATGACTCAGTGACCAAGTTGACCGAACCTACTTAACACTGGTTTTTGGATTGTCAGAGTTGCAGACCTCTTTGCCACTCCTACTTTTACCCTTTTCTCCGGGACACCCCGTATTACTACGAACGTCCACTTCCATTGGACAAAACCATCGTATGGTTATATACGAACTCGAAGGACTTCGAGGATGGTTTCCGGTTCTGGAGAAAACGAATAGGACTATTCAGTTGTCTTTACCTTTTTCCTTCTCTCAGGTTGCGAGTACTCCTTGGTTTAGGAGATAGTACACCTATTACGCAAATTGGATAGTCTTCTTCCAAACCTTAGGCTGGTGCCGAACGGTGGGGAATGAAGAAAGCCAATTAGCCTAAACGGTGTACAGAAGGTATTAAGTTCAGACAAAGCAAGGGATTAGTAAGAGGGCAAAGTAAATTGCGACTGCTATTCACGACCAAACCATGTACTTCTTTGTCAATCCTAAATCACCTATGAATTAAGTTCATTCGGTTGTCTTTTATCCTCACCTTCTCTCGCATTGCGAGTGCTCCTAGGACTAGGACAGTACACCCATTATGCTTATTGGATAGTCTTCTTCCAAACCATAGGCTGGTGCCGAACGGTAGGGAAGGAAGAAAACCATTTGGCCTAAAGGGGTGTACAGAAGGTAATGACTAAAGACATGTAAAGGGATTTGGAAAGGTGGCAAAGAATTATACGGTTATAGTTGTGAATCTGGATAATGGAAGAGGCATTACTAAGAATACCAGGATATCCCGTCGAAACATTTCAATGTTTCAGTTTCACTGTGTACTGTTAAAAGAAAACTGATTTCCCGATTAGACACTTACTCCAGGGTATGTATTTACCAGGTTGGATTCTCACATCTGTATGGTTTTACAGACGATGAGTGGGAGTAAGTTATTGGGAATTAGGTGACCATCCTCATTATATCGGGATTCGTTGTAATCGGTGATATTTGAGGAAGTCACCTGGGTTGTTTGCCGGTCGGCAAATATTTGGTTTTGAATATCCGTTGTTGTGCACCAATTTCAAATTAATATATCTGTACGTCTATTTTTATAGAGTGAGACATATCTTTTTGAAATTATGTCTATGACATTTACCTATACCAGTGGATGGTTAGGTAAGGAGCATTGAACAGCGGTGTAATTCTTCTTCACCAAAAGTACAGTTTTCAACCTACGACACACAGTGAATGAGTCACTAGACTCAGGGGACTTATACAGAGTATTGTATATTGTCCAGTGTCCATTAGGACAGAGGGGTTGGTCCTCGTACTATATTCTGTTTACTTTTAACTTCTCTAGTTCTTAGACATGTGTTTCGTAGAAACACAGGGTCTAAGTTTAGAGGAGTTATAGGTATAAGAATACAGTAGAGAACCAGGTATCGCAAGTATCGGGATTCTTCAAGGTGATCGAAGATGTAGATACTTGTGTATAGTATTCAGTTGATAGTAATGATTAAGAGAACTTGCTTCTCTTTCAGGTTACTCATCAGTTGAGTAACGCTGATCGGCCTCTCTTCCATTTAGTTGACATGCACTGGAGACAGCTGCATGATTTGAATCTGGTTCAATTAAATCAGTGCCTCTGTTTCTTGGATATAGAACAGTTCATATCTTGACATTGTTAAGATACGGGGAGTTGTCCGGCTTATGCTTAAAACCAGACTCTGGACAACTCAAGGCACGTTTCAGTAGTGGCTGTTTGTGGGTTGACCCGGGCTATGACGAGGGTTGACTTTCTACCATCTGGAAGATCAATAGTGATATTGTTCTTGACTCGCCACAGTTTTATTAAAAGTGGATTTTTTCAGAAAACAGTAGTGGGAGTATGGTAGAACTGGAAGTGATTCCAGAACCGCAAACGATTACTGAAGATAACGAACCTAAAGATTCAATCTGGTTTGACATTTCATTGGCCACTCCGCAGATATGGTGGGTAACCTCAGGCACTCGAGAGGTACTTCGGTATGCTCAAGGACGGTGGCAGGGAGGTTCTTGTTTACCCAGGCTTGCCATTGCTGTTGTTCCAGACTGTGAGACCCGGCAGGAGGATGAGTATAGCGTCGTTCTAAACTGGCTTTAGAAGTGCACGTCTATATGACTCTGCCAGAGGATTGTCGTAGTCAGTGGGAGCAGCGGAAGCATTGGTGGATATCAGGCTTATGTCTATTTATAGACTAAAGCAGATATAGCGGAGATAGATCATCTATTTCTGATGTGGTAGTCATAGGTTTGACTTCATCAGAATAGGGGATGGATCTGTTGAGAAGGTAGTAGAGTGTGATGTCCTGGTATTTGATGACATACACAGAGTAGGAAGTGATATTCCTATACTACGATCGGTTATACTTTTGGTCGTCACACAGTGGTTTCTCCACAAAGGACTTGGATATTATATCAGACATTCTGGTTACTAGATCTATGGTTTTAGATCTAGATTTGGGTGGTTTCCCAATCTGGGTACTTTGACCGCATTCTATGAGTATTTAGAATGGACGACTCCTGGCACGGTAGTGTACCTGCAGGTAATGGAGTCACCCTCTCTAAAGGTGTCTTACAGACTAATGGGGAGAGGGATACGCATGATTGACAGATCACTTGCTTAGGCAATTGAGTCAATCATGAGATGTCAAGTACCACACCAGATGTTGTTCTTGCAGAAGGTGCAATAAGTTGATATTGATCCAATCCTGGAGAAACAATCGGAAGCAGTTTTAGAACACAAGTGGATGTTCTAAGGAATTGATAACGACAGCCTCCTTTAGGAGACGGTTATTATTCCAGGCTTCCAAGGTGACCTGGATGGCAGAGTGGCTGTCAGAGTTATAGTTTTCCCTTTGACGAGGGGCAGTATTTTGGACAGGTGGTCCAGGTGGATACTGAGGGAAGGCATGGCGCAGGACACTGATTAAGTTCAGTTGTCGATACAGTCTAAGAAGTTTGGATTTGGAGTTCACTTATGAGCTAGGTCCCATCAGACATCCAGACATTCTAGGACAGGTATTGCTCATTTCGGGAGATAGTTTTCTCTGCGAACATGAGATATAGAGAGACATAGAAAGAAACATCAAAGCGGATCCACTCACTGAGGCTATTCCTCGAACGCAATAGTTTCGCAAACGAGCTTTGTGAGACTGACTAGTAGAGGAGTTGGGTGTTCGGTATCACACGGGCTGTGAGTATGCGACATCGCAATAATTAGCCTCGAGTGCAAGTGGGAGATTGTTGGAGATAGTGCCCTCAGAGTCAATTATTGGGTCACAGGCACGTGATTGCAATGATTGAGGGGAGGACCTATCCCGGTAGGACAGTCTTACTCGAGATGATAGTATGCTATCTGGTTTATCTTTATCATCGTGTACTGCTTTAGGTGACCTGACGAGTCGCTATTACACGTTGATAAAGCCCCTAGGATTCTTGCTTGACTTCCAGCAGTATGAGGGCGATCATATAAGTGGGAGCTGGGGTCTACAAGCACATCCTTAAAAGGTCCCTAGTCGTGGGAGATTCGAGACAGGGCATCGTTTCTCCAGAGTAGACTAGTGTATACAGTCGAGACCCCGACGAGGGGCGGTGGCCGGTCTCACAAGCCACTGGTGTCAGTTGGTTCACCTAAGATGTATACAGGTGCTCATTGGGTTATGAGTACACCGGACAGGACTCGCCGAGAACCTGCTAGTTGGGCATATACCAGACGTCTGATAGCAGTTCCCAGGTGACATGTGTACAGGTTAGTTCATCGACCTGGGATCGTCATTTGTCTCGTGTGAGTTCCCACTGTACTTTGATTACTACCCTACCACGGCTCAAAGGAGTCGTGCAAACAGGTTTTAGTTGGGTACAGTCCCGAGCCACATGGAGGCAGTGAGCGGATCTGCAGGGGTTCGTCTCTCCCGGTATTGGGGGTGAGGTCGTGCTGTGTCTAGGAGAGCCAGAACATGAAAAGTCCTTGGCCAAGGCAGGAGATTTGCTGGTAGGTATTCCAGTAGTATCTCAGGGTGTTCTGGGCTGCACTCCGACACGACTTGTACCGCTTTTGGGGGTCTGACTTTTACCAACCCCCTAGGCCCGCCATGCGATGCTCATAGACGAACGGACCGGACTGTACGGATATTATCACTGACAGGCTCAGTTGGGTGTCGGGGTGAGCTTCCTCATCGACGTCCCATTTGGTCAATACCTGGTGGCCCGTCACGTATTGGCTTATACCTCTGACGTGCTAGTGGTTAAATCCACAGCCAAGGTATTGACGAGTCTTTAGAGTCCACCACAGACAGTTACTCAAGTTTCGGGCGAAACGCTGTAGAGGCCGTATGGAGATATGGCAGGGTTCGATCAGATACGTGCGGTATTGCACGGATCGTGATCGGACAGTTTTTTACTAGCCGGCTTTGGCTTAAGCCGGATACTAGTATTAGATAGTGTAGACTTTATCTCTTTGCATTTGTGTTCAGTGCGAATACAAATGCGGGCATGTATTTGCAGTAGTGGGGTTTTCCTGTAATTTATTACGGGATCGGTTTTCTGGGGTTGCCAGTTTGCATTCCGTTCCGGCCGGTTTTCTCTTTTTCCTTCCCGGTCGGACTTTTCGTTGGAGGGCGTTAATTGCAAGTTTGCAATTAACATTTTGTGAGGGGTTTCTTTGCTTGAGTGTGGCTTCATAATCATGAGATTCTTTTATGGTCATTCCATTGCATTTATTGTGATGGTTTTGTGAATGGATTGAATTGTATATTGGTGTGACTTATTTCTCCTTCATTCATTCCCTTTCTTATCTTTTCTTTATTAATTCATTCATCAAATTCCACCATGAAACATTCTGGGCCGGCCACTGTTTAAGGGTAGAGTGGGTTTTGTTTTTGTGTGCTGTGAAAAGAAAAGATTTCCTTTTCTCCTTTGTTTTTAATTCATGCACACATTTTTCTTTTGGTGCTTGTGCTTGCAATTTTTTTTCCAGCAAGCTTTTTTCTTGGCCGAGCTCACTTTTGAGAGGAAGCTCCATTCTTCATCTAGCATCAATCCATGAAATTTCTTTGTGCAAAATTCCTCCAACCATGGCAACCTCAAAACCCCAAAAGACAACCCACTACACTATATCTATAGCAAGTCTTGGACGCGTCGGCTAGCCAACTTCGCGCCCGAGTTGCCTCGGTCAAGAGGCGGGAGCCCGTAAAAGATTCCGGCTACGTGGTGCCCTTTCCGACGAGCGAGGAGGTGACGGAGATTCCGCGGGAGATCGGAGTGGAGACGAAGACCGAAGGACACGGATCGCTTGGTATAGCATCTCTACTCTTTTCTTGTTTGCTAGCTAGCTAGGTTAATGGCCCGATCCGGGTAAAAAGTCCGCGGTGGTGCCGTTTTGCAAAGTTCGCAAAGTTTTTGTTTTCCGCGTTTCCGGCGTCGGGTCGACGGCCGGGGCGCCCCCGCGGGCTTACACGAAGTAGTGGCTAGTTGACACAGAGAACCTGCTCGTTGCTGCGCAGATTCCAGATAAGAAAAATGTGGATGTAGTACGCATCCAATTGGTAGATTACGCTCGTGGGTGGTGGCTCGTAGAGGAGACCCGTATGACCAAGCCGATCAGTTGGGCAACCTTTTTGCATAGCTTCTTGGAGAAGTTCTTTCCGCAATCTGCTCGGGAGGAAATGGAAGATATGTTCATTAGCATGATGCAGAATGGCGGATCCATTGATACACATGCGGCTGAGTGAACCCAGTTCAGTCGATTTACGGGCCCCTTAATTGCCAATGAGGCAGATAGGACACGGCTGTTTATGCGTAGTTTGGATGTGGAGATTCAGAGACATATCATATCTCTGGGATTGACCATCTTCTCACAAGTTCTCAAAGCAGCCAGGGAGCAGCAGAGTTTATCGTTGAAAGCAAAGGGTAATCTACAGTAAGAGATTGTGGTGCGAAAGCCGGCGTTTACGCCAAACAGAGCTCCTGTACGCAGAAGCATTCTGGTAAACAAGCGAGGCACTGTACCCATGAAGAAACCTGTTGTATACGATCAGAAAAGAAGTGTGGTTTGTGACTTTTGCCATCTACCCGGACACATACAGAAGGACTGTCGAAGGAGGCTCGGACTTTGGTTATCTATTCTACAAGTCTTTGAAATCAATTTAATGGAATTGTCGATGTAACTCAATAGTATCCCATGCGTGTCTGGGACCACGGTCAAGATTCTCGGGGATGAATCCAAGACGTACCGCTAAGCAGTAAACATGTAACATGTACAAATGAATGATGTCAACATCATCATTCCGGGGCCGGCCAAGCCCGTCAAGACTGATCAGTATCTGGAAGTATCGAACTGTTGAGTTACAAGTCAGATTTCATTATTGATTTTCCCTTACCCCCAGGTTTTGTGTTCTAGTCAGGTATTGATGATATAAATCTAATGCCAATACAGAATCAAGCAGGTACAGGTCTTGTCTATGTAGACAAAAAATCACGTCCATCAGGACAATAAGTCAGGATTGTCGGCATTAGCGGATGATCCAAGTAACAGGTATAGTAATGTCTCGTGTACAAGTCAGGCAATATATTTTAACCAAAATAGATACCAAATGTAAAACTTTAACCAATATCTAAACACAGTAAACATAACTAATACTAGGATGCATATGTATCTATCTGTAATAACCGTTTTACGTCTGTTACTAGGTGTATATCAATCTAGATAAAATACTGAACTGATATAATATTGTAATAATATTGTGGTGAACCGGCATGCAACTAGATAAAACTATTATTGGTACGGATACAGACTGATGGTATAAAACTGTAAATTGATAATATTTGCTGAACATTAAAATACATGTACTGTAATTAATCATATAAATATTTATATAAACAAAATAGCATGTTGCAAGTTTAGAACTTGCCTTAAAATAAAATAGGGTTAGTAATTTTGATATTTCAATGGAACAGTGCATGCTATTTCTAAAACGGTTTGGACATAATTTTAATTTGCAATAATCAATAAAACAGGTTATATAACAATCTATAATTGTATTAATGTCAAATATATGTAATATTAATCGTATGTAACATTAGGCATCATAATCATCATAAGTGATAGTGCGCATTTTCTAGAAAGTATTATTTGTACATATTAAGTTAAGTTTAAATGCAGGTTAGTTCATATTTATTTTATTTTAGTAGACCTGACTAAATATTTGCATATATGAAGCAATCATTATCTACTATATAATGTGCAACCAGTTAATATAGTTAAGTGATATAGATTAAATTACAACAGTTATAAAGCTGATTGAGTTTAGTCAGTCGGTATCATTAAAATTATTAGTATATGTGAATTGTTGGAAATAGTGCCCTCAGAGTCAATTATTGGATCACAGGTACGTGATTGCAATGATTGAGGGAGGACCTATCCCGGTAGGACAGTCTTACTCGAGATGATAGTATGCTATCTGGTTTACCTTTATCATCGTGTACTGTTTTAAGTGACCTGACACGCCGCTATTACACGTTGATAGAGCCCCTAGGATTCTTGCTTGACCACCAGCAGTATGAGGGCGATCATATAAGTGGGAGCTGGGGTCTATAAGCATATCCTTAAAAGGTCCCTAGTCGTGAGAGTTTCGAGACAGGGCATCGATTCTCCATAGTAGACTAGTGTATACAGTCGAGACCCCGACGAGGGGCGATGGCCGGTCTCACAAGCCACTGGTGTCAGTTGGATCACCTAAGATGTATACAGGTGCTCATTGGGTTATGAGTACACCGGACAGGACTCGCCGGGAACATGCTAGTTGGTCATATACCAGACGTCAGATGGCAGTTCCCTGGTGACATGTGTGCAGGTTAGTTCATCGACCTAGGGATCGTCATTTGTCTCGTGTGAGTTCCCACTGTACTTTGATTGCTACCCTACCACGGCTCAAAGGAGTCGTGCAAACAGGTTTTAGTTGGGTACAGTCCCGAGCCACATGGAGGCAGTGAGCGTATCTTCAGGGGTTCGTCTCTCCCGGTATTGGGGGTGAGGTCGTGCTGTGTCTAGGAGAGCCATTACACGAAGCCCTCGGCCGAGGCAAGGAGATTTACTGGTAGGTATTCCAGTAGTATCTCAGGGTGTTCTGGGCTACACTCCGACACGACTTGTACCGCTTTTGGGGGTCTGACTTTTACCAACCCCCTAGGCCCGCCATGCGATACTCATAGACGAACGGACCGGACTGTACGGATATTGTCACTGACAGGCTCAGTAGGGTTGTCAGGCTGAGTTCGCTCACAGACATCCCTTTTAGTCAGTACCTGGTAGCTCGTTACGTATTGGCTTATACCTCTGACGTGCTAGTGGTTAAATCCACAACCAAGGTGTTGACGAGTCTTTAGAGTCCCCCACATTCAGTTACTCAAGCTTTCGGGCGAAAGGTTGTAGAGGCCGTATGGAGATATGGCAGGGTCCGATCAGATACGTGCGGTATTGCACGGATCAGGATCGGACAGTTTGTACTATAGGCCGTATGGATATATGGCAGGGTTCGATCAGATACGTGCGGTATTGCACGGATCAGGATCGAACAGATATTACTAGCCGGCTTTGGTTTAAGCCGGATCCTAGTATAGTACAGTGTAGACTTTGTCTCATTGCATTTGTATTTCGGTCGGAATACAAATGCGGGTGTGTATGCACAGTATCGGGGTTTTCCTGTAATTTATTACGGGACCAGTTTTCTGGAGTTGCCAGTTTGCTTTCCGTTTCGGCTGATTTCCATTGTTCCGTTCATTGGCCGAAGTTTGGTGGAGGAGGGCTTATTTGCATTGTTGCAAATAGGCATTTGTGGAGGGGGTCTTTTACATATTGCCATGTCATGATCACTTGACTTTTTGACTTCATCATGGTTGCTCCATACCTTGACCTTTTGACTTGACTTCTTGTCATGATGGCATGACTTTTGTAGACATGATTGTTGATGATGAGAGATGGTTGTTGGTTGAGTGAGGGTTTGATTTTGTGATAATTCCTTTTGCTTGATAGCCTTCTCTCTCTCTCCATTGTATCATGAGAATGGCTCCCATTATCTTTTGCTACTCTCTCATTCTCTCCTCTCCTTGAGCATGGCCGGCCACTTCCCTATAGGGGCTGTCCAAGTTTTTGGGGTGTGGGGTTTTTTGTTCATTTCATGTTCCCAAAATCCCCAAAGTTCCTCCACATTGTTCTTGTATCATCCCTCCACCAAAAAGGCAATTCCGATAACCCCAAATGAGACTTGCTCACTACATTCTACAGCAAATCTTAGGCACGTCGAGTAGCCGGCTTCGTGCCCGAGTTGCCTCGGCATTGAGGTGGGAGCCCGTAAAAGAAGTAGGCGATGTGGTGCACTTCCGGCGACGAGGAGGAGATGGGACATTCCACATGAGATCGGGACGATGACGAGAAGACCGGAGGACTTGGATCGTCGGTATATCTCTATTCCCTTTCTTGTTGATAGCTAGGACTAGTTAGTGGTTCGATCCGGGTATTAGTGCGCGGCGGTTTGCCAGTTCAAGAAAAATTAAAGTTTATCACCGCTTCCGCTTTTGGCCGTCGGATTGACGGCCGGGGCGCCGCCGTGCACTTACAGTGGTATCAGAGCCTCGCCATTAACTTAGTCTAGCTTGGTGTAATGTGTTTTTCTGTTTCGATCGATCGAATGTTCCAAAACTACATTTTTGTTAGCATCAGTTTCTGTTGAAATTTTTTGGTCTCGAAAAATTTTTCAGGTTGTAAAATATTGATGTACTGAAAAATATAAGAGCTCTGTAAAAATTCGATGAAGTGATTCCACTGTGGGAGCGCGGAACCGCCGCACAAACCCCCTTTTCGCCGCTGTTCCGCCGCGCACTGTGGAGATCACTGCACCAAATTTCTACAGTGTCTTTGTGGGCTTAAAATTGGGGTTTTGGAACATTAATATTGGGCCCAGAATTTCTTGATGTGCTACAGTAGTACTTGGGGGCCCACTTGTTAAAATTTGATTGATCGGATATTTTAAACACATTATTTCACAGTATTTACATTATATCTGCGACCGTGAATGTCACTCGATCGGTAAATCCGGTCTAACTGCTATAGCCCGGTTGGACGGATTTGCGAACGTGATTTTCACGTTGATGTTCTATGTATTTGCTGTGATGTTGCGGATCGGTCGTGCGGATAGCCTGGATGCAATGCTAGTACAGTTGTGGTTGTATTATGTACATTTGATATTGCGGGGCGAGCGTCCGACATGTGGACTGCCGTCACTGCCTGTTTGTATTATTATTTTGGGGCACGACCTGGTTGCGGTCGATGTACCCGGTGTATGTATATTTTACTTTCTGTACTAGGATTGCCCCGCGGAGGGGTGCACGGATAGCCGGATTCTAGAGGGCAACAAGCCCACATCTCATGGCATTGAGACGGAGGGGGCTTCACTCTAGGATTGGCGGGATATTCGCCGCACTCGTAGGGGGTACAGGTTGACCCAGGAGGGGTGCCCAAGTTACCGGATTCCGTGAAGTGCTGGGTGGTCCATTCACGGTGCTGAAGGGGGCTGCCTCGCTTCAGGTTTTGGCGGGTGACTTGCCGCGCCCGTAAAGGTCTAGGTTTTCATTGCACAGGCTATCCACACGACCAGGGGAACGTCGGGTTTCAGCGGCTCTGTGAAACCCGGGGATCCCAGATATCTGTATTGTTTCTGTGATGCTGTTCATTCTCTGTGATGTTGCATTTTATTCACGCCTTGAGCGAAATATAATATATTGGTATATATATTAGTAGATGTTGTATATGTTTTGCATCCGCGCTAGTCCAGTCCCCGCTCTGTCGTTAGTTAGCTAACCTAACGGGTAATGACGGGACCCAGTGGCGAATGCGGATGGCATATACGTACATCAGTATATTTTCGTTCTTTGTGGTGTGATCAATTGATGGGACTGCATTGATTCGGATCAATGCAAGTTAAAAACAAACCTAATCTGATGTTGTTGGAACATTTTTCAAAAAGCTGTTATTGCAAGGACGTTCACTTTTGTTTTGCATCGTGGTATTCAGTTAGAATATCCTGCTCCTCAGTCGACGAGGCAAGGGCCGAGATCCCTTCACCGGGAGTGACCCCTTGGACAAAAAGTTTGCGTCAGGGCATTAACTTCACTATAGCCGACTACTTTTGCTTTGCACCGTGGTATTCAGTTAGAATATCCTGCACCCCATTCTACGGGGAAAGAGCCGAGATCCCTTCACCGGAAGTGACCTCTTTAGCGAAGGTTTTCGTCACTATATTTTTAAAAGCTATCCGTTTCTTCAACGATATCAAGTTCATTACGTTAAAGGTTTTCGCCAGAAACCATTCGTAGCCCTCCGTCATTTCAGTTAAATATTCGGTAGTATTCAAGCTATGTATTTTGACCTCACGCCAAGGCATAGTGTTTGGTAGCTACCGGGTATTTATCTGTTGCATAGATAGATGCGTTGGTTTGGGACAGTCGTACTACTATTTTGGCCTACGTCAAGGGTATGTACGGGTGGGTTCAAATTAACCTGGATAATGACGGGCAGAACTTGACATGTGACTTATGATATTTTGACCTCACGCCAAGGTCATAAGAGCATGGGGCAGAAATCACATCGGGAGTTTCAAAAGAACTGAAACTTGCCAGATATGCACATACCTTCTGGAGTGTGAAACCGTGAGCGGATTCCGTCACGTTGTCATGCGATGATAGTTGGATCCCGATTCCCACTGATGAGTTAGTTTACTCCTCGGGTGACTCCGACTAATTCTTCTTTTAGGTTTGGAGGAGAATTTGAGGTACAGTGGGAGGTTTCCAGATTAGATAAATTGGTAACCATTCTGATCTAGGATAGAGTGCACGCTGAGTGTTTCTTTTCTCTCTCTCTTTGGCAGCGACCATTGACCCGACCCTAAGACTATGACTCAGTGACCAAGTTGACCGAACCTTCTTAAACACTGGCTTTTGGATTGTCAGAGTTGCAGACCTCATTGCCACTCCTACTTTTACCCTTTTCTCCAGGACACCCCGTTTTACTACGAACGTCCACTTCCATTGGACAAAACCATCGTATGGTTAGATACGAACTCGAAAGAATTTATTCGAGGATGGTTTCCGGTTCTGGAGAAAACGGATAGGATTATTCAGTTGTCTTTTCCTTTTACCTTCTCTCAAGTTGTGAGTACTCCTTGGTTTAGGGGATAGTACACCTATTACGCAAATTGGATAGTCTTCTTCCAAACCTTAGGCTGGTGCCGACCGGTGGGGAATGAAGAAAACCAATTAGCCTAATGATGGTGTACAGAAGGTATTAAGTTAAGACAAATCAAGGGGTTAGTAAGAGGGCAAAGTAAATTGCAACAGATATTCACGACCAAACCAAGTATTCCTTCGCCAATCCTAAAATCACCTTTGTATTTCTCCAGGACACTCCGTATCACTACGAAGATCCACAGTTTATTGGATACTCCATCGTATGGTTATATACGAACTCGAAAGGAACTTGTTCCAGTTCGGGGATGGATTCTGGTTCAGGAGAAATAGGAATAAGATTTATTCAGGTGTCTTTTATCTTCACCTTCTCTCGCACTGCGAGTGCTCCTAGGATTAGGAAAGTACACTCATTATGTTTATTGGATAGTCTTCTTCCAAACCATAGGCTGGTGCCGAACGGTAGGGAAGGAAGAAAACCATTTGGGCTAAAGGGGTGTGCAGAAGGTAAAGACTAAAGACATAAGAAGGGATTTGGAGAGGTGGCAAAGAAATACACGGTTACAGTTGTGAATCTGGATAATGGAAGAGGCATTACTAGGAATACCCGGATACCCCATCGAAACATTTCAATGTTTCAGTTTCACTGTGTACTGTTAAAGGAAAACTGATTTCCCAATTAGTCCTTACTCCAGGGTATGTATTTACCAGGTATGATTCTCATATCTGTATGGTTTTACAGATGATGAGTGGGAGTAAGTTATTGGGAATTAGGTGATCATCCTCATTATATCGGGATTCGTTGTAATTGGGGATATTTGAGAAAATCACCTGGGCTGTTTGCCGGTCGGCAAATATTTGGTTTTGAATATCCGCTGTTATGCACCAATTTCAAATTGATTTATCTGTACGTCTATTTTCATAGAGTGAGATATACCTTTTTTGAAATTATGTCGATGACATTTACCTATATCAGTGGATGGTTAGGTAAGGAGCATTAAACAACGGTGTAATTCTTCTTAACCATAAGTACAGTTTTCAACCTACGACACACAGTGAATGAGTTATCAGACTCAAGGGACTTATACAGAGTATTGTATGTTGTCCAGGGTCCATCAGGACAGAGGGGTTGGTCCTCGTACTATATTCGGTTTACTTATGACTTCTCTAGTTTTTAGACAAGTGTTTCGTGGAAACACAGGATCTGAATTTTGAGAAGTTATAGGTATTTGAATAGAGTAGAGAACCAAGTATAGCAAGTATCGGGATTCTTCAAAGTGATCGAAGATGTAGATACTTGTATATGGTATTCAGTTGATAGTAGTGATTAAGAGAAATTGCTTCTCTTTCAGGTTACTCATAATTGGAAGCATTCCTAAGTTGAGTAACGCTGATCGGCCTCCTTCCATTTAGTTGACATGCACTGGAGACAGCTGCATGATTTGAATCTGGTTCAATTAAATCAGTGCCTCTGGTTCTATATTGGATATAGAACAGTTCATATCTTAACGATGTTAAGGTACGGGGAGTTGTCCGGTTTATGATTAAAACCAGACACGGGACAACTCAAGGCACGTTTCTGTAATGGCTGTTTGTGGGTTGACCCAGGCTATGACGAGGGTTGACTTTCTACCATCTGGATGAACAATAGCGATATTGTTCTAAACTCGCCACAGTTTTATTAAAAATGGATTTTTTTAGAAAACAGTAGTGGGAGTATGGTAGAACTGGAAGTGATTCCAGAACCACAAACGATTACTGAAGATTTGATAAGGAACCTAAAGATTCAATCTGGATTGACATTCCATTGGCCACTCCGCAGATAAGGTGGGTAACTTCAGCCACCCGAGAGGTACTACGGTAGCCTCAAGGACGGTGACAGGGAAGTTCTTGTTTACCCACACTTACCATTGCTGTTGTTCCAGGCTGCGAGACCCGGCGGGAGGATGAGTATAGCGTCGTTCTAAACTAGTTTTAGAAGTGTACGTCTATATGACTCTGCCAGAGGGTTGTCGTAGTCAGTGGGAGCAGTGGAAGCATTGGTGGACAGGTAGCTTATGTCTATTTATAGACTAAAGCAGATGTAGCGGATATAGATCATCTATTTCTGACGTGACAGTCATGAGTTTGACTTCATCAGAATAGGGGATGGATCTGTTGAGAAGGTAGTAGGGTGTGATATCCTGGTATTTGGATGACATACACAGAGTAGGAAAAGAAACTCCTATACTACAATCGGTTATAGTTTGGTCGTCACACAGTGGTTTCTCCACATGGGACTTGGACATTATATCAGACATTCTGGTTACTAGATCTATGACTTTAGATCTAGATTTGGGTAGTCTCCCAATCTGGGTACTTAGACAGCATTCTAAGGGTATTTAGAATGGACGACTCCATGCACGGTAGTGTACCTGCAGAAGATGGAGTCACCCTCTCTAAAGGTGTCTTATAGACTAAAGGGGAGAGGGATGTGCATGATTGGCAGATCACTTGCTCAGGCGATTGAGTCAATCATGAGATGTCAAGTACCACACCAGATGTTGTTCTTGCACTAGATGCAATAAGTTGATATTGATCCAATCCTGGAGAAACAGTCGGAAGCAGTTTTAGAACATAAGTGTATGTTCTAGGGATATGATAACGACAGCCTCATTCGGGAGACAGTTATCATTCCAGGCTTCCAAGGTGACCCGGACGACAAGCAGGTTGTCAGAGTTATAGTTATTCCTTCTGACGAGGGGCAGTATTTTGGACAGGTGGTCCAAGGAAATACTGAGGGTGGCATGGCACAGGATACTGATTAAGTTCAGTTGACGATACAGTCTAAGGAGTTTGGATTTGGAGTTCATTTATGAGCTATGTCCCATCAGACATCCAGACACATCCTAAGACAGGTATTGCTCATTTCGGGAGATGGGTTTCTCCGCGAACTTGAGATATAGAGAGACATGGAAAGAGACAACAAAGCGGATCCACTCACTGAGGCTATTCCTCGAACGCAATAGTTTCGCAAACGAGCTTTGTGAGACTGACTAGTAGAGGAGTTGGGTGTTCGGTATCACACGGGCTGTGAGTATGCGACATCGCAATAATTAGCCTTGAGTGCAAGTGGGAGATTGTTGGAGATAGTGCCCTCAGAGTCAATTATTGGATCACAGGTACGTGATTGCAATGATTGAGGGAGGACCTATCCCGGTAGGACAGTCTTACTCGAGATGATAGTATGCTATCTGGTTTACCTTTATCATCGTGTACTGTTTTAAGTGACCTGACACGCCGCTATTACACGTTGATAGAGCCCCTAGGATTCTTGCTTGACCACCAGCAGTATGAGGGCGATCATATAAGTGGGAGCTGGGGTCTATAAGCATATCCTTAAAAGGTCCCTAGTCGTGAGAGTTTCGAGACAGGGCATCGATTCTCCATACTAGACTAGTGTATACAGTCGAGACCCCGACGAGGGGCGATGGCCGGTCTCACAAGCCACTGGTGTCAGTTGGATCACCTAAGATGTATACAGGTGCTCATTGGGTTATGAGTACACCGGACAGGACTCGCCGGGAACATGCTAGTTGGTCATATACCAGACGTCAGATGGCAGTTCCCTGGTGACATGTATGCAGGTTAGTTCATCGACCTGGGGATCGTCATTTGTCTCGTGTGAGTTCCCACTGTACTTTGATTGCTACCCTACCACGGCTCAAAGGAGTCGTGCAAACAGGTTTTAGTTGGGTACAGTCCCGAGCCACATGGAGGCAGTGAGCGTATCTTCAGGGGTTCGTCTCTCCCGGTATTGGGGGTGAGGTCGTGCTGTGTCTAGGAGAGCCATTACACGAAGCCCTCGGCCGAGGCAAGGAGATTTACTGGTAGGTATTCCAGTAGTATCTCAGGGTGTTCTGGGCTACACTCCGACACGACTTGTACCGCTTTTGGGGGTCTGACTTTTACCAACCCCCTAGGCCCGCCATGCGATACTCATAGACGAACGGACCGGACTGTACGGATATTGTCACTGACAGGCTCAGTAGGGTTGTCAGGCTGAGTTCGCTCACAGACATCCCTTTTAGTCAGTACCTGGTAGCTCGTTACGTATTGGCTTATACCTCTGACGTGCTAGTGGTTAAATCCACAACCAAGGTGTTGACGAGTCTTTAGAGTCCCCCACATTCAGTTACTCAAGCTTTCGGGCGAAAGGTTGTAGAGGCCGTATGGAGATATGGCAGGGTCCGATCAGATACGTGCGGTATTGCACGGATCAGGATCGGACAGTTTGTACTATAGGCCGTATGGATATATGGCAGGGTTCGATCAGATACGTGCGGTATTGCACGGATCAGGATCGAACAGATATTACTAGCCGGCTTTGGTTTAAGCCGGATCCTAGTATAGTACAGTGTAGACTTTGTCTCATTGCATTTGTATTTCGGTCGGAATACAAATGCGGGTGTGTATGCACAGTATCGGGGTTTTCCTGTAATTTATTACGGGACCAGTTTTCTGGAGTTGCCAGTTTGCTTTCCGTTTCGGCTGATTTCCATTGTTCCGTTCATTGGCCGAAGTTTGGTGGAGGAGGGCTTATTTGCATTGTTGCAAATAGGCATTTGTGGAGGGGGTCTTTTACATATTGCCATGTCATGATCACTTGACTTTTTGACTTCATCATGGTTGCTCCATACCTTGACCTTTTGACTTGACTTCTTGTCATGATGGCATGACTTTTGTAGACATGATTGTTGATGATGAGAGATGGTTGTTGGTTGAGTGAGGGTTTGATTTTGTGATAATTCCTTTTGCTTGATAGCCTTCTCTCTCTCTCCATTGTATCATGAGAATGGCTCCCATTATCTTTTGCTACTCTCTCATTCTCTCCTCTCCTTGAGCATGGCCGGCCACTTCCCTATAGGGGCTGTCCAAGTTTTTGGGGTGTGGGGTTTTTTGTTCATTTCATGTTCCCAAAATCCCCAAAGTTCCTCCACATTGTTCTTGTATCATCCCTCCACCAAAAAGGCAATTCCGATAACCCCAAATGAGACTTGCTCACTACATTCTACAGCAAATCTTAGGCACGTCGAGTAGCCGGCTTCGTGCCCGAGTTGCCTCGGCATTGAGGTGGGAGCCCGTAAAAGAAGTAGGCGATGTGGTGCACTTCCGGCGACGAGGAGGAGATGGGACATTCCACATGAGATCGGGACGATGACGAGAAGACCGGAGGACTTGGATCGTCGGTATATCTCTATTCCCTTTCTTGTTGATAGCTAGGACTAGTTAGTGGTTCGATCCGGGTATTAGTGCGCGGCGGTTTGCCAGTTCAAGAAAAATTAAAGTTTATCACCGCTTCCGCTTTTGGCCGTCGGATTGACGGCCGGGGCGCCGCCGTGCACTTACAGTATGGTTCATTATATGTTTTAATTCATTTAAACTACTCTAACATGTATTTACTTAATCATTATCGATAAATAATATTACGACGTAATTGTCGTCATACTAGCATATAAAAGCAAGTGGTAAATACTTGCCTTGACGTCGATCATAGAAACGACATGCTACAATATCACGGGCTTGATTTCGGCCTAGACTTGGCTCCGGTTTGAAAAATCGGTGGTGAGGTATTGGTGAAGGAGTCGAGGCTTGAAGATTTTGAAGACGACGGTGGCTTTTTGGGTCGAAGGAGCAGGGCTTGAAAGAGACGAGGATTTTTTATGATGGAGGTTTCTAGGTTCAAAAAAGATGAAGAGGATGTATAAATATAAGTGTGGGGGTTTAATTAGGAAAATATATGAGCGAGAGAGAGAGACGTTGAGATGAGGAGAGAGAGAGAAAGAGACAGAGTGAGACGGGGGGGGGGGGGGAGAAAGAGAGAGATGGAAGAGAGAGAGAGAGACGGGGGGCGGGGGGGGGAGAAATGTATTATATATAGTTATAATATATATATATATATATATATAATACAATATCAGGGTAACTAGATAATATCAAATCACTCCAATATGAGCCGAATCTAGTCAAAAATATAGTTTTGAGAATAAAATACATACATAAAGATTTTGGCCATAATGCAAATGTCTGTAATTAAAAACATATACCCCCAAATAAAAATCTACGTAAATCTACGTAGCGACTTCTAAGTATTTTGTTGTCTATATCTTACGATATGAACATGATATATGGGTGCAACCACCTGATATGGGATACTTTGCTATGCAAGGTTAGATGGAAAAAATATTATTTGGCTTTATATTGTATTATAAAAAGATATGCAGGGTCTAAAATATATTATATATGTATTTAGTCTCGATTCATATGGATACACTGTACTAGCAAATATTCGATATAACCTCGCACCATGTTGGGTTTCAAATATGCGGGTCGGGTCGGATAATGACCACAATTACTAATTGCATCATTCGCAACCCAAAATCAACAATAGTATAGAATTTTTACCGCAAGATTTGAAATACCCAAAATATAGTATAACTGTTCTAGGGTGTTACATTATACCCAACTACAAAAGAATTTCATTCTCGAAATTCATGGAACAGGAAAAAGACAAGAAGATACAGATCTAAGAAAAGAGATGTGGAAACTTTTGTCGGATCTTTACGTTCCCAAGTAGATTCTCTATGCGAACGATTCCCCCATGAAATGAGTACTAGTGGGATAACTTTATTCTTGAGAACTTTTTCTCGTCGATCCACAATCATCATTGGTCACTCTTCATACATTAAATCTTCTCTTACTGTCAGTTCCGAGTGATCTAAGACACGTGTCTCATCTTGAACATACTTGTGGAGTTAAGATACATGAAACACGTTATGAACACCCACCAAGGATGGTGGTAAAGTCAATCGATACGCTAGCTCTCCAACACGCTCGATAATACCGAAAGGCCCCACAAATCGAGGACTAAGCTTGCCTCGACTGCCAAATCGGATCACTCCTCTGGTCGGTGATATCTTCAAGCGTACAAGGTCACCAACTGCGAACTCCAAAGGTCTTCTCCCAGTATCAGCCCAACTTTTCTGTCGATCCTGTGTCAGTTTCATATGATTTCGGATAACGTTAACTTTCTCCACCGTTTGCACAATAAGATCCGGTCCCAATAATCTTCTTTCTCCAATATCGTCCCAACAGACATGTGAGCGACACTTACGCCCGTATAATGTTTCGAAAGGAGCCATCTGTATAGTCGTCTGAAAACTGTTATTGTATGAAAACTTCACTAAGTGCAAATGATCCTTCCATGAACCCTTGAAGTCTAACATGCATGCTCTCAACATATCTTCAAGAGTTTGGATCGTTCTTTCATATTGGTCATCTGTCTGAGGATGATAGGCCGTACTAAATTTCAAGCGAGTTCCCAAACTTTTCTGTAAACTCCTCCAAAAGTGTGATAGAAACCGAGTATCACGGTCGGAAACGATGCTCATGGGTACTTCATGCAATCTCACAATCTCCTGCATGTACCACTCTGCCAAAGCCTCCGTCGACTGCCCAACTCGAAAATGGTATAAAATGAGCTTCCATGGTCAATCGATCGACAATCACCCAAACTGCGTTATTGCCTTTTGAACTTCGTGGTAATGTTGTCATGAAGTCCATAGTTATATGTTCCCACTTCTATTGAGGAATCGCCCCGCTTCCCAGTAGACGGAAACGGTGACGTGGCAAGCCCGCGATATATTTATCCAGAAAAGGTCATTTCCTAAATAAATATACTAATCATATTGAAACAATAATATACAATATAAGAATAAATGGAGAATGTAAAATTTTTCAACAAATATCTTTATTTACATTCAACTTTTAATATTTACAAATATATGAGTTTATGCTGGAAAGTAAATACAATAAGCAAAATGCCTAAACAACTGGCATACATAAACTGAAGGAAAATGAAACCGAGCTAGCCCTGAATAGCTATCTGGTTGTAGTACTCCTTTGTGGCTTCAACTTCTTCCGTCTCGACCGTATCTGACGAACATTCCAAGAGAAAAAAGTGGGTGGAATGCCCGTCAGCGAACTAGCGCTCCGTAAGTCCCAAAGATAGGTAAGAGTAAAGAAAATGTCAAGTGCAGAATATATATGACGAGTAAGAGTATATGATCATGGGTAAATATATTTTATAGGTCTCTATATGATCACTATGTTAACGTTAAGTTCCAAGTGTGAATGTCAACGCAGCCGTAGAAGTATTCACGAGCTCAAGAGTGGGGCCCTAGGAGCAAGGAAACACGTGCCCATTTCATGTGTTAGTATCGGGGCTCTAGACTGTGGATGATTCAACCTGACTGATATTCGAGTAAAATAAAAACAGAGCTTAATACGAGACTCCTGAAGCTCCGTTGGATTCACACAAGAAACTATCTCAAACACCCCGAGTATAATATATATAACTGGTTAATATACTTAATTGATTTGATTGATCGATTAACATGTCTTGATTGAAACCATAAATTACAAAAGGTGTAGATTGTATTCGAGTGATTCGAGTAATATGCGAGTCATAACAATTGCAATCTTGGTTCGAGTCAAGTTGGTTTGAGTAGTTTGGGTTTGAGTATATATTCGAGTTTAGATCCGAGTAGGTTAGAGTTCGAGTTTGTGTTCGAGTTTGAGTTCAAGTTTAGATTCAAGTTTGTATTCGAGTTTATGTCTTTTCATGTGAATTGATGTAACTTGTTAAAAATCTTGTGTTCGGGAGAAATCGGCAACTGCTGCACATGGACGACAGGATTTATATCTTTTTCCAAGACAATTGCCATTGATAACTCCGTTAAGTTGTCTAATTTGAATAGGCAAGCACTCACTTTCTCCGGCAACCTGAGGCTCAAGAGAAATGATACCGCTTAAGCCTATATTAATTCTAGAATTCTTAAAATATTGTTTGCATATCTCGAGGGGGTTTTATGAAAAATATATATTAATATCGTTTAAAAATAACCTTGAGGGTGATTTGTAATATTTAGGGTTTTCATGAACATGTATTTTAATTGTTGTGGTATTTTGGTGATAAAACCTAGCCTTTTTGAAAGTTTATGGTATTTTTGTGAAAACTACCACTTTTGGAAACCTGGTGGTATTTTATTAAAAAAATAATTCTAATATTTCATTTTAAAAATATAGTTTCTTAATTTGTTTTTATTGAAAATACGGATTCATAATTTTTATATAATTTTTCAAAAATTAGTTTTGTTTAGAAAAGTCGCGTTTCTTAAAAACTGTATTTTTTAATTTCCTTTCAAGATCGAATATTCCGTGAGGAATTCTGCATCTTGCTCTACTATTTTAAGGATGTGCGATAATCTGCACCATCCATTAGCGGGTCCCCTAACGAGTGTTGCAGAGACGTATTTGCTAAGGATTACAAAATACTGATTAAAAGAAATCTATTTTGAAACGGTATGGTATTTTAATGAAAAAGTTATTCTTTAAATTAACTATAGATCTAGATTACCGTGCTATGAAACCATAGTATGCGTGTGGGGTAGGTCGTTATCCCGTGAAGTTTTCCTAAAAGTATTTTTTAACAATTACTGAAAATGGGTTATACTAAAATTCATGGTATTTTAATGAAAATTTTCATTATATGTTTTTTCATATGAAAATTTTGGTAAACTAAAAACTAAATGATGGGAAATAAGGTTAAAATTAGTATAGCATGTTAGTTGATTTAATTTGCTTATCACATACATTATAAATATTAGAAAAGAAAATTATATCGGAGATAATTTCTCTTTTGTCGGTTTGTTTTAAAAAGTTGTTTTGAGATGGAAAAAGATAGATGTGAAGGGACTTACGGTTTTAGATGGTTAATAAGAGATCGAAAAAGCCCTCGGGGGTCGTGATTTCGTCGGAGATCCTCCGATCGTTGAGCTTGGCTTGCTACTCCATTTGGAGGGCTTAACTCCACTTGGTACTTAGAGAGTTTGAGAAAATTTTTGCTAGAAATTTTACAATGGTGAAGTGCTAGGGCATGGGATGATATTTATAGTGAAGAATTAGGGTTTGGGAATTAAAAATATGGATTAAAAGGATTTAAATGGTTGTAAATAGTGAATTGAAGAATCTTTGTTTGATTGCAGGAAAATCAAACAGTGCAGGGGAGTCAAGGGGAGTCGAAGAGTCAAGTGTGCAAACCACGGAGGGATTTGTGGCAACTTGGACCATCGGTGCCGGCCCTATGACCAAAACGGGTGGTCGGATTTGATCGGGCCGTCTCAAGATTTGTGCCACGTGTCAAGGTGGGTGTGTAGACCTCATTGTGCCTGTTTGATTTTTCTGAAACTTTTCGTTTCTCCGTGTATTGCACGTGCAACTTTTGGGCTTCCAAAAAATTAAAAAGAAAAATCTAAAAAACAATTGTGTCTGATGAGAATCGAACACACAGGCTATGTCACAGCAGTGCAGAAGCTTTACCAGTGAGGTACAAGTTACTTCTTGCTTTTATTAAACAAAAATAACTTATAACTCTTACACATGCTGTAATACCTTTTTCAGTACAATAACAAGATATTTCTGTACAGTGATTTCAGAGTCGTTACAAATCGGAAGTGATTACAACAAACCAGCTACCCTTTGATATTCAGGCTTGACTTGCTGACACACTAAGCACCTTGATACGTAGTGAGCAATCTCCCTTTTCATGCCTTCCAACCAGAAATGTTATCACAGATTTCTATACATCTTTGTGCCTCCCGGGTGTACTGAATACATGGAACTATGAGCCTCCTTCATGACTTCTTCACGAACATCTCGTTTAGGTACACATAAATGACTCCCATATCGTAACGAACCATTTTCATGAATTAACAAGTTTGTTCGAAGTCCCGCTTCTACTTGTTCTCGAAACTTTTTCCATCTTGGATCGTGCGACTGTGCCGCTTTAATATTATTGATCAAGAATGACTGTACTTGCAACTGCATCAATTGTCTCAAAGAATTTGGTAGTACAATCTCCAATTCGAATCTCTAAAGATCAGCTATAATCTCCTTCTATGCAATCAACATCCGTATCGCTGGCAACTGACTTAGAGCATCCGGCACTATATTAACTTTCTCCGGATGGTATTTTAGATCAAGATCATAGTTAGCCATCATCTCTAACCATCTACGCTGTCTCATGTTGAGCTCTTTCTGTGTGAACACATATTTTAGGCTTTTGTGATCGGTAAATATTTCTATCCTTTCACCCAATAAGTAGCATCTCCAAATCTTCAGAGCAAAAATCACTGCTGCTAACTCCAGATCATGAGTTGGATAGTTCTTCTCATGAGTTTTCAATTGTCTTGACGCATATGCTATGACCTTCCCATGCTGCATCATAACACATCTTAAATCTTTCCCAGACGCGTCGCTGTGAATAACTAATCATCCGGAACCATCTGGCACTGTCAGGATAGGAGCGGTTGTCAATCTTTATTTCAGCACTTCAAAAGCTGATGCACACTTCTCAGTCCATATGAACGGCACCTCCTTTCGTGTTAGCTTGGTCAATGGTTCTGCTATTCGAGCGAAGTTCTCCACAAACCTTCTATAATATCCAGCAAGCCCAAGGAAACTTATGATCTTCCCTACACTCTTTGGAATCGGCCAATCGTGAATAGCTGCAATCTTTTCGGGGTCAACCGCAATTCTATCTCCGGATACCACATGACCCAAGAACTTCACTTCTTCGAGCCAATAACTTTTCTTGCCTCGACGTCTGCAGTGCGATTCTTAAGTGTTCTGCATGCTCTTCTTTGCTCCTTGAATAGACTAGAATATCATTAATGAATACCATCACGAACTAATCTAGAAATGGTGAAAAGATTCGGTTCATCAAGTCTATAAATATTGCCGGTGCGTTAGTAACTCCAAATGGCATCCCTAAATACTCGTAATGTCTATATCGAGTTCGAAATGTTGTCTTGCAAATGTCTTCTTCTTTCTTATCCGAACTTGATGATACCTTGATCGTAAATCTAACTTCGAGAATACTCTCGCGCCACTGAGTTGATCGAATAGTTCGTCAATGCGAGGGATTGGGTACTTATTCTCAATAGTCACTCGATTTAAATCTCGATAGTCAATGCACATCCTCCGCGTGCCATCTTTCTTCCTGACTAAAGAACTAGAGCTCCCTAAGGTGAACCACTGCTGCAAATCTAACCTTTCTCTAGTAATTCAGAAACTTGTCTCTTTACCTCTTTCAGTTCCACCGGTGACATCAGATAAAATCCTTTGAATTGGCGCTGCTACAGGAATAAGATCAATTACGAACTCCACACCTCATTTTGACGGTAAACTCAAGATATCCTTGAACACATCCATGAAATCCCGAACTGCTATCAGCGCTTTATCTGCAACTTGTTTACAAATTTCACCTTTCGGCACACACACAAACAGTTCCCTTCATCATTAATTTACAGGTTTGTTCTAAGACTTGTGGGTTATCAGCCCACCACTCTTGCCCACCACTCTTTCGCTGCGCTGCTCTGATAATTTCTGTCAAAACTTCTTCAATCAAACATCTTATATCTGATCGTCCTTGAACCAGTCTGTACCAGCTCCCACTGGGGTTAATCTCTAACTACTGCAATCATCAAAATCTTCTCTTGTGTTTCTTCCTGTTCTTCAAAACGCAAACGGATTGATTCGAGAGGAAATATATAACGCGGTTGCTGGATTCAGGCTCGCAATATGACATAAACTCGTAAGCAATGACGCCGAGAAAAAATAAGGTACTACAATGACTATAATTCAAGAAAATGAATCAAAATAGGACTCTATGTTACCTAAATAGAGTACCGTATTATAACCATACCGCGGTATATAGTTACAATCACATAACTCCATTCAAATCGCCGAAATTCTACTATCAGAATCGAAGGAATAAGAAGGGAGAAACAATAAGGAATTAGGAGGATTCCAAATTGAGATGCAAAGTTATTTCCATATCGTTAAGATAAAAGAGTTCAGGGAAAAATAAGATTTAAGAATTTGAATGACAAGACAATAATGTAGTAGGACATGTTCCTAAAATTCTGGGTGTCCTGGTTAGTGTATTGGGTCCAATACCCAACTACAAAAGAACCAAACCCTGCTAACTAAAACCTATGACTCTGATACCAAACAAACTATGCCACGCCCCACTTCCCAAACTACATAAACACGGCATGTGACAGAGCCAACCATGCTACCTATGGCTAGGAATAATCCCTCCATAGTCACATTACGTCTGTCAATCGAATATCAAGAATAGTAAAATAAAATCTATCTAACACATGTCCATCTGCCACAATAAATAAAATCAAGAAATGCATATAGCAAAAACGAATCAAGATCCAATAAGAATAATATCTGAATCACGTCCCTTATGAGATCACATTGATAAAAATAAACTACGGAAATAAAATAAACTAAGTATCTTTAAACTAAACATCAAGCTTTTCATTCGTCACGCCTGCTTCCCAAAATACGTAAACATGGCACGTAACAGAGCCAACCATGCTACCTATGGCCAGAAAAGATCCTTCCATAGTCACATTACAGCTGTCAATCAGATATCAAGAGCAGTAAACTACTAAATTTATCTATCACATGTCCAATAGACACGAAAACAATAACTGGAAAAGATCGCGGAAGCAATAAAGATCCAAGGAATAACTAACCCGCATAAGAGCTATATCAATGAGGCAGTCCTTATTGATTGGCAATCCTTTCGAATACTCACATGCTGTGTGTCAAGTATCTGGGCCATGCAAAACCCAGACGTCAGTGCGTCATAAATATCAAAATAATAGTAATAACCAGGATAGGATGCTATGATTAAACATGAGTGTAAATAAATAACACAGGTGTAAAATAGTGAGATATAGGTATGTGATGTGTATCCTAAAGTCTGTGCTTTTAGGTTATCTATTCTAGAAGTCTTTGAAATCAATTTAATGGAATTGCCGATGTAACTTAATAGTATCCTGTGCGTGCCCGGAATCACGGTCAAGATTCTTGGGCTGAATCCGAGACGTGCCGCTAAGCAGTAAACATGTAACGTATACAGATGAATGATGTCAGCAGCATTATTCCGGGGCTGGCTGAGCCCGTAAAGACTGATCAGTATAAATATCAAACTGTTGAGTTACAAGTCAGGTTTCATTATTGATTTTCCCTTACCACTATGGTTATGTGTTCAAGTCAGGTATTGATGATATAAGTCTAATACCAACACATGATCAAGCAGGTACAGGTTTGTCTATGCAGACAACAAGTGACGTCCGTTAGGACAACAATCAGGATTGCTGGTATTAGTAATAAGATCAAAGTAACAAGTCTGGTAGTGGGCCGTGAATATATCATGTAATATATATTAACCCAAAATAGATACCAATGTAAAACTATAATCAATATCGAAACACGACTAATACCAGGATGCATATATATCTATCTGTAATAACCATTATACGTCCATTACCATGTATGATACAATGTAGATAACATATTGAACTAATATAGTAGTATGATAACGTTGTGGCGTTCCGATATGCAACTAGATAAGCTATTATCAGTACGGATACAGACGGATACTATAAAACTGTAAATCGGTAATATTTGCTGAATATTAAAACACATGCACTATTATTTATTAAATAGATATTGATATAATAACATTAACATGGATAACATATTCAATTCGATTAATAACTATAAAAGTGGTATTAATTAACCATGCACAAGAAAGTTCCGTTCAGAAATTCAGCGTCACCCTAATTTGTAAAATAACTTAAAAATAACAAACATCCTCCAAAAGGGACGTGTCATATACCAAAACAAAGCTTATACAATAATATTTTCATTTTTATAAGTTAAAGTATCTCAGGTTGTTCATACAAAAAGTTATGAACGTTCGAAATTGAAAGTTTGCTACTGGAATTTCCCTGGACAGCAGTTCATAGGTACTTTCATTTACAGTTTACATTATTTAACAATTTATTTTGCAAGTAAATATTTCACAGGGTTATAATATTCTGAGTTAGCTTCGTAACGAACTAAAGAGCGTATTCTAATGATTTTTCTATGATTTATAATGAGTTTTATAAGGTAAGGTGTACAGTAAATTTTAGATTTGTCGTATCCGCTTTGCGACGATGTTTCATGTGTAAACTATAATACTTTCAAACTATATTTTGTATAACGTTATAAAATGCAGATTATAAACTAATTAATGATAATAATAAGAAATATTACGACGATATATATATTTATAAATATAATTATAGCATGTCGCAAGTTATAAACTTGCATACATTGTATATTATAAAACTGATTAACGTTAAATAACTACGGTATATAAATTATATAGATATAGCTGTATGATGATGATAATAATAATAATAATAGTATGACAATATATAAATAAATTACATAAGCATACCATGTAGTAAGTTGTAAACCTGTCTCGAAACAAACGCGATGAACGAGAGAAACATGACGCTATACAAATCAACACCAAGTTTTGATGGCTCGGTTAAACTTCTAGGATGTGGCTGGAGTTGCGTCGGCTAGAATGGGTGTGGGCTTGAAGAACGAAGAAGGAGAATATATAAATTGATGAGGGAGAGATATATTATGTGGAGAGAGAGATAGAGAGATTTTGTGTTTAATATAAATATATATAGTATAGTTTAAATTAGGTTATAAATATATATTAGTTTTAATGTATATAGATAATATCAAACTACAACCAATCTCCACCAAAATCTCATCAAAAATATATTTTGGAAAATAATTCACATATGTAAGCTTCTCAACCATAATACAAAAATATATTTTAAATAACTCATACCCCTAATTTAAGATTTAAAAGGATTCTAAAAATATATCTACATTTAGTAAATATTTGATAATATTATCTTGAGATTTAAACGTAAAAGATAAAAACAAAATAAGATATGGGATGGCAACCATATGATGACAGTTAACAAAATATAAATTATTCTTAATTTGTGGCTATTAAAAGATATATGATGATCTAGATATATGATATATAAAGATCTAAAAATATAATGTAGGTATTATACTAGATTCACATAGATACACTTTACTGGTAAATCTCAGATACAATCTTGCACCATATTGGGTTCTAAACTTGCGGGTCGGGTCGGATAACGACTATTACTATTCGTATCATTCACGACCCAATAGATAGAATAGAAGAAATATAAAGTAAGCGTTAAAATACTAATTAATGTCGTATAATCATATTAGGGTATTACATCATTGCTCGGCTTACTTACTAAAATACTCCTGATCAGACCGTTATAATGTCAAAGGAACCGGGCCATGCAAAACCCAGACGTCAGTGCGTTATAAATATCAAAATAATAGTAATAAGCAGGATAGGATGCTATTATTAAACATGAATATAAATAATAAACACGGGTATAAAATAGTGAGGTACATGTATGTGATGTGTATTCTAAAGTCTGTGCCTCTAGGTTATTTATTCTACAAGTCTTTAAAATCAATTTAATGGAATCGTCGATATAACTCAATAGTATCCGGTGCGTGGCCGGAACTACGGTCAAGATTCTTGGGGCTGAATCCGAGACGTACCGCTAAGCAGTAAACAAGTAATATATACAGATGAATGATGTCAGCATCATCATTCCGGGACCGGCCAAGCCCGTAAAGATTGATCAGTATCTGAAAGTATCGAACTGTTGAGTTATAAGTCAGATTTTATTATTGATTTCCCCTTACCCCCAGGTTTTATGTTCAAGTCAGGTATTAATGATATAAATCTAATGCCAACATAGGGTCAAGCAGGTACAGGTTTTGTCTATGTAGACAACAAGTCACGTCCATCAGGACAACAAGTCAGGATTGTCGGCATTAGCAGATGATCCAAGTAACAGGTCTGGTAATGTCTCGTGTACAAGTCAGGCAATATATTTTAACCTAAATAGACACCAAATGTAAGACTGTTACCAATATATAAACACGGTAAATATAACTAATGCCAGGATGCATATGTATCTATCTGTAATAACCGTTTTACGTCTGTTACCAATTGTATATCAATCTAGATAAAATACTGAATATAATATTGTAATAATATTGTGTGTGAACCGGCATGCAATTAGATAAAACTATTATAGGTACAGATACAGACTGATACTATAAAACTGTAATTGATAATATTTGCTAAACATTAAAATACATGTACTATAATTAATCATATAAATATTGATATAAACAAAATAGCATGCTGCAAGTTTAGAACTTGCCTTAAAATAAAATAGGGTTACTAATTTTGATATTTCAATGGAACAGTGCATGCTATTTCTAAAACGGTTTGGACAAAATTTTAATTTGCAATAATTAATAAAACAGGTTATATAACAATCTATAATTGCATTAATGTCAAATACATATAATATTAATCGTATGTAATATTAGGCATCATAATCATCATAAGTGATGGTGCGCATTTTTTAGAAAGTATTATTTGTATATATTAAGTTAAGTTTAAATGCAAGTTAGTTCATATTTATTTTATTTTAGTGGACCTGACTAAATATTTGTATATATGAAGCAATCATTATCTACTATATAATGTGCAACCAGTTAATATAGTCAAGTGATATAGATTAAATTACAACAGTTATAAAGCTGATTGAGTTTAGCCAATCGGTGTCATTAAACTTATTAGTATATGTGAATATGGTTCATTATATGTTTAAATTCATTTAAACTACTCTAACATGTATTAACTTAATCATTATTGATAAATAATATTACGACGTAATTATCGCCATACTAGCATGTAAAAGCAAGTAGTAAATACTTGCCTTGACGTCGATTACAGAAACAACACGCTACAAGATCATGGTTTGACTTCGGCATAGACTTGGCTCCGGTTTGAAGAATCGGTGGTAAGGTATTGGTAAAGGTGTCGAGTCTTGAAGACTTTGAAGACGACGGTGGCTTCTTGGGTTGAAGGAGCAGGGCTTGGAAGACGACGGTGGCTTCTTGATGATGGAAGATTCTAGGTTCAAAAAAGATGAAGGGGATGTATAAATTTATGTGTGGGGGTTTAGTTAGGAAAATATATGAGGGGGGAAGAGAATGAGAGATTGAGATAAGGAGAGAGAGAGAGAGAGAGAAAGAAACAGAAAGACGGGGGGAGAGAGAGAATGAGAGAGACGGGGAGAGAGAGAAAGAGAGAGATAGAGATGAGAGAGAGAGAGAGATGGGGAGAGAGAGAGAAAGAGAGAAAGAGAGAGATGGAAGAGAGAGAGAGACACACAGAGAGAGGGGGAAAAGAGAGAAATGTATTATATATAGTTATATAATATAGTATATATAATATAATATTAGAGTGACTAGATAATATCAAATCAATCCAAATATTACCCAAATCTAGTCAAAAGTATAGTTTTGAGAATAAAGTACGTACGTAAAGATTTTGGCCATAATGAAAATGTCTATAATTAAAAACTTATACCCTAAAATAAAAATTTACATAAATGTACATATCGACTTCTAAGTATTTTGTTGTCTATATCTTAGGATATGAATGTGATATATGGGCGTAACCACCTGATATGGGTACTTTGCCATGCAAGGATAGATGGAAAAATATTATTTGGTTTTATATTTTATTATAAAAAGATATGTAAGGTCTAAAATATATTATATATGAATTTAGTACTCGATTCACATGGATACACTGTACTAGCAAATATTCGATATAATCTCGCACCATGTTGGGTTTCAAACATGCGGGTCGGGTCGGACAACGACCACAGTTACTAATTGTATCATTCGCAACCCAAAAGCAACAATAGTAAAGAATTTTTATCGCAAGATTTGAAATACCCAAAATATAGTATAACTGTACTAGAGTATTACATATTGCTTCATGTCGTCCAAGTATTGGTGCACACTCTATTCTACAGACGACCTTGTCTAGTTGCTAGGACATACACACTGAGAATGGGAGAATTGTATCCTGCAGTGAGTGCAAGGGTTGCTCGATCGTTATTTGCGGACGGGAATTATTCGCGGATTTCTTGATGATCGATACTGGAAGCTATGATATTTTCTTGGGAATGGACTTTCTTGGCACTTTCCACGCTCACATTGATTGTAGGGTAAAGAAAGTGATTTTCTAGATTTCCGGACATCCGGAGTTCATATTTTTGGGAGGTAGCAGATCTGTCGGGCTAATCGAATTTAAGGCTAGGCAGACTAATGCCGTTCTTTCGTCGATGCAAGTAAATAAGGAGGAAGCGCCAGCAGTAGTTTGGGACTTTATGGATGTGTTCGAGGATATCTCGGGTTTACCGCCAAAATGAGATATGGAGTTCACGATTGATCTTATTCCTGGAGCAGCGCCGATTTCAAACGCTTATTATCCAATGGCGCCGGTGGAACTGAAAGAGGTAAAGAAAAAAGTTGCCGAATTACTAGAGAAGGGTTGGATTCATAGCAGCGGTTCACCGTGGAGAGCTCCAGTTCTTATAGTCAAGAAGAAGAATGATACGCGGAAAATGTGCATCGATTATCAAGAATTAAATCGGGTGACTATTAAGAATAAGTACCCAATCCCTCACATCGGCGAATTATTCGATCAACTCAGTGGCGCGAGGGTATTCTCGAAGTTGGACTTGTGATCTGGGTATCATCAAGTTCGGGTGAAATCAGAAGACATTTGCAAGACGGCGTTCCGAACTCGATATGGGCATTACGAGTACTTAGTGATGCCATTTGAAGTTACTAACGCACCGACAATATTTATGGACTTGATGAACCGAATCTTTTCACCGTACCTGGACCAGTCCGTAGTGTTGTTTATTGATGATATTTTGGTCTATTCGAAGAGCAAAGAAGAGCATGCAGAACACTTGAGGATCACACTGCAAACGCTGAGACAAGAAAAGTTATATGTTAGGATGAGCAAGTGCGAGTTTTGGCTCGGAGAACTGAAGTTCTTGGGTTATGTTGTATCCGGAGATGGAAATGCCGTTGACCCTGAAAAGATTGCAGCTGCTCGTGATTGGCCAATTCCAAAGAACGGAGGGGAGATCAAAAGTTTTCTTGAGCATGCCGGATACTATAGAAAGTTTGTGGAGAACTTCGCTCGAATAGCAAAACCATTGACCAAGCTAACACGAAAGGAGGTACCGCTCGTATGGATCGAGAAGTGTGCGTCAGCTTTTGAAACGTTGAAGCAAAAATTGTCCACCGCTCCTATTCTGACAGTGTCAGATGGTTCTGGAAGACTAGTTATTCACAGCAACGTATCTGGGAAAGACTTGGGATGTATTCTAATGCAGCATAGAAATGTCATAGCTTATCCGTCAAGACAATTGAAAACTCATGAGAAGAACTGCCCAACTCATGATCTGGAGTTAGCAACAATGATTTTCGCTCTGAAGATTTGGAGACACTATTTATTAGGCGAAAGGGTAGAAGTATTTACCGATCATAAAAATCTAAAGTATGTGTTCACACAGGAAGAGCTCAACATGAGGCAGCGTAGATGGTTAGAGATGATGGCTGACTATGATCTTGATCTAAAATACCATCCGGGGAAGATTAATGTAATACCGGATGCTCTAAGTCGGTTGCCAGCAATATGGATGTTGACTGCACAGAAGGAGATTATAGCTCATCTTCAAAGATTTGAATTGGAGATTGTACTACCAAATTCTTTGGGACAGTTGATGCAGTTGCAAGTGCAGTCATCCTTGATCGATAACATTAAAGCAGCACAGTCGCACGATCCTGTAGGGTGTTTTTTGTCACCCTATTAAGATGGGAATATACGTTGCTTATCAGGCGTACAATAAATCCCCCCTGCCTAGGGTAGGCGGGGGTTTATTGATTGTGGGAATCTAAATCTCCGGCAGCCGCGGACTAAGCTGCCGTTAATTACCCCTCGGTTTTAGAGAGAAAGAACCTCCGATTGTCGGGTCAAACTAGTCATGCGAACTCAATGTGCAGTGTGCGTATGTGTGTCTTGAGGGGTTTTAGATATATCGGGGGCCTCGCAGAGTTTACGGGGGTCCTGCTACCCGGATAGCGGGCTGAGGGTCAAAGGGTCTAGCAACCCCCTTGCAGGGTGCGGGGCAGCGCCCCGTTAGAAATTTTTTTTCTAACAGGAAAATTGTTATGGAGTATGTATATATAAAAAAGAGGGAAATATAGCGTCTAAAGGACGCGTGGGTGCCAGCGTCTCATGTGCTTAGCACGGGGGTGCTGGCGCCTCACGTTTTTGGCACGCGGGCGCTGGGCGCCGGCGCCTGACTTGCTTAGTATGGGGGTGTTGGGCGCCAGCGCCTCACGTGCTTGGCACGCGGACGCTGGGCGCCAGCTGGAAAAATGGGCTTAGCCCCTATACTGGGAGTTGTACTCCCAATTGACTTTTGGAGTTAAACTCCTGAAAAAGAGGACAAAGGGGCTTAGCCTCTGCACTGGGAGTTGTACTCCCAAAAAGAAAGATTTATTATTATTATTATTATTATTATATATATATATATATATATTATTTTTTTGTGGAGTTAAACTCCCAAGATATTTTCGAAGATGATGAAAGAGGACTCCTTTCTTCTCCCTTAAGCCCTAGATCTTCTCTTGAGGTTTGGATCTTCCCAAAGTGGGATTTTTGGTGATGTGTCTCCTTCCTCCTCCTCTTTGTTGGCTGGATCTTGGAGGAAAAGGGGGTGAGATTCAAAAATCTCCCATTTTAGAGATCTGATGGGAGATCTGAACTCCCCTTTGTTGGTTTTATGGCGAAAAACTATTTCTTTTTGGAAAAGAAAGAGTTAAACTCTTGATTTAATTCAGAAAAGAGAAGAAGGTTTAGAATCTTGAGGAAAGAGAAGGAGGCACATAAACCCTAGCTTTTGAGGGAATGAATTATTGTTTTCATTTCATTATCATGTTGCCTTATATAGGCTTACAAATTTACACATAGCCCCTTGGGCTCTACAAAATGGCATTTTTCCCATCACGTGTCTCATGTGCTTACTTCTTTTTGCACATGAGCCATGGGTTTCACAAAAAATTGGCTTTTTGCCCATTTATTTTACATTCATGCATGAAAATTATATCAAACTTATTTATTACATAATTTTCTTCTTGGCATGGGGGAGGCCGGCCTCTTCATGTTCGGGCTTGACTCGGGCATAGGCCCACTTTACTCGAGCTTGGGCCCACTTGGCTTGGGTTGACTTTGACTTTGACTTGGTCAACCGAGGTGTAATTTTTGACCCCAACAGATCCAAGATTGCAAAAGTTTCGAGAACAACTAGAAGCGGGACTCCGAACAGACTTGTTAATTCATGAAGATAGTTCGTTATGATATGGTAGCCGTTTATATGTGCCTATAGGAGATGTTCGTGAAGAAGTCATGAAGGAGGCTCATAGTTCCGCGTATTCAGTGCATCCGGGAGGCACGAAGATGTACATAGATCTGTGACAACATTTCTGGTGGGAAGGCATGAAAAGAGAGATTGCTCGTTACGTATCGAAGTGCTTGATGTGTCAGCAAGTTAAGGCTGAATATCAAAGGGTAGCTGGTTTGTTGCAACCACTTCCGATCCCTCAATGGAAGTGGGAACATATAACCATGGGTTTCGTGATAGCATTACCACGGAGTCCAAAGGGCAATAATGCAGTTTGGGTCATTGTCGATCAATTGACTAAGGCAGCTCATTTTATACCGTTTCGAGTTGGTTAGTTGACGGAGGGTTTGGCAGAGAGGTACATACAGGAGATTGTGAGATTGTATGGAGTACCCATGAGCATCATTTCTGATCGTGATACTTGATTTCTATCACACTTTTGGAGAAGTCTATAGGAAAGTTTGGGAACTCGCTTGAAATTTAGCACGACCTATCATCCTCAGACAGATGGTCAGTCTGAAAAAATGATCCAAACTCTTGAAAATATGTTGAGAGTATGTATGCTAGACTTCAAGGGTTCATGGAAGGATCATTTGCACTTTAATAGAGTTTTAATATAATAACAGTTTTCAGGTGACTATACAGATGGCTCCGTTCGAAGCATTATACGGCCGTAAGTGTCGCTCGCCTGTCTGTTGGGATGATATTGGAGAAAGAAAAGTATTGGGACCAGATATTATTATACAAACGGTGGAGAAAGTAAACTTAATCCGAAATCATATGAAGGTGGCAGAGGATCGGCAGAAAAGTTTGGCTGATACTGGAAGAACTCTGGAGTTCGCAGTTGGTGATCTTGTATTCTTGAAGATATCACCGACTAGAGGACTAATCCGATTTGACAGTCGAGGTAAGCTTAGTCCTCGATTCATGGGGCCTTTCGATATCATCAAGCGTGTTGGAGAGGTGGCGTATCTATTAGCCTTACCACCATCCTTGGCGGGTGTTCATAACATATTTCATGTATCTCAACTCCGCAAGTATGTTAGAGATGGGACACACGTCCTAGATCACTCGGAACTGACAGGAGGCGAAGATTTAACATATAAAGAGCGACCAATGGCGATTGTGGATCGATGAGAAAAAGTTCTCAAGAATAAGGTTATCCTACTAGTACTCGTTTCATGGGGGAATCGTTCACGCAAAGAATCTACTTAGAAACGTGAAGACGAGATCCGACAGAAGTTTCCATACCTCTTTTCTTAAGATCCGTGTTTTCTTGTCTTGTTCCGTGAATTTCGAGAACTAAATTCTTTTTTAATTGGGTATAATATAACACCTTAGTACTTCTATATTATATACTTGGGTATTTCAAATCTTGCGGTAAAATTCTTTCTTATTGTTACTTTTGGGTTGCAAATGATGCAATTAGTAGCCGGGATTATTATTCAACCCGACCCGCTTGGTTGAAACCCAACATATTTCGAGATTATATCAAATATTTGCTAGTACAGTGTATCCATACAAATCTAGAATATTATACATATATAAAATATTTTTGAATCCACATATCTTTTTTTAATACAATATAAAACCAAATAATATTTTCTCATCTAGCTTTGCATGTCATAGTACCCCATATCAGGTGGTTGCGTCTATATATCATGTTCATATTCTAAGGGTTAGACAGACCGATTATTGGATCGCTACGTATATTTACATAGATTTTATTTGGGATTATATGTTTTTAATTATAGATATTTGCATCATGGTTTAAATTCTTACGTATATTCTTCATATTTAAAAACTAGATTTTTAAAGGGATACGGGTAATATTCGGAGCAATATGGTATTATCAGTAAAATCTTACCATATATATATTTTATATGACTAATATATAAACAGTTATATATATATATAATATTAATTATAAATTTCAAATAAAAATAAAGAAAACTCTCTCTTTCTTTCCGTCTCTCTTTCTCTCTGTCTGTCTCTCTAACTCTCTTTCCGTTTCTCTCTCCCTGTCTCCACTCTCTCTCTCCCTATATATATATATATATATAATATAATATAATATAAAAAATTTCTAAACAACTCTTTCTCTTCCCCTCGTCCCGAACCCTAACCTACCTTCAAACCCTCTCACCGTCGCCCCTCGCGTCATCGTCATTCTCTCATCCTCGCCACTACCTCGCCGACATCCTCTCCTCCTTCTCCTTTCCCGACGACCACTCAAGCTCCTAACCCCGACACTAAGAACCCGTCACCCCCTCGTCTCTGACCTTTCACTGGAACCCGACCACCACCCGACCGCCCCAGTCACCCTCCTCGTCTCGTCAGCAACCCCAGAGCATCCACACCACCACCACACTCTCTTCTTCTTCCCCTGCTCATCCCCGAACACCATCAACCCTTACCGGCCACGACGCCTCGCCTTCGGCCTCCCTGTCACCTCGCCGCCACTTCTTCTGTCCCCAGAACCCCAACAACCCCCAACAGCCCATTACCTTCTTCTTCTTCTTCTTCTTCTTTTCTGCTTCTTCTTTATTTTCTTCTCTTTTTCCCGATCGTCTCACCGGAGTTGCGCACGTGCCGCGGCTGCTCAGCCAGGTCAAGTCCTGCATGCGTAAGTTTTGCGTCGTGACTTTATTTCATCGTCGGAACGTAACATCTGTATCTCGACGTGAGATTTGATCAAGCAAGTTCTAAACTTGCAACATGCTATTTTGATTATATCGATATTTATATGCTTGACTATAGTGCATACGTTTTAATATTCAACAAGTAGTAGCGATTTACCGTTTTATAATATCAGTCTGTATCTGTATCGATAATAGTTTATCTAGTTGCATACCGGATCATCACAATATTATCATACTACAATATCAGTTCAGTTTGTTATCTAGATTGCAATATACATGGTAATGGACGTGAAATGGTTATTACAGATAGATACATATGCATCTTGGCATTAGTTGTGTTTACCGTGGTTCGATATTGGTTACGGTTTTACATTCGGTGTCTATTTAGGTTAAAATATATTGCATGACATGTTCACGACCCACTACCAAACCTGTTACTTGGATCTTTTACTAATGCCGACAATCCTGACTTGATGTCCTGATGGACATGACTTGTTGTCTACATAGACAAGACATGTACCTGCTTGATCCTGTGTTGGCATTAGATTTATAATTATCAATACCTGACTTGAACACAAAACCTTGGGGGTAAGGGAGAATCAATAATGAAACCTGACTTGTAACTCAACAGTTCGATACTCTAGATACTGATCAGTTTTTACGGGCTCGGCTAGCCCCGGAATGATGATGCTGACATCATTCATCTGTATATGTTACCTGTTTACTGCTTAGCGGCACGTCTCGGATTCAGCCCGAGAATCATGACCATGGTCCCGGGCACGCACAGAATACTATTGGGTTATATCGACAATTCCATTAAATTGATTTCAAAGACTTGTTAGAGGCACAGACTTTAGGATACACATCACATACATGGAATAGTCATTTGGTGATCTTTTTGTATAGCCTGAAGGGGATATCTGATTGTACTATTGACTTTGAATGGAATAGTCATTTTTGTCTAGTCAGTGATTTTTTTTGCGTCAAACAAATGCCCCCATTAATGAAGGCACACAAATTAGCCTTGTGCGTGAAGTTGATGGAGGTTTTTCTGTTGAATATCCTTCTGTTGATCTTAGCTTTGTATCATTGCAGACATGTTCTTGTTTTTTTATAGAGAGCAGATTTTGATAGTTGACACTTGGCACATGGGATGCCTGCGGCGGAGACCCCTTCTCTTTTTTTTTGGTTTTTTTTAGTTGCGTGGAATTTTAAATAGGCCACCCTTTCGATAATAACTGAATTATAGATCAAAGAACCAAATTTAAGTTTCGAAGAGATGTGATTGTTCAAGATTTGTGGAAGTCGTTTGGGACTCCCTACTTATAAATAGTTTTTTTTAAATTCTTTCTCCCTTTTTCATCTTCTTTATTTCCTATCAAAGAGTCCGATCGTCTCCATCTCCTTTTCCTTCTTCTCTATCATTGTTGAAGCTAACTTCATCAAGGTAAGGGCCGCCGTTTGATTTTCGAACTAGAGGGGCTTCTTTTCTCTTTCGGCAACTCTGTCGACTGCTTCGCCGTGGGCCTAATGAAAGTGTTTCCTAGCACTACCACAAGGTTTTAACCAGTATCAAGCATGCAATTTTAAAAAATTCTTGGTGCTAAGCTATACTAACCTAGAATCTAACTAGAGTATTAGGGTTTTAGCATGATATATAAAGAACTAATCTAAGAGAAATAGACTACAACCTTTATAGACCAAGCCCTTCTCTTCTAAAGCATTGGGTAGTAATCCCTATGACTCTTTGTAGTTCCACTTGTAGAAGGATCGAGCTTACTTTGAGACCTTCGTGTCGAAAATAATCCACCCGATGTTCCTCTAGGTCAAAGCTACCTCTTCACTAATATAGTATTAGTGAAGTAAACAACCTAGTCTAAAGTGCTGATCTAGATGAAGATGATGAAGTAGGGTGTTATGTAGTGATTTGTAGATATAAGACTTGCCGAAACCATGATATCAATTGTTCATGTAAACGGATAAGAATATAAACGGATAGTCATGTAGACAAGTCAATGTATATCCATGGTTCGGTCAAATCAAGTCATGTTGATATAGATGTATTCATGTTGTATTGGAATTATATCAAGTATGGATTGTATTCGGATTAAGTTGAAACTATGTTTGAGTTAGACATTTAAACAGAATTGAAGTCCTGAATTAAGTTTTGGAGTTATTGGTAACTGCTGCACATGGACGGCAGGATTTGTGTCTTTCTCCAAAACAATTACCGTATTGATAATCCCGTTTTAGTTGTCTATCTTAAATAGGAAAGCACCCACATTCTCCGGCTCCCTGAAGCTCAAGAGAATTGGTCCCGCTTAAACCTATATTTACTAGGGTCCTTATTGTAAATTATTATAACTTGAAGGGGTTTTATGAAAAATAGTTTTGATAGATTTTCAAAATAAATCTCAAGTATTTATTTATCGTCTTTAAGGTTTTCATAGATGTAATTTTTATAAGATAAGATATTCTAGTGGATATAAACCTAAATTGAATAGTATATGGTATTTTCATGTAAAATGACTTGTATTGATTTGTGATGCTAGTTTCATGAAATTTGGGATTCCTTTGTTTAAAAAACATGGATATTTTTATGTATATTTAAAATAGATAAGTTGATAATATTATATATAATTATTAGAAAATAAATTTATTTATTAAATATAAATCACGTTTTCTTAAAAATTATAAAATAAATTCCATCGAGATCGTATGCTCCGTGAGGAGGTTTGCATCTCGTCCTACTAGTCCGATGTATGTGTGATAACCCATACCAACCAAATCGGATTCCCCAAAATGGATTGTAAGGACATAATTGTATGAATTGATTAAAAAAATGAAAAGAAATACAGTTTTGATAGTTTATGGTATTTAACTGTAAAATTCGTCTTAGCCATAAAAATATTGTTTTCAAACTATCGTGCTATATCATGATGAGTGTTGTGATGAGATAGATCATTATCTCATGAGTTTTCTAAAGGTAATATGAGTAATATGATGAATTAATGTCGTAGGTAAACTTTGTGGTATTTAAACGAAAAAGTGAAATACAAATTGCATACCATTTTATTTTGAGTTGAAACTTATTCTAAATATTGTTTTATGGTTGCTAAACAAGATATTAAGAGATGGTTGATTTGTTGTTAAGAAAAGTTGGGGTTTTAATGAAATTAGAATCGGAAGTCGGAATAACTTCGCTTCCGACGAGTTTTAATAAAAAATTGTTTTTGAATAGAAGAGAGGAGAGGAGGGGGAACTTACGGGTTTGGAGAAGAGAGAAGAGGTATAGGAACAAGTTGTTTCTTCGTGGAGTCGTGGTGTCGCCGGATTTGTCCCGAATCGTCGCCGGAACTTGATGTTGGGTTAACTCCACTTGTATAACTTTTTGGACTTGGAAAAAAAATTTGAGAGTTTGACAATGGATTTCAGAATAGAGAGGGCTAGGGTGTAGGGTAGTATTTATAGGATAGAATTAGGGTTTAGGGTATTAAAATTAAGAATTAAAATGCATTAAAATTTGGTTTTAAAGCTCATTTTAATTCTATGTTAATGTGCAGTAAAATTAAACAGAAGAGGAGTGGAGGGGGATGGCTAAAGGGTGTTAGGGTGAAAAAAATTAAGCATTTGGGACGGGGGGGGGGGGGCGGCGGCACCGGCCTAATAGGGAATCTTGCCGGCCATCAAGAAGGGGGTGGGCCTTGGATGCATGCCACGTGTCATGTTCAGTGTATATAACATTTTCCACATGTTTGATTTGAGTGACTTTTCATTTTTATGTGTAAATTTTTGGGCTTCCAAAATCTTTAAAAGAAAAATCATTAAAAATAATATGTGGCTGAGGGGATTTGAACACAGGGGCTATGTCACAGCAGTGCAAGGCTTTACCAATGAGCTGCAAGTATTTTCTTGCTATTCTAAAACAATTCAAATACTTATAGCATACACAGGGTTGAAAATACTATATTTAGTACCTTAATTTTAAATAATTATTTGTACATTATAAACAGAGTCATTACATTCTACCCTCCTTACAAAAATTTCATCCTCAAAATTTACAATTATTTAAGGACTAATTTAAACATAAGAAAAGGTATTTTGCACGCATGTCGTTTTCTCTTTCCCACGTTGATTCTCCTGGTGAGTCTTTCCTTCACATCACTCGAACCAAGTTTACTTGTTTGTTCCGAAGTGACTTTACCTTTCTGTCCAGAATTTCAACGGGTTGTTGCTCACAAGATAGGTCTGTCTGTACCGTGAGCTCGGATTGATCAAGAATGTGACTGGGGTCACTCACATATCTTCTGAGTTAGAATATGTGGAACACATTGTGCACTCCTTCCAATGAGGGTGGAAGTGCCAAGCGGTATGCCACTTATCCGACTCGTTCGAGTATGTCGAACGGTCCAATGTATTTCGGACTTAACTTACCCCGCTTTCCAAAGCGAATCACTCCATGGTTTGGAGAAATCTTCAGAAAGACATGATCTCCCGGTTGGAACTCCAAGTGTCAGTGCTTTGCATTAGCCCAGTACTTCTGTCGATCTTGAGATATACGCATTTTTCTCTGATAGTGCGAACTACATTTACAGTCTCCACTATCATCTCAGGTCCAAAGAGTTTTTTATCTCCGATTTCGTCCTAATTTAATGGTGAACGGCACTTCCTTCCATATAGAGTTGCAAAAGGTGCCATTCCAATACTTGCTTGGTAGCTGTTGTTGTATGAAAACTCCACAAGATGTAGGTGATCTTCCCATGACCCTTCGAAGTCTAGCATACAAACTCTTAACATATCTTTAAGTATCTGAATCGTTCGCTCAGACTGTCCATCTGTTTGTGGATGGTAAACTGTGCTAAAGTTCAGACTCGTTTCCAAGCTAGCTTGCAGAATCTGCCAAAATTGCGATCGGAATCTGGTGTCACGATCGGAGACAATGCAAACTGGCACTCCATGTAATCTCACGATCTCCTGCATGAGTTCATGGGTATCAGAAATAGTACACTATGAAGAGTTAAATCTTACTTAGATTCATACTTCTATGTATTTCTTTGCTAGTGTCTCGGTAATTGGCCAACTCGAAAGAGAATAAAATGAGCTGACTTTGTGAGTCGATCCACAATAACCCATACATCATTGTTACCTTTTGTGCTGCGAGGAAGAGCAGTCACAAAATCCATGGTAATGTGTTGCCACTTCCATTCTGAGATAGATAATGGTTGAAGTAAATCAGCGGTCCTATGATGTTTAGATTTCACTTGCTGACACACCAAACATTTATTGACGCTTCTGGCAACTTCACGCTTCATTCTATGCCACCAGTAATATTGACGTAGATCTTTGTATATCTTTGTACCACCAGAGTGTACTGAGTATGGGGAGCTGTGAGCTTCTTTCATCAACTCTTCCCGAACAGGACCTTATGGTATACATAATCTACTGCCGTATCATAAAGATCCGTCTTCGTGAATGATGAAGTCCGTTCGAAATCCACTTTCTACTTGTTCTCTGATCTTTTGCAACTTGGCATCACTTGCTTCAGCTGCTTTGATCTGATTGACAATTGTAGACTGAACATGTAAGTTCATCAAACTTGAAGCGTTACCTGGTATGACCACTTCTATCTCCATCTGATGCAAATCTTGCTGTAGCTTCCACTCTGCGGTTAAATTCATTGATAGTGGTTGACGGCTAAGTGCATCATGTACTACATTCATCTTTCCTGGATGATATTGTAGATTGATGTCAAAGTCCGCTATGAGTTCTAACCATCTTCTCTGCCGCATATTCAACTCTTTCTGAGTAAATACAAACTTCATACTTTTATGGTCTGTGTAGATATCTACTCGTTCTCCAAGAAGATAATGACGCCAAATCTTGAGTGCAAAGATAACGGCTACAAACTCCAGATCATGCGTCGGATAGTTGCGCTCATGAACTTTCAGCTGTCTTGATGCTTAAACTACGACTTTACCGTGCTAGTGTAGAACACATCCTAATCTCTTACCGGATGCATCACAATGCACTACGAAATCTCCAGATTAGTCCGGTATTACGAGAATAGGTGCCAATGTCAATCTTGACTTGAGTTCTACAAAACCTTGTCCGCATGCTTCTGACCACACGAATTCTTCATCTTTGCGTGTGAGCTTGGTCAGGGGTGTTGCAATCTTCGAAAATCCTTCAATAAATCTTCGGTAGTATCCCGCTAATTCCAAGAAATTTCGAATGTCCTTCACTGTCCTTGGTGTTGGCCATTCGCTTACTGCTGCTACTTTAGCTGGATCTTCGGATTCCTTCACCTGAAATGATATGTTTGAGAAATCCGACTTGTTCTAGCCAAAAATCACACTTGCTGTACTTGGCATAGAGTTGATGCTGTCGCAAGGTCTCCAGGACATTTTATAGATGTTCATCGTGCTCTTTACGATTCTTTGAATATACCAGGATGTCGTCGATGAATATGACAACAAACCTGTCTAGGTACTCTCGGAAAACTTGATTCATTAGGTTCATGAATATGGCTGGTGCATTGGTCACTCCAAATTGCATCACGAGAAACTCATAATGTCAATAGCGAGTCCTGAATGCCGTCTTCGGGATATCCGACTTTTTGAGCATCACCTGATGATAACCCGAATGAAAATCTAACTTTAAGAAAACGCAAGACCCACTTAGCTGATCGAACAGATCGTCGATTCGCGGTAGTGGATACTTGTTCTTTATCGTGACTTCGTTCAAAACACTATAATCAATGCACATTCTGTATGAACCTTCCTTCTTCTTCATAAGGAAAACCGGAGATCCCCAACTTGAAGTACTAGGACGAATCCATCCTTTCTGCAGAAGTTCGTCCAGCTGAGTACGAACCTCCTTCATACCTTCAGGGCTTAATCGATACGGTGCTTTGATCACCGGTTATGCACCAGGTACTAAATCAATTCCGAATTCAAGAGCTCGATCGGAAGGCAAACCTGATATGTCTTCAGGAAATACGTCGTCCTCGAATTACCTCTGGCTTAACTTCTCCTGCTTATAGAGTTGCAATCACCGCCTTCTTCGGTTTTGCTTTGTATGTGCTAGGCTCCAGGGTACGGTCTCCACTTTTGAAATAAAGACCGGATGCTATGGAATCTCGAACACTGCCCTCCTTTTACGACAATCGATGGTAGCGTAGAAAGTTCCTAGCCAATCCATACCCAAAATTACATCCAAGTTCGGTATATCCAGCATCTTAAAGTCAGCATAGAATTCTCTGTTGCAGATGACTACTGGACGCAGGCCGTATCCCATTGTTGCCTTTAGAACGCCATTTCCTGAACTGACATTCCAGTTGGATACGAGCGGTTTGACTGGAATCACATGAGTTCGGACGAACCGTTGCGACATAAAGTAATGAGATGCTCCAGTATCGAAGAGTGCTCGTGCAGAAAGTGAGGCTATTAAGATTGTACCTAAGTTATGTAAGATATGTTTTAGGTATAGGAAAAGATATATGGATGTAAACAAATATTGAACAGATTTGAAAGATGGCAAGTTACCAGTGATGACTTGGCCAGTGGCTTCAACTTCTTCCACAGTCATTGTGAAATCCTGCGGCCTCGGTACATTCCTCTTTGCTGGAGGAGCATTCCTCTGTCCGTTCCTCTGTCCTTGAGGTAAGTTCCTTTGTGCTTGATGGAACTGGCGAGGAGGAGGTGCAGTAGGTCCATGAGGAGGTGGAACAGGGAGAGCAAGACGTAGTGCAGGTGCTTGGATAGCTGGCCGCTGCGGATAGGTGATTGCTGGTCTGGGTGCAGAGTTCGGATTGAGTCGATGAGGACAAGACCCAATATCATGTGTGGATGAGCCACAGACTAAGTAGAGACGATTAGCACGCCTGCAATCCTTCTCCAGGTGTCCATCTCTCCTGCAGTAGTTGCAAAAGTCTGGACTAGACCGGTTAAAATATACTCCCGGTCTCCTGGTACAAAAGGTGGCCTGGAAAAGGCTCCTCCTGCTATCTGAGTAGTAGGGTGCTTCATACCGGAAGATTGAGATATGCCCTTCTTCTTCACTACTGCCTCGTATCGACGGGCAGCTCTCAGAGACAAATCATGGGTTGGAAAATCCCCTGTAGCTAGAGCAGTTTGGATCTCCGGGTCCAACCCCTACTGAAATCGTCTGGCCCTGATCTCAGTAGTCGGTATAAGATAGGCCGCAAACCTGTTACGGTCTCGTGGTAGCTGTGTAGTATGTGTTATTAGAAAAATCAAATATTAAGACATATCTTACCTACTCAACATGGTGAACTCGGCATCATACTCATCTACTGATTTGCTCCACATAGAGCCTTGTTGTAGGTGGATGAATTGCTGCTCCATGTCGAATCAGGCAGTCTCTGGAAAATACTTCGCGTCGAACATGTTGCGAAATGTCTTCCATTCCATTAGCTAGGAAAGACGGCTTTCTTCCGCCTTCCACCATACTCAGGCGTTATTAGTAAGTTACAGCTTCGCAACCCTTACCCAAGCAATATCTGGCACTTGTGCTGCTGCCAGATCGTCCTCAATTGATTGAGCCAATTCTTCAACTTCCAAAGGGCTCTCTTTTCAAGAAAATTGCTTCGGATGCAGTGCCCGTAATTGCTTCACTCCCGGTGCTTCCACTTCTGGGCGGTTCATTAGTATGGCAGTCTGTTGCTACTATCCCTTCAGAAGGCTTTTAATTACCTCAAGCAGTATCATCTGTTCGTTGATCGGAGCTGTAACGGTAGACGTAAGTGGAAGAGGTGGTGGTGTGGTGTTGCCGATCACGTTGGTGCTAGTATTGTATGGGGAATCCATAACCCTGAAAGAAAAATAGGGTTGTGATAGATTCAAGGAATATGAAATATAAAGAATATTTAGTTGCTGAGTCTTATAATTCTTGTATTATATTGCTTAGGTTTCCATGCAGAACTGACATGTATGGGCCACCAACAAAACCTGTCACGCCTTGCTTCCCGCTGTACGGATAAGGAGACGTAACTGGCCCGTGATGTATTTACTCAGAAGTAAATACGCTAAGCGTAAATAAGCAATATAATGTAAATGTGCACAAGAACGACATGAGATGTAAAAGAACAGCAACTTTTTATTTATTAAATATTGTTTACAATGCAACTAAAAAGTAAATACAATATCGAAAGCAATGCCTAAACAATGGCATGAACTGAAAGTAAAGTATATACAAGTGAACTAAAGCTCGGGGTCCTCTATAAACTGCTCCAAGTCTTCTGAGCTAGGCGCTCAATTTCTAGAGAGTCGGGTCCTCCTGACAACATTCCAAAGAAAGAATAGAAAAGAAATGTCGTCAGCGAACAATCGCTCGGTATGTCCCAAAGAGAGATAGAAATAGAATAGACAGATAGAGAGTATAACTGATATAATGTATAGTTGTTATGTTATCGCTGTTATTTGTAGCTTGGTACAGAATATGCCAGTGTATATGAGAGGAGTAACTGTTCCGTGGACTAAGGTATACGGAGCACAAGAAACCGTTATGCCACGGAACAACAACAACGGATATTCAGGTTAGGTGTATTAAAGTGACCATCATCGTGCCACTTTTAACACATTCCGTACCAATCTACCCCTTTTAAACCCCGTAATGTTTATTGTATTGTTATGTAGTGATTTATATATATATAAGACTTGCCGAAACTATGATATCAATTGTTCATGTAAACGGATAAGGATAAAAACGGATAGTCATGTAGACAAGTCAATGTATATCCATGATTCTGTCAAATCAAGTCATGTTGATATAGATGGATTCATGTTGTAATGGAATTATATCAAGTATGGATTGTATTAGGATTAACCTGAGACTCTGTCTGAGTCTGACACTTAAATAGAATTTAAGTCCTGAATTAAGTTTTGGAGTTATCGGTAACTGCTGCACATGGACGGCAGGATTTGTGTCTTTTTCCAAGACAAGTACCGTATTGATAATCCCGTATTAGTTGTCTACCTTAAATAGGCAAGCATCCACATTCTCCGGTTTCCCGAGGCTTAAGAGAATTGGTCCCGCTTAAATCTATATTTACCAGGGTCCTTATTGTAAATTATTATAACTTGAGGGGGTTTTATGAAAAATAGTTTTGATATATTTTCAAAATAAATCTCAAATATTTATTTATCGTCTTTAGGGTTTTCGTAGATGTAATTTTTATAAAATGAGATATTCTAGTGGATATAAATCTAAATTGAATAGTATATGGTATTTTCATGTAAAATGACTTGTATTGATTTGTGATGGTAGTTTCATAAAATTTGTGATTCTTTTATTTAGAAAACATGGATATTTTTATGTATATTTAAAATAGATAAGTTGATAATATTATATATAATTATTAGAAAATAAATTTATTTATTAAATAGAAATCACATTTTCTTAAAATTGTAAAATAAATTCCATCGAGATCGTATACTCCATGAGAAGGTCTGCATCTCGCCCTACTGGTCCGATGGATGTGCGATAACCCGCACCAACCAAATCGGATTCCCCAAAATGAGTTGTAAGGACATAATTGTATGGAATTTGATTAAAACAATTAAAAGAAATACGTTTTTGATGGTTTATGGTATTTAACTGTAAAATTCGCCTTAGCCACAAAAATATTGTTTTCAAACCATCGTGCTATATTATGATGAGTGTTGTGATGAGGTAGGTCATTACCTCATGAGTTTTCTAAAGGTAATATGAGTAATATGATGAATTAATGTCGTATGTAAACTTTTTGATATTTAAACGAAAAAGTGTAATACAAGTTGCATAGCATTTTAGTTTGAGTTGAAACTTGTTCTAAATATTGTTTTATGGTTGCTAAAAAAGATATTAAGAGATGGCTGATTTGTTGTTAAGAAACTTGGGTTTTTAATGAAATTAGAATCGGAAGTCGGAATAACTCCGCTTCCGACGAGTTTTAATAAAAGATTGTTTTAGAAGAGAGGAGGGGAGAGGAGGGGGAACTTACGGGTTTGGAGAAGAAAGAAGAGGTATAGGAACAAGTTGTTTCTTTGTTGAGTTGTGGTGTAGCCGGATTTGTCCCAAATCATCACCGGAACTTAACCTTGGGCTAACTCCACTTGTATAACGTTTTGGACTTGGAAAAAAAATTTGAGAGTTTGAAAATGGATTTCAGAATAGAGAGGGCTAGGGTATAGGGTGGTATTTATAGGATAGAATTAAGATTTAGGGTATTAAAATTGAGAATTAAAAGGCATTAAAATTTGATTTTAAAGCTCATTTTAATTCTCTATTAATGTGCAGGAAAATCAAACTGAATAGGAGTAGTGGGAGGAGGTCAAAGGGTGTTAGGGTGAAAAAAATCAAGCATTTGGGACGGGGGGAGGGGGCGACGACGGCCCAATAGGGAATCTCGCCGGCCATCAAGAAGGCGGTGGGTCTTGGATGCATGCCACATGTCATGTTCAGTGTATATACCATTTTCCACATGTTTGATTTTAGTGACTTTTCATTTTTACGTATATTGCTCGTGTAAACCTTTGGGATTTCAAAAAGTTTAAAAGAAAAATTATTAAAAATAATATGTAGCTGAGAGGATTTGAACACAGGGGCTATGTCACAGCAGTGCATAGCTTTACCAATGAGCTACAAGTGTTTTCTTGCTGTTTTAAAACAATTCAAATATTTATAGCATATACAGGGTTGCAAATACTCCATTTAGTATCTTAATTTTAAACAATTATTTGTACATTATAAACAGAGTTGTTACACGTCACATGCTTAATGTCCTCATGAACATACTAGCTGTAGTGATGTCATCCCGAAATGCAATGGAAGGATGACCCCAATCAAGGAACCAAGTACCCGCTTTTGTATTCTCACTCGCCGATAAACAAAGACCATGTTCCTCATGTTTTTGTGTAGACACCACATTAGCTTCCTTTCCATCTGCTTTCTTATTCGAGTCTTTCTTTGGAGCTTTATAGCCACTTTTCCTGTGGCCCTTTTTCTCACAATTCCAACACGCGCCTTGGATTTTTCATTGTGATTTTCCTCGGCTTTTAGACTTGCCCTTCTTCCCTTTCCTTTTTCGATCTTTCTTCCGCGAATCTCCACCGAAAGCGTGAAATTTCCCAAACTCCCACTCCCGAACTTTCTCCGTATCTCATCGTTTAATATGCAACTCATTGCATCATTACACGTGAGAGTCCCCCAGATTGAGTTGCTAACCACCATCACTGGGTTTTCCCAACTCTCCGGCAACAAACAGAGGATTAAAAGTGCTCGAATTTCGTCTTCAAAGACGAATTCCACCGATTCGAGTTGGCTCGTCATGCTGTTGAACTCATTCAGGTGCTCCGTCACCGAGCCGTTTTCAGCCATCTTCATGTTGAAAATCTTCTTCATCAGGAAGTTTTTGTTTGATATAGTAGGCTTCTCATACAGATTTGTTAATATCGTCAATAGAGCCTTGATTGTTTTCTTCTTCGAGATATTAAAGGCCACTTGCAAAGTCAATGACAACTAAATTGTCGCCAGGGCTTTCCTATCCAAAAGGTTCCACGCCTCATCGGACATCTTTTCGGGCTTTTCTCAAAGCAACGGAAGAAGCAGGTCCTTTTTATATAAGTAGTTCTCCATATTCATACGCCAACCAAAATTCTGACTATTGAACTTTTCAATCCTTACTTTATCCTCCGCTATCTTTCGTCTCTGTCGTAGAAAACTTGATTTCTCCCTTGAACTGAATTAACGCCTTCAAAACGACGATCTAAGAAAGTGGGGGAAAATAACGTAATTGTCGTTATCCACCGTTGATCTAGATCGTAGATTTGAAGAGCCCTGGGTTCCTTTAACCCTTGCTAATACCGGTTATTGGGGATCGACGAGGAAAGATCAAAACGCGGAATAATGCTCGCGACAACACCCAAATCACGCAAACACAATTACACAATTAAACGACGAAAGAACAATATAAATATGCGAGAATAAAATAGTAAATCAAACACAGAGAGGCAAGAGATATGTTAACGAGGTTCACTCACCGTATGGCTAGTTCACAGCAGAGCGGAATCTGCAAGGTCTCCAATATATTCTGCAAAGTCTCCAATATGATGAAGTAGGGTGTTTAGCCCACGTGCCGGGCGCGTGAGGCACAGGCGCCCAACACCCAGCGCCTACGTGTCGGACGCGTGAGGCGCTAGCGCCCAGCGCTCACATGTCCTTAAGACGTTACTCACCTTTTTTTCTTTCTTTCTTTTTCATACACTCTACACTCAAAACATGTTCCCCGCTAGACAAAATTTCTAACGGGGCGCTGCCCTGCACCCCGCAAGGAGGCTACTAGCCCCTTTGACTCCCAGTTCGCTATCTGGGTAGTGGGACCCCCGTAAACTCTGCGAGGCCCCCGATGTACCCAAAATCCCTCAAGACACACACATACACACACTGTACATTGAGTTCGCATGACTAGTTTGACCCGTCAATCGGAGGTTCATTCGTTTCAAAGACGAGAGGTAATTAACGGCAGTTTAGTCCGCGGCTGCCAGAGATTCGGATCCCTACAATTAATAAACCCCAGCCTACCCTAGACAGGGGAATCTGTATACGCCCGACAAGCGACGAGTATTTCTCATCTCAATGGGGTGATGAAAAACACCCTACAGAGGCGTGACAATTTTGTACCGTTTCAGCCCAGTACCACAGCAATATGATTTTGTATTAATGGGACTCATGAGATTCCGTTGGATTCATACTCAAACTACCCGAACACCCCAAGTATAATAGATTATAACTGTTAAATTGAATTAGTGGATTTGATTGGTTGATTATCACATGTCTTGATCGAAACCATATATTGCAAAAGGTAAACAATGAAGTCGAGTAAGTCAAGTAAAATGCGAATCATGACAGTTGCAATCCTGGGTCGAACCATGACAGTAAACAATGAAGTCGAGTAAGTCAAGTAGAATGCGAATCATAAAAGAAACAACTTGTAGCTTATTGGTAAAATCTTGCACTGCTGTGGCGTAGCCTCTATGTTCGAACCCCATCCGACACATTATATTTTTTTTATGATTTTTCTTTTAAATTTTTTGGGAGCCCAAAAGTTTACACGTGCAATGCACATAAAATTGAAAAATCTGGAAAAATAAACATGTGGAAAAGGGTTTAAATACAGAGAGGGACACGTGTCCAAAATCCGATGGCTCCCCTATACAAAACGACCGACGAGATCTTCACTTTGGCCGGCGCCGACGGTCCCTCCGTAGGCAATGATGCCCAGGTTTTTCACACAAGTCCCTTGGCCTAACCCTAACTCCCCTGTACTGTTTGATTACTCTGCAATCAAACATAGACCCCTCAAATTTCCATTTATCATCTTTTTAATGAATTTTAATTCACTCTTTTAATTCCAAAACCTTAATTTCACACTATAAATACTATCCCATGCCCTAGCCCTTCCTCATTTTGAAAATTCTAGCCAAAATTTTCAAATTTTCTCAAGTACAAGTGGAGTAGAAGAGCAGTTAACCAACGACCAATTTCCGGCGAGGAATCGAGGCTATTCCAGCGACCCCACGACACCACAACGACAACCCACTCTTTTTCTACCTCTCTTTAAACTATTTCACTCGTAAGTCCCTCTCAATTCTTCACCTTCTTCTTTGAATATCCCTTCTCAAAATATATGTTGAAAGTGAAGTTACTACAGACAACTTTTACTAAAACCTAGAAAACCACTCATCTTTAATACTTCGTTAAGTCCAATTTGTACACATCACTTGTAACTTTAACTCATAGTTATTTAGAATCAATTTCCATCTAAATTCTCATGTAAAATAACTTTAAATTGAGTTTTTCGTTTAAATACCATGAACTTTATATATGTCATCTTATTTTTCCTTTGTTGAAATATAACTTTAGAAAACTTCACGGGGTAATAACCTACCCCTCACATACACACATGGTTCCATAGCACGATTCTCTTTGAACCTATTTTTGTGGCAAATATAATATATTTCATTAAAATACCATCTCTTATAAAAAACGGTTTTCTTTTGAATTGTATTTCAAAACCCTTTGCAAATAAGCCTCTACAATCCTTTTTAGAGGACCTGCTATTGGATGGTGTGGATTATCGCACATTCTTGGGCTAGTAAATCGAGATGCAGACCTCCTCACGGAGCATTCGGTCTCGAAAGGTTTTTAATACGATTTTTAAGAAAAACGTAATTTTCTACTTAATAATAATTTTTTTAAAATAATTAAATAAATATTACAAATCCATATATTTTCAAAATATAATAACTTTATATTTTTTTCAAATAAAAGAATTATATGTTTTATTCAAAATACCATCAAGATACCAACAAAAGTCAAGTTTTACAGTAAAATACCATGAACTATTCAAGTTAAGATAATTATCACTAAAATACTTAAAATTCTTAAAATTCACATTCATGGAAACCCTAAATAATATAAATAATTTGTCGGTGTTATTTTGAAATTATATTAAAAATATTTTTCATAAAACCCCCTCGAGGTATATAAAATTACATTTAAGGACTTAGTAAATATAGGTTTAAGCGAGATCAATTCTCTTGAGCCTCAGGGAGCCAGAGAAAGTGAGTGCTTGCCTATTTAAAGTAGAAAAACTTAACGGTGTTATCAATGGTAATTGTCTTGGAAAAAGACACAAATCCTGCCGTACATGTACAGCAGTTACCGATAACTCTAGAATCTAATTCAGGATCTAAATTAGTTATAAGTGTCTGAATCAAGTCTGAGTCTAAATCAAACTTGAATTCAAACTCAAACCAGAATCCAATTCAAACATGAATCTAATCACTAACATGTATACTTGAACCTGAACCTGAATATCAAACCTGAATACAAGACTTGATTTGACCGAACCATGGCTATAATTTGATATGACTACAAGCTTATATTCTGAACCTGACTACTTGAACAACTTGTATCTATGGTCTCGACAAGCCATATAATCTATACAAAACATTACACGGGGTTAAAGGGGTAGATTGGTATGAAATGTATTAAAAGTGGCACGAGATGATCAATTAAAGACACCTACATGAACTCTCGTACCGTTGTCCCGTGGGTTTTGACGGGGCCTTGTACTACATATTACCATAGTCCATGGGGTAAGATGGACTTCTCTCGTATACACTGATATCTTCTGTACCAAGCTACAAACAACTACGTTGGAATAATAAACTGATACCTGTATAACTTAACAGTTTCCTTCCATATTACTTGCTATATTACTGTCTTTCTTTTGGGACTTACCGAGCGCTAGTTCGCTGACGACATTCCTATCTCTTCTTTTTTTGGAATGTTCGTCAGGAGGACCGGACACTCTCAAGGTCGAGCCTAACCAGGAGGACGTGGATCAGTTCATCGAGCAACAGGATTTCTAGCTTTTCCTTGTATTTACTTTTCATCTCATATGCCACTGTTTAGGCATCGCTTTATATCATTATACTTTCCTTTTCAAAGCAATGTATTGTAAAGATGAATGTTAATAAAAATTGCTATTTATATTATATCTCTTGTCATTTCTTGTGCATTTCATATATTGCTTATTTAAGCTTAACGTATTTATTTCTGAGTAAATACGTCGCGTGCCTGCCACGTCTCCGTCTCCGTATACTGGGAAGCGGGACGTGACAAGTTTTGTTGGTGGCCCATGCAGGTCTATTCTGCATGGAATCTTAAGCAATATATCACAAGAATAATAAGAATCAGCAACTATACATTCGTCACATTTCAAATTCCTTGAATCCATCCTAACCTTTTTTTCTATCAAGGTCATGAATTCACCGAACAACACGAGTACCAACGTCAATGGAAACACTCCACCTCCTACCCTACCACCACCACCTACCGTTGCAGCTCCCATCAACGAGCAAACAGTATTGTTTGAGGCGATCAAGAGACTCTTGGAGGGTCAGCAGCAGCAAATTGCTATCCTCATGCACCGCCCAGAGGTCGAGGCCCCCGGAGTCAAACAATTTCGAGCATTGCACCCAAAACATTTCTCTGGGAAAAAGAGCTCACTAGAGGCATAGGAATGGGCTCAGCCTATCGAAGACGACCTGGAAGCAGTACAAGTGCCAGAGATTGCTTGGATGAGAGTTACGAAGCTACAACTAACGGATAACGCCAGAGTCTGGTGGAAGGCTGAAGAATGTCGACTCGCCTAACCAATTGAATGGAGAACATTTCGCGATATGTTCGACATGAAATACTTCCCTGAGGCTGCCTGTTTCGACATGGAATTGCAGTTCATCCACTTACAACAAGGCTCAATGTGGAGCAAATCTGTGGATGAATACAATGCTGAGTTTACCATGCTTAGCAGGTTCACGGCACACCTGATTCTGACTGCTGAGATCCGGGCATGAAGATTTCAGCAAGGGCAAAAATCCAAGCTGCACTAGCTACAGGGGATTTCCTAACCCATTATCTTACTCTGAAGGCTGCCCGACGCTATGAGGCAGTGGTGAAGAAGAAGGGAAGACCTCAGACTGCCAATGTGAAACGCCCTGCCACTCAGATGGCAGGAGGAGCCTCTTCCAGGCCAACTTTTGCACCCAGGAGACCGGGAGTAACCTTTAACCAGCACAGTCCAGACTTTTGCTTCTACTGCAAGAAGAATGAACACCTAGCGAAAGATTGCAGGCGTGCGAATGGCCTATGCTTAGTTTGTGGAGCATCTACCCATGCCATTGGAGCTTGTCCATATCGTCTCAATCCAGCTCCAGCACCTAGACCCGCAATCACCTTTCCGCAGCAGCCAGCTATTCAGGCTCCTACACCTCATCTTGCTCTACCTTCTCCATCTCCACGTGGACCTCCTGCACAGCCTTCTCGTCAGTTCCATCAGGCCTAGAGGAACATGCCTCAAGGGCAGAGGAACATGCCTTAGGGACAGAGGAATGTGCCTCCAGTAAGGAAGAATGTATCCCGGCGTCAAGCTTTTACCATGACAGTTGAGGAAGCCGAGGTCACTGGCCAAGGTATTACTGGTAATTCCTAATCATTTCATCTTTTCAAATCCTTTAATATCTCTATAATTTCCCCTGTATCTAAACCAACCTCACACAACTTAGGTACTATACTAGTAGCCACCCTTCCTGCACTAGCACTGTTCGACACTAGAGTGTCATACTGCTTCATGTCCCAACAATTTATGAGAACACATGCGATTCCCGTGAAGCCACTCATTTCAAACTGGATGTCAGTTTCGGGAAAGGAGTATTGAAGGCAGGTATGGATTTGATCAGTGTCCAGTAGTTGTTTGCGGACGAGTATTCTACGCGAATTTCAAAGTACCGGACATACCAAATTTTGACATTGTGTTGGGGATGGACTGGCTGGGAGTTTTCTATGCTACGATTGACTGCCATAAAAGAAGGGTAGTATTTGAGATACCAGATCACCCAATCTTTTACTTCAAGAGCGGAGATAGAACTTTGGAGCCAGGAATCATCCGTGCCAAGCCGAAAGATGCAGAAGTATTTACTCTACCGGCGGAAGATGAAAAGCCAGAGGTAGTTCGAGGATTGTTCCCTGAAGATATAACAGGTTTGCCTCCCGATCGAGCTCTTGAATTCAACATTGACTTACTACCTGGTGCACAACTGGTGATCAAAGCTACGTACCGGTTAAGTTCAGAAGGATGGAAGGTGATTCGTACTTAGTTGGACGAACTTCTGAAAAAAGGTTGGATTCATCCCAGTACTTCAAGTTGGGGATCTCCAGTTTTTCTTGTGAAAAAGAAAGAAGGTTCGTACAGAATGTGTGTAGACTACCGAGCTCTGAAGGAAGTGACGATAAAGAACAAGTATCCACTATCGTGCATCGATGATCTATTCGATCAACTAAGTGGGTCTTGTATATTCTCAAAGCTAGATCTTCGTTCGGGTTATCATCAGGTGAAGGTCAAAGAGTCTGATAATCCTAAAACGGTGTTCAGAACTCGCTATGGTCATTACGAATATCTCGTGATGCCATTTGAAGTGACCAATGCACCTGCTATATTTATGAACCTGATGAACCAAGTTTTCCGAGAGTACCTAGACAGGTTCGTTGTTATTTTTATCGACGACATCCTGATGTATTCAAAAAATCGGGAAGAGCATGCCAAGCATTTACGGATTGTCATGGAGACATTGTGACATCATCAACTCTATGCCAAGTACAGCAAGTGTGAATTTTGGCTAAATCAAGTCGGATTTCTTGGGCATATCGTTTCAGGCGAAGGAATCTCAGTAGATCCAGCTAAAGTGTCAGCTGTCAACGAATGATCGACATTAAAGACGGTGAAGGATATTCGAAGTTTCTTAGGATTAGTAGGATACTACCGAAGATCCATTAAAGGTTTTTCGAAGATTGCAGCACCCCTGATCAAACTCACACGTAAAGATGAAGCATTCATGTGGTCAGAAAGATTAGAACAAGCTTTTGTAGAACTCAATTCAAGATTAACTTCAGCTCCTATTCTCGTAATATCGGATTAATCTGGAGGTTTCGTCGTACATTGCGATGCGTCCGGTAGGGATTAGGATGTGTTCTACATCAGCATGGAAAAGTTGTAGGTTTTGTATCAAGACAACTGAAAGTTTATGAGCGCAAGTATCTAACACAAGACTTGGAGTAAGCAGCCGTTATCTTTGCACTTAAGATTTGGCGCCACTATCTTCTGGAAGAACGAGTGGATATATACACGAACCACAAAAGTCTGAAGTATGTATTTACTCAGAAAGAGTTGAACATGCGGCAGAGAAGATGGTTAGAACTTATAGCGGATTTCGACATCAACCTACAATATCATCCAGGGAAGGTGAATGTAGTTCCTGATGCACTTAGCTGTCAGCCATTATCAATGAATCTCACCGCTCAGTGAAAGCTGCAGCAGGAATTGCACGTAATGGAGATCGAGATAGTTATGCTAGGTAATCCTTCAGAGTTGATGAACTTACAAGTTCAGTCTACTATTGTCAATCAGATCAAAGCAGCTTAAGTAAATGATGTCAAGCTGCAAAAGATCCGAGAACAAGTAGAAAGTGGACTTCGAACTGACTTCATTATCCACGAAGATGGATCGTTGAGATATGGAAGTAGATTGTGTGTACCACACGGTCCTATTCAAGAAGAGTTGATGAAAGAAGCTCACAGCTCTCCTTACTTAGAGCACCCCGGTGGTACCAAAATATACAAGGATCTACGGCAACACTACTGGTGGTATGGAATGAAACGTGAAGTAGCCAGAAGCGTAGCCAAGTGCTTGGTGTGTCAGCAAGTAAAGGTTGAATATCACAGAACCGCTGGTTTACTTCAGCCGTTACCAATCCCAGAGTGGAAATGGCAGCAAATTACCATGGACTGCGTAACTGCCCTTCCTCGCAGCATGAAGGGTAACGACGTAGTATGTGTTATTGTGGATCGGCTCACCAAGTCTGCTCACTTCATCCCATTTCGAGTTGGCCAATCTACCGAGACGTTAGCAAAGAAGTATATGGAGGTAAGCATAAATCTAAATTAAGATTTAACCTCAAAGTGTACTATTTTTGATACTAATGAACTCATGCAGGAGATCATGAGATTGCATGGAGTACCGGTTTGCATCGTCTCCGATCGTGACACCAGATTCCGATCACATTTTTGGCAGAGTTTGCAAGCTAGCCTGGGAACTAGTCTGAACTTCAGTACATCTTACCATCCGCAAACGGACGGACAGTCTGAGCGAACAATTCAGATTCTGGAGGACATGCTAAGAGCTTGTATGTTAGACTTCGAATATTCGTGGGATGATCACCTACACCTTGTGGAGTTTTCATACAACAACAGCTCTCTATAGAAGGAAGTTTCGTTCACCACTAAGTTGGGACGACATTGGAGATCGTGAACTCCTTGGACCAGAGATGATCGTGGCAACTGTGGATGTAGTTCACACGATCAGGGAAAGAATGCGCATAGCTCAAAACCGACAGAAGTATTGGGCTGATGCAAAGCGACGACATCTGGAGTTCCAACCTGGAGATCATGTTTTCTTGAAGATCTCTCCAAACCGAGGAGTAATCCGCTTTGGCAAGAGGGGTAAGCTCAACCTGAGATACATAGGACCGTTCGACATACTCGAACGAGTCGGAAAGTGGCATATCGTTTAGCACTACCACTCTTATTGAAAGGAGTGCACAATGTGTTCCACATATCTCATCTCCGAAGATATATGAGCGACCCCAGCCATATTTTTTATCACTCCGAGCTCACTGTATAGACTAACCTGACTTGCGAGCAACAACCCGTTGAGATCCTGAACAGAAAAGTGAAGACACTGCGGAATAAGGAAGTAAACTTGGTCCGAATGATGTGGAGAAAAGATTCGCCAGGAGAATCAACGTGGGAACGAGAAGATGAAATGCGTGCAAGATATCCTCACTTATTTGTAAATTAGTCCTTATGTAATTGTAAATCTCGAGGACGAAATTTTTATAAGGAGGGTAGAATGTAACGATTCTGAATTCATTGTACGATTTTTTTTCAATTTAATGTACAGAAAGGAGTTTAAAAGCTTGAGTACAATTTAAAAGTTATTTTTTGTTAAAAACAGTAAGAAACAACTTGTAGCTCACTGGTAAAACCTTGCACTACTGTGACGTAGTCCCTATGTTTGAACCCTATCAGACACATTATACTTTTTTCTGATTTTTCTTTTAAACTTTTTGGAAGCCCAAAAGTTTACACGTGCAATGCACATAAAAATGAAAAGTCTGAAAAAATAAACATGTGAAAAAAGGTTTAAATACAGAGAGGGACACATGGCCAAAAGTTTTGACGGGGCCTTGTACTCCTTATACCATAGTCCACGGGGTAAGCTGGACTTCTCTCGTATACACTGGCATATTCTGTACCAAGCTACATACAACTGCGTTAACATAACAATCAAAATTATACTAGTTATATTCTCATTACTTGTTCAATCTATTTCCATTTCTCTTTGGGACTTACCGAGCGATTGTTCGCCGCCGACATTTCTTTTCTATTCTTTCTTTGGAATGTTGTCAGGAGGACCCGACTCTCTGAAGATCGAGCCCGGCTCAGAAGACTTAGAGCAGTTCGCCGACAACCCAGAACTCTAGACACCTGTATATACTTTTATTTTCAGTTTCATGCCATTGTTTAGGTATTGCTTTCCAGTATTGTATTTACTTTCCAGCATTGTATTGTAAAGAATGTTTAATATATAAAAAGTTATTGTTCATTTACATCTCATGTCTTTCTTGTGTACTTTTACATTATATTGCTTATATACGCTTAGCGTGTTTACTTCTGAGTAAATACGTCACGTGACCTTTCATGTCTCCTTACCGTACTCTGGGAAGCGGGGCATGACAAGTTTTATTGGCGGCCCATGCAGGTCAGTTCTGCATGGAACCCTACCATGCAGGGTCAGTTCTGCATGAAAACCTAAGCAATATAACATAAGAATTATAAGACTCGGCAACTAAACATTCTTTATATTTCATATTCCATGAATCTATCATAACCTTATTTTCTTTCAAGGTTATGGATTCCCCGAACAATACTAGCACCAACGTGATCGGCAACACCACACCACCACCTCTTCCACTTACACCTACCGTTGTAGCTCCGATCAACAAGCAGACGGTACTGCTTGAGACAATTAAGAGCCTCCTGGAAGGACAGAATCAACAGACTGCCATACTAATGAACCGCCTAGAAGCGGAAACACCTGGAGTGAAGCAATTTCGGGCACTGCATCCAAAGCAATATTTTGGGAAAGAGAGCCCCTGGGAAGCTGAAGAATGGGCTCAGTCGATCGAAAACGATCTGGCAGCAGCACAAGTGCTAGACATTGCTTGGGTAAGGATTGCGAAGCTGCAACTCACGGATAACGCCCGAGTATGGTGGAAGGCAGAAGAAAGCCGTCTTGCCCAACCGATCGAATGGAAGACTTTTCGCGACATGTTCGATGCGAAGTATTTTCCAGAGACTTCCCGATTAGACATGGAGCAGCAATTCATCCACTTACAACAAGGCTCTATGTGTAGCAAATCGGTAGATGAGTATGATGCCGAGTTCACCATGTTGAGCAGGTAAGATATGTCTTAATATTGGATTATCTAATATCACATATTACACAGCTAACACAAGACCGTAACAGGTTCGCGGCGCATCTTATTTCGACTGCTGAGATCAGGGCTAGACGATTTTAGCAAGGGTTGGACCAGGAAATCTAAGCTGCTCTAGCTACAGGGGATTTCCCAACCCATAACCTAGCTCTGAAAGCTGCCCGTTGATACGAGGCAGTAGTGAAGAAGAAGGGCAGACCTCAATCTTCCGGTGTGAAGCGTCCTGCTACTCAGATAGCAGGAGGAGCCTCTTTAAGGCTAGCATTTGTACCCAGGAGACCGAGAGTGCCTTCTAACCGGCCCAGTCCAGATTTATGCTTTTATTGCAAAAGGAATGGACACCTGGTGAAGGATTGTAGGCGTGCTAATCGCCTTTGGTTAGTCTGTGGCTCATCCACACATGATATTGGGTCTTGTCCTCAAAGACTTAATCAGTATCAGGCACCCAGACCAGCAATCACCTATCCGCAGCGGCCAGCTATTCAGACACCTGCAGCATGCCTTGCTCTCACAGCACCACCTCCTCATGGACTTACTGCACCTCCTCCTCGTTAGTTCCATCAAGAGCAAAGGAACCTACCTCAGGGACAGAGGAACGGTCAGAGGAATGCTCCTCCAGCAAAGAGGAATGTACCGAGGCGACAGGCTTTCACAATGACTGTGGAAGAAGCTGAAGCCACTGGCCAAGTCATCACTTGTAAATTCTCATCCTTCAAATTTATTCAATATTTGTTTACATCCATATATCTTTTCCTAAACCTAAAACATATCCCACATAATTTAGGTACGATCTTAGTAGCCTCACTTCCTGCACCAGCACTCTTCGATACTGGAGCATCTCATTGCTTTATGTCGCAACGGTTCGTTCGAACTCATGCGATTCCAGTCATACCGCTCGTATCCAACTAGAATGTCAGTTCAGGGAACGGTGTTCTAAAGGAAACAATGGGATACGACCTGTGTCCAGTAGTCGTCTACAGCAGAGAATTCTATGCTGACTTCAAGGTGCTGGACATACCGAACTTCGATGTAGTTTTGGGTATGGATTGGCTAGGAATTTTCTACGCTACCATCGAATGTCGTCAAAGGAGGGTAGTGTTCGAGATTCCAGAGCATCCGATCTTTTATTTCAAAAGTGGAGACCGTACCCTAGAGCCTAGCACATACAAAACAAAACCGAAGAAGGCAGTGATTGCAACTCTACAGGCAGGAGAAGACAAGCCAGAGGTAGTTCGAGAGTTCGACGATATATTTCCTAAAGACATATCAGGTTTGCCTCCCGATCGAGCTCTTAAATTCGGAATTGATTTTGTACCTGGTGCACAACCGGTGATCAAAGCACCGTATCGGTTAAGCCCTGAAGGTTCGAAGGAGGTCCGTACTCAGCTGGACGAACTTCTGCAGAAAGGATGGATTCGTCTCAGTACTTCAAGTTGAGGATCTCCAGTTTTGCTTGTGAAGAAGATGGAAGGTTCATACAGAATATGCATTGATTATAGAGGTCTGAACGAAGTAACTATAAAGAACAAGTATCCACTACTGCGAATCGACGATCTGTTCGATCAGCTAAGTGGGCCTTGCATTTTCTCAAAATTAGATCTTCGTTTGGGTTATCATCAAGTGAAGGTCAAAAAGTCTGATATTCCGAAGACGGCATTCAGGACTCGCTATGGACATTATGAGTTTCTCGTAATGCTATTTGGAGTGACCAATGCACCAGCCATATTCATGAACCTAATGAATCAAGTTTTCCGAGAGTACCTAGACAGGTTCGTTGTCATATTCATCAACGACATCCTGGTATATTCAAAGAATCGGATAGAGCACGCTGAACATCTACGAATTGTCCTGGAGACCTTGCGACAGTATCAACTCTAAGCCAAGTACAGCAATTGCGAGTTTTGGCTAGAACAAGTTAGATTTCTTAGACATATCATTTCAGGTGAAGGAATCTCTGTAGATCTAGCTAAAATATCGGCAGTAAGCAAATGGCTGACACCGAAGACAGTGAAGGACATTCGAAGTTTCTTGGGATTAGCGGGATACTACCGAAGATTTATTGAATGATTTTTAATGATCGCAACACCCCTGACCAAGCTCACACGTAAAGATGAAGAATTCGTGTGGTCAGAAGCATGCGAACAACCTTTCGTAGAACTCAAGTCAAGATTGACATCGGCACCTATTCTTGTCATACCGGACCAATCTGGAGGTTTCGTGGTACATTGCGATCCATCCGGTAAGGGATTAGGATGTGTTTTACATCAGCACTGTAAAGTTGTAGCTTATGCATCAAGACAGCTGAAGGTTCATGAGCGCAACTATCCGACGCATGATCTGGAGTTGGCAGCCGTAATCTTTGCATTCAAGATTTGGCATCATTATCTTCTTGGATAACGGATAGATATCTACATAGAACATAAAAGTCTGAAGTATGTGTTTACTCAGAAAGAGTTGAATATGCGGCAGAGAAGATGGTTAGAACTTATGGGGGACTTTGACATCAATCTATAATATCATCCAGGGAAGATGAATGTAGTACCTGATGCACTTAGTCGTCAACCACTATCAATGAATCTCACCACACAGTAGAATCTACAGCAAGATTTGCATCGGATGGAGATAAAAGTGGTCATACCAGGTAATGATTCAAGTTTGATGAACTTACAAGTTTAGTCTACAATTATCAATCAGATCAAAGCAGCTCAAGCAAATGATACCAAGTTGCAAAATATCAGAGAACAAGTAGAAAGTGGACTTAGAACAGACTTCATCATCCATGAAGACGGATCTTTGAGATACAGCAGTAGATTGTGTGTACCACAAGGTTCTGTTCGGGAAGAATTGATGAAAGAAGCTCATAGCTCTCCCTACTCAGTACACCCTAGAGGTACAAAGATGTACAAAGATCTATGTCAATATTACTGGTGGTATGGAATGAAGCATGAAGTAGCCATAAGCGTCGCTAAATGTTTGGTGTGTCAGCAAATAAAAGCTGAAAACCACAGGGCTGCTGCTTTACTTCAACCGTTATCTATCCCAGAATGGAAGTTGCAACACATTACCATGGACTTTGTGACTGCACTTCCTTGCAGCACGAAAGGTAACGATGCTGTATGGGTTATTGTGGATCGACTCACAATGTCGGCTCACTTTATTCCTTTTCGAGTGGGCCAATCTACCGAGACACTAGCAAAGAAATACATGGAGGTATGAATCTAAGTAAGATTTAAACTCTTCATAGTGTACTATTTCTGATATCCATGAACTCATGCAGGAGATCGTGAGATTACATGGAGTACTGGTTTGCATTGTCTCCGATCGTGGAACCAGATTTCGATCGCAATTTTGGCAGAGTCTGCAAGTTAGCTTGGGAACAAGTCTGAACTTTAGCATAGCTTATTATCCACAAACAGATGGACAGTTTGAGCAAACGATTTATATTCTTGAAGATATGCTAAGAGCGTGTATGTTAGACTTCGGAGGATCGTGGGAAGATCACCTACATCTTGTGGAGTTTTCATACAACAACAGCTACCAAGTAAGTATTTGAATGGCACCATTTACAGCTCTATATGGAAGGAAGTGTCGTTCACCATTAAGTTGGGATGACATCAGAGATAGAGAACTCCTTGGACATGAGATGATAGTAGCGACTGTTGATGTAGTTCGCACTATCAGGAAACGAATGCGCATAGCCCAAGATCGACAGAAGCACTGGGCTGATGCAAAACGCCGACATTTGGAGTTCCAACTGGGAGATCTTGTCTTTCTGATCATTTCTCCAAACCGTAGAGTGATTCACTTCAGAAAGAGGGGTAAATTAAGTCCGAGATATATTGGACCGTTCGATATATTCGAACGAGTCGGAGAAGTGGCATACCGCTTGGCACTTCCACCCTCATTGGAAGGAATGCACAATGTGTTCCACATATCCCAACTCAGAAAGTATGTGTGTGACCCCAGCCACATTCTTGATCACTCCGAGCTCACTGTACAGACAAACCTATCTTGTGAGCAACAACCCATTGAAATCCTGAACAGAAAGGTGAAGTCATTTCGGAATAAGGAAGTAAACTTGATTCAAGTGATGTGGAGAAAAGACTCACCAGGAGAATCAACGTGGGAAAGAGAAGACGATATGCGTGCAAGATACCCTCATTTGTTTATAAATTAGTCCTTAAATAATTGTAAATTTCGAGAACGAAATTTTTGTAAGAAGGGTAGAATGTAACGACTCTATTTTAATGTACATAAAATTTTTAAAGTTAATGTATAAATGGAGTATTTGTAAATCCTGAGCACAAGTTATAAATTTGATTTGTTTTTAAACAGCAAGAAAGCATTTGTAGCTCATTGGTAAAGCCTTACATTGCTGTGACATAGCCCCTGTGTTCGAATCCCCCTAGCCACATATTATTTTTGCTGATTTTTCTTTTAAACTTTTTGGAAGCCCAAAAGTTTACATGTGCAACACACGTAAAAATGAAAAGTCTCAGAAATCAAACATGTGGAAATTGTTAATTAAACAGACCCTGACACGTGGCACCAATCCCACACCTCACCTCCCTAGTTGGACCGGCGAGATTCCTCAAAGGGCCGGCGCCGCCGGGTTAAACCGTCGGTAATACCCCCATCTTTTGCCCTAACACCTCTTGGCCTCCCCCACTAACCCTAGTCTGTTTGATTTTCGTGCACATTAACAGAGATTTAAAATGAGCTTTAAAATCAAATTTTAATGCATTTTAATTCTCATGTTTAATACCCTACACTCTAATTCTACCCTATACTCTAGTCCTCCTCATTCTGAAATCTAGCATCAAAACTCTCAAAATTTTCTAAGTCCAATAAATTGTACAAGTGGAGTTAGTCGAAGGTCAAGTTCCGGCGAAGTTTCGGGACAAATCCGGCGACACCGCGACTCCACGACGCTTTTAAAATCTTCCTCCATCCCTTCTCTTTACTCTAATTCAGTAAGTCCCCTCTACTATCTTCTTTTCACCTCTCAAAACTTCTTTTCGATGATATCGGTAGGTGGAGCTATACCGACATCCATCTCTAAAACTTCTTAAACTAACAATTTTTCTTAAGAACTATTTATCTAAATCATTGTACTTAGTTTGTTAAACATTAAACTGTAATTAGAAACAAATTTCAATTCAAAACTCCATATCAAAACACTTTTATTGCACTTTTACGGTTAAATACCATAAACTTTCTATTCGACATTACTTCTTCATATTACCCATATTACTTTTAGAAAACTTACGAGGTAATGACCTATCTCATCACAACACTCATCATGACATAGCACGATTGCCTCTTTACAATATTTTTGGAACTAATACAATTTTACGATAAAATACCCTAAACTATTAAAAACCGTATTCTTTAAGATTATTTTAATTAAATTCCATACAATTATGTCCTTACAACCTATTTTGGGGAATCTGATTTGGTTGGTGCAGGTTATCGCACATCCATCGGATTAGGAGGGCGAGATACAAACCTCCTCACGGAGCATATGATATCGATGGAATTTTTATTACAAATTTTTAAGAAAACGTGATTTCTATTTAATAAATAAATTCTATTTTAATATATATATATATATATATATATTATCAAAATATCTATTTTAAATATATTTAATAATTCCATGTTTTCTAAATCAAAAGAAAAGAATCATAAAAGTTCATGAAAATACCATCACAAATCAATACAAGTCAAATTACATGAAAATACTCTATACTATTAAAATTAGGTTTATATTCACTAGACTATCTCATCAATTTTTAAATTACATCTATGAAAACGCTAAAAGCGATAATTAAATACTTGAGGTTTATTTTGAAAATATATCAAAACTATTTTTCATAAAACCCCTCAAGTTATATTAATTTACAATAAAGAGCCTAGTAAATATAAGTTTAAGTGGGACCAATTCTCTTGAGCCTCAAGGAACCGGAGAATGTGGGTGCTTGCCTATTTAAGGTAGACAACTAAGACAGGGTTATCAATAGTAATTGCCTTAGAAAAAGTCATAAATCCTTCCGTTCATGTGCAGCAGTTACCGATAACTCCAAAACTAATTTAGTACTTCAATTCTGTTTAAGTGTATGACCCAGACAGAGTCTCGGTCTAATCTGAAATCAATCCATCCATGTATACAATTCAATATAACTCCAATGCAACATGAATCCTTTTATCCATAATAAAATCTATATCAACATGACTTGATTTGACCGATCCATGAATATACATTTGACTTGTCTACATGACTATCCGTTTATATCCTTATCCGTTTATATGAACAATTGATATCATGGTTTCGGCATGTCTTATATTTACAAATCACTACAAAACAATACAATAATATATTACGGGGTTTAAAGGGGTAGATTGGTACGGAATGTGTTTAAAATGGCATGAGACGGTCATTTTAATACACCTAATCTGAATATCCGTTGCCGTTGTCCTATGGGTTTTGACGGGGCCTTGTACTCCTTATACCATTGTCCATGGGGTAAGCTGGACTCCTCTCGTATACACTGGCATATTCTGTACCAAGCTACAAACAACTGCGTTAGCATAACAATCAACATTATACTAGTTATATTCTCATTACCTGTTCAGTCTATTTCCATCTCTCTTTGGGACTTACCGAGTGATTGTTCGCTGACGACATTCATTTTCTATTTTTTCTTTGGAATGTTATCAGGAAGACCCGACTCTCTGGAGATTGAGCCCAGCTCAGAAGACTTGGAGCAGTTTGCCAACGACCCAGAGCTCTAGACACCTGTATATACTTTTATTTTCAGTTTCATGCCATTGTTTAGGTATTGCTTTCCAGTATTGTATTTACTTTCCAGCATTGTATTGTAAAGAATGTTTAATATATAAAAAGTTGTTGTTCATTTACATCTTATGTCTTTTTTGTGTATTTTTACATTATATTGCTTATATACACTTAGCGTGTTTACTTCTGAGTAAATACATCACGTGACCCATCACGTCGTCTTACCGTACTTTGGGAAGCGGGGCATGACAGTAAGCCCGACCTATCCCCCATCGCCCAGAGGGAACTTGAGAGTGAGTTGGTAGGTCGAGATCTGAGCCTGGAGGGCGTTTAAAGTAGGGCGGCCCAAAAGGATGTTATAAGACAAAGGAACCCAGGCGACGAGGAAACTCACCGACACTGTTCGGGTTCTTCCGGCCTCACCTATGTTGAAAAGGAGAGTGATCGTTCCTTTGTCTTGGACGGAGTAGTTTGTAAACACGGAGAGGACGTGCGAGGTCGGTTGGAGATCGGACGAGTTTAATCCTATATGCTGGAAACAGTCATAGAATAGGATATCCGTCGAGCTTTCCAACTCAACTAAGATCCTCCGGACTTCGTACTGATTTACCCAGGCCGTGGTCACCAGGGGATCATTGTGCGGGAGGGATATGCCATGAAGATCTTCATCGGGGAATGTGATAGGAGCAACTAATGGCGGACTTTGATATTAACCTACAGTATCATCCTGGGAAGGTGAATGTAGTTCCTGATGCACTTAGCCGCCAGCCATTAGCAATGAACCTCACCGCTCAGTGGAAGCTACAGCAAGAATTGCACGGATTGGTGATTGAAGTAGTTATGCCAGGTAACGCTTCATATTTAATGAACTTACAAGTCCAGTCTACTCTTGTCAATCAGATCAAGGCAGCTCAAGAAAATGATGCCAAGCTATAAAAGATTCGAAAACAAGTAGAAAGTGGACTTCGAACTGACTCCATCATCCACGAAGACGGATCCTTGAGGTATGGAAGTCAATTATGTGTACCTATCGGCCTAGTTCGAGAAGAGTTGATGAAAGAAGCACACAGCTCTCCTTATTCTGTACACCTCGGTGGTACAAAGATGTACAAGGATCTATGACAACACTACTGGTGAGCTGGAATGAAGCGCGAAGTAGCAAGGAGCGTAGCCAAGTGTTTCGTGTGTCGGCAAGTGAAGGCTGAACACCACAAAACTACTGGTCTACTTCAGTCATTACCAAACTCAGAATGGAAATGACAACACATTATCATGGACTTCATGACTGCCCTTCCTCGCAGCACGAAGGGTAACGACGCAGTATGGGTTATTATGGATCGACTCACCAAGTCTGCTCACTTTATTCCATTTCGAGTTGGCCAATCTACCGAGACGTTAGCAAAGAAGTACATGGAGGTAAGCATAAATCTAAAGTAAAATTTAAACCTTTAAAGTATACTATATTTGATACCCATGAACTCATGCAGGAGATCGTGAGATTACATGGAGTTCCTACTTGCATCGTCTCCGATCGTGATATAAGATTCCGATCACAATTTTGGCAGAGTCTTCAAACTAGCCTGGGAACAAGTCTGAATTTCAGCACAGCTTACCATCTATAAACGGATGGACAGTCCGAGCGAACAATTCAGATTCTAGAGGACATGCTAAGAGCTTGTATGTTAGACTTCAGAGGTTCGTGGGAAGATCACCTACACCTTGTGGAGTTTTCATACAACAACAGTTATCAGGCAAGTATTAGAATGACACCATTCGCAGCACTTGTAACAACTCCAAATTTCCTATACAAATTTCTGTACAATTTTTTCAATAATTCAGAAAGGGGTATTTTAGCCTGAGCACAAGATATAAGTAATTAATTTGCTTTTTAATTACAAGTTAAAATAATGTAACAACTTCATTTTTAGTGTACAAAATTTGCTTAAAAATTAATGTATACTTGGGGTATTTACATTTACTGTTATTACTTTAAGTAATTAATTAGCACCATAATTACAAGAAGGAGCTTGTAGCTCATTGGTAATACCTTGCACTGCTGAACCAAGCCACCAGAGTTCAAATCCCATACCCCCACATTATTTTTAATATTGATTTTTTTTAAAACCTTTAGAATACCAAGGGTTTACACGTGCATATCTCACAAAAACCACACTACACCCAAAAATATAACATTGCCAAAGGTTAGATGAACCGTCGGGGGGAATCCCGGCCGCCTGACTCGGCCGGGAATCTGCCAAATCGGCCTCGACTCGGCCGACTCCGTCCTCCGACCGAGTCACTGCCGAATCGGCCGATTCCGGCGACGACCCCAACACAAAAAATATGTCTTTTGGTCTCCCCTGTACACCTGAAAATTTTTATTCTCAGACCATTTCCAGAGCTCTTTTAAAATCCCATTTACTCCACTTTTATTACATTTTAATATATTTTAATACATTTTTAAATTAAAACCCTTCATCTACCCTAACCCTAGCCTAACTCTATAAATACAAACCCTACACACTACCCCCTCATCCCAAACTCTGAGCCAACTCTCAAGAATTTTCAAGAAATCTTGTGTACTTTGAAAACGAGCAAGAAGCGAAGCTACGGCGAATTTTCCGGCGAACTTCTGACAACCATCCTAGGAGCTCCCGGCGACGAAACGACGCACCGACGACTCCTCCCGATCCATCTCCCTCTCCTTATTGTCCTAAACCCATAAGTCCCCAAATTCTATCTCTCTATTCTTTTCTAAAATATGGAATTACAAAACCCGACGGAATCAGAACCAATCCGATTTCCGATTCGGTTTCTTTATAAAACTTCACTTCTCGTTAATACAATTATGCTTAAACTCTCTCATGTTGACTATTAAACACTAATCAACCAAATTGATCAAGTATCATATCACAAAACAATTGCTATTTCATTTTACCGCATTTTTTCATGTAAATACCACATAGTTTCAATTCCACCTTCAACATCACAAAACCTTGCTATACCTTTAAGTAGATCATGAGGTAATGACCTATCTCCTCACACACTCATATGCAACATAGCACCATACCCTTGGGAACATAGAATACGGGAAAACAACACATTTTCATTTAAATACCATTTACTTAATAAAACCGTTTTCTAAACGATTTAGTATTTATACAAATCTTTGCAAAGCGCCGTTCCAACCCATTTTGGGGAACCCGTTCGGGATGGTGCGGATTATCATACATTCTCGGGCTTAGTAGTGCGAGATTCAGACCCCCGCAAGGAGCATTCGGTCTCGAAAGATTTAAAATATGACATCCTAAGAAAATGAGATTTTTAGATTATAAAATATATATTAAAATTACTTTTGTATAAATATATGTATATTTATCATTAAAATACCTATTTTGTTATGATATAAATATTCCACTTTTTTCTAAAAATCACAAGAATCAATTTTACACTAAAATACCATGAATTCCATACAAAACCAATATTACAAATAAATACCATTTATTATGAAATTAGGATATTTTCACTAGAAATATCACAATATAAAATATACATTCATTACAACTCTAAAGACGATTAATAAATACTTGGGGTATATTTTGAAAAGTATATAAAAGTATTTTTACATAAAACCCCCTCAAGTTCTATAATTTACCCTGAGGACCCTAGTAAATATAGGTTTAAGCGGGACCAATCTCTTGAGCCTCAGAGAGCCGGAGAAGTGGGTGCTTTCCTATCTAAGGTAGACAACCTAACAACGGTGTTATCAATACGGTAATCGTCTTTGAAAAAAACACAAATCTTGCCGCCCATGTGCAGCGGTTACCGATAACATCAAAACAATCAGGACTTCAATTTACTTTGAGTCTCATTATAATCTGACTTGAATATAATTCAAGTACAATATACAATCTACAATCTAAAATCTACAATCTACAATATTCCGATTTAACATTAATCCCTATATTCAATCTATCCAATACATTCAATCTACATTGACTGAACCGAGCCATGGATATACATCCATTCACATGATTTTACAGTTATTCCATTTACATGATTATACAGTTACATCCGTTTACTGATATCATGGTTTTGGTCAGTCATCCAACTATACAATCTATACAATACAATACAACAATACAATCAAAACACTACGGGGTTTAAGAGGTAGATTGGTACGGAAGGTTTTAAAAGTGGCACGGGACAGTAAGATTAAGACACCTAACCTATATCCCGTTGCTGTTGAACCGTGGCTTAACGGTTCCTTGTATATTCCGTTTGCCCTGGTCTCTAGCATATAGAGACCTCTCTCGTATACACTGGCATCCTTCTGTACCAAGCTACAAACAACAGCGTTAATACAACATTACAACAATATAATACAAGTTTAAAAGATACCTTCTTATTCTGTCTATTCTATTTCTCTCTTATCTTTGGGACTTACCGAGCGACCTGTTCGCTGACGACATTCTCTTTCTTTCTTCTTTGAATGTCGTCAGGTGATTTGGACACTTCAGAGATCGAGCCACTGCTGAAGACTTGGACCAGTTCAGTGAAGACCCCGAGCTCTAGTCATTGTACACTTTCCATTCAGTACTTTTCATTTCTGTTATGCCATTGTTTAGGCATTGCTTTATTTCAGTTGTATTTACTTTCCATGTATTGTACAGAAAAATGTGAATAAATAAATTTGTTGTTTTATTATATCTTGTCTCTTGTGCTTTACTTTAATATTGCTTAGATACGCTTAGCGTATTTACTTCACAGTAAATACGTAGCGGACCAGTCGCGTCCCCTTCGCCGTATACCGGGAAGCGGGGCGTGACAGGTTTTGTTGGTGGCCCATGCAGGTCAGAGTTGTATGGAACATTGCCATGCAATTCTGTTCTGCGTGAACAACTTAAGCAATATAACACAAGAACCAGCAATTAAAACATTCTTTATAATTCATGTTTCTTGAATCTTATCATTTCATATTCTTTGAATCATATACTTTGAATCTGTCCTAACCCAAAATTCCCTCACCTCTTTTACAATCTTACCAAAAGCTTCACATTCTTTCATTCCTTTACATATTTTTCACATTTTTAAAACCCTTGCACCACCTTGTTATTATTTTTTTCACACACTGTCTGTACTTCAGTCACTAAACTTTCCTTGAATCTGTTACACTTTCCTTTTACAAATTTCGATGACAAATTTTTATAAGGAGGGTAGAATGTAACAACCCAAAATTTCCTGTACAAATTTCTGTACAATTTTTTCAAAAATCCAGAAAGGGGTATTTTAGCCTGAGGACAAGAAATAAGTAATTAATTTGCTTTTTAATTACAAGTTAAAATAATGTAACAACTCCATTTTTAGTGTATAAAATTTGCTTAAAAATTAATGTATACTTAGGGTATTTACATTTACTGTTATTATTTTAAGTAATTAATTAGCTCCATAATTACAAGAAGGAGCTTGTAGCTCATTGGTAATACCTTGCACTGCTGAACCAAGCCACCAGAGTTCAAATCCCATACCCCACCTTATTTTTAATATTGATTTTTTTTAAAACCTTTAGAATACCAATGGTTTACACGTGCATATCTCATAAAAACCCCACTACATCCAAAAATGTAATATTGCCAGAGATTAGATGAACCGTCGGGGGGGATCCCGGCTGCCTGACTCGGCCGGGAATCGGCCAAATTGGCCTCGACTCGGCCGACTCCGTCCTCCGACCGAGTCACGGCTGAGTTGGCCGATTCCGACGACGACCCCAACACAAAAAATATGTCTTTTAGTCTCCCCTGTACACCTGCAAAATTTTATCCTCAGACCATTTCCAGAGCTCTTTTAAAACCCCATTTACTCCACTTTTATTACATTTTAATACATTTTTAAATTAAAACCCTTCATCTACCCTAACCCTATAAATACCAACCCTACACACTATCCCCTCACCTCAAACTCTGAGCCAATTCTCAAGAATTTTCAAGAAACCTTGTGTACTTCGAAAACGAACAAGAAGCGAAGCTACGGCGAATTTTCCGGCGAACTTCCGACGACCATCCTAGGAGCTCCCGGCGACGAAACACGCACCGGCGACTCCTCCCGATCCATCTCCTTCTCCTTATTGTCCTAAACCCGTAAATCCCTAAATTCTATCTCTCTATTCTTTTCTAAAATACGGAATTACAAAACCTGATGGAATCAGAACCAATTCGATTTCCGATTCGGTTTCTTTATAAAACTTCACTTCTCGTTAATACAATTATACTTAAACTCTCTCATGTTGACTATTAAACACTAATCAACCAAATTGATCAAGTTTCATATCACAAAACAATTGCTATTTCATTTTACCGTATTTTTTCATGTAAAGACCACATAGTTTCAATTCCACCTTCAACATCACAAAATATTGCTATACCTTTAAGTAGATCATGAGGTAATGACCTACCTCCTCACACACTCATATGAAATATAGCACCATACCCTTGGGAACATAGAATACGGGAAAGCGACACATTTTCATTTAAATACCATTTACTTAATAAAACCGTTTCCTAAACGATTTAGTATTTATACAAATCTTTGCAAAGCGCCGCTACAACCCATTTTGGGAAACCCGTTCGGGATGGTGCGGATTATCGCACATCCTCGGTCTTAGTAGTGCGAGATTCAGACCTCCGCAAGGAGCATTCGGTCTCGAAAGATTTAAAATACGACATCTTAAGAAAATGAGATTTTTAGAATATAAAATATATATTAAAATTACTTTTGTATAAATATATGTATATTTATCATTAAAATACCTATTTTGTTATGATATAAATATTCCACATTTTTCTAAAAATTATAAGAATCAATTTTACACTAAAATACCATGAATTCCATACAAAACCAATATTACAAATAAATACCATTTATTATGAAATTAGGATATTTTCACTAGAAATATCACAATATAAAATCTACATTCATTATAACTCTAAAGACGATTAATAAATACTTGGGGTGTATTTTGAAAAGTATATAAAAGTATTTTTACATAAAACCCCCTCAAGTTCTATAATTTACCCTAAGGACCCTAGTAAATATAGGTTTAAGCGGGACCAATCTCTTGAGCCTCACGGAGCCGAAGAAGTGGGTACTTGCCTATCTAAGGTAGACAATCTAACAACGGTGTTATCAATACGGTAATCGTCTTTGAAAAAGACACAAATCATGTCGCCCATGTGCAGCGGTTACCGATAACATCAAAACAATCAGGACTTCAATTTACTTTGAGTCTCATTATAATCTGACTTGAATATGATTCAAGTACAATCTACAATCTACAATATTCCGATTCAACATGAATCCCTATATTCAATCTATCCAATACATTCAATCTATCCAATACATTCAATTTATCCAATAAATTCAATCTGCATTGACTGAACTGAGCCATGGATATACATCCATTCACATGATTCTACAGTTATTCCATTTACATGATATACAGTTACATCCGTTTACTGATATCATGGTTTTGGTCAGTCATCCAACTATACAATCTATACAATACAATACAACAATACAATCAAAACACTACGGGGTTTAAGGGGTAGATTGGTACGGAAGGTGTTAAAAGTGGCACGAGACAGTAAGATTAAGACACCTAACCATATTCCGTTGATGTTGTACCGTGGCTTAACGGTTCCTTGTACATTCCGTTTGCCCTGATCTCTAGCATATAGAGACCCCTCTCGTATACACTGGTACCCTTCTGTACCAAGCTACAAACAACAGCGTTAACACAACATTACAACAATATAATACAAGTTTAAAAGATACCTTCTTATTATGTCTATTCTATTTCTCCCTTATCTTTGGGACTTACCGAGCGACCTGTTCGCTGACGACATTCTCTTTCTTTCTTCTTTGAATGTCGTCAGGCGATCTGGACACTTCAGAGATTGAGCCCACTGCTGAAGACTTGAACCAGTTTAGTGAAGACTTCGAGCTCTAGTCATTGTACACTTTCTATTCAGTACTTTTCATTTCTGTTATGCCATTGTTTAGGCATTGCTTTATTTCAGTTGTATTTACTTTCCATGCATTGTACAGAAATAATGTGAATAAATAAAGTTACTGTTTTATTATATCTTGTCTCTTGTGCTTTACTTTTATATTGCTTAGATACGCTTAGCGTATTTACTTCACAATAAATATGTAGCGGACCAGTCGCGTCCCTTTCGCCGTATACCGGGAAGCGGGGCGTGACAGCACTCTACGGACGAAAGTGTTGTTCACCACTAAGTTGGGACGACGTCGGAGATCATGAACTCCTTGGACCAGAGATGATCGTGGTAATCGTGGACGTAGTTCGCAAGATCAGAGAAAGAATGCACATAGCCCAAGACCGACAGAAACATTGGGCAGATGCAAAGCGGCGACATCTAGAGTTCCAACCTGGTAACCATGTTTTTCTAAAGATTTCTCCAAACCGAGGAGTGATCCGCTTTGACAAGAGGGGTAAGCTAAGTCTAAGATACATTGGACCGTTCGACATACTCGAACGAGTTGGAGAAGTGACATCTCGTTTAGCACTACCACCCTCATTTGAAAGAGTACACAACGTGTTCCACATATCCCAGCTATGACGATATGTGAGTGACCCCAGCCACATACTTGATCACTTCGAGCTCACAGTACAGACTGATCTAACTTGTGAGCAACAACCCGTAGAGATCCTGGACCGAAAGGTGAAGACACTGCGGAACAAGGAAGTAAACTTGGTCCGAATGATGTGGAAAAAGGATTCGCCAGGAGAATCAACATGGGAACGAGAAGAAGACATGCGTGCAAGATACCCTTACCTCTTTAAAAATTAGTCCATATGTAATTGTAAATTTCGAGGACGAAATTTTTATAAGGAGGGTAGAATGTAACGACTCTGAATTTATTGTACTGAATTTTCTATTTTAATGTACAGAAATGAGTTTATAGCCTGAGTTTGAGTTATAAATCAATTTTGTTAAATAACAGCAATAAATAACTTTTACCTCACTGGTAAAGCCTTGCACTGCTGTGATATAGCCCCTGTGATCGAATCACATCAGACACAATTATTTTTTCTGAATTTTTTAAAAACTTTTTGGAAGCCCAAAAAATTGCACGTGCAATACACAGAGAAATAAAAAGTTCAGAAAAATCAAACATGTGCAAAAGGGTTTAAATACAGATTTTATCAAGTGGCACGAATCTCGAGGAAAATGCCTCGAGATCGACCGGCCAAAAGCTTCAAAAGGCCGGCGGGGATGGGTAAGATGAAGCCAAAGAACCCCGAGCTTTGCACACTACTCCCTTCACCTACCCCTAACTCCTCTGCATTATTTGATTTCCCTGCAATCAAACAGAGACCTTTCATTTCATAATTAAACCATATTTTAATAATTTTTAATCCAAATTTTTAATTCCAAAACTCTAATTCTCCACTATAAATACCATTCCCTACCTTGGCTCAGCACCATTTTGAAAATTATAGCAAAATTCTCTCAAAATGTTCCTAAGTACAAGTGGAGTAAAGAGGGGTTAGTAAGCAAGCAACTTTCGGCGAAGATCGAAATCAATTCCGGCGCTTCCGCGACGCTACGAAGCTCACCCCCTCTTCTTCAACCCTTCTTTAAACTCTTTAAATAGTAAGTCCCTTCCAATCCTCCTCCTTTTTCATTGCTTTTCACTTTAAATCCAATATCGGTAAAAGTGGAGTTATACCGATATTTTCTTTTATAAAACCTATAACTCCATTTCCTTTTATCATTTGGGTCAAACCACTTTTACACAATACTTGTAACCTTAAACCCTGATATTTAGAATCAAATTTCATAAAAATTCTCATGTGAAATAACAATAGTAGCACTTTTTCATTAAAATACCTTAAACTTTATAAACACCTCTTTTAATATTTGTTAAAACGATAACTTAGGAAAACTTCACGGGGTAACGACCTACCCCTCACATACACTTGGTTTCATAGCACGATACTCATTGAATGTATTTTCACTGCGAAGTATGATATTACGATAAAATACAACATAACTTTAAAAAACCGGATTTCTTTTAAATCGATATTTCAAATCCTTTGCGAATACGCATCTACAACCCTCTTTAGGGGACCCACTAATAGATGTTGCAGATTATCGCACATTCTTAGACTAGTAGAACGAGATGTAGACTTCCTCACGGAGCATTCAATCTCAAAAGGATTTAAATACGGTTTTTAAGAAATACGAATTTTCTAAATAAAATAAAATTATTTTTAAAATTAAAATTATATAAAATTATAAATACATATTTTCAAAATATAATAAACCTATGTTTTTCAAAAATGAAAAGTTTATCAAATGTCAATAAAATACTATCCAGATATCAAAAAGGCAAGTTTTACAATAAAATAGTATGAACTTTTCAAGCTAAGTACTTATCACTAAAATACCCCAAATACTTAAAAGCTATGCTCATGACAACCCTAAATAATACTAATCACCCTCGAGGTTTATTTTTAAACTATATTAAAAATATTTTTCATAAAACCCCCTCGAGATATATAAAACAATATTTAAGGATTTTAGTAAATATAGGTTTAAGCGGGATTAATTCTCTTGAGCCCCAGAGAGCCGGAGAAAGTGAGTGCTTGCCTGTTCCCTCAGAAAATATCAGGAAAAATCCCAATGGGGTATCACGGGCCCACACGTGACCAGGGGTCACGTGCTGACACGTGATGGTTTCCTGGGGATTCTGCTGAAATAGAATTAAATTCTAAATCAAACAAGCAATCAATGGAGTCGCGTGCCCACACGTGATGGGCCTTTAAAAACTCACTGAAGAGAATTAAAGGCGTAATAAAACAGTAAGGAACACTCCAATGGGGCATCACGTGTCCACACGTGACCAAAGGTCACGTGTGGACACGTGATGGGTTCATAAGCTCTTTAACTAATAAAATTAAATTCTATTTAAATGATCAAACGGTGGGATCACGTGCCAACACGTGATAGGCTCTTAAGCCTTCTGAACTAATAGAATTGAATTCTAATTAAGGGAAATCAAAAACCCTAACTGGAAAAAATATTTCCTTGAATCTTTCCAAAGCAAAAAGATTGCGCTCTGTAAAGCGGAGCACCGTTGGATTAAAAATCCAATGGTGATTAAAAAAATCACCAATTTATAGAAAGATTCTATATAAGAAAAGATTTCCCTGAAATTCACCAAGAATAACAGACAGAATATCTTTTGGATTAAAAATCCAATGGTGAATAAAATTCACTGAGTGATCTAAAAGATCATGTTGGTTACAAAATCAATTAAAATCTTTCAATGAAAGATTGACTAAACAAACTGATTCCTTTCTTTCTCCTATAAATAGGAGCCAAGAAGAGAAGAGAAGGATCTTTTGGGGACTTTTTTTTTGAAAGATACAACAACAGAGAGAAAAAAAAGAGGAGAATTTAATTCTCAAGAAAGAAAAGGAAGATCTCTTCAGAGAAAAAACTCTGGGTGAGAAAAAAGAAGAAGTTCATTCTACAAGCTCTCGCAAAACAAAAGAGAATTTAATTCTCAAAACTAAGAGTTTAACTCTTCTGAATAAGAACTTAATTCTTCCTTTGGTTGAGGATCTGCAGAAGCAGATCTTCCCATAAGTTGAGAATTTAATTCTCATCGGGGAGATCCTGCCATGCAGATCCAAAACTTAGAGAGAGAATTGAGTTTTAAGAATTTACTTCTTCCAAATTCATAGGAATTTAATTCCTCCAAAGAAAATTAGGGTTTAACCCTACATAAGAATTTAATTCTTCCATATACATAGGAATTTAATTTCTTTAAATAAAATTAGGGTTCAACTCTACAAAAGAATTTAATTCTTAAACAAGGGACTTAAAACTCTCCATGCACGTAAAGAAATCAATATCCAACCTGGTCACGTGGCAACACGTGACCCTCCCCCTCAATGATCAGAAAGAGAATGAACAAGACTAGGTCACGTGTCCTCACGTGACCCTTAAACAGACTCCTCAAAATGAGAAAGAACAAGCTTGGAGGCAATGCCCCACGTGTCCCCACATGACCCTTAAACAAATTCCTCAAGATGAGAAAGAAAAAATTTGGAGGCAATGCCTCACGTGCTCACATGTGACCCTTAAAACAAAAAGGAATAAAGTCAAAAATCAATACTGATTTAGGGCGCCTCACGTGTCCCTACGTGACCCCTGACAAACACCTCTTTAAAAAAGAGAAGATGGAAAGAACTGAAGGATTAAAATCCAATGCATGGGTGCCCTCACGTGTCCCCACGCGACCCGTAGCATATCCCTTTAATATCCAGTGCATGGATGCCCATCACGTGCCCACACGTGATGGCCTGGAAGATTGAAAGTGTTTAACACTTATTTAAATATTCTGAGAATAAAATAAAGGATGCTTAGCCCAATCCTAGGGCGCCTCATGTGTCCTCACGTGAGCGCTTCATCTTTTTAGTGTTTAACACTATTTTAAGCACTGCATCCTTAGTGTATAACACTATGTTAAGCACATCAAGTGGGAACACGTGATCGCCGAATATGTGCTAGTGTTTAACACTATATTCAAACTGGTCTTAGCCTAAATTGGCTGAGTCTTCCAGAGGCAAGACTCCCCTCCAACTGAACCTCAAAATTGATCAGTTCATGTGATATGCAAAGTAAAGTCCAGAACTATAATGAATGGTCAGTGCCCAGTAAAAGACAAAATATTGTCAGAGCCCCAAACCCCTGTTTAGCACTGCTAAATAATGGGAGGCTGAACCCAGACAAACGTTCAACAGTATAAACAAAGGTCCAACATTTCAAATCTAATTGGACTTAGCCCAAATTGGCCATAAGTTCTCGATTCAGATTTAACTGAGCCCATGTGCTCATAATCTATTAATTGATCTTAGTCCCAAATTGGACTACAGATTTCCCAATCAACATTGGTTCAAGGGTATATCTCTTCACTCCTTTGATATTTGTCGTTGTAATCCTTCAACGTCTTCAGAGAGGTGATGGGTCCCGATAGCCAATCATTCCATAGACTGTGGGGTCCTTAAACTCATGGACTATGATGCCCTTAAACTTTATAGACTATGACGTCTTTAAACTGGATTGTGGGGTCCTTAAACCCAGGGACTATGATGTCCTTAACCTCGGACTGTGGGGTCCTTAAGCCCATGGACTATGACGTCCTTAACCTTGGACCATAATGTCCTTAAACTAATGATGGACCACCATGTCCTTAAATTGGTAATCGACCGCAATGTCCTTAAACTAAACAACAGAGGCCAAATGCTCTCTCGTTGGATCTAAACGATCCGGTTAAGTTGATCTTAGTCTAAAATTAGACTAATGTATTCTTAACTAACGTTTAAGTTGATCTTAGTCTCAAATGAGACTAACGTATCCTTAAACCCAACGCCAAACCCAAATCTAAAAAAGTACGGATTTGGACTAATCCACACCCTACGGGCGACAACATAAATTAGTCTCGGTATACAATTCACGGGCAACCAAAAAACAAAACAAACACACACGACACGAAGTGACCATCTGGAGAAGGAGAAAGTGGTTACCGCGATGCGGTAGCGTAATTAACTGCAGGAGCTTGCGCCTGCAAGGAAGAGCGTCCCCACAATCAAAAATCCCTCAATGAGGGGGAATCTGACAAAATCTGCTATATCGGCCGCATCCGTTTAAACCTTCGATACATGGTGTCATAAATCAACTTGGCATTTTCGAAGAGATAGACGGATAGCACCAATTAGCATCTGCCCTCGAAATTCAGGCAAGACGGACCTGCACGGTCGCGTCTCCGAGTTTCGGCGGGGAATATTGCCTATTTAAGGTAGACAACCTAACAGAATTTTCAATGGCAATTATCTTGGAAAAAGACACAAATCTTGCCGTCCATGTGCAGCAGTTACCGATGACTCCCAAACCTAATTCAAGAGCTAAATCAGTTTATAAGTGTCTGACTCAATCTAAGCCCAATTCAAATCTGAATCCAATACCAAACCTGAATACTTGATCATGAATATGAATAGTTGAATCAAACATCAATATCAAACATGTATATTTAACCTGACTTGACCGAACCATGATTATAACTTGACTTGATTACTTAATTACATCCTGAACATGACTACTTGAACAATTTGTATCCATGGTTTCGGCAAGACTTGTAATTATAATCTATACAATACATTACGCGGGGATAAAGGGGTAGATTGGTACGGAACGTATATCGTGACATGAGAGGTCACTTAAAAGACACCTATATGAATTCCCGTGCCGTTGTCCCGTAGGTTATGACGGGGCCTTATACTACATATTAGCATAGCCCACGGGATAAGATGGACTCCTCTCGTATATAAGGATACCTTCTGTATCAAGCTACAAACAACCACGTTATAATAACCATCGTATACCTGTACAACTCACTTGTTCATTCATATTGCTTGTTATATTTTATTCCTTCTTTTGAGACTTACCGAGCGCTAGTTCGCTGATGACATTCCTTTTTATTTCTTTCTTTGGAAAGTTCATCAGGAGGACATGACTCTCAAGAAATTGAGCCTAACCAGGAGGACTTGGACCAGCTCGTGGCACATCCTGACTTCTAGTTCTTTATACTTACTTTCATTTTGTATACCACTGTTTAGGCACTGCTTTACTCATTGTATCTTTTCTTTTCAAACGGTTGTATGTAAAGATGAATGTAAATAAAGTTGTTGTTTTATTTTAATACTCTTGTCATTCTTGTACATGTTATATATTTCTTAATTACGATTAATATATTTATTTCTTAGTAAATACGTTGCGACCTGCCACGCCATCGTTTCCGTCTACTGGAAGCGGGGCATGACACGGGCGGTGAGCCGCATGTTCTCAATTTTCTTCTCGAGAATCTCGATTCGCTGTTGGTACCCCGAGGATTCTGCATAGTCGGAGTGCCTGTTGTTTCTGCTCCGGACTTGCGCGATGGAGCGGTTTCGGTTTCGCTTTATCACGTTCCTCAGATCCTCGGTGGTGGATCTTTCGTGGTTGGCCCCAACGTTCGCCATGTATGCAGTCTAGATGAGTGTGGTGACTTCGGTCTTCCCTGAAATCAGGCGACCTGACCGACGTCTTTTTAGGAAGCGTGGTGAGCGTTGAAGCAATAATTTGGTTGCTCCGGAGATCTAGGTGTCGAACTGTCCGGCACTCAACGAGTCATGGAGTCATTTCTCGTATGGAAGTCATGACCACCAGAATCGGCATGCCGGTGTTCCGTGACATCGAGATTGGCACGAGCGAGGTCGAGGGCCTAAATGTGTCCCTCCGCTTCCTCATGCACGCCATCGTTCCGAGGAGTGAGCGCGTACACTATTGCCAAGAGCCTGTCGATCCGCGCAGATAAGGATTCAATGATGTTGGGAGATGGAGTAGAACCGCCCCCCGCTTCCGTTGCGGAGGATGGGACGGCTGGTCCTGGGATTTTCGTTGCAATGATCGCTGGCCATCGAATCGAAGGCGGAAGATCAACTTTCTTGGATAGAAAAGGGTTCCTACAGACAATGCCAACCAATGGAGGTCGGATACTCTCTCAGATGTTGTCCTCTGTCGATCCGGCTGCCAGCGAGTTAAACAGTTGAGATTTGAAGTGATGGTTAAGCATGTGGATCTCAATGGGTTGTTGGTTGTTTTTGAGGCCGAGCTACTTGCAAAGAAAGTCTCGGGGTGGGAAACCACCGTAGGACCCTCCAACAATCAAGTAAATGCCGAGGAATAATTAGGGCAGAGTAGTGGCGTACTGGAATGAGTTCGAGATACTTGAGTCATCTAGAGGAAGGGTTTATATAGCGATCGCATGGAGCGAGCCGATGCGAGATTCTCGTCGTCTGTTACGCTCCTGTGTCACGTTCGCGTTGATGGCGGGCTACGCCCATTAATGACAAGATACACTAGCGTGGATGCGGGACGTGGAGCGGCGGAGATCTCGTCGTGGCGAGATACACGGAGCCGTTACGGAAGCGCTCGGACTCCGTGCTCCTGGCCAAATAAGACCGTTGAGGAATCTCAGATATAGGATAGCTCGGAGGTGAGAAAGTGAGCTGAGGAATTTCAGCTATATGATAGCTCAAAGACGAGCAATTGGCTGGAGGTCAGACGAAGGGGGATGTGCTCCGGGGAGGCTATCTGGAAGGTCGCGCGCAACTTCGGAGGTGAGGTGCCGAGGAATGTCTCCCATGCATCATACTTATTCCCGCTCTGCAGCCTCCACGAATGTAGCGGGCTTACGTGGACGACACGTTATCTGCTACATGTCGTGATCTGTGGAATTCCCACCTACGAGTATCATCAGAAAGATAACATCTAACGTTAAAATCCATCATCAAAATCTCCCAACATTATCCTCCGTTAAACAACACCTTTTGGTCAACCCGTTTAAATATCCAAGGCCGAATAATTAGGTCAATTCATATAAAAACTAATGGCAAGAGAGAACTGTACCATAGAAGGCAACATCTAGACGTTCTCGGGATGAGTTTTACCATCATGGGTGGTTGTAGCCTATTAGAGTGACCCACTACAGTAGCAGTTAGTTTCAATGAAGCCCTTCTCTCAATAGTAATGAAAAAATAGTGGTGGTTCAGGATGGTGCCACAATTTCACCAGCTATTTGTTTTCTCATTTATAACATATAATAACTTTGTTGTAGTAAAAAGATCCATACATTACATGATTAAAAAAAGAAAAATACATCTTCCATGATGCACACTCAAGAAACATATATAACATGAGACCTGTCTTGATACAAAGAGCTAGTTTTCATGGTGAAATTGGCTTGGATTTTTGCGAGTAATTTGGATCTTTGATATTTTCTAATAAGAAACAAGAATCCTGGATTATTACTTAATAAGTTGGCAAACACAAACAACACAAGCTCCAAAATTACTTAAGATCACACATGTACGCATATTGTCATGCATGGCTTTGAGATTAGATCTTAATAACCAATTTTAATCAACTTGGTCCAAATATTAAGCGCTTGGAGTGGCCCAAGGGTGGTGGTGTTGGAGTTTGGGGGAGGAGACCCCGGTTCGAATCGGGATGGGTGACTAATTTATTTCACCTATTATCTCATAAAAAAACTTTGTTCAAATATGAGAGAGAGAAGGGCTTGGAGTAGCCGAGTGACATGGGTTTCGGAGTTAGGTGAAGGAGACCCTGGTTCGAACTGGATAGGTGGCTAATTTATTTCACCTGTTATCTCAAAAATATGAGAGATTAAAAAGGAACTAAACAAGCCCAGGAAGCATAGCAATAACTCCTCAAATATACCATTTGAGAGTTTTCAAATAGGGAAAAAAATTCCCAAATTGGTCCACTCTCACTCAAGGATTTCATCAAAATCTCTTGAAAAGTTTAACACTCTTGATGAACTGTACTTTTGCAAGCTACCACACGAAGTTTAAAAAGGAAGCCCCATACAAGCATATATTTTCCAAAAGATGACCATTTTTTATGTTGGGTTAGCAAAAGTTTAATACAGAATCGGAAACGAAGTTGAGAAATGCAATAAATATTTATAGTATTTTTCATGGCAAATTCTACAGCAGCTTTGAAAGCTATCCTCGCATCATTTATTAGGGACGCAACAAAAATTAATAATGCATTTTCACAATTTTTGTACGGTAAAATAGAATATTGAATTTCAAATTATGCAAAAATCAATTGAAAACCAAAGAATTTATAAACAAATATAGCAATATTTTATTGCAGAAAGCCAAGCATCCTCAATGATTTTACTAATATTAGTTTGCCATACTAAGATGATCTGAGGCCATTCTGTTTTCTATTAATAAGCGGGGCATAAATCCCCAGAGTCCAACCAGACAAACAGTCAAACAATAGAATGATCTGAGCAAGAAACCCAACAAAAGCCATATATTGCATATAACATTGAAAGAGGAAACAGAATACACAATGCCCCTGTAGGAATTGATCGGAATACATTGCAACACACTATTCGCTAATCCATGTCTTTTTACCTTTTTATAAAAAAAAATTCTAATGTAGTTGATGATTGCAGTCGCAAAACAAACATGCATATAGATCAATTTATAATGTGTTGCCATGTGTCCCGTCAATATAGAATTTTTTTATATACACTATATATTCCGTTCCTTTATTTGAAATCTTAAAGGTCCAAAAGTGTATGATAGAAAGCAATATAGCAAAATATATATATAATGGAAGAAATATGCCATAAAAGGGAATTTCCTCCTATGGCGTCGGAAAAATACACTCTCCCTCATTTTCTCCGCCGATCGGCACCCATCATCTTCATCGTTATCATCTAAGATGCGGGTACACCAAATTTCATGTGATTCTACAACCTTTTCACCATTGATTTAGCAATGTAAAAAGTTCTATTGTCGGTAAACCGTTAATTTTGAACCCACTAAATCAACGATGAAAAGGTTGTAGAATCACATGAAATTTGGTGTACCCGCATCTTAGATGATAACGATGAAGATGGTGGGTGCCGATCGTCGGAAAAATTGAAAAATGGTGCATTTTTTCTACGGCTTCTTTCCTCCTATGGCTTCTTTCGTCCGTTACCTTCATATATATAATTCCTGCATGATATTGAAATCCTATAATCTTGCATTTTCAAAGCTGTGTAAAGAACCAATTGCCAAACACTTCCAAGATTTGTTATATAGAAAATTATGGTCAACAATTACAGTCCAAATTGAACTTTTTTTTATAGATTTTTTTTTCACAGGTAAAATTAAACAAAAGAACAGGGTTACAAATTTCAATATCCTCCATAGCACAATCTTTACTCTCCACTCTCTCATCTCAACCAAATTTTTTTATAATTTAACAACAGGAAGCTCATACTACAAGTATGAGCAAATATTTATTCTTTTTTTTTTTTTGGTTTTTTTGTTTCCTTTTCTCCTTCAAAACCAAATTCGGTTCCAAAAAAAAAATTAAATACCCATTTTTCATATGATGGTCACTGAAGCTTCCTCCTCTTTGCACTTGGAGAAGAATTTTGAGACTCCGATTGTGACCCGAGTGTTGAAATATCATCACTTCCGTAACTGAAAGTTGCTGCATCTAAAACCCCTATAGGGCTTTGAGGCAAAAAGGAAGAAGAAGCCGAGGGCTTTAGCACCATCTCTTGAATCACTTGATAGCATCTCAACACTCTTTCCTACAATTAACAGGAAAAAAAATTGACACCTGTTAAAAATCTGTCGACTTAAGTTTTGTCGAAAGAGAACGTCATTAAGATGCATTAGGTTCAGTGTTACCTTCTCTACATAGATGCAATCAGCTAGAACTTCATCGACTTCAACAGCTTGGATTTCTTTTAGTGAAACTAGTGCGACTGCTGCAGCAATCTCGGAAGGCCTGAATTCTAATAGAAGGATCCCTGCATTTTCATTTCAACCAATTTGATGGTAAGTATATTTGCATGAAGTCCTTATATATGCAAATTAATGAATCATCGGCTATTTAAAAAGGGAAAAACAAAAACCGAATGTAAAACGAAGAAAGTGTCCATGTCAATAAAATTTCCTAAATAAATAGCAAAGGTTAATTCATCAATAAGGATTCCAGTTTCAAAGGACCAAAGAAAGTTGATGGTGCTCGATATCGGTGATCTCACGTGGCAGATGACATATCCCAAAGCTTGCAAGAAAGGACCTACAGTGGCCGACCAGACCGCTCCTATGCCCGTCCTACAGACAACCTTTGGCTCGTCTCCGAGCCTCCTGCACAACTGGCCTCCTCGGCCTTCTCGGCTCGCCTCCGGACTCTAGCAGAACCAAGATAGCTTGGCCTTCCGCTCGTCCGCGAGCTCTCCTGCCGAGCTCATCTTCCTCGGTCTCATCGACCGACCGACGACACCACTCGCAGGTGCAACCGCCTCACTCCCGCGAATCTCGCCACGCGCGAGATATCCGCCGGCCACGTCCCGCGTTCCACGTCATCACGATCCCCCATTAACGAGCCCGTCTCGCCATTAATGGGAGATCCCGCCTATCACGCGGGCGTGACGTCGGGGGCGTAACGGCCGGCGTAATTTTCGCGCCTGCCTGCCTACTACCGCCACTATTTAAACCCCTCCTTCAGACGGCTCAAGTAAGTCTTTTTCCACTAACGTGGACCGTTACTCTGCTCGGATTTCCTCTCTAACTTGACCGTCGGAGGGTCCTCAGTGGTACAACCATCCCGAGACTTCCTTGCAGGTAGCTCGGCCTAAACAACCTCAAACCCATTGAGATCCACACGCTTCAGGAGCCATCCTCCAACTCCAATCTCAGCCGTCCATCATCGCCAACAGCAGATCTACGGAAGGTAACATCTTAACGTGATCCGACATCCGTCAGCTGGCGCCGTCTGTGAGAACATCTTGATTCCACTAAAACAAAAGTTCATCTTCCGATCTCAACCCAATGGCTAACGATCACCACGACGATCCAAGCACCAGCCGCCGCCTCCCCCTCAACGGAGATGCGGACGAATCCCCTCCTCCGCCGAGCGTCTACAACGTCCTAACCATCCGGATAGATCGACTCGCGTCCGTCGTGGACGCGCTCGTCCGTGTCCAAACGGCGGGGCAAGCTCCCCAGGTCGCCGCTCCCCCACCTCGGGATCGGGACCCCTACAAAGGGAAAGAAGACTCTGCTCGTGTCAGCACTGCCGACCACCGCCTCGCTACCTCCCACGGCCGCAGATCTCCTGAGCCAATATATTCTGCGACCCGCTGGGCGCCCCACAGTTCAACGCCGAGGTCCGCTAGAGCGCCTCACCCCGAACCCCGCGCGCCCCTGTCCCTCCTGAGGAGATGTCGGCCAGCTCGCTTGCTCCCAGGCATGACCGACACCCCCTCTCTCGACGGGGTCGCTTGGACGGGGCTCATCACGGCAGCTCGCAGAATATCTCGCCAGGCGACCTGAGGAACCTCATCGAAAGGAACCGGGGCCGCGGCCAGACACAGGTCTCCAACGGCAGAGGCCAAAGATCAGAATGTGCCGAATCGTCGGGATACCTCGGCCGACTCGACGCCCTCAAAAAAAAGATCGAGAGCATGCTTCGGGAAGGTCATCATTCGAGCGACGGGACTAAATATTCCGCCGACTCGCTCACGAAACCCTTCACCGAGGAGATGCTCGCCGTCCATGTCTCCTCCAGGAACAAGTCCCGAAGGTCTCTCTCTTCGACGGAAAGTCTGACCCGAAAGACCACTTGGATGCATTCACCGTAGAAATGAGCTTCCAAGATAACTCCGACGCCGCCCTATGCCGGGCTTTCCCGGCCACTCTAATCCACTCCGGACGTGACGGGTTCCAAGGACTCAGGCCATGCTCGATCTCAACTTTCGACGAGCTGACCACCCAATTCCTCGGCCACTTCGTCGGGAACAGACGGCAGAAATGGACAGTCGGCCATCTCTTCACAATCAAGAGCGGGGACAAAGAGACGTTCAAAGGGTATGTCACCCGCTTCTACAACGCCCTTCTCGAGGTCCTAGAACATCGGGACGAGACGGACATCACAGCTCTTAGGTCTGGCTTTAGGCATAAGGAATGGTTACGCTCCTTTGCATTAGCGCAACCTAAGACCATGGCCGAGGTAAAGGCCTAGACCGAGCGTGAGGTCTAGCTCGAATCCGAGGTGAACGCGAATCTCCCCCGGACAGATCAAGCCGACCAGAAGAAAAGGGCAAGGGAAGAGAAAAGGGGACCTGAACGGCCAAAACCCTACTCCCCGAAGTTCAAGGATTACACCCCGCTCAACGTCTCCCAGACGGTACTACTAGAGGAGGATAAGGGCGAGGGGTTCTTCAAGCTCCCCCCCCCGATCTCGCGAATGGCCTCAAAGCGAACCCGGGGCCCCTACCGCGGTTTCCACAGGTCGCTAGGCCATTCCACGGAGAGCTGTAAGCAGCTCCGAGACTACATCGAGGAGCTCATCCGTTCGGGACACCTCGCAGCGTACTTGCGGGACAAGCGACAAGCCGACCGCAAGCAGGAGCAGTGTCCCCTTCCCGGCGAGTTGACAATTGGCCAAATCATGGTCGTGTCAGCGGAGGGTACGTCGGGTACCTATGAGGCTCAGCATCCCATGCCGGTCGTGGAGGCCAACAGACATCTGAGGAGCTCAAGCTGCACCAATAAAAAAACATCTATTAGCGTGTACTTCTTTTTACCACGGCAATGTAAACTTTTCTCAAGATCTTTTGTTTATATAATAAAAAGGATCAATGAAACATCGCAAAAAGAAGAGTTCTGTTTATTCAAAATGGTACTATAGGCTCCTCGGCCGTACATCGAAAAATAAAAATTATAGTAGCGGGCGAAGGGGATGCAGAGAACATTGCTCGTGGTACTCCGAGGATATCTCCACCAGCCGAGCCTTCGCGGCCTCAGACCTCTGCCCCTGACGCCGCCTTCGAACGTCGGCATCGTGCCTCAATCGGTAACTCTCAAGGATGAGCGCCACCGAGCGATCCCTCCGACCCGCGAAAATCAGGCCGAAGTGTCGCAGAGACCTTAGCTTACCAACCGCTTCGTCCCTCGGCTGCTCGGACAATGGGTTGTAGAGCCCCGGCTGTTAGTTATATGTATGCCCTAAAGGCCATTACTGTACATTGGATGTATATTGTAGTGGATGCTGGGACATATATAGGGAGGACTTTCTTGCTCGACATGATAGTATGCTATCTGGTTGATCTTTACCTAAACGTGTACACTGATTGTCTCTCTGTTACATGTTGGTAAAGCCCTTAGTGTGTGTACTTGACTACCTGGACTATGATGCGGATCATACTAGTGGGGACATGGTAGTCCATAAGTACATCCTTCAAGGTCCCTAGTCGTGAGTATATCGAGACGGGGCATCGATATACCAGTATAGACTAGCGTATACCTTCTCGACCCATACAGATGGGCGATGGATGATCCCATATCCATTGGTGTTTGACATCAGAGATGATATACGGGTGCTCAGTAGAGACTGGGTACACTGGACGGACTCGCCGAGAACTCCCAGATGGTATTATACCTTATATCAGATGGCAGTTCTCTGGTGACACTGGTACAGAGTAGTCTGTTGACCCGAGATCGTCATAGAGTCTTGTGTGTTTCCCACTGTGCTTTGATTTCCACCTTACCACGTCCAAGAGGACGTGCAAAACGGTGGTTTTTGGGTACAGTCCCGAGTCACATGGAGGCAATGAGCGATAGGAGGGGATTCGTCTCTCCCGGTATAGGGGGTTGATGTTGCGCTGTGTTCGATTGGCTATAACCGGAAATCCCTGGCCAGGGTTGCTGAGATTTACTGGTAAGTGTTACCTGTAGTTTCTCGAACTGTTATAGACCTCATATCGACACGACTTATCGAGCTATTGGGGTCTGACGTTTACCACCCCTAGGCGAGATATGCGACATATCAGACGATCAGACCGGACTGTACGGTAAGTGTTACTGGTTGGATTCACAGGAGTGTGAGCGGGCTTGCTCGTCGATCTTCTGATCGCTCAATACCCGGATGGCTGTTACGTTTAGCAGACCGCTTGCGGCTTGTGGGTGTTTGATATGATCATCACCTGCTGCCGGCGTATTGACGAGTCTTTAGAGTCCTACACAGAAGTTTCCTGGCTCAAGCGAAACGAAATAGGAGCGCATATGAGATATGTGCGGGACCGAGAATAATGCGTGTATGTGATACCGTATTATATTCTCGCGATGAATGTGTCGAATGGTTGTATGCGATATAACCTAGTTATCGAATCAAGGATTGATTTGATAAGCCGATACATTGAATACTAGTCGGTTGTGTGCAACATGACCGGGTCATTGAATCAAGTGTTGATTTAATTATTTTAATGCATAATAATATATATTTGATATATTACTTTGCATTAACTAGTATTGGTTCACTTTAAATGGATTTTCTCACTTGAAGTTCACAAGTTGTATATGTGATATACTTTTGTGCACTTGATTGTATCATGTTTGATGATACATGCTTACTTGAGTTTGTGTAAAGATTAAACCATGGTTATATGAGTGGTTAGGGTTTTGGTTTATTTATTTATTCATTTATTTATTTATTTATTTTTGGCAAAAGGAAAGAAAAATGGTGGGTTTCTTTGGATGCATGTTGAAGCTTCATGAAGCTTTGACTAAGTCACCATTTTTGTCTTCATACTTAACCCTAACCATTGACTTAACCCTAGTTTATTCTCTACACTTGACCATGGTTGGATTATGATAAGTATACATTTTATTTTCTTTTTGAAAAACACATATAATATTCTTTCTTCTTCTTCTTCATCTTCTTCAATGAAGAAAGCTTGACTTGATCAATGGTGACTTGATGAAATGAGTGAGAAATCCAATTCTAAAGTGAACCCACTTCCTATTTCTTCATCCTCTACCTCTTGCCAAGTAGTATAGGGTGTTTTCTTCACAAGTTTCATGACTTGGTGAAGTGGGAGCTTGATCTTGTGATGCCTCGACGTAGATCATCTTCGGCATCGTAGTCGATGACCTAGCCCGCCCATTTCTCCGATGAAGCCGACGCTAGAGCCCGGGTTTCGATTTGGACAGCGAGGAGACTTCATTGCGGAGCTATGGAGGTGGAGGACCGGATCTATAAAGGTTGTATTTCCGCTCTTTTAGTTAAGTTGTTAACTATTCGCATTTGTTTCGCCTATATATCTAGTTAACGATCCGTATTAGGGTTTCTCGGCACCCGTAAAATTTGAAATTGGCATGGTTGATGCCTTGTGAGACCTCATTAGCGTGCCTAGGAACCCTACAGTGGTATCAGAGCCTAGCTAGAGCCTTAGGCGATGCGTAGACGGAGTTTGAAGTCCGATCGAACCGAAATCCCATTCCTAAAATAGCTCTCTGGACTTTTTCTAAAAACTGGGATTTTTCCAAATTAAAAATATGCAGAAAAATCAGGAGGGAATCCTAAGAATTACTGTGCAACACGTGTCCATGATTCCTCCAATGTGCGGCGGAACCGCGGCAGAAGCCTGGCTTCTGCGGCGGTTCCGCGGCCGTATGATGACGTCACCCACCCAATTTTGCACAGTAACTTCCTTTATTCAGTGCTGAGTTCTCTGGGTATTTTTAAAATTTATTCAAGAGTTGAATTTTCTGGGGTTATTTTGGGGATTCGATGATTCGATCGGATTATCAGATTTTGTCTATGTGGATTCCGGATAATTTTTGAATATGTTAAAAAGTTCGACCGGATATAAATACCCAACTTTTCCCCTGCCGGAAAATTTCCAAGTGTTGGATTTTTCCGAGATTAAAGACGTTCTAAGTAGTGCAAGTAACGCGATGGTCCCTCTAGAAGACAACAAACCTTAACTCGATTAAGTGACCGTCTTGAACTGCCCTTTGAACCTTCGGGTTTGGGGCAGTACGGCGTGCCACATGTGAGGCGTTGGCTTGACCCTTCTACAGCTGGACCGTTGGTACTGAGGCACGAAGTGAATGTCTTTGAACTTATTTCATGAGTTGAGCTGTTTCGGGAAAACTTGGGTGTTCGATTGTTCGATCGGAAAGTTTAACATTTTCTATCTTATTCGGAATGTGATACAATAATTGGAATTCACAAGAAGTTATGAGATAACTGAATGAATGTTATAAACATAGCACTTTAGTCTCACTTGATCGGTTTCCACGGAATTTTGATGTGATCAAAAGTCCGTCGCAATCACGTAGCGTACGCGGATACTCGCCGGGTAAACTTAATAGACAGCCTCGCTCCATAGCCCCGACCAAGTGACTGTAGGAGAACCCCGTCGCCGAAAGCATCCGTCCGGGTGCTCGCGGCAGCGGTGTTCCGCCTTGGTGCACTTCGTCAGCGGCGTCGGGGGTGCGGCCGCCTACTAAAGTTTGCGACGAGCATTCGATCAAGATGTCAGGAATCTTGTTGAATTCCCCGACTTGATATTGAAAAGTGTTTTCGATGATGAGACTAAAATGCGGGGTTTATAATTGTTAGGCATGCGATGTCTAAGTATTTCATTTGGTCAGGCATACGATGTCTGAGGATGTTGCGGATTCCAACTGTTGTAGTTTTACACTTTCTTTTCTGTGACCGTAAGTGTAATATGTGATATCGCCGGTTTCGTTGCTATATGTCAACGACAATTGGGATGCGCATATTTACTTACGTTGATGACATGTGATGTTATGTGTTGCTGGATATGTTATATTGGATCGTCGTGTTTGAATAGCTGGGGGTTTTTATGTGAGATGAGTGTTTTTCATTTTCATTCATGTAAAACTTGTATGTAATATTCTTTTATTGGGGCACTTCCAGGTTGCGGAAGTTGTCACCTTTTGTATATTATTTACTTTTCCGCACTAGGATAGACCCAAGGAGGGGAGCACAAGTAACCGGGTTCTGGAGTCCATTGGGAGACCAACTCGAGGAGTCAAGTCCGGGTCTCCTAACTCCAGAATTGGTAGGGTTGCTTGCCGCTCTCGTAGGGGTCTAGGGGTGTGGGTTTGGCTATTCATCACGACCGTGGAATCCGTGTTTTATACTGGCTCGTATTGAAAACACGGACGTCCTAGTATATCCAATATTTCATATGATTCTTCTGCTGCGATATCTGTGATGTGATCATGTGATATGTTCTGTGATGGATACTTTATATAGTATATATGATATATTATATAGACGTTACTTATGTTTTGCACTCGCGCTAGCCCTGCCCCGCTCTGCCGTTAGTTACCTAACCTAACGGTGCACGAGGGGACATCGAGGCGAATGCGGATGGCATAAGTGTACGTCGTATTTATCTGTGATGTTTAGGTACTTTAAATGATGGGACTTCATTAATGTGATTAATGAAATAAAAGAAACCTAAGATGTTGTAGAATCGAATTTCAAAATTAAAATAGGTAGCTACAGTTCTTGCTTTGCTCAGAGGTATATGTGATATATCCTGCACCTTATTCGATGAGGAAAGGACCGAGATCCCTTCACCGGGAGTGACTCCTTTAGCAATAACTGGCAGAAGCTACAATTCTCGGTTTGTCTTTTGATTGCTTTTAAGAGTTTTTGCTTTGCACAGTGATATATATGATATATCCCGCACCTCATTCGACGAGGAAAGGACCGACGATCCCTTCACCGGGAGTGACTCCTTTAGCAAAACTAGAAAAGCCTCAAAAACACTCCATTTTAAAATCATTTGATTCTACAACGATATCAAGTTCATTACGCAATAGGTTTTCAGAAAAACCTGTCGTAGCCCTCCGTCATTTCAGATAAGTAGTAGTTAGTATTCGTGCTGCGTTTGTTGGCCTTTGTCAAGGCGCAGTGTGCGGTAGCTAACTGGTGCTTATCTGCTTATGCATATGATGCAGATCGGGTTAGGGTAGTCGTGCGACCTTGTTGGTCTTTGTCAAGGGTCGTGCGGGTGGGTTTAATTCAATCAGGAAATGACGGGTTGAACTTGACTAGCATCCTATGGTTTGTTGGCCTTTGTCAAGGTCATAGGAGGTTAGGGGCAAAATATTATCGGGAATTTCAAGTGTTGAAATTTGCAATGAGATTGCATACCTTCTATGAGATAGTTGGATCCCGATACCCGCTGCGAGTAATTGTTACTCCTGGGAGAGTTTTACACATTACAATTAGCCGATCAAGTAGGTGTCTAGAAAGGTGTTAACGAGGTTACGCCTCTGGGAAAACGAGGTTTACATTAATTAGGTTCGTGCGAAAGCACGGGGGACCTCCCTCAAAGTACCGACACTGGCCTGGTTGAAAGATTGGCGAACTTGTAGCGTGTAATTAATCCCGGCTAGTCTTTCCTTTTAGAGTTTGAAGGAAGATTTGATAAAAAACAGTGGGAGCCATCCTGATTAGATAAAATAATAACCAATATATTCTTGCTAGAGCGCACGCTGAGTGTTTTCTTCTCTCTCTCTCCAGGTAGCGACCATATCACGCCTTAATCAAGATAATAATACGGAATATTGACCGAACCCGCTTGTTATACTGAGCTGGGGAACGTTGGTCCCGCTCCAACTTATAATTGTTATAAGACAGAGCAGGAAATTGGGGATTACCAGAATTCTCGTGCCGCCCAAACGAAGAGAGTGCATGCTGATGCATCATCTTCGGGTGTGTTCATTACAAAGAACTGTTTCTCAGTATCCTCCGCATCCTGGGTATATGATACCGGATCTGGATCCTAGATATGTAATCTGTTACATAGGGCTACAAAAGGGTAGAAAAACTGAGAACGGGTGATAAGTTTCATGAGACAGAAAACGGGGCAAGTATTGCAGCCAAGTCTGTTGGTCACTGTCACCCTGTATTACCAATACATTGATTCTGAACGAATGTTATTAGATACCGAACCTGATATACAAAATCATATCAGTCTCTTTACAAGTAAAGAAATGATAAAATTTTGTATTGTTGGATAATGTTTTGAACATTTCCTATATCAAAAGTTGATCGGTTCAGGCACGTTATCTAAAAGCATTGATGTTCTAACTCAAACTACAGTTCCTAGTATACAGAACACACACAAGAGGAAGAGTTCAGAAATGAACGGATCCTTCTTGAGGCATTGTAGACTAGGTCATATCAATGCGACCCGACTAGCTGAAGTTGCATGAAGATGCATATTTAAATCAGTTTGAATCTACATCTTGTGAAACTTGCCAGTCATGTCACAGAGATATAATGACACCAGCTCTGTTTATTGGAAACAGATAAAGAGTTAGTAAACTCTTGGGATGATACATGTTGATGTATGTAAGTCCCCTGTCTACACTTGCCAAGACCGGTTCTTTGTACTTCATTACATTCTCTGATGATCTCTCAAGATTCAGACATATGTTCCTGTTGAAACACAAGTCCGAACCTTTTGAGATATTCACGGAATATAAGTTTGAAGTAGAGAACCAAATTGAGGGTATAAGTATTATGTCCTTTGATGAGATCAAGGAGGAGAATACTTGAGCACGAAATTCTTGGACTTTTCTAAAGGAGAATGAGATTCTCTCTCAGCATTACTCCTCCGTATACACCATAGCACGATGGTATATCGGGGCGGAGCGATAACACCCTATGTGATTAGGTGTGCTCTATGATGAGTACTACTGAGTTACCTGTTTCCTTTTTGGGAGTCATGCACTTGAGAAGCTGCATACCTATTGAATAGGGTTCAAATCAAATCAGTTGCCTACCATTTCATATGTGATATGATAAGGGAAGAGCCCATATCTTAAGTTGGTTAAGATTTGGGGTTGTCCGGCCTATGTCTAAAAGCAAAAACCGGACAAGCTCGAGGCAAGATCTGTTATGTAGAACTGGAAAGGTTCCAGCCATACAAAACTGCAGCTGATGATTTGACAGAACCAAAGGATTCAATAGTTACCAACGAACCTCAGCCTCTCCGCCGATCTAGTAGGGTTCCTCACCCATCTGAGAGATACTTCGGTTTCTCTATGACAGTAGGAACCAGGATTGCATCATGAGATGATGACCCAACTAGTTTCGAACTGGCCATCAGGAGTGGGACTCTGTAAGAATGGCTGGATGCTTAGTAATCTGAGATGGAATCCATGTACACCAACAAAATATGGACTTTGGTTGCTATATCTGAAGGGTTAAATCCCCATCAGGAGCAAGTATATCTTGAGAAGATTACTTGGTGTACATGTAAAAGTTAAGACTTTCAAAGCTAGACTTGTTAAAGGTTTTCGTCATTGACCAGGCGTAGATCATAATGAAACCTTTTCTAAGGAGCTATGCTTAAGTCCATCCAGATCCTACTTGCCACGGCTACATACCATGACTACGATATCTGGCGGTTGGGTGCCATGACTGCTTTTCTAAATGATGTTTTAGAAGAGAACGTCTGTACGTACACAGCCAGAGGGCTTCGTAGACAGTGGGAGCAGCGGAAACGTGTACAAGATGCTTTATAGGATAAAGAAGGTATCGCGGAGTTGGAACATCTGTTTTGATGTGTTAGTCAAAGAGTTTGACATCATCAAAATGGTAGATGAACCTTGTATATACAAAAAGGTAGTAGGGAGTATAGTGATGATCCTCGTAGAGTACGTGGATGACATACTCTTGATAGGGAAGGAGTTTCCTATGCTACGCTCGGTCAATCTCCGCTTATCACAATGATTCTCCATATAGGATCAAAGTGATACCCCCTAAATCCTGGATTTTGGATCTATGAGATAGATCTAATTGGATGTTAGGATTCTCACTAGTTGTAGTGAGATGGTATCAACCGATCCTGGGGAGAATCACTGGAAAGGTTCCAGGGTGATAAGGACGACTGAGAGTCAGTCACAGGCATTGTCATTACCCTCAGTAAAGGGACGGTATGTTGGAAGAGTTCCAAGCTAGATACCGTGGCATACTAGACGATAAAGGCTGGATACATCGCTACTAAAGATGCTACCAAAGAGGCAGTCTGGATGTATATTAGTTCATGAGATGAACTTAGTTCCTCCCATTGTGTGACAATGGTGTTGTGGCTTATGCCAAGGTACGTCCGTCCCATCAGTGATCCAGACATATTCTAAGGCAGCATCACCTGATCATAGAGATGGTTGATCTCCAGGGTGATCGAGGTTAGGAGAGTAGACTCAGAGAACAACACGGCGGATCCACTCACAAAGGCCTTTTCCCAGAGAGAGACTTTTATGGGATGGTTGAGTATGAGATACTACAACCACTGCTATCGGATGGCCCTAGTGCAAGTGGGAGATTGTTAGTTATATGTATGCCCTAGAGGCCATTACTGTACATTGGATGTATATTGTAGTGGATGCTGGGACATATATAGGGAGGACTTTCTTGCTCGACATGATAGTATGCTATCTGGTTGATCTTTACCTAAACGTGTACACTGATTGTCTCTCTGTTACATGTTGGTAAAGCCCTTAGTGTGTGTACTTGACTACCTGGACTATGATGCGGATCATACTAGTGGGGACATGGTAGTTCATAAGTACATCCTTCAAGGTCCCTAGTCGTGGGTATATCGAGACGGGGCATCGATATACCAGAGTAGACTAGCGTATACCTTCTCGACCCATACAGATGGGCGATGGATGATCCCATATCCATTGGTGTTTGACATCAGAGATGATATACGGGTGCTCAGTAGAGACTGGATACACTGGACGGACTCGCCGAGAACTCCCAGATGGTATTATACCTTACGTCAGATGGCAGTTCTCTGGTGACACTGGTACAGAGTAGTCTGTTGACCCGAGATCGTCATAGAGTCTTGTGTGGTTCCCACTGTGCTTTGATTTCCACCTTACCACGTCCAAGAGGGCATGCAAAACGGTGGTTTTTGGGTACAGTCCCGAGTCCCATGAAGGCAATGAGCGATAGGAGGGGATTCCTCTCTCCCGGTATAGGGGGTTGATGTTGCGCTGTGTTCGATTGGCTATAATCGGAAATCCCTGGCCAGGGTTGCTGAGATTTACTGGTAAGTGTTACCTGTAGTTTCTCGAACTGTTATAGACCTCATATCGACACGACTTATCGAGCTATTGGGGTCTGACGTTTACTACCCCTAGACGAGATATGCGACATATCAGACGATCAGACCGGACTGTACGGTAAGTGTTACTGGTTGGATTCACAGGAGTGTGAGCGGGCTTGCTCGTCGATCTTCTGATCGCTCAATACCCGGGTGGCCGTTACGTTTAGCAGACCGCTTGCGGCTTGTGGGTGTTTGATATGATCATCACCTGCTGCCGGCGTATTGACGAGTCTTTAGAGTCCTACACAGAGATTTCCTGGCTCAAGCGAAACGAAATAGAAGCGCATATGAGATATGTGCGGGACCGAGACTAATGCGTGTATGTGATACCGTATTATATTCTCGCGATGAATGTGTCGAATGGTTGTATGCGATATAACCTAGTTATCGAATCAATGATTGATTCGATAAGCCGATACATTGAATACTAGTCGGTTATGTGCGACATGACCGGGTCATTGAATCAAGTGTTGATTTAATGATTTAATGCATAATAATATATATTTGATATATTACTTTGCATTAACTAGTATTGGTTCACTTTAAATGGATTTTCTCATTTGAAGTTCACAAATTGTATATGTGATATACTTTTGTGCACTTGATTGTATCATGTTTGATGATACATGCTTACTTGAGTTTGTGTAAAGATTAAACCATGGTTATATGAGTGGTTAGGGTTTTAGTTTATTTATTTATTCATTTATTTATTTATTTATTTTTGGCAAAAGGAAAGAAAAATGGTGGCTTTCTTTGGATGCATGTTGAAGCTTCATGAAGTTTTGACTAAGTCACCATTTTTGTCTTCATGCTTAACCCTAACCATTGACCTAACCCTAGTTTATTCTCTACACTTGACCATGGTTGGATTATGATAAGTATACATTTTATTTTCTTTTTGAAAAACACATATAATATTATTTCTTCTTCTTCTTCATCTTCTTCAATGAAGAAAGCTTGACTTGATCAATGGTGACTTGATGAAATGAGTGAGAAATCCAATTCTAAAGTGAACCCACTTCCTATTTCTTTATCCTCTACCTCTTGCCAAGTAGTATAGGGTGTTTTCTTCACAAGTTTCATGACTTGGTGAAGTGAGAGCTTGATCTTGTGATGCCTCGACGTAGATCATCTTCGGCATCGTAGTCGATGACCTAGCCCGCCCATTTCTCCGATGAAACCGACGCTAGAGCCCGGGTTTCGATTTGGACAGCGAGGAGACTTCATTGCGGAGCTATGGAGGTGGAGGACCGGATCTACAAAGGTTGTATTTCCGCTCTTTTAGTTAAGTTGTTAACTATTCGCATTTGTTTAGCCTATATATCTAGTTAACGATCCGTATTAGGGTTTCTCGGCACCCGTAAAATTTGAAATTGGCATGGTTGATGCCTTGTGAGACCTCATTAGCATGCCTAGGAACCCTACACCGGCGACGTCCTCCAAATGAAGTACATTAACAACTGGAGCAGGGGGGCGCCGAGGTAGCAGTCGGCCGAAGTGATCCGCGATGCAGCCTATCACTAACTGCACCGTGTCCTCAGTGCAGTGCTGATCGTAAAGATACACATCCTCGAAGCTCACGATGTCGGGATGGTAAAAGGAAAGTCCTCCATTCTTGCGTGTTCGATATGAAGGAAGGGGTGATCAACGCTCCCTCCGTTTTATAGCACACAACACCCAGGGAGTCCAACAGTCGCTCATTTCACAACAACTGTACCGCCATGCGGCATACATCGAGCCTTTCTCGGCAGAGCCGAAACGACGCGGTTCCGACGCTTCGTCTCCCCCGCGTGTTCATGGCACGTGTCCTTGCGACTGTCCCTCTTCCCGATGCTCGCACCAGGAAGGTCGGACAGAACCTCACGAATCAACCAGGCCTGATCGTGCTCGCCATCCTTACCAAGCCTCTTACGGCCCCTCCCGCGCTAGGGATCAAAGCCCTCACCAAAAGGCAGCCGAGCGGCTACCCTGCTCGACTATCCCTGGCTGGTAGTTCACTACCCCCACAATGCCAGGGATCAAAGCCCTCACCAAGAGGCAGCCGAGCGGCTTCCCTGCTCGGCTATCCCTGGCTGGTAGTTCCCTACCTCGCAACGCCAGGGATCAAAGCCCTCGCCAAGAGGCAGCCGAGCGGCTATCCTGCTCGGCTATCCCTGGCTGGTAGTTCCCTACCCCGCAACACCAGGGATCAAAGCCCTCACTCAGAGGCAGCCGAGCGGCTTCCCTACTTGGCTATCCCTGGCGGGTAGTTCACTGCCCCCAACGCTAGGGATCAAAGCCCTCACCAAGAGGCAGCCGGGCCCGCTCTTGCTCGGTTATCCCTGGCTGGTAGCTCCTTACCCCACAGCGCCAAGAATCAAAGCCCTCGCCAAGAGGCACTAGGCAGCAACCCTGCATGGCCTATCCTTAAGGATCAAAGCCCTCGCCAAGAGACACCGGGCAGTAACCTGTTCGGCCCGTCCTTAGTAGGCCTCTTACGGCCCCTCCCGCGCTAAGGATCAAAAGCCCTCACTAAGAGGCAACCGGGCCCGCCCTTTCTCGGTTATCCCTGGCTGGTAGCTCCCTACCCCACAATGCCAGGGATCAAGCCCTCGCCAAGAGGCACCGGGCAGCAACCCTGCCCGGCCCGTCCTTAAGGATCAAAGCTCTCGCCAAGAGGCAACCGGGCCCGTCCTTGCTCGGTTATCCCTAGCTGGTAGCTCCCTACCCCACAACGCTAGGGATCAAAGCCCTCACCAAAAGGCACTGGGTAGCTTCACTGCTCGGTCCATCCTTAGCAGGCCTCTCACGACCCTCTCGTGCTAAGGACCAAAGCCTTCACCAAGAGGCTGCCGAGCGGCTACCCTGCTCGGCTATCCCAGGCTGGTAGTTCCCTACCACACAGCGCCAGGGATCTAAGCCCTCACCAAGAGGCAACCGGGCCCGCCCTTACTCGGTTATCCCTTACTGGTAGCTCCCTACCGTAAAACGCCAGGGATCAAAGCCCTCGCCAAGAGCCAGCCGAGCGGCTACCCTGCTCGGCTATCCCTGGCTGGTAGCTCCCTACCCCACAATGCCAGGGATCAAAACCCTCGCCAAGAGGCAACGGACAGTAATCCTGCCCGGACCAGTCCTTAAGGATCAAAGCCTTCGCCAAGAGGCAACCGGGCCCGCCCTTGCTCGGTTATCCCTGGCTGGTTGATCCCTACCCCACAACGCCAGGGATCAAAGCTCTCGCCAAGAGGCAACTGGGCCCGCCCTTGCTCGGTTATCCTTGGCTGGTAGCTCCCTACCCCACAACGCCAGGGATCTAAGCCCTTACTATGAGGCACCGGGCAGCTACCCTGCTCGGCCCATCCTTAGCATAGCTCGTCGTGCCTCTGCGACCAAGGATCAAAGCCCTCACCAAGAGGCATCCGGTCTACCTACGTCTGAGCGATCTCCACCTCGACTGCGGGACCATAGAGATACCGTCTTCCCACCGGTCTTTGCATACTTGGCAAATGATCAGATTCAACTCGACGTGTGATCGCTAAACCAAAAACGGGCCTAAAACGAAGCCAGTACTGTGCAAATACAAGTGTTTACTGACAAAAGAAAACAAGCGCGCAAATACTACAACAAAAAGTTTTTATTCACAAAACCAAAAGCCTTTACAACGGTATTGTGGGCTCCCCAGCCTTACAAAATGCTCGGAGGCCTACAAAATTCCCGATGCAACAAAAGAGAAGAAACAAGAAGACGAGGGGCTTTAAGCTTCAGGCTTCAGGGCCGGGTGCAACCCCGGGGAGCTCAACGTCCACCACGACTGGGGCTGCGCCCATCACAGGAGCCTCGGCACCGCCCTCGGCGGGAATCCCTTCCCCGGCAGTGCTCCTGGGGGCATCCCCTGCGCGTCGTCCCCGCGAGGATATTCATTCCGGAGCTCTTCATCGGCGAACTCCGGCATCCGAGCCTTAACGGCGTCGAGGGCCTCGTGCCAGATGAGGGTAGTGGCTGCGGTTTGGTCGGTGTAAAAATGGTCCGACTTTTTGTAGTTCTCCACCGCTTTCGCCGCCCTGAGCTCGGCCCGCTTCATCCTCTCTACCGCCGCCTCCAGCTCCTTCCAAAGGGTGCCCGCCGACTTCTTCGGGGTGCCAACGAGCAACTTGGAGTCCTGTAGATTGGCCTCGGCGACCTGAGCGGCCTCGCGGTGCCTGACGACCTCCTGCTTCCCAGTCGCAATCTCCTGCTTCCCGGCCGCCATCTCGCCCTCTAGGACGGCGACCCTCGCCATCGCCGCCTTCAGCTCCAACTTCGAGCTCTCCTCCAGCGAGGAGAGCTCGCCCGCGGCTCGCATCGCCAGGGATCAGAAAGAAAAGAGAGGCACCAAATCTCGCTGAGAGAAAAATCAAGTAAGGTGCGAGCACTAACCTGCACGGCCTCTTGGACGATCGCCGCCATCTGCGCCGTTAGGGTCCCCCGAGGAACCTTGCCTCCGACCGACCTCTCCATGTCCGTCAGCAAGCTGTCAGTAACGGAGAGCCCCGAAGGCACCTCAAAGCGGAGGTCCCCCTCGTCCACCAAGATCGGGAAGGCCGAGGACCGCGGAACCGTCCGGGGGAACCTCTTGAGAGACGACGCCGGGGAGCCGGTCTCTATCTCCGAAGGCTGGGCCCCCTGTTCCCGAACCCGCTTCGGCTCGACGCCTGGCTGGGCTCCGGGACACGACCCGCTGTCAAACGCCGGGGTCGAGGCGGCTGCCGGGGGAGCCGGGGCCGACGTCGGACGGGAAGAGCTGGCACCTCCAGCCTTCGATCCCTTCTTCGGCTCATGCATGGCCGCTCGAAGTTTGCTCGCGTCCATGGGTTCTGCACAAGACAAGGTACAATGGAGTCAGCAACACGAGTAAAAGTAAAATAAACGCAAGTCTAACAAATCGCATGCAAACTCCTAACTTACCCGCAAACTAGACGGGGCTGAGCCCAGCCCAACTCAAGGCCTGCTCAGAAAGCAACACGACGGCCCGGGGAATGGGCTCCCACTCTGCTACTTTCAGCACGTCGGGATCGCTCAACTGGCCCTCTCGCCGACACCTATCCCTAGACCACTGGGCGAGCACGGGCCAGTCCTCACCCTCGGACGGCCCAACAAAAAAAACTTTTTCTTCCAATCGTGGATGGAAGAAGGCACGACGATGACCCCCGATCGGGGAGCACTTCCCCGCTGCTTCCTAAACGAGAGGTATATCCACCTCGGCTCGCCCGCGCGAGTGCCAGTGTGGATTTTGTAAATAAAAGAAGAGGCAAGCGTGGACAGTCTGAAAGGGATCCACTGCAACTTCAGACGGACCAAGAACCCAAGGAGAATCCTCCAGGAGTTCGGCACCAGCTGACCGGGGGCTATCCCAAAATGATTCAGCGTTCTAACAACTTCGGGAAAGAAAGACAGGCGCATTCCGGCCCAAAAGGCTTCCAGGTACAAGGCAATCTCTTTACCCTGTACCTGATCTTCCCTCTCTCCTTTCTCAGCCAAACGTAGCATATAGCCGGGAGGAATATGGAAACGAGCCCGAGCGGTGGCAAGCTCGTCCTCATACCTCACCGAGGATGACACACCAGGGGCGTCCATGACCTCCGCTCTGGGAACTACCCCCGTCGTGCGACCCTGGGAAGAGGATCTGACCGTAACTCCCCGGGAAGACTCCGACTCAGTGGAAGAAGAAGAATCCCTAGAATCTACCCGACGACATTTACAGACTCCTCAGAAGAAGACATCTAACCTGATGGAGAGAAGTTCTCGGGAGAGAAAACGCAGAGATCCGACCTAGAAAGGAGAGCGCCGAGCTAACGAGACTCAGGACGAGGAAAATTTGTAGAGGTATGGGCCTTGACGAGGACCCCACCTCTATTTATAGCTGCCAGCGTACACATCCTACGGCGACAGTCATCTCCCGCCGAAACGGCTCAGTGCATTCGACGGCCACGATCGCTCCACCTGTCGCACGGGCATTGGCCGTATCCCATCAGACGCCAGAAGTCTGCGGCCCGTCGCGTCAGCCAACCAGCGTCCGACACATGGGCTGTCGCTTCAGTGAACGTACGCACGATCCGGCGCACCCTCTTTAATGCAAAGATCTCACCCCTGATTCGCAGGCATCATCTGGAAAATACAGCTGATTACCCGGAGACACTCCCAACGATATCTACGAAAAAGAGCTTACATCGAATAACCCGGCGGACCACTCTCGACCCGACCCATGAGCGGTCGGGACGAGAGTGGAAGGCTAATGATGATGCTCGATATCGGTGATCTCCGAGATCATGACACGTAGCAGATGACGTGTCCGAAAGCTTGCAAAAAAGGACCCACAGTGGCCGACCAGGCTGCTCCTATGCCCATCCTACAGACAACTTTTGGCTCATCTCGGAGCCTCCTGTACAACTGGCCTCCTCAGCCCTCTCAGCTCGACTCCGGGCTCTAATAGAACCAAGATAGCTCGGCCTCCCGCTCGTCCGTGAGCTCTCCCGCCGAGCTCATCTTCCTCGGTCTCATCGACCGACCGACGGCACCACTCGCAGGCGCAACCGCCTCACTCCCGCAAATCTCGCCACGCGCGAGATATCCGCCGGCCACGTCCCCCATTCCACGCCATCATGATCCCCCATTAACGAGCCTATCTCGCCATTAATGGGAGATCCTTCCTATCACGCGGGCGTGACGTCAGGGGCGTAACGACCGGCATGATTCTCGCGCCTACCTGCCTACTACCGCCACTATTTAAACCCCTACTTCAGACGGTTCAAGTAAGTCTTTTTTCCACCAACTAAGCCGTTACTCTGCTCGGATTTCCTCTCTAACTTGACCGTCGGAGGATCCTCGGTGGTACAACCATCTCGGGACTTTTTTGCAGGTAGCTCAGCCCAAACAACCTCATACCCATTGAGATCTACACGCTTTAGGAGCCATCCTCCAACTCCAATCTCGGCCGTCCGTCATCGCCAACAGCAGATCTACGGAAGGTAACATCTTGACGTGATCCGACATCCATCAAAAGTAAAATGTTTTGATACATGTGTTTACGCAATGGAGATGATTAGTTCATTACTCGTATACATTACAAGGACCATCATATAACAACACATATAAATCATTCAGCAGTTATAACCGCTCATTGGTTTGTTACGCATGAAATCTTTGAAATTAGTATACTCAATGGTTATAAGATGCTGGTATGGCCCGAACCAAGACTAACACTACAAGAGTGTCGGATGCTGATAAGCCAGACAATAGGGAAAGGGTGTAATGAACAATTAACCACGACTTCATCTTTTTGTTTCTTTTTATGTAAAGTTGAGAGAGATATCATGAAAAGAAACCTTTAACCGAGATCAAGATAAGCTCTATAGCGCAAGAGACCAACGACATCATCTTAGAATTGTGCTTGTCGAATTTGTTAAGGAAGTAGTCTATAAAAGAGAAGGGGGTCACTGCTTGCATCCTCCATTTGAGGGTGCCAAGGACTAGAAGCTCCATTCTTTGTATAGTTTTAGCTTCAAATATGTACTTGGCCTCACCAACCTACGATGAATCAAATCGAATTATACCAATCAATACAAAATAACATATACTAATTGTATGTGGCAACAAAAAAGAAATTATAAGAATGCCAAGCATGCATAAGCTCTTAATGTGATCATTACCTGTAAATCTAGAATTAGAGGGACGTTGGATTCCTCCATTTTGGCAGCTAAAGATAAACAAGCCACCGATAGCACTTGTGTCATCCACATCTTGTCTTTCTAGATAAACGGAAAAATTAAAAATCATAATCTTTAATAGAGTTATCGAACTATAACGACACGATATTGTCTAAAATGCCACAATGTAGAATTGATACAAGTAGATAAGTTCTTACGGGGAGTTCATAGGCCGAAAGGAACCTATCCAAGTAGTTAATAGATAAATAGGCGGTTAGAGGTCCGAAGCTATATTGAGCATGAACCTGCACAATTCAATCTAAATGCCCATCAGTCACAACAGCATGGAATTTTTTTATGATGCCCAAAAGATATAGAGCAGATCACAAACTTATAGACCAAACTTTTAATCCGTTAAGAATTTGATCAGAGGCAAATCATGATTACAATCTTAGTAAGGAGAAGTAATGAAAAGCATATCATTGACTATGGCGAAATAAATCGAACACAAACTTGAGCAAAATAAGAAAGATGTATATTTATGTTATTGCATTCATCAAATGAAAGTGAAATGAGATATAACTAAGTTATACATATATTGATAAAATTTGGCAATAATTGAAAACTCACTAACAACTAAACTTTTTACCACAAATTCAATGCCCAAAGCATTACTCCATGGATAACAAACCACGCATACCAAAGATTAATGAACCGAGGTGCCTTAAGTCTTATAAATTGGGAAAAAATAATCGAAACCCCCTAAACATGAGTCAACTTTCGATGCTGAAGCAGACAATGAATGAACAACAAAGCAACAAAATTTTGATCAACAAACAAAGAAAGCAACAACACAGTAATCAAACAAAGATCCATCTTTCCAAATCCAATCAAAAATCAGTGGTGGAGGTGTTGGAGTTTGGGGAGGAGACCCGTTCGAACGGGATGGTTGGCTAATTTATTCCACCTAATATCTCCAAAAAAAAATCAAAAATCAAAAATCCAAAACAAGAGGCAAAAAACAAACCTTGGTAATCCAATCAATGGCATCTCTCCTAAGAGAGACATCCAAATCCCCATTCATCAATCTCTTGGCATAGTCTCTCCTTGGCAAGAGCTCGCATTCTCTCTTAATCATCAAACTCAAGCTCTCATCTGAATGCAGTGGGAGACCCATCAACAAATCCCCATAAAAATCACATCTTTGCTCACATATCAGTCCTTTCTCAAGACCCAACTCATTATCATCATCATAATCACCATCATCAAAGCCCAAGATGCTGCTGTTGTCCTCTGCACATAGGAGGAGAGATGCAGCAGAGTCAAATCTCACTCCCATTTGTGAAAAAAATGAGATTTTGTGCAAATGGGTCTCTAGAAAAGAGGCCTAAATTTGGAGCCTTTCCATTTTTATTCCAGTGGTTTTATGTGAAGATTGAGAGAAGAGGAAACTCTCGCATAGTGAGAGAGAAAAGGGGAGATAACAATGGAGAAGGTGTTTAGGGGAAAAAACTAGCATGCAGGTTTGTTGAGAATATTTCCCTCCAAGACTTTTGCAAGACAAGTAGTCTTTGCATACTGGTTTTCGCCGGTATCCAGAGGGTTTGAAGATTGAGAAAAAATAAAAATGTTGAAATTATTTTTGTTTGGTTTTTTTTTTCTTTTTGATAAAAATCTTGTTGAGAAAATGATAGGATAATAATTTCATTGCAAGAGGAAAGAGATTTGTGGCTGATTTGATTATGATAGTGGCAGCACCAAGACATGATTTTTTTCTCCTTGACTGCCCCCTGGGTTTTAAGTTATTCACATTTTGGTCATGTTTTGTGTCATGTGCTGCAATTGTTTTAATTGTTTGGATTTATTTGCAAAAGAAATACAGTTTGAGGAGAATTTAGTATACATGCATGTTACCATTTTATTTAATTTTTCTATTCATAGAAATGAAAAATCCATTTTAGGATAGTTTGGAATTAGTATGGTATATATTTATATATATTATATATAGATAGTTATCTTTATATGCATTCATTTTTTGCATGTGGGAATTCAATCAAGTGTATCTACATGTACATGTTTTTTGGTTTTTGTGAATCTCATTGATCAATTCAATTATTTGGTGTATCTTCAAGGAATCTTTAAGTTATACGAATTTTAAAAAAGATCATTTTAAATAAATAATTGAGAATAGACCTCAAAAATTATGTTTTCTTATCATGGTACTAAAAAACTCGAATTCATTTTTTTCATCATACATGTTATGCTTAATTTAATTTAATTTAAGTAAAATATTATCTATCATCTACATATATTTAATCTATCTATATCCATAATTTATATTCTATCTGTTTTTATAATTTTTTTATACAAAAAATATATATGTTTTATCATAAAATTCTTTTTTAAGTATAAAATCAGTTATGACAATGTAAGATAAATAACTATAGTCCCCAATTTAATTTGAACTTCTTAAGTTTGTTGGAATCTAATTTTTAAATTATATGAACATTTAAAACTAATTACTTATTAGAGACATCAAATTTTAATTATTATTGGAAAACACATATATGATAATTTTAAGTTGAAACTATTTATTACATTAATTAATTAGACAACAAGTATTATTTATTTTTTAAATTTATTGAAACAAAGAATTTAATTATTTAGAACATTTCAAAAAAAACTGTACTTCTTGCAATTTATTATCTAAATTTTTTATATATTTGAATTTTTTAAACTCTTAGAGAAAAATCTTGCAGTACCCGTTCCCATTGTACCTTTTCGTATTTTAAATAAAATACTTTTCCTATATTGTTCTATTTATCGTCTAATTCTATTTTTCCTATTTTACTTTTTCCCAATTATTTCACCCATTTAATCCTTCCTACATTTTCCCCTGTTTTCTAAGTCCTCTGATTATTTCTACATTCTATTAAAATCTTAATTTTATTTTTGATGATACTTGTAAGTGGGGATTCCCCCCATCACAGAACGTAGCAGATGACGTATCACCCATGTATGCCAACTAGATTCTTGGAGGCTGCAAAACTGAAATAAGTATAACGTGAAAGGAACATTTCTTGGTATCTCGCATTCGAGTCCGAGGAATAGGCTCCGACCTCTCGGGGCCTCCCCTTAGAAGCATTCCCTCTTCGACCAACCACCGGTCAATAGCTCGTCTCCGAACTATCCTAAAGTTGAGCTTCCTCAGCCTTCTTGCCGCTCCAACCAACTCTAGAGCGTTACTGCAAAGCCTAAGCGTTCTCTGATTGAGCTTCCTCAACTTTCCTTTTACCGAGCTCCCTCGTAATAGCTCCTTCGTAACGGCTTCATATCTCCCGCCACGATAAAGTAAACCATCCCACGTCTCGCGTCTCACGTGCGCGTATCTAGTCATTAATACGAACGTGATGAGTGGGCGGAACTGACGGTGAGAATCTCGCAATGGCTCACTCAATGCGACCCCTATATAAACCCCTCCTCTAGACGATTCAGGCAAGGCAATCCAATACGCCGCTACTCTACCCAAATATTCCCCGGTTTTAACTTGATCGTCGAAGGGTCCTGAGGTGGTTTCCCACCCTGGGACTTCTTTTGCAGGTAGCTCGACGACAACACCGACTAGCAATCCCATTGAGAACCACACTCTTTCTAAATCTTAGACCTTCATCCCGCTCGCCACCAGATCGACGGAGGACAACATCTGAGGGAGATTCCGACCTCTATCAGTTGGCTCCGTCTGTGGGAACGAAAAACTTTTCCACTACAAAGTTGCTCTCTACCTTCAACCCAATGATGAGCGAGCACCGCAATGAAGATCCCAGCATAAGCCACCGTCGATCGTCTCCGACGACGGGTATGCGATCCCCCCATCGCGCACTTCGCAACGAGGACTGGAGCGGTTCCGCTCTATCAGTTCTCGACATTGTCAAAACCCTAGCTGTTCGGATCGAACGATTAGCAGCGGTGGTGGACACGATCGCTCGCGTTCAAACCGCCGGCCTTCAAACCGCCACTCTTGCATCCCAGAACGATGGCGGACAGGAGACAGCGGCGTCCTATCATACACAACCCGGGGTAAATGCCCTGACCGGTGCCCTGATCAAACTTACTATTGCGGAACATCGGCGTGCCAACTCCGGCAGTCGAGACAATGTACGAGGAAGGGCCCGCGTACCGCCGAGTGCAGGGAGGAATAGAGATTCCCCGATTTGATGGGCACAAAACAGTCTATCGCCTCGGTCTCAATATCAACCGAGTTATTATGTAACAACCCCAAATTTCCTATACAAATTTTTTAAAATATTTTTTTTCAAAAATTCATAAAGGGGTATTTATTGCCTGAGCACATGACTTAAGTAATTAATTAGAAATTTAATTACAAGAAGGAGCTTATAGCTCATTGGTAATACCTTGCATTGCTGGACCAAGCCACCAGAGTTCAAATCCCAAGCCCCACATTATTTTTAATATTTATTTTGTTTTAAATTTTATGGAAGCCCAACAGTCCACACAAGATAACTCCAGATTTTCCCACTACCCATAAAAAAACTGAAAGTACCAGTGAACACCCCAAGAGAATCCCCACCCTCTGGCACCCCGACTCGGCCCCGCCGGCCAGACTCGGCCGGACGGTCGAGTCCCCAACAGTGAAGATGTGACTTTTGGTATTCCCTAACCCCCTGTACACTTCAAATTCCTAGATTGGTTTCAGAGACCTTTGAAATCCCTATTTACTCCATTTTAATGATTTTTTTAATACATTTTTACATTTTTTAAATTAAAACCTTTCATCTACCCTACCCCTAGCCTAACCCTATAAATACCAGCCTACCCTCTACCCCTTCACTCATATTTTTGAGCCAACTCTCAAGAAAAATCCTTAGAACCCTAGTGTGCAATCGAAGTGAGCACGAGACGAAGCTACGGCGAATTTCCCGGCGAACTTCCGGCGATCGTTTTAGGAACTACCGGCGACGACGCAATACATCGGCGATCCTTCTAGTTCCCTCTCACTCTATTGTGTAATCTCAAACCCGCAAATCCCTTTCTATCTCTCTTCCTTATTCAAGAAAAATACGAAATTACAAAAGCCGACGGAATCGGAACAAATCTGATTTCCGATCGGTTTTCTATAAAATTTCACTTCTCACAAATACAATCATACCTAAACTTCCTCATGTTGACTATTAAACACTAATCAAACAATTTGATCAAGTTTCGTCACATGAAATGATAGCTTTTTCAATTTATCGTATTTTTCACTTAAATACTACATTGTTTCAATCCTTCATTTAACCCCATCAAACTTGCTATACATTTAAAGTAGATCACGAGGTAACGACCTACCTCCTCACACACTCATATGCAACACCCCCGAGAACGTAGAATACGAGAAAATAAACATTTTCATTTAAATACCATATATTTAATAAAACCATTTCTAAAAGATTTAGTTTTGATACACTTTTTAAAAAAGTGCCACTTATTATGAAAATACGATAAGTTGTGGATATCGGTCGTTTATCTAAACCTGATTTTGTGGTGTCTAGGCTAGGCAAGTGAGAAAGATAACTTTAAAAGGCCCGACTCACGGTGATTCGTGAGCGGATCCCTCCTTTCCTCACTTGTACTTACCTGGCCACAATTGGCGGTGAAGAGGCGATTTGAGATATCTCACAACTTGTCGTCTGGACCAGTTGGGGATAGACTAGTTGACTTAGGAGAATCTAGAACATACAATACGGAAAATATACACCTTTACAAATAAATACCATTTACTTCATAAAACCATTTTCTAAACGATTTAGTATTTACAATCTTTGCAAAGCGCCGCTACAACCCAATTTGGGGAACCCGTTCGGGATGGTGCGGATTATCGCACATTCTCGGGCTTAGTAGTACGAGATTCAGACCTCCGCAAGGAGCATTCGGTCTCGAAAGATTTAAAATACGACATCTTAAGAAAACGAGATTTCTAGAATATTATAGATATATACAAAAAAATATTTTCATATAAATATATGTATATGTAACATAAACATATCTATTTTTGTATAAATATATGTATATTTATAATTTTTAGAATATAAAATATTTATTAAAATTATTTTTGTATAAATATATGTATATTTATCATTAAAATACCTATTTTATTATGATATAAATATTCCATTTTTTTCTAAAAATCACAAGAATAAATTTTACACTAAAATACTATGAATTCCAAATAAATCAACTTTACAAATAAATAGCTTTATTTATGAAATTAGGATATTTTCACTAGAAATATCACAATATAAAATCCACCTTCATTACAACTCTAAAAATGAATAACGAATACTTGAGCTGTATTTTGAAAAGTATATAAAAGTATTTTTACATAAAACCCCCTCAAGTTTTATAAATTACCTTAAGGACCCTAGCAATTATAGGTTTAAAAAATAATCCAGACTTCGATTTACATTTCTAATTGTCTGACTCGGGTTTGAGTCTAATCAATTTGACTTGAATATGATTCAAGTCAATCTACAATCTACAATTTTCAACATGAATCCATGAATCCAATTATCACTCTATACAACTTGACTGAACCGAACCATGGATATACATTCCACTTACATGGTTCTCCAGTTATTCCATTTACATGATTTTACAGTTATATCCATTTACCGATATCATGGTTTCGGTCAGTCAATCAATTATACAATTAATACAATTTACAAAACAAACAATACAATCAAAACACTACGGGGTTTAAGGGGTAGATTAGTACGGAAGGTGTTAAAAGTGGCACGAGACGGTAAGATTAAGACACCTAATATGAATCCAATTGCCGTTGTTCCGGGTTGTATAACGGAGCCTTGTACTTCTATTTGCCCTGGTCTCTAACATACTGAGACCCCTCTCGTATACACTGGCATTCTTCTATACCAAGCTACAAACAACAGCGTTAATACAACATTACAATAATATAATACAACATTAAAAGCTACTCTTTCTTCTTTTCTACTTCTCCCTTATCTTTGGGACTTACCGAGCGATCTGTTCGCTGACGACATTCTATTTCTTTCTTCTTTGAATGTCGTCAGGTGGTTTGGACCCGACAGAGATCGAGCCATCTGCAGAAGACTTGGATCAGCTTGTTGAAGAACCAGAGCTCTAGTTTCATTATACATTTTCCATTCAGTACTTTTCATTTCCTGTCATGCCATTGTTTAGGCATCATTTTTATTTTAGTTGTATTTTCTTTTCATGTATTGTACAAAAGAATGTTAATAAATAAAAGTTGCTGTTTTTATTATACCTTGCCTCTTGTGTATTTTCTTTTATATTGCTTAGTTACGCTTAGCGTATTTGCTTCTGAGTAAATACGTAGCGGGCCAGTCGCGTCCCCTTCGCCGTAGAATGGGAAGCGGGGCGTGACATATTACTACAATGCTCATCGAGCTCCTTCGCACTCCAAGGCAACGTCGTTTAAGTTGTTTGATTCCAGAAAAGACCGACGTCACCACGACCACCGAAACCGCATGCATGACACTCGTCGGAGGTGCCACGAAGGCTTCATAGCGAAGAACTGAAGAACATCATAGAATGGAGCATAAGCCGTTCCGTCGCCTAATCCAGAAGCGGGTACAGCAGAGACTCCGACCCGGGAGAATCCTCAGGGTACAAACAGCGAATCGACGTCTTCGAGAAGAAGATTGAGGACATGCAGTATTCCTCGGACTCTCTCACGAAGCCCTTCACCGAGCAGTTGCTGAGAACACGCGTCTCTTCCCGGAACAAGCCGCCCAAAGTAGCTCTGTTCCATGGTAAGTCCGACCCGAAAGATCACTTGGATGAGTTTACCGCGTCCATGAGCTATCAGGATAACTCGGACGCTGCTCAATGTCGAGCATTCCCCACCATCCTCATCCAAGCAGGACGAGACTGGTTCCGCGACCTGACTCCGCGCTCGATCTTAAACTTTGATGGATTGGCCATGCAGTTCCTCAGCCACTTTGTTGGCAACCGACGACAGAAGAAATCGGTTGACTACCTATTCACCATCAAGAGTGAGGACATGGAGTTTTTTAAGAGCTATATTACCCAGTTCTACAATGATCTACTGGAGGTACCCGAGCACCAGGATGAGACGGTCATAACCGCCCTGAGCTTTAGTTTTAGGCATAAAGAGCAGATCTGTTCTTTTGCATTGGCGCAAGCCAAGACCATAGCCGAGGTGAAGGTTTGGACCGAGCGAGAAATCCAACTCGAGTCCAAGGTCAACACTAATCTCCACCAAGGAGACCGAAAGAAAAGGGACCGGGAGGAAAAGAAGAAGCCTGATCATCTGAAACCTTATTCGCCGAGGTTTCACGATTACAAGACTCTAAGCGTCCCGCAAGCCGAGCTGTTAGAAGAAGCGAAAAGCGAGAGATTCTTCAAGCTACCACCGATGATGCAAAGGCCGGGCAAACGACCCCGTGGCCCATTTTGTGCCTATCATCGGACGTAAGGGCACCCGACCGAGAATTGTAAATAGATGCGCGACTACATCGAAGAGCGGATCCGCTCCGGTTACTTGGCGAAATACCTGCAGGACAAATGTCAAGCGGATAGGGAGCAAGCCGAGAAACAACTTGCAGGAGAGCTAACGGTCGGACAGATCATGGTCGTCTTCGTTGGCTCGAGTCCGAGCAACGAGGACACTCACCGTATCCGGCCAATCATGACCTTAGATGCTTCCCCCTCCAAGAAGGGTAAGAAGGTTACCCTAATCACCTTCACCGATGCGGACCTACATGGCATATCTGTCCCGCACAATGATCCCTTAGTGATCACGACCCGGGTGAATAGGTACGAAGTCAAGAGAATCCTCTTCGACTCAGAAAGTTCGGCGGACATCCTATTATACGACTGCTTCCAGCGTATGGGATTAAACCCGTCCGATCTTCAATTGACCTTGCACCTTCTCTCAGGATTCACCAACCACTCCGTTCAAGCTGAGGGGACAATCACTCTCTCTTTCAATAATGGAGAGGCCGGGAGAACCCGAATAATGATGGTGAGTTTCCTCGTCGCACGGGTTCCTTCCTCGTACAACACCCTTCTAGGTTGCCCAACCTCAAATGCCCTTCAAGCTCAGATCTCGATCCACCACCTCGCACTCAAGTTTTCTCTAAGCGAGGGTAGGATAGGTCGGGCATATGGAAACCAGCAAATCGCCAGGGTATGTCTCGCCACGATAGTTCTTAAGGAAACAGCAGTTGATCTGACTGACGAATCGTATGATCCTCGGGAATAGCTGGATACACGGGATGACAAGAAAGAAATACGGGGTTCCTCGGTAGAAGCCCTGATTGAGGTTCTCCTCAACGAGGAAGACAACAGCCGCACCATCCAAATCGGGTCCCTCCTGACAGGGGAAACAAAAGACAACCTCGTACAATTCCTCCAAAACAACTTCGACATGTTCGCTTGGACTTCCGTAGACATGCCGGGGATAGAACCCAAGGTGATCTCCCATAAGCTCGGGTTTGATTTGAAAGCCCGACCGGTCTGACAGAAGAAAAGAAGCTTCTCGCCTATCAAGCAGAAGGCGATTGAGGAAGAAGTGGACAAACTGCTCGCAGCCAACTTCATCAAGGATCTAGATTACTCGGCCTGGCTGGCCAACCTGGTCATGGTAAAAAAGGGGAGCGGGAAGTGGTGTATGTTCGTCGACTTCGCTGATCTGAACAAGGCCTGCCCAAAGGAAAACTATCCGCTTTCTTGGATAGATCAGCTGGTGGATAGCTCGGCCAGTCACAAGCTATTAAGTTTTATGGACGCATTCTCCAGTTATAATCAAATCCGGATGGATCCAGCCGACAAGGTGCTCACCGTTTTCACCCTTCAGCCTTAAAAATGCAGGGGCAACTTATCAACGGCTAATGACCAAGCTGTTCAAGCCACAAATCGGGCGGAACATGGAAGTCTACGTCGACGACATGCTTGTGAAGTCCACACGATCAACCGGGCATACCACGGACCTCGACGAAACCTTCGAGGTACTGCGGAAGTACAAAATGAAGCTGAATCTAGCTAAGTGTGCTTTCAGCATCACGGGCGGAAAGTTCCTCGGGTTCATGGTCACCAACCGAGAAATCGAAGTAAACCCGGAGAAGATCCAAGCAATCATCGACATGAAGTCACCCACAAACCATATGGAGATCATTCAACTCATGGGCAGGGTGGTCGCCCTAAGTCATTTTATGTTCAGATCTGGGGAAAAATGCCTCCCGTTTTTCAAAGCTTTGAGAAAGATCCTGAAGTTCGAGTGGACCGAGGAGTGCCAGGTAGCCTTTGCACAGCTCAAGGAACATCTTTCAACACCTCCTCTGCTCATTCAACCAGCCAAAGGAGATGAGCTATTGCTGTATTTGACCGCTTCCGACCAAGCAGCCAGCTAGGTACTCATCAAAGAGTCCGAAGGAGTACAGAAGCCAGTCTACTACGTCAGCCACGTTTTCAAAGGCAAAGAGACAAAAGGTACCTGGCCATCGAAAAGATAGTCCTGACGTTTGTCGCCACCTTTAGGAAGCTTAGGCGTTATTTCCAAGCCAATATGATCATCGTCCTCACCGACCGACCTTTGGGGAGCATCCTCAGTTCCTACGAGTCATGGGCCACCTAGAGAAATGGTGATGGGAGTTGTCGTAATTTGACATCCCATACCAACCAAGGAAAGCCATCAAAGCGCAGGCTCTAGCCGACTTTGTGGTTGAATGCACCATCCCCAACTGAGATGAAATACTGGAGCAGAGTCCAAGTCCAAAAAGCTCGGTGGAAGAAAAACTTGGTCTGCTTCTAGACTGGGTACTTTATGTGGACGGTTCCTCCACCGAACAGGGAAGCGGAGTAGGGCTCGTCATCCGCAGTCCTAATGAAGCCGAGATGGAGTACTCTCTGCGGTTCGACTTCAACGCCTCGAACAGCGCCATGGAGTATGAAGCCCTATTGGCCGGTCTACGAATTACCTCTGGGGTGGGGCGAAAGAAAATCATAATCCTCAGCGATTTCGTACTGGTCGTCGGCCAAGTGACCGGACGTTTCGAAGGCCGAGAACCACTCATGATGAAATATCTTGCCGATGTAAAAAGATTAAGGAAAAACTTCGACGAAGTCCAAGTGGAGCAGATTCCTCTAAGCCTGAACGTTGAAGCCGACGCACTGAGCAAACTTACCTCCTCATACTCGGTCAATCATAAGAGGAACATACTCTTCGAAGTTGTAACAACCGAGTTCAGTTATACCAATTTCTGTTTCAGTATTCATTATATGTGGTATTTTACTGATATGTCTTATTTGAGTGCGAATGGTAGTCTACACCTTTACTTTACATTCGACCCGACCCGCTTACTTGAATGGGTTAATTCATATTTTGGACTACCCCGATTGGTTAATTAGACACGTGCTTTTAATGTGGATTTTGCATTTTGCTTCTTGGTCTTTCATTTTAAGTTTTGGAAGTTGCATAAACTTTTCATATTTCAAATCCAAAATTTTGGACCCAACCCGAGCGCATTTCTGAAATATTTTGTATTCCGCCTAAATTCAAATTGATTATTTTATTTTATTTATTATAAATTTTCTGTTAAAAATTTAGGAACTGAATGAATCTTTTAGTTTTAAAGTATAAAATCTTTATAAAATTTTACCTATTTTTTCCCATCCCCGAGCCAATCAGACTCGGTTTACGCCGGGCCCCACACACCTCTCTCTTCTCTCTCTTCCTCTTTCTTCCTCTCTCTCTCTTTCTCTTTCTCTCTCACCCCACTAACATACAATTTTATCTCTCCTCTTCTTTCTCTCTCCTCTCGCCTTCTCTCTATCTCTCTCATCTCGCGTCCCTCTCTCCCTCATCTTGCGGTGAACGAGAGTCCCAACACCGCCTCCCTCTTTAACGTCACCTCCCTTCTATCCTCTTCTTCTTCTTCTGTTTTTAAAAACCCTACAACCCTCGCCACGAGAACCCAAACTCCTCATCGCCTTCCTCAAACCCTAACCCTAACTCCATCATCTCCTCAACCCCAACCGAGCCTTGTCATCTCCTCTCCTCCTCCTCTCCATCTTCTTCTTCTCTTTCTTCTTCCCGAGCCTCTCTCCCCCTGCATACACACCCAAAGAAAACCCAAGAACCCAACGTCGCTTTCCATCACCGCCGACCATCTCCCATCGCCATCGCCATCTCCTCTGCTCTCCCTCCAGCGCCAGAACCCTGCATCTAAACTCCAACCGACACCAAACCCTAATGTAACCCTAACATATCACCCGAGCACTCTGCACGTTCCCTGGCCGGAGCTCCGTCGATCTCACCGCCACCATCTCGTCTCCCCGTTGCGTTACCAGTCCTAGTAAGCCTTCTCTCTCTCTCGTACCTCCTTTCTTCTTCTCTGTTTCCTTCTCTTCTTTCTTCTATGCATTTTTCTTTTTCTGTAAAATCTTTAACCTCTATAGTTTCGCTGGAACTCTGACGACGGCGATGATCACGACGACCCAGCAGGCATCTCTGACCCGTGTGTTTTTCCCGTGCGTTGTTTGGACTCATTCCGTATACCGTGCGCGCGTCGCGACTTTTCTCGCCGACGTGGGATGTTCCGTATACCGTATCGCGATCCGTCGAAGCAAGTAAAACTTGCTACATGCTATCTATATGATTTTTTTATAACTAGTTATTTGTATATTAAACCTATAGATCGAATCTAAAGTCACGTGTTCCAATTTAACAGTTCGATGTTCTATTTATATCTTTTAGATTCAGAACTTGAAACATACCCGTTGCATTTTAGTTTACCATACATGGGACCCCCATCCATATTTAAATCACATAGTAATTACCTGCATAGCCTACAATACCTTTTATTAGTTTCTACCCTATCGGACACCCGTTTGCATCCATCTAACCTATTTTTATATATAATTGCATCAATAGGTCATTTAATACATGTTAATGTTATTTTAATATTCCATGTTCATTTAAGTGTATGATACTTAATGTTGGAACCATAACCCTAACTCTAATCGATAACCGTACATCCATATAGTTTAATCTGTACCTATTTGTTTATCATATTACAATATTCCAGTTTATTGTTCTATTAGTACCCATGCTTGTTTTGTATACTCATGCTTATGCTAGTTTGATTATGAGCACCCACTTGACATCTTATGCACCCTGACATGACTTGTTACACCTATTACTTGATACGACATGGTGCTGTGCAACTCTTGACATGACATGACACCTATATACATTACTTGACTTGACCTGATGTACCATGCCTTACCTGTTACCTAATCTTGTGACTAATGCCAGCAAACCTAACCTGTTGTCCTTACGAACATTTTCTGTTGTCTATTCAGACAAACCTGTACCTGCCTGATCCTGTGTTGGCATTAGCTCCAGATTATTTAATACCTGACTTGAATACATATAACCTGGGGTATGGGGAAATCAATGATGAAACCTGAATTGTAACCCGACAGTTCGCTACCTTTACTGATCAGTTTTAGAGGCTGGGCCAGCCTTGGGATGATGCTGCTGACATCGTCCATCGTTATCCACTACCTTTTTAGAGGCTAGGCCAGCCTTGGGATGATGCCATGGACATCATTCATCGTTACCCCTTTTCCTTTTAGTGCCTAGCGGCATGTCTCGGTTTCAGCCCGAGAATCTTCACCGTGATCCCGGGCATGTACGGGATACTATTGAGTTACATCGATGATTCATCGAATTGATTTCAGAGACCTGAGAGTAGTTAACCCAATAGACCAGTTTAGATTACTCACTGCACACTAGCTTTCACTGCCCTGATTTATATTATTGTTACACCTGCTTTACCATTCATGTTCATACTTGCATGTCTTGCTACCCTGTTTTTATACTATTGCTTGATGTTATGACACGCTGACGTCTGGGTTTTGCATGGCCCAGATTCCGTACCTTTGCTACAGTCCGAGCAGGAGTACTTCAGTCAGCAGGCTGAGCAGTGAGGACTCGTTAGTAGTTAGTTCTTTTATTTTCAGTGTTTTCATTCCTGATGTGAGCCCGCATTATGGGACATACATTCTAATTATTCTTGTATTGGATCTTTTGCTTTCGCATTATTTTAGTCTTGACTCCTTTTATTTTGGCTTATGGACACGTGTTAGATAGTTTATTATTGTTCTTGATATCTTTACAGCCGTAATGCGACTGTGGAAGGATGATTCCTATCCACAGGTAGCATAGTTGGCTATGTCACGTGCCTACCTTAGCGTACTCTGAGAAGCGGGGCGTGACACGGTTCTTTTGGTATCAGAGCCATAAGATATAGGTTAATCGAGTTTGATTCTTTGTAGTTGGGTATTGGACCCAATACACGAATCAGAATACTTGTGATTAGGAAACATGTCCTGCCACCTTACCGTTTTACCATTCTTGAATCTTAACCTCCTCCTGATTATACTTTTACGATATGCAAACCTCTTTTGCATATCGACTCGAAACCTGGTTCCTTGTTTATCTCTAGAACTTAGGCGACTTGGGTGGAGTTATGTAATTGTAGCTATGATACCGCGGCATGGTTACAATGCGGTACTCTATTTAAGTAACTTGGAGTTCTAGCCTTGATTCATATCCTTAACCTACATTTTGAATCTGTTATCATGCTAATCCTTTCGGTGCTTTGATTTCAGGAACATGGTAGACAAGAATCTGAAAACGTATCAAAGGCGTGTTGATGAAGCCGCTATACTTGGAGTAATACGTGGGATGTTGGAGAACCAAATGCGGCAGACCGAGCTGAACCAGCAGCAAGCTGACTCCTTACAGGAAGGTTTACGGACCGTTCAGCAGTCCGTGAACAATGTTGTGGCCAGACCAGTGGATCATGTGGGAACCGTAGCGGATTTCAGAAGACTGGGTCTGTCTGTCTTTACTGGTTTGGAGGAGCCGTTGCCAGCGGAGCAGTGGCTGGTTGACACGGAGAATTTACTCATTGCGGCAAAGATCCCCGAAGATAAGAGAGTGGATGTGGTACGCATTCAGTTGGTGGATTACGCCCGTGAATGGTGGCTTGTGGAAGAGACCCGCTTGCCCAAGCCGATCAAGTGGGCGGATTTTTCAAAGAGTTTCCGGGAGAAGTTCTTCCCGCGGACTGCACGGGAGGAAATGGAAGAAAAGTTCATCAGTCTAAAGCAGAATGGCGCACCTGTAGATATACATGCAGCTGAGTGGATGCGGCTCAGTAGATTCGCTGGACCTTTGGTTGCCAACGATGCTGATAGGGTAAGGAGGTTCATGCGCAGTTTGGATGTGGACATCCAGAAGCAGAGTGTCTCCCTGGGTTTGACCACTTTCTCACAGGTACTCACGGAGGCCCGAGAACAGCAGAGCCTATCTGTGAAGACTGGGAGTACACAGCAGATAGCAATTACAGTACGGAAGCTGTCTTTTGCACCGAACCGAGCACATGGACACAGAGGTATTCCAGTGAACCGTCGTGGCGTAACACCTATGAAGAAGCCTGTTGTCGTTGATCAAAGAAGGAGCGTGATTTGTAACTACTGCCATTTACCCGGACATGTGCAAAGAGATTGTCGAAGGAGGCAAGGACTTTGTTTGGTTTGTGGATCGGCGGATTATACTATTAACGCTTGTCCGTCGAAGCTTCGCACAAAGGATGATCTTTTGAAGCCTCCGCAGAAACCGTTTCCGGGACAGAAGCAGTTGACTCAAGGACCCCATCAAGCTCGAGCTTTTACCCTGACGGCTGAGGAAGCTAAGGCTTCAAGAGAAGTTGTTTCAGGTATTCTACTTGTTCATGGTTTTCCCGCATTAGCGTTATTTGATTCTGGTACATCCCACTGTTTTATGTCGTCCAAGTTCATTGCTACACACTTGATCTCTTGCGCGACCCTGTCTAGTTTCTGGGACATACACACTGGGAATGGAAAATCATATCTAGTAGAGAGTGTAAGGATTGTGCAGTTGTTGTTTGCGGACGGGAGCTTTTTGCAGATTTCTTGGTGATTGATACGGGCAGCTATGAAGTCGTCTTGGGAATGGATTTTCTCGGCACTTTCCATACTCACATTAATTGTAGGGCAAAGAAATTAATTTTCCAGATTCCCGGACATCCCGAGTTTATCTTCACTGGAGGAAGCAGTTCTGTCGGGCTAGTCGAGTTTAGGGCTAGGCCGACAGCTAATGTTCTTTCGTCGATGGATGTTGCTCAAGTTGAAGCGCCAGCTGTTGTTCGAGATTTCATGGACGTATTCGAAGACATATCAGGATTACCGCCGAAGCGAGACGTAGAGTTCGCGATTGATCTTATTCCTGGTGCAGCGCCAGTCTCTAAAGCGTACTATCTAATGGCACCAGTAGAGTTGGAAGAAATTAAGAAGCAGATTACTGAATTACTTGAGAAGGGTTGGATTCGAAGCAGTAACTCGCCTTGGGGAGCTCCAGTTCTTCTAGTCAAGAAGAAAGATGGCACAAGGAGAATGTGCATCGATTATCGAGAATTAAACCGGGTGACTATTAAGAACAAGTACCCGATCTCTCGCATTGGCGAATTATTTGAGCAACTTAGTGGAGCGAGGGTATTCTCGAAGCTGGATCTGTGATCCGGATATCATCAGGTCCGAGTGAAAACAGAAGATATTTGCAAGACGGCGTTCCGAACTCGGTATGGACATTACGAGTACTTAGTGATGCCCTTCGGAGTAACGAATGCACCGGCGATATTCATGGACTTGATGAACCGAATCTTTTCACCATTCTTGGACCAGTTTATTGTGGTGCTCAATGATGATATTCTGGTCTACTCGAAGAGTATTGAAGAGCATGCAGAACATTTGAAGATCGCACTGCAGACGCTGAGACAAGAAAAATTATATGCAAAGATGAGCAAGTGCGAGTTTTGGCTGGAAGAAGTAAAGTTTTTGGGGCATGTCGTGTCTGGCGATGGAATCGCCGTTGATCCCGAAAAGATTGCAGCAGTTCGAGATTGGCCGATTTCGAATAATGTTGCGGAGATAAGAAGCTTTCTTGGACTCGCCGGGTATTACAGAAGGTTCGTGGAGAACTTTGCTCGTCTGGTGGAGCCGTTGACCAAGCTTATGCGCAAGGAGGTACCATTTGTGTGGACGGATAGGTGTGCGTCAGCTTTTGAGGCGTTGAAGCAGAGATTGATAACCGCTCCTATTCTGACCGTGCCAGACAGTTCCGGAGGATTGGTAATTCACAGCGACATATCGGGGAAAGGATTGGGATGTGTTTTGATGCAGCATGGGAAGGTTATACATACGCATCGAGACAGTTGAAGACTCATGAGAAGAATTACCCAACTCATGACTTGGAGCTTGCAGCTGTAATCTTCGCTTTGAAGATTTGGAGACACTACCTTTTGGGCGAAAGGGTCGAGGTTTTCACCGATCATAAAAGCTTGAAGTATGTGTTCACGTAGAAGGAGCTTAATATGAGGCAACATAGATGGTTGGAGCTGATGGATGACTACGATCTTGATCTTAAGTACCATCCGGGGAAAGTTAATGTTGTGCCGGATGCGCTCAGTCGGTTACCAGCAATTCAGATGTTGACTACACGGAAGGAACTCATTGAAGACTTTCGAAGGTTTGATTTGGAGGTTGTGCTACCGCATTCTTCGGGACAGTTGATGCAGCTGCAGGTACATTCATCGTTGATCGAGAATATTAAAGCAGCGCAGTCGCAGGACCCTAGATTGCAAAAGTTTCGAGAACAGGTTGAAGCTGGACTTCGAACTGACTTACTGATCCATGAAGATGGTTCGTTGAGATATGGTAACCGTTTGTGTGTGCCAAAGGGAGATACTCGCGAAGAGCTTATGATGGAGGCGCACAGTTCAGCATATTCCGTACATCCAGGAGGCACGATGATGTACCAAGATATACGACAACATTTCTGGTGGGAAGGCATGAAACGGGAGATTGCCCGCTTTGTGGCAAAATGCTTGGAGTGTCAGCAAGTTAAGGCTGAACATCAAAGAGTTGCTAGTTTATTGCAACCACTTCCGATTCCTCGGTGGAAGTGGGAACATATAACCATGGATTTCGTGACAGCTCTACCGCGGAGTCCAAAAGGAAACAATGCAGTTTGGGTGATTGTTGATCGTTTGACCAAGGCAGACCATTTCATTCCTTTTCGGGTTGGTCAATCAAGAGAAACTTTGGCAGAACGGTATATGCAGGAGATCGTAAGATTGCATGGTGTACCAGTGAGCATCGTGTCCGACCGTGACACTCGTTTCTTATCACACTTTTGGAGGAGCTTATAGGAAAGTTTGGGGACTCGATTGAAGTTTAGCACAGCTTATCATCCTGAAACAGATGGCCAGTCGGAGAGAACGATCCAAACTCTTGAAGATATGTTGAGAGCTTGCATGTTGGACTTCAAGGGTTCATGGGATGATCATCTACATTTAGTGGAGTTTTCTTACAACAACAGTTTCCAGGAGACTATTCAGATGGCTCCATTCGAAACTTTATATGGTCGCAAGTGTCGTTCACCTGTTTGTTGGGATGATGTCGGTGAACGAAAATTTTTGGGATCAGATTTGGTTTTGCAGACAGTTGAGAAAGTTAACGCTATCCAGAATCATATGAAAGCAGCACAAGACCGACAGAAGAGTTGGGCAGATATGTCGAGAAGACCTCTAGAGTTCGCCGTGGGTGATTTGGTATCCTTGAAGATATCACCGACTAGAGGGGTGATTCGTTTCGGAAGTCGGGGAAAGCTCAGTCCTCGATTCGTCGGACCTTTTGAGATTTTGGAGCGTGTTGGTGAGGTAGCGTATCGATTGGCGTTACCGCAATCCTTGGCGAATGTTCATGACGTGTTTCACGTATCTCAACTCCGTAGGTATGTTCGAGATGAAACACATGTGTTAGATCATTCGGAGCTGACTGTACGAGAAGACTTGACTTTTGAGGAGCGACCGATTGCGATTGTGGACCGAAGGGAAAAGATTCTTAAGAACAAAGTTATCCCTCTTGTACTGGTTTCTTGGGGTAACCGCTCACATGGAGAGTCAACTTGGGAACGAGAAGATGAAATTCGGCAGAAGTTTCCCCATCTATTCTTGTAGCATGATTGTTTATTTATCCTTTCTTGTTCTTGAAATTTCGAGGACGAAATTCTTTTTGTAGTTGGGTATAATGTAACAACCGAGTTCAGTTATACCAATTTCTGTTTCAGTATTCATTATATGTGGTATTTTACTGATATATCTTGTTTGAGTGCGAATGGTAGTCTACACCTTTACTTTACATTCGACCCGACCCGCTTACTTGAACGGGTTAATTCATATTTTGGACTACCCCGATTGGTTAATTAGACACGTGCATTTAATGTGGATATTGCATTTTGCTACTTAGTCTTTCATTTTAAGTTTTGGAAGTTGCATAAACTTTTTATATTTCAAATCCAAAATTTTGGACCCGACCTGAGCGCATTTCTGAAATATTTTGTATTCCGCCTAAATTCAAATTGATTATTTTATTTTATTTATTTTAAATTCTCTGTTAAATATTTAGGAACTGAATGAATCTTTTAGTTTTAAAGTATAAAATCTTTATAAAATTTTACCCATTTTTTCCCATCCCCAATCCAATCAGACTCGGTTTACGCCGGGCCCCATACACCTCTCTCTTCTCTCTTCCTCTTTCTTCCTCTCTCTTTCTTTCTCTTTCTCTCTCACCCCACTAACATACAATTTTATCTCTCCTCTTCTTTCTCTCTCCTTTCGCATTCTTTCTATCTCTCTCCTTTCGCATTCTTTCTATCTCTCTCATCTCGCGTCCCTCTCTTCCTCATCTTGCAGTGAACGAGAGTCCCAACACCGCCTCCCTCCTTAACGTCACCTCCCTTCTATCCTCTTCTTCTTCTTCTGTTTTTAAAAACCCTGCAACCCTCGCCACGAGAACCCCAACTCCTCATCACCTTCCTCAAACCCTGACCCTAACTCCATCATCTCCTCAACCCCAACCGAGCCTTGTCATCTCCTTTCCTCCTTCTCTCCATCTTCTTCTTCTTTTTCTTCTTCCCGAGCCTCTCTCCCTCTGCACACACACCTAAAGAAAACCCAAGAACCCAACGTCGCTTTCCATCGCCGCCGACCATCTCCCATCGCCATCGCCATCTCCTCCCTCTCCTCTGCTCTCCCTCCAGCGCCAGAACCCTGCATCTAAACTCCAACCGACACCAAACCCTAGTGTAACCCTAACATATCATCCGAGCACTCTGCACGTTCCCTGGCCGGAGCTCCATTGATCTTATCGCCACCATCTCGTCTCCCCATTGCGTTACCAGTCCTAGTAAGCCTTCTCTCTCTCTCGTACCTCCTTTCTTCTTCTCTGTTTCCTTCTCTTTTTTCTTCTATGCATTTTTCTTTTTCTGTAAAATCTTTAACCTCTATAGTTCGCTGCAACTCTGACGACGGCGACGATCACGACGACCCAGCAAGCATCTCTGACCCGTGTGTTTTCCCCGTGCGTTGTTTGGACTCATTCCGTGTACCGTGAGCGCGTCGCGACTTTTCTCGCCGGCGTGAGACGTTCCGTATACCGTATCGCGATCCGTCGAGGCAAGTAAAACTTGCTCCATGCTATCTATATGATTTTTTTTATAACTAGTTATTTGCATATTAAACCTATAGATCGAATCTAAAGTCACGTGTTCCAATTTAACAGTTCGATGTTCCATTTATATCTTTTAGATTCAGAACTTGAAATATACCCGTTGCATTTTAGTTTACCATACATGGGACCCCCATCCATATTTAAATCACATAGTAATTACCTGCATAGCCCACAATACCTTTTATTAGTTTCTATCCTATCGGACACCCGTTTGCATCCATCTAACCTATTTTTATATATAATTGCATCAATAGGTCATTTAATACATGTTAATATGATTTTAATATTCCATGTTCATTTAAGTATATGATACTTAATGTTGGAACCATAACCCTAACTCTAATCAATAACCGTACATCCATATAGTTTAATTTGTACCTATTTGCATATCATATTACACCGTTCCAGTTTATTGTTCTATTAGTACCCATGCTTGTTTTGTATACCCATACTTATACTAGTTTGATTATGAGCACCCACTTGACATTTTATGCACCCTGACATGACTTGTTACACCTATTACTTGACACGACATGGTACCGTGCAACTCTTGACATGACATGACACCTATATACATTACTTGACCTGACCTGATGTACCATGCCTTACCTGTTACCTAATCTTGTGACTAATGCCAGCAAACCTGACCTGGTGTCCTTACGGACATTTTTTGTTGTCTATTCATACAAACTTGTACCTGCCTGATCCTGTGTTGGTATTAGCTCCAGATTATTTAATACCTGACTTGAATACATATAACCTGGGGTATGGAGAAATCAATGATGAAAGCTGACTTGTAACTCGACAGTTTGCTACCTTTACTGATCAGTTTTAGAGGCTGGGCCAGCCTTGGGATGATGCTGCTGACATCGTCCATCGTTATCCACTACCTTTTTAGAGGCTAGGCCAGCTTTGGGATGATGCCATGGACATCATTCATCGTTACCCCTTTTCCTTTTAGTACCTAGCGGCATGTCTCAGTTTCAGCCCGAGAATCTTCACCGTGATCCCGGGCACGTACGGGATACTATTGAGTTACATCGATGATTCATCGAATTGATTTCAGAAACTTGAGAGTAGTTAACCCAATAGACCAGTTTAGATTACTCACTGCATGCTACGTTTCACTGCCCTGATTTATATTGCTGTTATACCTGCTTTACCATTCATGTTCATACTTTCATGTCTTGCTGCCCTGTTTTTATACTATTGCTTGATATTATGACGCGCTGACGTCTGGGTTTTGCATGGCCCAGATTCCGTACCTTTGCTGCAGTCCAAGCAGAAGTACTTCAGTCAGCAGGCTGAGCAGTGAGGACTCGTTAGTAGTTAGTTCTTTTATTTTCAGTATTTTCATTCCTGATGTGAGCCCGCATTATGGGTTATACATTCCAGTTATTCTTGTATTGGATCTTTTGCTTTCGCATTATTTTAGTCTTGACTCATTTTATTTTGGCTTATGTACATGTGTTAGATAGTTTATTATTGTTCTTGATATCTTTACAGCCGTAATGTGACTGTGGAAAGATGATTCCTATCCACAGGTAGCATGGTTGGCTATGTCACGTGCCTACTTGTTCACACTAGAATATTGCATTATTATATTCCCCATTCTTATTCTTTTTATAAATAAACGGGTGCTTTTGACGCATGTCTGCTACATATTACAGGTTACAGGTTCTTAGATCTAAAACAGTGAAAACAAAAAAAGACGACGGAAAAATGAGACTTTGACCAACAAAGAGAAGGATCTTGATAAAGCCTACAAAAAGATCAGTTTACAAAGAACAAAAGGCAGCGCAAGGTCCAAGATTACAAAGCGAACGGGTTGGAGTCCACTACAATGTTCACTGGAAATCTGGAAGAGAACCAGAACCTAAATTGAGAAAAGATATATAGAAACAAGAAGCCCAAGTCACCAGAAATAAGCCTAAGAAAATGCAAAGCCCAATTCTACTTTTTGGCCGCGGAACCGCGGCCAAAGCAGGCCTTGGGCCGCAGTTCCGCGGCGGGCTTAAGGGAACAGTGAATTAATTTTTACCAAATTGTGAGGCGGCTTTGACTAGGTCTTTTCTTAGGGGTATTTTTGTAATTTCAGACATGCGAAACAAATGTAACCCTAGGCTTTCCTATTCTTTATAAATAGGAACTCTAATCATTGTAATTTCTTATGCCTCCTTTTAATAAAAATTCAGAAATCCTTTTTGGCGAGTATCGGTGTTTCCTTTCCATTCAGAAATTCAGATCTGACAACCCTGTATGGATGATTAGAGGGATGCATCTGTAAGTAGATTTAATATCTCGCCCTAGTTTAGATTTCAATTCTTTGCCCTAGGTAGATTTAATTTCATGCCCTAGGAACTTGTTTAGGGTTTAGCTTTGGGGAAGGATTTTGAGAGATGAGATCTCTCATCCCTTTCTTACCCACCAAATATTTACAATAGGACTCCATGCATACACGTACATACCGCGCCCTACGGCATCCTACCCCTCGAGGTAACGATGACACCGTAGTATAAAAGCCCGGTTGCGCTCGTTTTCCATGGAGATTAGGGTAAGGATCTCTAAAGGAAGGACAAGAACCTAGAGGAAGGAACACCTTCCCGAATAGATCTAATCCCCTTTATTGATAATTACCATAACTCCTCATAAATCTTCATTCGGGTATGAAAGCGTTGAGATTTACCTGCATTTCCAAACCATCCCTAAACCTAACCCTAGCAAGAATAGATCTAGATAATCGTAGTACAGAATATTTAGGTTTTTATATTTAATAATCAATCCGAACACCCTTTGGAATTAACTCGTTAGAGCGACTAGGAGATTCACAACATCCCTGTGGACCGACCCATACTCACCGGCTAGCTTCATGCGACGCCGTTCTTGATTGCGGTTATAGATATAGTTTTTGAGACAAATCACTACCTTAGCGTACTCTGGGAAGCGGGGCGTGACAGAAGTATATGGAGGTGGTCAATAGAGTCTACACGACTCAAGAAGATGCCCCGGACTGGAGAAAGCCCCTGGTAGAGTTCTCAGAGACGGGACACTTCCCTAAAACCAAGTAGAGGCCCGAAAGCTCCGCATTAATGCTCGTCACTTTGTGTGGAGCAAGGACAACTTGTACATGAAGTCTTACACCTAGCCCCTGATCAGATGCATCGATTTTGACGAAACTAGGTATGTACTTCAAGAGATACACAAAGGAGTTGGCGGCGCTCACTAGGGAACCCATAATCTGATCCAGAAGACACTGTTGTAGGGCTATTATTGGCCGACCATCCACGCCGATGCGAAGAAACTCATCAGACGATGCAAAGAGTGCCAACTCTTTGGCATCGTTCCTCAGCTACCAGCAACCGAGCTAACACCGCTAAACTATCCTTGGCCATTTGCCAAGTGGGGAATGGACATGATCGGCAAACTCCCAACAGGGACCAGAGGAAACAAATACATCCTCGTCGCCGTCGACTACTTCACACAGTGGGTTGAAGCTACGTCGACCAGAAAGTAAGACACAACTTCCACGAAAAAGTTCCTGGAGAACAACATCATTGCTTGGTTTGGAATTCCAAGATGTATTATCACCGACCACGGAACCAACTTCGAAAACGACAAGGTCAAGAAGTTCTACGGCGAGTACCACGTACTAATGAAGTTCTTCGCGGTTGCCCATCCCCAATGCAACGTGCAAGCTGAGGTATCAAACTGAGGAATCATCAGGGGACTTAGAGCTCGGCTAGAAAGGAGACAAGGCGGATGGGTTGAAGAACTCCCCAGATACTCTGGGCATTGCTGACTTCAAAGAAAACCCCTACAGAAAAAACCTTGTTCAGCCTGTGTTATGGCATCAAGGCCATGGTGCCCACAAAGATTGGACTGCCCAGCTACTGGGTCGAACGCTTAGATGATGAAGCCAATATCCAAGTCCTGCGAAGCAATTTGGATGTCCTGCTAGAGAAAAGAGACTGGGCTTAAATAAAGATGGCCGCATACCATCAACAGACCACCCGGTACTACAATGCTCGTGTCAAACACCGAGCGTTCAAGTCAGAAGACCTAGTCCTCCGATGCACTGAATTTGAGGACTAAAGGAAGCGACACAAATTCTTTCCAAAATGGGACGACCTATTCCTCGTGATCAAAGTATTGCCTGGAAGAGCTTAGCGAATTCAAGATCTCTTGGGTCGTAATCTTCCACAACCATTCAATGCAGAAAAGCTTAAACTGTATCGATGAACTATTATTATCTTTAATAATAAGATTCATGCTTTTCTGTAATCTAAATTTTTTTCTCATTTTCGAGCAAAGACTTCACATGAGGCCGGTGGACAGCATCCTGTCCGTTGCACCCATTCATGGCGGGTAGATTCCTACCCGACCTAAACTATAAATCCTAAGTCCTTATGCAAGTAGACTCCTGCTCAGTTCGGAGGCACACCCATTCACAGCGGGCAGATTTCTACCCGACCTAAGTTATGAATCTTAAGACCTCACACGAAGCCGGCATATAGCATCCTGCTCGTCGCACCCATTCAAAGCGGGTAGATTCTTACCCAACCTGAGCTGTGAATCCCAAGTCTTCACGTGGGTAGACTCCTGCTCTGTTCGGAGGCACGCCCATTCACGGCGAGCAGATTCCTGCCTGACATAAGTCGTGAATCTTAAGTCCTCACACGAGGCCGGTGGACAACATCCTACTCGTCGCACCCATTCACAGTGGGTAGATTCCTACCTGGCTTAAACCGTGAATCCCAAGTCCTCACACGAGTAGATTCATGCTCGTCTCATAGGCACATTCATTCTTAGCCCGACCTGAGCTGATGAATCCTAAGCCCTCTACTCATCTTACCTCGTCTCCAAGGGGTGAAGGGAGGGGATACCGACTTAATGTTCGCTCTACTCATATTACCTCGTCTTGGGGGGGTGAAGAGGGGACACCCGTATATCACCACTTAGAAAATAAAAATGAAAATTTTCAAGAACAAGACAAGTCTGAATAAAAAACGCAAACACATTGCAGATGAGCAAAAAAGTCTTTATTGATTTCAAAATTGAAGTGCAACGTATTGTGAGCTCATCGTCTTTACAAAACTGCCCGGAGGTTTACAAATGAAAAATAAAGAGAATGGGGGCTTCAGGGCTTCTCCTAGGGGATAGCCCGCTCACCAATCTTCATCGTTGACCACCTAGGCCTGCTCGGGGCGGCCTATGATGCTGTGACCTCATTAGATTGCGGAGGAGGAGCAATCTCGATGGCGGCCGAATTTTCGGCTCCGCCCCTAGGCTCTTCCTCGGGAATATGGTACCGCGTGCGGAGCTCCTTGTCATCGAGCTCGGGCAGAATCTCCTTGACGGCGTTGAGGGCATTGAGCCACCCAACGACCGCAGTATCAGCTATGTTGAGGTAGAACTGGTCAGACGACTTATAGTTCTCCACGTCCTTCTTCGCCATCTCCAAAGCCTGTGTCGCCGCATCCTCGGCCGCCCGAACCTTCCTCTTTCCCAAGTCCCGATGCCCCTTCATCGCGTTGAATAGCTTGGTGATTTCACCGACTTGGGCCTGGAGAGCCTGGATGGCCTCGTCAATCCACACGGTCTTCATCTCCTCCAAAACCTTCAACGACTCAAGGGAGGTTGCATTTTCCCCGGACACCTTCAGCTCAGCAAGGAGTTGTTCCTCGTGTGACGAAAGCTCTGCCGCCTTCTTCATCGCCGGGACGGCTTCTTCAACCTCCATGGAGGTCAAAAGGTCGTAGTGCTGGAGGACCTGCAGAAGGAAATTAAAAGTATCAGTCGGGAACAAAATAGAGGAAAAATAAGTTGAAGGAAATTTAAGTATGAATTTACCAACCTGAACGGTCTCCGAAGCTATAGCTGGGGCCTGAGCGTGCACGGTTCCCCTTAGGATCTTGGCTCCCGCACACTTTTCCACCTCTATCAAGTGGCTGTCGGTGAAGGATAGCCCTGACGGTACCTCGTAGTTGAGATCACTGTTAGGGTCAAAAATTACACCCCACAGTCAAAGTTAAGGCCCGAAAAGTGGGCCCAAGCCCGAACCCAAGTCCAAGCAAGTGGGCCCATGCCCAAGTCAATCTCAAGCATCAAGTGGCCGGCCCATAATGCCAAATGAATAATTGTTAAAATAATAAGCAGGTTTAATATAATTTCTATGAATAAATGTAATAAAAATGGGCAAAAAAACGCAAATTATGTAAAAGCCCATAGCTTTTGTGCAAAAGAAAGAAACCACATGGCTTGGGAAAGGCACATATGCCATTTTGAAAAGACCAAGGGGGCATATGTAAAATGTAAATCCTATATAAGGTATCATGATGAATGATAAAAAATAAGATTATTCCCATATCAATATAGGGTTTTGTGCCTCCTCCTTCAAGGTTTTAAACCTTCTTCTCTCTCTTTTTGAATTAAATCAAGAGTTTAACTCTTCTTTTCTTAAAAAAAATAGTTTTTCACCATAAAACCCTTAAAGAAAGTTCAAATCTTCTATCAAATCTCTAAAAGGGAAGATTTTAAATCTCACCACATATTTTCCAAGATCCAAGAAAAGAGAGGAGGAAGGAGGAGACCCATCTCCAAAAGTTTCATTTTTGGGAGGATCTAAGGGTCTAAAGAGAAGAAAAGGGTCCCCTTTCATCATTCAAGATCCAAGATCTTGAAGTTTTAAGAGAACTCTTTTTTTGGTTTTCTTCTCAAAAAATCTTTTGGGAGTTTAACTCCAAAGGAAAAAAATTCCATTTTTGGAAGTTTAACTCCAAGTAAAATCATTCTTTTTCTAGGAGTTTAACTCTAAAGTCTCTCGGGAGTTCAAATCCCAGCTCATGGGCTAAGCCACTTTCTCCGCTGACATTTTCAGCGGCCACGTACCGCTCACATGGTCCGCTGGTGCCCAACGGCCATGTGCCGCTCATATGGCCGCTGGGCGCCGGCGGACCATGTGATATGTGACCCGCTGGCACCAGCAACCAAGTGCCGTCTCACGCATCCTTAGGATGCTCCTTACCCTTCTTTTCCCACACTTCCCTTATTTGAAAAAATTTCTAACGGGACGCTGCCCCGCAAGGGGGCTGCTAGCCCTCTTAACCCTTAACCCGCTATCCAAGTAGCGGGACCCCCGTAAACTTTGTGAGGCCCCCGATAATACAAAACACAACATGCGCATACTACACATTAAGTCCACATGATCTATATGACCTGTTGATCGGAGGTTCCCTCACTCCCAAGAGAGAAGGGTAATTAACGACAACTTAGTCCACGGCTGCCGAAAATTCATATCCCCACAATCAATAAACCCCAGTCTATCCCAAGCAGGGGTAATCTGTACACGCCTGACAAGCGTGTGCATTCCTGTCCCATTAGAGTGACGAAAAACACTCTGCAGATTCTGGCCAGCCCGATGGGATTTTTTCTCTCTTCCCATATTTCGAGTCAAGTGTTCATGCGAGCTCAACTAATATATGTTGATTGTTTGTATTGAAATCATGTTCTTTTACATAGATTAACAACTTTCAACGTCAATTCAAGCAAAGATGTCTCTAAGGACAAGCTTAACTCTCAACGCAACTCCCATCTCCTACACAATAAAGATGGACCCAGGACGGTTCCCCCAAACTATCTCAGAGGCCTTAAATCTTAACGAGAACTTGTTTGAACTCTTCTCATGATAGATTCTCTATTTAGAGAATTTACTCAAGTTTTTATTAAGACAAGTGGGCCTATTACGACATTTCGCTCGTCAAACTCGCTTCACTCTGTCCGTCGTCCTAGAAATAGAAAAAGAGAAGACCTCTTTCTGAGCGCTAAGCACTAAGCTAGGGTTGCTACTGGTTTTGAGGTCCTCGATGAACCGAGCCGGGTTTAGCCGCAAACACCTTTTCCAGGAGTAGAGGAGGGAAGTAGCCTCACATGGCAGAAAGACGAGACCTTCGATTCATTCTTTAATTGCGTATTAAAAGCGGTTTTCAACAAGCTCTGAAAGTCAAGAGACGCAATTCTATTATTAAGTTAAGGCCCTCTCCTTTATAGTCGAGCGACTTCATCCCTCCGCCCAATACCTAGAGTTGGATCGAAATGGTCTCGCGAAGCCAATCCCCGGAGGGTCTCAGTCCTAATCTAAAGAGCAGAGTAGTGTTGCTTAACACATGAAATCGTATGTTTCAAATAGTTGAAAACCACTAAAAAATTTTGTTCTTTTAGTTCTGCCTTCAGACAGAAGTGGAGGCAATTAGTCAGGGCAAGCAAGAGCTTTAAGTAGGTTCGGACTAAAAATTCGAGTATTGACTGCATCTTTTGGTGTAACTGGTTATTCCCCTACTCTACGGGTCTCTCCCTCCTTTTTTGAATACGGGAGACCTCCTCGGATGGGAAGGAAGCCGAGCCTAAACAAGGGAACAAGCCGAGCTCACCGGGCTCCATGTAGCTAGGAAGTCTTGTTATTGGACTTCCTCGGGGACTTTACGATTGTCCGTCAAAACCGATACTGGGGTATCGGGTGGTGAAGCAGAGGGAAGTAAAGTCCCCTCCTCGCGCACGCATGATTAAGGATTAATCTTTAAATGCGCGCATGTGTACACGCATACGCGTGTATGCGCTCATGTGAGTGATAAAGATCGTTGAAGATGGATCTTCAAAACGATCTACAATCACTCAATTACGCGCTAGAACTCATTTAGACTATCGTCATGATAGATTCATTATAAAACAAAAAAATGGAGATTATCGTTCATTTTTGTTTAGAATGTTGTCATCATGACTCGTTAACTCATGATTCGGTAGTTTGGCATCCCGGTTATCGGGATGCCTATCGTTCCGCTCGGTAGCCTCGCTGCACTTGTTCAATTCAATCGTTCACTTCGTTCACTTGCCTTCGTTCAACTAATTAACTCGAACAACTTAAAACCCTATCGTTCCGCTCCATCAGTTCCTTCCTTCGCTTCACTTGCCCCGGTCTCCGTTCCACTCGTTCAACTGAAACCCCTATCGTTCGTGGTCGCCTTTGGGCAACCCCTCTCTTGACCAACAATTAAAAAATTAGTACTACGTCAAATGCATCATATAATAATAATCGAAAGTCTATTTCGCTTACTGCCGTTGACCTAAGAGTTGTTGACCAATTCCTCCTTGGTCCAATTTGCGATGTTACTCGCATGACCTGAACACGGCTACCCGGGGGTTCCGGACAGGAGAAAAGCCAGCCTGAAGGGTTCCTCCATCCGTGTAAGCTCTCTTAGGTGGTGGTGACAGATAGATTTCTTAAGGAGGGCGGTTATTGGCCTAATACTTCCGGAGAGGAGAAGCAAAAGATTGGGCCGTCGGGAAGTTTCCGTTTTGAGTAGGATATTGCGACAACATTGCTCTGTCACACTAAACCGGGGGCAGAATGACACGCGGTGGCATTCGATAAGTCCGAATTTGAGCTTAGGGGGATCTCTGCCCCCACCCATGGGACAATTTTGCACAAAGACCGGAGAACAACCGCACCATGTAGATATAAATCCTCTAAGGGTGTTCGAACGGTGGGGCTTTCCGGGAATACGGTAAACACCACGTGCGTACCCAAAGACTCTTGGGACCCCCGACATAACTGAGAAAGGTTTTAAAGAGTTTCCCTAAGGGAAAAATTATGTTTCCTTTCTCCGACCGACGCTGGCTCCATACCGATACACTAAGGGAACTTTCAAGTTTTCTTAGGGTTTTGTCCCCAGTATTAGTTGTACTTTATCGTTCGCTTCGCTCTCTTGTCCGAGCTAGATGGGCTCACCGGGCTCGCCAGGCTCTATGTATCTAGGAAGTCCTGTTATTGGACTTCCCCGGGCCCACCGGACAAGGAATATGAGACGTTCGTGCTTGCCGACTCGGCAATCACTCACTCTTCTTTCTGAACTTTGGGTCTCGGTCTTTCCTTCCCCTACTCTACGGGTCTCTCCTACTTTTTTTGAATACGGGAGACCCCCTCGGATAAGAAGGAAGCCGAGCCCAAACAAGGGAACAAGCCGAGCTCACCGGGCTCCATATGTAGGGTTCCTAGGCACTCCCAAGAGGTCTCACAAGGCATCAACCATGCCAATTTCAAAACGGTACCGAGAAACCCTAGAACGGATCGTTGGCTAGATTTCTAGGCGAAACAATAAACTAGTTAACAACTTAACTAAAGGTAAACGGAAATACAACCTTTGTAGATCCGGTGCTCCACCTCCATAGCTCCGCAACGAAGTCCCCTCGCTGTCCAAATGAATTCCCGGGCTCTAGCGTCGGCTCCGTCGGAGAAATGGTGAGCTAGGTCGTCGATGTCCATGCCGAAGATGATCTACGTCGAGGCATCGCTAGATTAAGCTCCAACTTCGCCAAGTCAAGAAACTTGTGAAGGAAACACACTCTACTACTTGGCAAGAGGTAGAGGATGAAGAAATAGGAAGTGGGTAGACTTTAGAATTGGATTTCTCACTCATTTCATCAATCCACCATTGATGAAGTCAAGCTTCTTCTTTGAAGATGAAGAAGAAGAAGATGAATAATTTATGATAAGTTTATAAGAATAGAAAAGAAATACAATACTTATCATAATATTAGCTATAGTTATGTGTAGAGAATTGACCAAGGTTAAAGGAATGGTTAGGGTTAAGCATGAAGACAAGAATGGTTACAAAGTCAAAGCTTCATGAAGCTTCAACTAAACTACAAAACTAGCAACCATTCTTTTCTCATCTATTCAAAATAAATAAATAAATAAATAAGTAAGAAAAGAAAACCCTAATCATTAGTTTAACCATGGATTAATTCATTACACTTAACTATAGTTAAACATGTATCATCAAACATGATACAATCAAGTGCACAAAAGTATATCGCATAAGCAATGCGCACACCCGAGTGAGAAAATCCATTTAAAGTGAACCGATACTAGTTAATGCAAAGTAATATATCAAATATATAATCATACATTAAATCATTAAATCAACACTTGATTTAACGATCCGGTCATATCACATATAACCGACTAGTATCCAATGTATCGGTTTATCGAATCAATCCTTGATTCGATAACTAGGGTATATCGCATATAACCTAATCGATACATTCATCGCGAGAATGGAATACGGTATCGCATACACGCATTATTCTCGGTCCCGCACATATCTCATATGCGCTCTTATTTCGTTTCGCTTGAGCCAGGAAACCTCTGTGTAGGACTCTAAAGACTCGTCAATACGCCGGCAGCAGGCGATGATCATATCAAACACCCACAAGCCGCAAGCGGTCTGCTAAACGTAACGGCCACCCGGGTATTGAACGATCTGAAGATCGACAAGCAAGCCCGCTCACACTCCAGTGAATCCAACCAGTAACACTACCGTACAGTCCGGTCTGATCGTCTGATATGTCGCATATCTCGCCTAGGGGTGGTAAACGTCAGACCCCAATAGCTCGATAAGTCGTGTCGATATGAGGTCTATAACAATTCGAGAAACTACTGGTAACACTTACCAGTAAATCTCAGCAACCCTGGCCAGGGATTTCCTGTTATAGCCAATCGAACACAGCGCAACATCAACCCCCTATACCGGGAGAGACGAATCCCCTCCTATCGCTCATTGCCTCCATGTGACTCGGGACTGTACCCAAAAACCACCGTTTTGCACGCCCTCTTGGACGTGGTAAGATGGAAATCAAAGCACAGTGGGAACCACACAAGACTCTATGACGATCTCGGGTCAACAGACTACTTTGTACCAGTGTCACCAGAGAACTGCCATCTGACGTGAGGTATAATACCATCTGGGAGTTCTCGGTGAGTCCGTCCAGTGTACCCAGTCTCCACTGAGCACCCGTATATCATCTCCGATGTCAAACACTAATGGATATGGGATCATCCATCACCCATCTGTATGGGTCGAGAATGTATACGCTAGTCTACTCTGGTATATCGATGCCCCGTCTCGATACACCCACGACTAGGGACTTTGAAGGATGTACTTATAGACTACCACGTCCCCACTAGTATGATCCGCATCATAGTCCAGGTAGTCAAGTATACATCCTAAGGGCTTTACCAACATGTAACAGAGAGACAATCAGTATACACGTTAAGGTAAAGGGTAACCAGATAGCATACTATCATGTCGAGCAAGAAAGTCCTCCCTATATATGTCCCAGCATCCACTACAATATACATCCTATGTATAGTAATGGCCTCTAGGGCATACATATAACTAACAATCTCCCACTTGCACTAGGGCCATCTGTAGCAGTGGTTGTAGTATCTCATACTCAACCATCCCATAAAAGTCTCTCTCTGGGAATAGGCCTTTGTGAGTGGATCCGCTGTGTTGTCCTCTGAGTCTACTCTCCAAACCTCGATCACCCTGGAGATCAAGCATCTCCATGATCAGGTGACACTGCCTTAGAATAAGTCTGGATCACTAATGGGACCGGCGTTCCTCGGCATGAGCCACAACTCCATTGTCTCACAATGGTAGGAACGTAGTTCATCTCATGAACTAATATACACCCAAACATCCTCTTTGGTAGCATCTTAAGTAGCGATGTATTCTGCCTTTATCGTCTAGTATGTCACGGTATCTGGCTTGGAACTCTTCCAACATACCGTCCCTTTACTGAGGGTAAAGACAATGCCTGCGACTGACATTCAGTCGTCTTTATCACCCTGGAACCCTTCCAGTGATTCTCCCCAGGATCAACTGATACCATCTCACTACAACTAGTGAGTATCCTAATATCCATTTAGATCTATCTCATAGATCCAAAACCTAGGATTTAGTAGGTATCACTTTGATCCTATATGGAGAATCATTGTGATAAGCGGAGATTGATCGAGCGTAGCATAGGAAACTCCTTTCTTATCAAGAGTATGTCATCCACGTACTCTACGAGGATCACCACCATACTCCCTACTACCTTTTTGTTTATACAAGGTTCATCTACCATTTTGATGATGTCAAACTCTTTGACTACTCCATCAAAACAGATGTTCCAACTCCGCGATGCCTGCTTTATCCTATAAAGCATCTTGCACACGTTTCCGCTGCTCCCACTGTCTATGAGGCCCTCTGGCTGTGTACTTATAGACGCTCTCTTCCAAATCATCATTTAGAAAAGCAGTCAAGACACCCAACCACCAGATATCGTAGTCATGGTATGAAGCCGTGGCAAGTAGGATCTGGATGGACTTAAGCATAGATCCTTAGAAAAGGTTTCAACATAATCCACACCTGGTCAATGATGCAAAACCTTTAACAAGTCTAGCTTTGAAAGTCTCAACTTTTCCATGTACACCAAGTAATCTTCTCAAGATATACTTGCTCCTGATGGGGATTTAACCCTTCAGATATAGCAACCAAAGTCCATACTTTGTTGGTGTATAAGGATTCCATCTCAGATCACTAAACATCCAGCCATTCTTACAGAGTCTCACTCCTGATGGCCAGCTCGAAACTAGTTGGGTCATCATCTCATGATGCAATCCTCGCTCCCACTGTCATCGAGAAACCGAAGTATCTCTCAGGTGGGTGAGGAACCCTACTAGATCGGCGGAGAGGTTGAGGTTCGTTGGTAACTATTGAATCCTTTGGTTCTATCAAATCATCGGCTGCAAATTGTATGGCTGGAACCTTTCCAGTTGTACATTACAGACCTTGCCTCGAGCTTGTCCGGATTTTGCTTTTAGACATAGGCCGGACAACCCCAAATCTTAATTAACTTAAGACATGGGCTCTTCCCTTTCCATATCACATATGAAGTGGTAGGCAACTGATTTGATTTGAACCCTTTTCAATAGGTATGCAGCTTCTCAAGTGCATAACTCCCAAAAGGAAATAGGTCACTCAGTAATACTCATCATAGAGCACACCATATCATATAGGGTGTGATTGCTCCACCCCGATATACCATCGTGCTATGGTGTATACAGAGGAGTAATGCTGAGAGAGAATCTCATTCTCCTTTAGAATAGTCCAGTATTTCCGTGCTCAAGTATTCTCTTCCTTGATCACATCAAAGGACATAATACTTATACCCGTATTTTGGTTCTCTACTTCTAACTTATATTCTGTGAATATCTCAAAAGGTTCGGACTTGTGTTTCAACAGGAACATAGGTCTGAAACTCGAAAGATCATCAGAGAACGTAATGAAGTATAAAGAACCAGTCCTGGCATATGTAGACAGGAGACCTTACATACATCATCATGTATCAGTCCCAAGAGTTCACTAACTCTTTCTCTGTTTCCAGTAAACGGAGCTATGGTCATCTTATCTCTGTGACATGACAGGCAAGTTTCACAAGATGTAAATTCAAACTAATTTAAATATACATCTAATGTAACTTCAGCTAGTCGGGTCACATTGATCTGACCTAGTCTACAATACCTCAAGAAGAATCCGTTCATTTCTGAACTCTTCCTCTTATGTGTGTTCCATATACTAAGAACTGTAGTTTGATTTAGAACATCAATGCTTTTAGATAACGTGCCTGAACCGATCAACTTTTGATATAGGAAATGTTCAAAACATTATCCAACAATACAAAATTATATCCTTTCTTTACTAATAAAGAGAGAGATATGATTTTGTATATCAGGTTCGGTATCTAATAACATTCGTTCAGAATCAATGTATTGTAATACAGGGTGACAGTGACCAACAGACTTGGCTGCAACTCTTGCCCCGTTTTCTGCCTCATGAAACTTATCACCCGTTCTCAGTTCTCTACCTATCTGTAGCCCTATGTAACAGATTACATATCTGGGATTCTGATCTGGTATCACATACCCAGGACGTAGAGGATACAGAGAAATAGTTCTTTGTAATGAACACACCCGAAGATGATGCATCAACATGCACTCTCTTCGTTTGGGCGGCACGGGAATTCTGGTAATCCCCAATTTCTTGCTCTGTCTTATAACAATTATAAGTTTGAGTGGGACCAACGTTCCCCAGCTCAGTATAACAAGCGGGTTCGGTCAATATTCCGTATTATTATCTTGATTAAGGCGTGATATGGTCGCTACCTGGAGAGAGAGAGAAGAAAACACTCAGCGTGTGCTCTTGCAAGAGTAGATTGGTTATTATTTTATCTAATCAGGATGGCTCCCACTGCTTTTTATCAAATCTTCCTTCAAACCCTAAAAGGAAAGACTAGCCGGGATTAATTACACACTACAAGTTCGCCAATCTTTCAGCCAGGCCAGTGTCGGTACTTTGAGGGAGGTCCCCCGTGCTTTCGCACGAACCTAATTAATGTAAACCTCGTTTTCCCATAGGCGTAACCCCGTTGACACCTTTCTAGACACCTACTTGATCGGCTAATTGTAATGTATAAAACTCTCCCAGGAGTAACTCTTACTCACAGCGGGTATCGGGATCCAACTATCTCATAGAAGGTATGCAATCTCATTGCAAATTTCAACACTTGAAATTCCCGATAATTTTGCCCCTAGCGTCCTATGACCTTGACGCAGGCCAACAAACCATAGTGCGCTAGTCAAGTTCAACCCGTCATTTCCTGATTGAATTAAACCCACCCGCACGACCCTTGACGCAGGCCAACAAAGTCGCACGACTACCCTAATCCAATCTGCATCATATGCATAAGCAGATAAATACTAGTTAGCTACCGCACACTACGCCTTGACGCAGGCCAACAAACGTAGCACGAATACTAACTAGCACTTATCTGAAATGACGGAGGGCTACGACAGGTTTTTCTGAAAACCTATTGCGTAATGAACTTGATATCGTTGTAGAATCAAATGATTTTTGAAAATGGAGTGTTTTTGAGGCTTTTCTAGTTTTGCTAAAGGAGTCACTCCCGGTGAAGGGATCGTCGGTCCTTTCCTCGTCGAATGAGGTGCGGGATATATCATATATATCACTGTGCAAAGCAAAAACTCTTAAAAGCAATCAAAAGACAAACCGAGTGTGTAGCATCTGCCAGTTATTGCTAAAGGAGTCACTCCCGGTGAAGGGATCTCGGTCCTTTCTTCATCGAATAAGGTGCAGGATATATCACATATGCCGCTGTGCAAAGTAAGAACTGTAGCTACCTGTTTTATTTTTGAAATTCGATTCTACAACATCTTAGGTTTCTTTTACTTTCATTAATCACATTAATGAAGTCCCATCAATTATGTACCTAAACATCACAGATAAATACGACGTACACTTATGCCATCCGCATTCGCCTCGATGTCCCCTCGTGCACCGTTAGGTTAGGTAACTAACGGCAGAGCGGGGCAGGGCTAGCGCGGGTGTAAAACATAAGTAACGCCTATATAATATATCATATATACTATATACTGTATCTATCACAGAACATCACATGATCACATCACAGATATCGCAGCAGAAGAAACATATGAAATATTGGATATACTAGGACGTCCGTGTTTTCAATACGAGCCAGTATAAAACACGGATTCCACGGTCGCGATGAATAGCCAAACCCACACCCCTAGACCCCTACGAGAGCGGCAAGCAACCCTACCAATTCTAGAGTTAGGAGACCCTGACTCGACTCCTCGAGTCGGTCTCCCACTGGACCCCAGAACCCGGTTACTTGTGCTCCCCTCCTTGGGTCTATCCTAGTGCGGAAAAGTAAATAATATACAAAAGGTGACATCTTCCGCAACCTGGAAGTGCCCCAATAAAAGAATATTACATACAAGTTTTTACATGAATGAAAATGAAAAACACTCATCTCACATAAAAACCCCCGGCTATTCAAACACGACGATCCAATATAACATATCCAGCAACACATAACATCATATGTCATCTACGTAAGTAAATATGCGCATCCCAATTGTCGTTGACATATAGCAACGAAACCGGCGATATCACATATTACACTTACGGTCACAGAAAAGAAAGTGTAAAACTACAACAGTTGGAATCCGCAACCTCTTTAGACATCGCATGCCTAATCAAATGAATTCTTTAGACATCGCATGCCTAACAATTATAAACCCCGCATTTTAGTCTCATTATCGAAAAATCTTTTCAATATCAAGTCGGGCAATTCAACAAGATTCCCGACACCCTGATCGAATGCTCGTCGTAAACTTCAGTAGACGGCCGCACCCCCGATACCGTCGACGAAGTGCACCAAGGCGGAACACCGCTGCCGCGAGCACCCGAACGGATGCTTTCGGCGACGGGGTTCTCCTACAGTCACTTGGTCGGGGCTATGGAGTGAGGCTGTCTATTAAGTTTACCCGGCGAGTATCCGCGTACGCTACGTGATTGCGACGGACTTTTGATCACATCAAAATTCCGTGGCAACCGATCAAGTGAGACTAAACTGCTATGTTTATAACATTCATTCAGTTATCTCATAACTCTTTGTGAATTCCAATTATTGTATCACATTCCAGATAATTAGAAAATGTTAAACTTTCCGATCGAACATTCAAACACCCAAGTTTTCCCGATACAGCTCAACACATGAAATAAGTCTAACAACATTCAGTTCGTGCCTCAGTACCAACGGTCCAGCCGTAGAAGGGTCAAGCCAACGCCTCACATGTGGCACGCCGTACTGCCCCAAACCCGAAGGTTCAAAGGGCAGTTCAAGACGGTCACATAATCGAGTTAAGGTTTGTTGTCTTCTAGAGGGTCCATCGAGTTACTTGCACTACTTAGAACGTCTTTAAACTACGGAAAAATCCAACACTTGGAAATTTCCCGACAGGGGAAAAATTGGGTATTTATATCCGGTCGAACTTTTTAACATATTCTAAAATTTATACGGAAAGCCACAAAGACAAAATTTGATACTCCGATCGAAACACCGAATCCCCAAAACAACTCCAAAAAAAATTCAACTCTTGAATAAATATTAAAAATTCCCAGAAAACCCAGCATATTAAAATAGGAATTACTGTGCGACAATGGGAAGGTGACGTCATCACCTAGCCGCGGAACCGCCGCAGAAGCTGGGCTTCTGCCGCGGTTCCGCCGCGGTTTGGATGAATCATGGGTCCAATTTTGCGCCGTAATTCATAGATTTCCCTGCTGAATTTTTTAGCAATTTTTAATTTGGAAAAATCCACGTTTTCAGAAAAAGTCCAGAGAGCGTCGAAATTTTGGGGTTTCGGTTCGTTCGGACTTCAAATTCCGTCTAGACTTCGCCTAAGGCTCTAGCTAGTCTCTGATACCACTGTAGGGTTCCTAGGCACTCCCAAAAGGTCTCACAAGTCATCAACCATGCCAATTTCAAATTTAAACGGTGCCGAGAAACCCTAGAACGGATCGTTGGCTAGATTTCTAGGCGAAACAATAAACTAGTTAACAACTTAACTAAAGGTAAACGGAAATACAACCTTTGTAGATCCGGTGCTCTACCTCCATAGCTCCGCAACGAAGTCCCCTCGCTGTCCAAATGAATTCCCGGGCTCTAGCGTCGGCTCCGTCGGAGAAATGGTGAGCTAGGTCGTCGATGTCCATGCCGAAGATGATCTACGTCGAGGCATCGCTAGATCAAGCTCCAACTTCGCCAAGTCAAGAAACTTGTGAAGGAAACACACTCTACTACTTGGCAAGAGGTAGAGGATGAAGAAATAGAAAGTGGGTAGACTTTAGAATTGGATTTCTCACTCATTTCATCAATCCACCATTGATGAAGTCAAGCTTCTTCTTTGAAGATGAAGAAGAAGAAGATGAATAATTTATGATAAGTTTATAAGAATAGAAAAGAAATACAATACTTATCATAATATTAGCTATAGTTATGTGTAGAGAATTGACCAAGGTTAAAGGAATGGTTAGGGTTAAGCATGAAGACAAGAATGGTTACAAAGTCAAAGCTTCATGAAGCTTCAACTAAACTACAAAACTAGCAACCATTCTTTTCTCATCTATTCAAAATAAATAAATAAATAAATAAGTAAGAAAAGAAAACCCTAATCATTAGTTTAACCATGGCTTAATTCATTACACTTAACTATAGTTAAACATGTATCATCAAACATGATACAATCAAGTGCACAAAAGTATATCGCATAAGCAATGCGCACACCCGAGTGAGAAAATCCATTTAAAGTGAACCGATACTAGTTAATGCAAAGTAATATATCAAATATATAATCATACATTAAATCATTAAATCAACACTTGATTTAACGATCCGGTCATATCACATATAACCAACTAGTATCCAATGTATCGGTTTATCGAATCAATCCTTGATTCGATAACTAGGGTATATCGCATATAACCTAATCGATACATTCATCGCGAGAATGGAATACGGTATCGCATACACGCATTATTCTCGGTCCCGCACATATCTCATATGCGCTCCTATTTCGTTTCGCTTGAGCCAGGAAACCTCTGTGTAGGACTCTAAAGACTCGTCAATACGCCGGCAGCAGGCGATGATCATATCAAACACCCACAAGCCGCAAGCGGTCTGCTAAACGTAACGGCCACCCGGGTATTGAGCGATCTGAAGATCGACGAGCAAGCCCGCTCACACTCCAGTGAATCCAACCAGTAACACTACCGTACAGTCCGGTCTGATCGTCTGATATGTCGCATATCTCGCCTAGGGGTGGTAAACGTCAGACCCCAATAGCTCGATAAGTCGTGTCGATATGAGGTCTATAACAATTCGAGAAACTACTGGTAACACTTACCAGTAAATCTCAGCAACCCTGGCCAGGGATTTCCTGTTATAGCCAATCGAACACAGCGCAACATCAACCCCCTATACCGGGAGAGACGAATCCCCTCCTATCGCTCATTGCCTCCATGTGACTCGGGACTGTACCCAAAAACCACCGTTTTGCACGCCCTCTTGGACGTGGTAAGATGGAAATCAAAGCACAGTGGGAACCACACAAGACTCTATGACGATCTCGGGTCAACAGACTACTCTGTACCAGTGTCACCAGAGAACTGCCATCTGACGTGAGGTATAATACCATCTGGGAGTTCTCGGCGAGTCCGTCCAGTGTACCCAGTCTCCACTGAGCACCCGTATATCATCTCCGATGTCAAACACCAATGGATATGGGATCATCCATCACCCATCTGTATGGGTCGAGAATGTATACGCTAGTCTACTCTGGTATATCGATGCCCCGTCTCGATACACCCACGACTAGGGACTTTGAAGGATGTACTTATAGACTACCATGTCCCCACTAGTATGATCCGTATCATAGTCCAGGTAGTCAAGTATACATCCTAAGGGCTTTACCAACATGTAACAGAGAGACAATCAGTATACACGTTAAGGTAAAGGGTAACCAGATAGCATACTATCATGTCGAGCAAGAAAGTCCTCCCTATATATGTCCCAGCATCCACTACAATATACATCCTATGTATAGTAATGGCCTCTAGGGCATACATATAACTAACACCATGTAGCTAGGAAGTCCTGTTATTGGACTTCCCCGGGGAATTTACGATTTTCAGTCAAAACCGATACTGGGGTATCGGGTGGTGAAGCAGAGGGAAGTAAAGTCCCCTCTTCGCACACACGTGATTAAGGATTAATCTTTAAACGTGCGCATGTGTACGCGCATACGCGTGTATGCGCACAAGTGAGTGATAAAGATCGTTGAAGATGGAAGGAGCCGCTGCTACCATTTGGCTTTATTTTGTTCGTGCCAGCTAATGCCATCCCCACTCCTCAGGCCACAGTAACAAATAAGCCGACCTCGAAAGGCAGGAGTCCAAATATGGTGATCTCAAAGGCTCCACAGCCTAAGCATAGGTCGGTGTTTAAACGGCTTTCCGTAGCTCCAACTGGAGGCAAAACCGTCGGAACGAAAGAAGTCGCCAGACGTCGCGGGCAAGCTTAGGTAATACCTTTGACGAGTGCGCAGCCGAATTTTTTTTCAAGACTATCTACCAGCCAACCCACAGTGGCTTCCCGAAGAGCAGAAACCCGCCAGGCGGTCAAAACATAGAAGTTAAGGTAGAAGCAGCTCAAGTATAGAGCCAACAAAAGAGCGCGGGCTTCGGCCAAACCGGATTTTGTAAAATTCCAAGAGCCGAGTTGCCCTGCAAAAACAACTGTCCCACCGTAAAGATCCGCAACTATTTTGAACCTTCGAGGTAGGTCAAGACAAACTCTATTACTGCGAAGATCAAGAAGACGACAATTCGAACTGTGCTACGAAGGGATGTGTCTAAGCCCCAGCACAAAAGATGTGACACCCTCTCTTCGGGGGTCTATCAAGCGCTTTGTGCCGTGGAAAAGCAGTGGGGCAAAGCCAAAAAAGAAGCATCAGAGCAGCTCAATAACCCGGTCAGGCCAACCGTCTTCAGTCGATTTTTCTTTCCCGAAGCGGAAGGGCCACGACAACGGTCCGCGAAACCAGCCGCCGATAGAAAAAAGATGGCTAAATATGTTATCCACACGGTATACATGGCGAGTACGGGTCCCAGTAACAACCTTCGCAACAAAAGTAAGGTTGGGGCCACCACATCTCAAGCCCAATCTGGCTTGAATGTGGCTGCCCCTTCCAAAAATTAGCCTCCTCCGCAGGATGATGAAAACCCTCTTGATGAGGCCGATGGGCAGAAGAACCCCTCCCTCCACGTGGAATCAAGCTCGGACAGTAAAGAAGAGCCAACTTTCCGCCCCAAACCGCATAACAGGAGCTCCTCCAAGAGCTCTGAAAACAACTTCGAAGCAAAGATAAGGAGATGACCAAGCTGAACTCCAAAATTGACGACTTGATGAATGTCATTATATAGCTCACGACTCAAGTTGCTCGGGCTCCTCCAATCAAGCGCAAGTCTATACTCATGATCCTGGTGATAACGACCCCAAAGCGATCGATGCATGTCCCTTCAGGTCCGAATATGGGTGAGCATACGAAAGCCGTCCGTATTCCGCTTCTGGGGATGCCTTGGCCCCAGATGGTGCTATTTCCGTTGACACATGATCGGATAATGGATTTAGTCACCAGCAAAGTTAAAATATTGGTGGCCAAAGCCGAAGCTCAGAAAGACGTTGGTAGCAGTGGGAGGCCGTACCCCGCGCAGTACGATGCGATTAAATTTTCTATCGGCTGTGTCATTCCTAAATTCAAAAGATTCGACAAGACATGAAATGCGAATCAGCATGTTGTCCACTTTAAAGCGTTATGTGGAAACACAGTAGGCAATGATGCACTTTTTCTTCGTCAATTTGTCAACAGCCCGACTCGTGTCGCTTTCGAATGGCACGCGAGCATACCATACGACTTTGTCACTACTTTTGACAAATGAAGTCTCTATTTCGGCAAAGGTTCACGAGTGTGAGCGACAAAATCTCCATTGCTGACCTTGTGAGGACCAAGCCGGGGAAGAACGAAAGCAACAAGGAATTCATTGCCCGATGACGTAATCTCACTATCAAGTGACAGCCGCCGTTAGAACAGGATCAATCCGTTAACCACCTCGTAGGGAACCTCAACAATTGGATGGTTCTGTTCCTATGCATCGCGAGCCTCAAAACGTTTTAGGAATTGACCAAGAAAATTTAGATGTTAGAGCGATCGAAATAAGTGTCTGCCCCGGACTCTCAAAATGACAAGCCTTGGAAGGGCCGAAAGGATGACCACCGTAAAAGTGAGAGCTCCAACAATTCCAACGCCTTCAATGCCTCTGACAATGAAGACAAGCGAAAGGCGGGCGAACAAAAAACCGACCGGTCGTAAAAGCTAGTACTAAGAGGAGATGGACCGACTCTGGAAGAGAGGAAAAGTAAGGCCTACTCCTTCAGAAGAGACAAGATCCGAAAGATATTCAAGGACGCCTTAATGAATGGTTTACAACTGCTGAACCCAAAGAGACCTCACGAAGCAAGCATGACTGACAACCCTCTATGTTGCCCATACCATAGAATGTCGGGTCACGTCATCGAGAATTGCTATGTATTCAAAGATAGGGTCGAGAAATAATACAAGGCGGGAGAAATCTCATTGTCCCTCAGTATGTTGACAAACGATCAAGCCGCAAACGCCAACTTCATACAACCAGAAGCTAAAGCCTTATGGGGGCATACCGCTGAACCGTCTGCCCCAAGAAATGAGGACAATCTGTCGCAACCTCCGTAGAATGTATACATATCCAAGAAGATGGAGAAGATGCTAAAATTGCTTCAGAAAGAGCCCAGAGTCGAATGGGAGGGGCAAAAAGAGCATAATGTCTCGTCCACTAATCCGAAACGAGCGGGCTCGAAGTGTAAGAAGATCATAAAGAAGAAAAAGAAGGATGCAGCCTGGCGCGTAGAAAAGTCTGCTAGGAGAACGACCATTCAAAAATACGTTGATTCTCTCGAAGACTATGTACAAAAGGAAAGAACCCTTATTCAACTGAAGGAGTTCTTATCTATAGAAGCCGCAGAAATTTTGGAAGAATTGGAAGAAGATGCCGATGATGGGGTCCCTATTGTGACATGCTACGCCATCCATCTTGGCAGCGACTCGTAGGAGGAGCTCTGTTTTCCCGAAGAGGACGATGAGCTCGCTACAAAAGCCAACCAAATCCAGCTCAGAAGCGGCAGGGCTCTAGCGCCAAAAAAAGGCAACGCTTTAAAAGAGAAGGAAAAATATGTGGCTAATGAAGAAGACGGCAGAAATTCAACTCATGGAGACTTGAGCTCTTCCACGATAGACTATAACATCTTGGCTCACCTATGGAAGCTTCCGTCTCTCTTAAGCATCTATGATGCTCTAGTTCTATCCAAGGAGCTTAGGGACATCCTCATTCATGCTTTGCAAAACTCCGAGCGGTACCAGGCTCTCTTCATGGAGATCAATATGAAAGAAGCCCAGTACGCTCTGCACACAGCTGCGGTCGGATTTAAAGATGAAGACCTACTATTAGGGACGGCTGAGCATAACCGGCTGCTTTACGTGATAGGGTACAGCGACGAAGACCGGATTAATCACATATTGATTGATCAAGGGTTCTCAGTGAACATCATGAACTTGCGGAGGCCGTATTAATCGCATATTGATCAATGGACGTCCGACACTTGTCAAGAGAAAGGATTGTCATCCAAGGCTTCAATCAAAACTGCCAGCAAGTTCTAGGATCCATAGCTCTGCTAATCAGGTTTGGAGACCTGCAAACCAAAGCTAAGATATACGTGATCGATACCGAAACGTCCTATAAGATTCTCCTGGGATGACCGTGGCTTCATGATTACGGCGTCGTTCCATCAACACTTCATCAATGCATGAATTATACCAAAAACGGCGAAGAAAGACGCATTGATGGAGACATACAACCGTTTGGTGTACATGAAATCAGATATGAAGATTCTCGGTACTTTATGAAATCCTAAAATGGTGGGACGCAGTCGACTAAAAACAAGAGGGTCTAGAATCTCAAAAGCAAACCTGAGCCGCGGTCGAGTAAAAACAAGAAGGGCTAGAGTCTTAAAAGCCAATATAAGCCAGTCGTCACCTCCAAAAGTAAAAATCCCCAAGTGCACCTACTTTTTGGCAGTGACACTGATGAGTCCGACGCTGGAAGTCCATCATTATGTAAAACTCGCCCTTGTTTTGGTAGCGATACAGACGAGTCTGATATTGAGGGCCCATCCGGCATCAATGTTTACCCTCGTCTCGGCAGCGATACCGAAGAGTTAGAGGAGGACCCGTCTTGCAACAATTGTGCAGGTCGGACTCTCACGCAAAAAACAAAGATAAGAGAAACCTTCGAAGTCACAGAGGGGTCTCTAACCATCACCAGGGTTTCGGAACAGATGTGCAAAGAGCTTGACGTATTGTTAGTCTCCACCATGGACCCGGTAAAAACATTCTATGTTCCCGGAAGAAACAGCGAACAGAAGGGCATCCCGTTCTATAGGTCAAACCCTGTCATGCGCCCGGATGATTTTTCCGCAAAGTGCCTTCTCTATGAGGCATAAGAGCCGTCTTAAACCCCAAATATTATGCGCTCGAAATGCTGGAATATTTTAAAAGGTGTGGATGTCGATTATACCAAACAGACTCTGAGGCAAAGTTTTATGAGAGGCTATGGCACCCGCCTCAGTTCCGATCGCTCATCGATGGGCGAGTCCCTGATAAACGGGGCCTAAGTTTTATGCAACTCGATGCCAAATCATGCTACATGATCCATGTTAGCGAAAACAGCGGAGAGTCAAATGATTACGATGAGCTATCCAAGCCAGAAGAAGCCCCACAAGAGATTGAAGATGGCAGGCAGACAACATTCAAAGAGCTGACCGAGATTGATTTGGGGACACCCGATTATCCAAGGCCGGCCTGCATCAGCTCGTTCTTGTCAAAGGAAACAAAAGAGCAGATAATCACCCAGCCGCATGAGTTCGTCGACTGCTCCGCATGGACGTACAAAAAAATTCCTGGACTCTCTTCCAAAGTGGTTGTGCATAAGCTGGCTATTTCTTCTGATGCCAAGCCAGTCAAATAAGCTCCTCGAAGAATGAGAAGGGAGTTGGAGGAAAAGTTCATCAAGGAAACTAAGAAACTCACTGATGCAGGTTTCATTAGAGAAGAGAAATACGCGGAATGGATCACATGTATCGTCCCAGTAAAGAAGAAAAATGGGCAGATCCGGATTTGTGTCGATTTTAGGGACCTTAACAATGCATGCCCTAAAGACGATTTCCCGCTCCCGATCATGGAAATGATGGTCGAAGATACCTCAAATTATGAGCTGTTCATTTTCATGGACAGTTCGTCCGGATACAATCAAATGAAAATGTCGCCCGAGGATGAGAAGCACACAGCGTTCGAACCCCGATCAGGATATACTGTGATGTCATACGGACTGAAAAATGCGGGCACCACATATCAAAGGGTGATGACAAAGATATTTAATGACCTAATCCATAAAGTCATTAAATACTATGTCGATGACTTGGTCGTCAAGACTAAAGCCAAAGCCAATCACATCCAAGATCTCCGAATTCTCTTCACCAGACTGGGAGAGTACAATCTGAAGATGAATCCTTTAAAGTGCGTCTTTGGCATATCATTAGGGAAATTCTTAGGCTTTATAGTCCGGCACCAAGGGATCGAGGTCTACTCATCAAGATAAAAGCAATCATGGAGATGCTTCCTCCAAAGAATGTGACACAGCTAAGATCCTTCCAAGGCAGGCTCGCATACATAAGAAGGTTCATCTCAAACCTGTCAGGAAGATTTCGACCTTTTTCAAAGCTCATGAAGAAAGGAGCTCCTTTTGTATGGGACGCCGAATGTCAAGAAGCATGCAAAAGTATCAAGCAGTACCTGTAGCACCTTCCAATGCTCGCTGCCTCCATTCCAAATAAACCGTTGATCCTCTACACCGCTGTGCTGGGTGAATCACTCGACGTCTTCCACACCTAAATCAACGAGGAGGGAAAGGAAAATGCTCTTTACTACCCCAGCCGAATATTAGTTGGGGTAGAGCATAAATACTCCCAATTGAAAAGCAGTATTTGGCTTTGATATTTGCCATAAAGAAGTTGAGGCATTATCTGCTTGCTCACCGGGTTATGCTGATCTCCAAGATCGACCCGCTGAAATATTTAATGACTAAGGCGGGTCTAACTAGTAGAATGGACAAATGGTCTGCCATGCTACTTGAGTTTGATATAGTCTATATTCTTCATAAAGCAGTAAAAGGGCAAGCCCTCGCCGACTTCCTCGCTGATCATCCCATACTTGAAGGGTCATCGCTAAATTACGAGTTACCCGATGAACAAGTGCTGCACCTTGAAGATAACGAGCCATGCTGGGAGCTCTACTTCGATAGAGCCTCATCAATAAAGACCTCCAGCAAATCAAGCATCTCGCAGATAAAAGCAGGGATAGGGTTGGTGTTCATCAAGACTTTGGGAGGAACCATACGACGTTCTTTCGCTCTTACCGAGCCTTGCACAAACAACGAGGCTGAGTATGAACCTCTGATAGCTGGTTTAGAGCTCACCATAGAAATGCATATCCTTCAACCGTGTGTCTATGGCGATTCACAGCTAATCCTCAACCAAGTAAACGACGAATACAAAATATATAAGTCCAAATTAGCTCGATATAGAGGCCAAGTGGTGGAGCTCATTAAGAATTTCACCCATATTGAACTGATGAGAGTTTCCAAGACGCTGAACGAAAAAGCCGACGTACTCGATCGCCTAGCCAAGAAGCTGGGCGATCGTAAAATGGATGAAATTCTGATCACAGTAAGGACCTGGCAAATCCTACCTCCCGTCTCTTTTCGAGAAGAAGAAATCATAAAACAAGAGAACGGTCCTGCTGAAGAAGCTCAGGTCATCAGGGACGAGCTTGATTGGAGAAAACCCTTCGTAAAATATTTCCGATATGACAAGCTGCTTGAAGAAAAATTCGCGAGGATCCAGTTGAAGAAGAGAGCTCTCCGATATGTGTTCATGAATGATACGCTATACCGCAGGTCATACTACCAACTTTGGCTCAGGTGTCTGTCCCTAGCTAAAGCCTGAGAAATCATGAAAGAAATTTACTCGTATGTCTACAAAGCTCACCAATCCGGCCCCAAAATGCGGCTTCAAATCAAACAGCTTGGATATTACTGGCCTATTATGATAAAGGATTGCGAAGGGCATTCAAAGAAATGTCATCTATGCCAAATTCACGATGACTTCATTCACAAGCATCCCAATCCGCTGCATCCTATCATGGTGGAGGTGTCTTGGCCCTTCGAAATTTAGAGCACCGACATAGTTGGCCCGATTGATCTTCCATCACCCAAAAGCTACTGGTTCATATTATCAGCGACGGACTACTTCTCTAGATAGGCTGAAGCCATCTAGACAGAAGACATTCTGAAATTCTTTTGGCATAAAGTTCTATACCGCTTTGGTACGCCGAGAAGAATCATATCTGACAACGGATATTCCTTCGAGAGCTTCAAAATCTCAAGGTTCACTACTCAACATAAGATAGACTGGAGATATTCTTCCATATATAATCTAAGAGACAATAGGTTAGCCGAAGCCTTCAACAAAACCCTGTGCAAGCTCCTGAAGAAAAATGCATCGGCCAATAAACTAGACTAGGATATGAAGCTTGTAATACCTAGTTCTTTTGCGCTCCAATATACGTATTTTTATAAAGTGCTACTTACCAATTTAATTATTTATATTTATAGTTATTTTATTTTATTTTTAAAAATCCCTTTCTAATTTCTTTTATATTTTCCCGGCCCAAGCTTCCAAGTCCAATCTAGCCCATAACCCCCTAACCTTTTTCCCCAATTCCCTTTTTCCCTTTCCATTTTTCCTTCCCCCTTATCTTAGCATGGCCCAATTCTCATTTTCCATTTAATTAAATTCCCTTTTACCCTCAGCCCACACGCCCTAAACCAACCCCAGCCCAAAAGGGAAAATAAAATCAATTAAATATTTATATTTTCCCGGCCCACTAACTCCCGAGCCCAAATGAATCCCCTCGCGCCCGACCCGACCCGTTTCTCCTTCTTCCCCACGTAAAAATGTTTTCCCGCTCCTTCCTTCGCCATGAGCCCACGTCGCCGTCCACGACGCGCACGTCCCCTAGCCCGCTCCCCGTCGCGACCACGTCTCCGCTCCCTTACCCACGACCGCGCGTGCGTTCTCACTTCCATTTCCCCATCGACCTCATCACTCTTTCTCCCTTCACATCCCCCTGCACCCGCGACCGACGAACCCCGCCTTGCCTCCTCCATCACTTACCCCCATCACCGACGAACCACCTTGCCTCTTCCACCTCACCCCCTCCTTTTACTCCGACGAACCCCGAGCCCCCTCACTTCAACCTTCTCCCCTCACCGCACCCCCTCACCGAGCTTCCCCACTGCCCTCACCTGCTCGCCGGCGCAACTTATCGCCGCTGCACTCACCTCCGACGAGCCCACCTCAACAACCCGAGGCCACCTCACTGCAACGCCCGAGCTCTCTCTCTCCCGTTTCCCCCTCATCACCACCGAGCACCATCGCTCCTCCGACCTCATCGTCGTTGGCCAACAACATCGCCGGCTGCCTCCTTCCACTGCGAGCTTCCTTCCAACCCAGCTCCGGTCGTCCCGGGCTGCAGCTCCAGGCCAGCCTCCCATTGCCAAAGCCAAACCATCACCGACAGCCACCCTCTCCATAGCCGAGCCCGTGCCCACTCTCCGTGTCACCGCAGACCCACTCCCGTGTCGCGTCCGTGCCCAGTCTCCGTGTCACCGCAGACCCACTCACGTGTCGCGCCCCGTGCTCAGTTGTTGTGCCGCGTCTGTGTCATGTTGTGCCCACCTCCGGACCAGGTCCCGTGCCGCACCGTGCCTGCCTCCGTGTCATCACCAGGCCCAGCACCGCGTCGCGCCCGCATCATCACCAGGCCCAGTTCCGTGTCGCGCCGTGTCACGCACCGAGCCAGGACCACGTCCACTGCCGTATCACACCCGCGTCGCCACCGCGTCCAGTACCGGGTCACCGCGCACCGCGCTCGCGCCGCGCGCCGTATCCAGCGTCACGCTATCCCGTGTGTCGGGACAAACCCTGCAGCGGCGTCGCTTCCATATCAAGCGACCGAGGCAAGTACCCTACTTGCTACATGCTAGTTATTACTATTACATTTCTAAAACCTATTAATTCCGTGTTTAAAACTCGTGAAAACGTATGACACAAGTGCTTGATGCAAAACCCGAACAAAACCCTTACTTTAAACTGACGGGACTTGTTTGTATACGCTGGCCCGTGTGGCAGTGAACATTGTGGTGAAATCTTACTGGAAAATATAATCGTTACTGGCTTGAACGATCACCCCCAATTACACCCATTAAAACTGAATATTTCCCGCGTCTGATACTTGTGAAAATCATAATAAATTGTGTATACATTGAAATGATGCGTGCGATGGCTCGTAACAAATCTAACTGTTTAACCTACTGTAATATATTGTTGATCACTGAGTTTTAATACACTATGATGGAGATAACTGTGGTGGATTACGATTCTGGACTGCAGTCCAGAATGGAAATCCAAGATAACCCCTGTTGCTAAACCCCTGTACATCACTGTTCATATAAGAGAATGCGCGGAACCTTGTATCTTTACGTAGGAAATTGGATTAGCTTTCTCACTCGACTGGCTTCACTGGTTTCCTCAACCGTTTGATATTTTTAATTCATTTTACCTTGTCGACATGTCTTGCTGAATTCTGCAGAAGCAGATTTTACACCTCAAACTTAATATGGCCATAACTCTCTGTTGGCGTAATATAATACTGATCTGCTAATTGCGGTGGAAACCTGACTGGAAATACTAATTATAGTTCAACTATGGCATCGCCTAATTACGATCTCAACTGTGATTAAAATGCGTTACGAAACGGACTTCCGATTCTGAAACCGGATTTCCAGCAGTGAACGCTTAAAATGAAATGGACATATCTAGTGATCCTGAAACCCGATTAACGTGAAACCAATTTTTATGGTTAGATAATTAAACATACTATTTACCCACTTTTCATCGTTTTGCTAAATTTTGCATGTATGATTTATGATAAATTATACAAGTGGTAGGACACCGACTTATGACATCTTAATCATGCCTGAATTATCGCATTCTCATCACATTACATATATGTTATTACATTGGTAACCTAGTGATCATGTACATTACCCAGTGTTAGGTTTTAGCATTTGATTGTGGCAAGTACGTTAGTGTTTAAGTATGAATAGACAAATGAAAGTGACACATACTTGTACACAATTAGTGGACCCTATTGATTTATTGCATTGTCGACGTCTGTGGGACGTGTATAAGTGTGACTATAATTGGTATGGGACAATTATGGAAGCACTTGTATGGGTGTCACAGATAAGGCACCAAATACTATCCATTTATCTTGGGTATCAGTCGGGACATGCTTGATGGAGATCCTGTCTACAGTTCTCGTGCAGACTTGTCATGGACCGACCGGTATTTGAGTTTATGGTTGGCGTTTGATGTAGACCACGGGGTATGGGGTAGTTTGAGTGTGAGTTCAACAGAATCTCGGGAGTCCCATGCCGGCACATATGGAGATATATGGAGATATATAGGGATATCACTGATTATTAGCGAGCGATTCGGGCCCGTGTTCCCTTGTCCTTGGGTCCTACCCTTGGGTGGGGGATACTCACGAGTGGTTGACTCTCACGCTTAGACTGACGATAGGCTTAGTGACCTGTACAGTGAGACTTAGAGACTGATAGGGATAGTGGCATTGACATGCATTACTTACCGATTCAACATCCCTGCCATACTGTTTACTGCTTTACTGTTTGCCTGTTCTATTAGATACCCACATTTGGCTACTTCATGTTCACGTATTTACTTCCTTGATTTACTGTTACATATTCATTATTATTGTACGAGTTACCATTTGTATCCATATATATATATATTGCTATCGTGTCGCTCTGACAACCTGAGTATGCATGCTCAGAGTGAGAAGTGGATCTAGCTTGGACCAGGACCAAACATACATCGCAGACATCTTGATCAGCTACCCAGAGCTATACTTTCTTGATCTCCATCTGGTTAGTTCTTTTGTACTTGTTTTGATTTAGTTACTGCATTTCTCATTACCTGTGCATTGATTACTGATTACCACGTAAAGCTAAAAGCCGAAATGTGACTACGGAGAGATATCTCCTCGACCGTAGGAGCATGGCTGGCCTTGTCAACCCCTCGTATTTCGTATTTTAGGAAGCGGGGCATGACAAAGCTCCATGAGGCGTTGTGTGCATATCGTACCACGCATCGCACTCCGACGCAGTCCACTCCATACCTGCTTCTCTTCGAAGTGGAGGCAATCATCCCCCTCGAAATTAAAGTTCCAAGCCTAAGGATGGTTATCCAGCACAATCTGACGGAAGAGGAAAACACTCTTCTTTGGCTCGAAGAGCTTCATGCGCTCGAAGAAAATAGCCTCATGGTACAGCAAAATATAGAATTGTACCGAGCCCAAATGCCGCGGGCCTATGATAAGATGACCCATCTTCATGCTTTCAAGAAGGAAAAGTTGGTGTTGGTCCTCAAAAGACCGATCATTCCAAACTGACATGCCAAGGAAAAATTTAAGCTAAATTGGGAAGGGCCATACATCATTGAGAAAGTATTTGACGGAGTATCCTACCAACTGATAAGTGCCGATGGAGAAAGGCCATGCCATACATCTATGGCTGATATCTCAAGAAATACTACGCATGAATGTTTCAGGTCGCAGGCGAATTGAGCACACCAGCCCTACGGTCTGGATCATACATCTCATAAAACCGTATATGATCCACGGGTATAAACAAGCTAAAACATCCCAATGTCCCGAAACCGCGATCAACCGCTCTACGGTCTGGATCATACACCCTATAAAACCGTATACAATTCACGGGCATAAAAGACCTCTATCTCTCTCAAGCCCTATTAGCAAGACTACATATGGAAAAAAGGGTATGTCCACAACCAAAGCGGGTACGGATGAAAATCCGAAAGGGCTCTGTAAGTAAAAATGACAGAGTTGCTGGCGAGTTCTTGAAAAGACCCGAAAAGGCGCAAGCTTATGAAAGGAGATGAAGATGCACTCGCAAAGTCCTCTCGATCTTGTGAGGAGAATATCCCCACGTGAGATCCTTATGACTCACAAAGGGACAATATACTTAGGAATCCCTATGATTCCCAAAGAGAATCTACACCTATGAGATCCTATCGACTCGTAGGGAGAAAATGCATTTATGGGACCCTTACGGCTCATAAAATTAAAAAAGCCTTAGGCAACAGGGACCTAAACCTGTTGTTCACCGCCGAAAGATAGGGACCGAGACGTGGGGATGTCTGGCCTGAATTATGGGGCAGATGCTATTTGGACTTCTCCATTCACCTCTCCGAAGATATCAAGTTGATTTATGGCACCATATATCGGAAGTTTGGACAGATGTGACCGTTGTAGCAAACTAAATCAGATTCCCTCTTATTTTATGAGAGGTTTTTGATTGTGGGGACGCTCTTCCCTGCAGATGCAAACCCCTGCAATTAATTACGTTACCGTATTGCGATAACCACTTTCTCCTGCTCCGGCAGTTCACTTCGTGTCGTGTTATTTTTGTTTTGTTTTGGGTTGCCCTTGGATTGTATACGGAGACTATTTTATGCCGTCGCCCATAGGGCACGGATTAGTCCAAATCCATATATTTTAGATTTGGGTTTGGGTCAAGGATTTGCTTGACGGGGTCCACGTTGGTAACTTGGTTTGCCAACGGGAATGAACATAGGATGCATTTCTCACATTTGTGAGGTCCATCCTTTCATGAGATATTTGGGTTTGATCTAAGAATCGTTAGTCATATTTAAAACTAAGATCAACTTAAAAATATATGAGCATATGGGCTTAATTATTTTAGTTTAAGGACATCACGGTCCAACATTTCCTGTTTGGGAAGAATGTTAGTTTAAGGACGTTTTGGTCCATTATCGCCGTGTTTGAGACGAATATTAGATTATGGATGTTTCGGTCCATTATCATCCTTTTTGAAGCGACGCGTCGTATTTGAAGCAACGCACTAGTTTGGGGACGTTTCGGTCCAACATTTCCATTTTAGGGACGCAATTTTAGTTTAAGAACATTTCGGCCCAACATTCCCATTTTAGGGACACAATTTAGTTTAAGAATATTTCGGTCCAACATTCCTAGTTTGGGGACGCAATTTAGTTTAAGGACATTTCGGTCTATTATTCATCTTGCATGCACGTGTATTTGTTACGTGACGGAGTGAACAATGGTGATATGGAATGCACCCAATTTGAGATGCATTCTGATTTGAAGTGTGCACGTCAATTTGGAAGTGCATTAATATGGGATGCAAGGAGTTGTTGGTTGTCGGGACTCGCCACCTCTCTGAAGACGTTGAGGAATTACAACAACATATATCAGAGGTGTGGAGAGATGTACCCTTAAACCAAATCCCGTATTTGAGGGAAAAGATCATGATGGATCATCTAAGAATCATTAGTCTTATTCGAAATAAAGATTACCTTAGGAAATATGGGATGAATATCATTTTGGATATCATCAATAAGAGATCATTAGTCATGTTTGAGACTAGGATCAGTTTGGAAATCATGAGCATATGGGTTTGATTGAAGAAACAAAGAGGTTTAACCTCAGGAAACATAGCCAATTTGGGCTAAAACTAGGTTTCTGTACTACCCAGCAGTGCTAAACACTCAGTTATACAATACTCACGTGTGTTTCACGTGAGCCGCTGAAATAGTGCTAAGCACTGGTTTTTTGTAGCGCCCACGTGTGTTTCACGTGAGGCGTTGCACTAGTGATAAGCACTAGATTTTTGTGGTGCCCACGTGTGTTTCACGTGAGGCGCTGCACTAATGCTAAGCACTAACCTTTTCAGGTGCTCACGTGCGTTTCACGTGAGGTGCTATGTAATTTGGTCTTGAGCGCTCATATGCTTTTCACGTGAGGAGCGGAGTTCTTTTGTAAATTTAATTTTTGTTGATATTTTAGAGAACTTAAATCTCTATTAATGGTATTTTGATCATTAACGATCACCAAGATCATTATTTTGAGAATCTGGGATCATGTTCTTTAAGAACTAAGTTCTTGATTTGAAGGAACTAAGTTCCTGGAGTATTATGAACTCCATATTTTCCATGTTCATGTTTTTAGAGAGGTTAAATCTCTCTTAATGGTGTTTTGACCATTAAGGATTACCAAGATCACTATTTTGAGGATCATGGATCGGGTTCTTTAAAAAACTAAGTTCTTGATTTGAAGGAACTAAGTTCCTGGAGTATTATGAACTCCATCTTCTTTCTTTTCAATTTTCTTCTTCTATGAATTTTTGATTCTCAAGAACAAGATCTTTCCGATGAGAATTAAATTCTCAACTTGTGAGAGATTTGCCTTGCAGATCTCAGATCCATAGAAATAACTAAGTTCTTTGAGAAGGGTTAAACCCTTATATATGATATGATAGGTAAATGAGATATTTTGATTTCGATTTTTTTTACCTAGGGTTTTGAGAAAGAAGATCTTGTTTGAGAATTAAATTCTCTCTTATTTTGTGGGAACTTTTGGGAGCCTTCTGTATATATTTTTTTTTACAGAAGTTTATGGGGTGGTCTCCTCCTTTTAAGATTTGAAGTTTCGGGTCATTTATATAGTGGAGGCAAATTGTTAATTGGTTTTAAGAAAATCTCTCATCGAGAGATTCCAATTGATTTAATTGGTATTAAAATTGAGTTGGAGAATTTTACCCACCGTTGGATTTTTGATCCGAAGGTTTCTGTTTTACAGAATATGTTTTCTTGTTTTTAACAAAATTGGGAAAATATTTTCTCATATACAGAATTTATTCTGTAAAATGGTGATTTTTAATCACCATTGGATTTTTAATCCAAGAGTTCTCTGTTTTATAGAGAGCAATCTTTTTTTGTTTAGAAAGATTGAGAGAATATATTCCAAAAATAGAATTTTATTCTATTATTGGATCATTGATCCAACCAAGAGTATCTTTCTTATTTAGAAAGATTTGGGAGATATTTTCTCATAATAGAATTTAATTCTATATTTTGATGATTTATCATCTCCATTAGATCATTGATCGAACGACTCTGTTTAACAGAGAGTATCCCAAATTCTCATGTAGAATTTAATTCTATTGATCTTGACTTGGGCGCTGGCGCTCTCGTGTTGTGCACGTGGGCGCCACTTAAGAATTTAATTCTTATGATGGGTACTCATGTCCTCTGCACATCGGCGTCTGCGTGATGAGCACGTGCGGTTCCATATAAGAATTTAATTCTTATTCAGAAAGCGTTTCTGTGCTTTGCACATTGGCGCCGGCGTGAGGAGCACGTGCGGCGCCACCACAAAATGGGTGCTGGCGCTGACACCCTCATGAGAAACACATAAGGCGCTACCCCATTAGCTTTCAATAGAGCTTTGCTCTTTCTATATTGTTTAAATTTTGGCGGGAACAATTGTCCCCCACTACTTTGCCCACGTAAGTATATACGTGGATGAAGTAGTATAAAGTTATGCATGGCCATAGAATTGATGGCTTAGGAGACGAGTTTAGGATTCTTATAGCCTAAGGCTTTTTTTAATTTCATGAGCCATAAGTCTCAAGAAGGTTTTTCTCCCTATGAGTCTTGAGAATCTCACAGGTGCATATTCTCCTTGGGAATCATGGGGATTCCTAAGTGTCTTTCACCTTCGTGAGTTATAAGGGTCTCACGCAGGTATTTTCTCCTTACGGGTCGAGAGGACCCGTAAGTGGCATCTTCACTTCATCGATAAAATGTGGCCCGTGGACAGTATACAAGAATCATTTTGGACCTTCTTGTAGAGCAACGATGGCTTAGGAAACGGGTTTAGATCTGTCGCTTAAGGCTTTTCAACTTTATGAGCCGTGAGGGTCTCATAAAGGTGTTTCTCCCTACGAGTCGAGAGGATCTCGTAGGTGTATTTTCTCTTTACAAGTCATGATCACCCCTAAGTGATTATTCTCTTGAGAGTCGTAAGGATCTCACAAGGGAATTTTCCCCTTACGAGTTGAGAGGACTCGTAAGTGGTTTTTCCTCCTTATCGTTATGTGACTTTGGAGAATGTGGACCGTAGATAGTATACAAGAGTCGGTTTGGACCTACTTGTAGGGAAGCGATAGTTTATGAAACAGGTTTAGATCTGTCGCCTAAGTTTTTTCAACTTTATAAACCGTGAGGGTCTTATAAAGACTTTTCTCCCTACGAGTAGAGAGGATCTTGTAGGTGTATTTTCTCCTTAAAAGTCGTGAGGACTCCTAAGTACATTTTCTCTTGAGAGTCGTAAGGATCTCACAAGAGAATTTTCCCCTTACGAGTTAAGAGGACTCGCAAGTAGTTTCTCCGACTCGTTGGTATGCGACTTTGGAGAATGTGGCCCGTGGATAGTGTACAAGAGTCAATTTAGACCTACTTGTAGGGCCACGGTGCTTAGGAAACAGATTGATATCCCCGTCGCCTAAGGCTTTTCACCTTCATAAGCCATGAGGATTTCATAAAGATGTTTTTCCCTACGAGTTGAGAGGATCTCGCAGGTGTATCCTAACGTGTAATATAGATAACCCCCATTCTTTTACAATAGAGGTCCATTAGGTTTGTGGTACTAGGGTTTTAATCCGTGGTACTGTCGCGTTGGCTGATATATTTCTCGATATGCAGTTTTTAAGTCACTGTTTGAGTAGCCCCGCGACTGTTGTGTCTCTGATCCCTTCTAAGGCTGGACAAGACGTCTTCAAGTAATCTTCCTAGGTCATATTACCGTTGGAAGAACAAGCGTTAGGAATTTGCCATGACACTTTTCACTTGAGGTTAGGCTCAATCTGGAGCCCCGATGAGTCATAACCACACCTTTCTGGGGTGGGATGGTCTCTAATGGTCTTTTAGGCTCATCAAGACCCGAAGCTAGGAATATGTCGTCACTTCGTGTGTTATTTCTTTGACGATATCGTGCCGATTCTTTACCGAAGTCGGGAATATATCTGTGTGATCTTTATGCTGTATGTATTGCAATCAAGATCTGGAGCTAGGGATATGCTATTGGTCTAATATCATTTGATAATTGCGTCCGCATCCTGCTAAAATGAGGGGAAACGCCGAGATAGTCTCTAGGTTGTATATGAACCGTCAAGACTTGGAGCTAGGATTTCGCCATGGCTCTATTTTTGCTTTGAACCTTGGGTCTTTTGTTGACGTTGCGTCTGCACCGAGAAGGAACGTCTAGCCGGAGCTGGGATTTTGCCATTACTCTGTTTTGATTTGGCCCCTTGGAGCTTTGTTGACGTCACGTCTGCACTCTGTTAGAACGAGAAGAACGTCAAGTTGGTCTCTAAGCTTTAGATGTTTCCATTAAGATCTGAAGCTAGAATTTTTCCGTCACTTCACATTTATTTGATTGGTGTGTCTGCCCCTGCTGGAATGAGGGGGGACACATGGATAGTCTCGAGGTTGTATATGTACCATCATGACTTGGAGCTAGGATTTTTCCATGGCTCTATTTTTTCTTTGAACCTTGTGTGTTTTGTTGACGTTGCGTCTGCACCGAGAAGGAACGTCGAGCTGGAGCTGGGATTTTGCCATTACTCCTTTTTTATTTGGCTCTTTAGAGCTTTGTTGACGTCACGTCTGCACCCTATTGGAATGAGAAGAACGTCGAGTTAGTCTCTAGGTTGTATATGAACCGTCGAGATCTAGCTCTCCCTTTAGCGGAGCCTGGTGGGAAAATATGGTTCTCTTTCTTTTATTTATGCCCATGGATCATCTTCAAGAGTCAATATAGACATACTTGCAGGGCAGAAAAGTTTCATCTTTTTCGCGATGCTTTATCTTTTCAACTTTTATGACGCGAAAGTTGCGATTGCCAAATCATTTCGGCTATTTATCACGGTGCCCAATCATTTCGGCTATTTTTGTTTTTTCTCGCTACTTTTTATTGCGAGTTGCCCAAATATTTCGGCTTTTTTTGAGTTGGGGATTTGAATTCTGATATCAATCTTGGCATCAGTATCGCTGCTACTGAGATATTGCCAGGAGCGAATCATCATTTGTCTTTACGAGAACTTAAAATTTGATATCTATTTAGGCATCAGTATCGCTACAACTGGGATATTGTCAGGAGTGAATCATAATTTTCCTTTGCGAGAACTTGAAATTTGATACCTTTTTAGGCATCAGTATCGCTACAACTGGGATATTTCCATGAGCGAATCATCATTTGCCTTTGTCGATTTGAATAAAGATGGCTTAGAAAACATGGTTAGGATCCTGTCGACTAAGGCTTTTTAACTTTATGAACCGTAAGAGTCTCATAAAGGTATTTCTCCCTACGAGTCGAGAGGATCTCGTAGGTATACGTTCTCCTTAGAAGTCGTGAGGACTCCTAAGTGGTGTTTTCCCTTACAAGTCGTAAGGATTTTACAAGAGTGTTTTCTCCTTATAAGTCAAGAGGACTTACAAGTGTCGTTCACCATATAGGATATTTCTCGCCATTGGTGGAACTTGGTGGGGAATTGTTTATTTATGCATGTGGATTGTATACAAGGGTCAATATTAAATCGCCTGTAGGGCAATATTAGGGGAATATGACGGCTTAAGAACAGATTTAGATCCCTATAGCTTAAGGATTTTGAATCCTATGAGCCGTGAAGGTCTCATGGGGGGAAATTCTCCTTACGAGTCGTGAGGATCTCGTAAGTGTATTATTATATTTTTTTACGAGATTGCGCCCTTCCGAGGTTTCACAAGCTCGCCGGTAGTCTTACTGGTTTTACTCACGGTGCCCTTTCTGGTTTTCATCCATGCCCATTTCGCTTGTGGACATACCTTTTTTTTAGATCGCGCCCTTTCGGGTTTTCGCGAAGCTCGCCGGAAGTCCTTCTGTTTTTACTCACGGCGCCCTTTCGGGTTTTCATCCATTCCCATTTCGCTTTTGGACATACCTTCCTTTTTTCGAACGATGGAACTCTCGAAAGTAGGTTCGTTGCAGGTGACCCATCTGTTTGCCGGTAGGACTTGGGGGTGGTTTCATCGCTGGAGTAGCTGTGTAGCCGGTAGAACTTGAGTTACAACCTTCACGTTACGACTTCAATTGCAATATAGATCTTAAGGGAGTATATCGCTGTTTTTGGGGCGATACACTAGTTTAGGGACATTACAGTCCAATATCGCCATTTTTGAGGCGGCACACTAATTTAGGGACATTCCGATCCATTATCGCCGTGTTTGAGACGACGTGCCGTGTTTAAGACGACGCATTAGTTTAGGAACGTTTCGGTCCATTATCACCATTTTTTAGGCGGGTATTAGTTTAAGGACGTTTCAGTCCAACATTCCCGTTTTTGGGACGAATATTAGTTTAAGGACGTTTCGGTCCAACATTCTAATTTTAGGGACGAATGTTAGTTTAAGGACATTTCGGTCCAACATTGCCATGTTTGAGGATGAATGTTAGTTTAAGGACATTTCAGTCCATTTTATCATTCGGTCGGGGAGTTGCATAACACATCCCTTCCAACTCTTGTTTGCTGAGGCGCTGCTTTCTGTTCTTTGTTTGCATGGACACTTCACGCCTTAGACTATCTTCACCTTATTGGACTGCTTCATCTATTATCGTGCCAATTGGGATGTTTTGCGGGAAGTACCGGACAATTTACACAGCACCTGCCTCCCTGCTCATCAATATCGCTTTCCGATACTGATGGAGTATCTTCTTTATATACGAAGGAACGAGATATCACGTTATTCCTTCTGCCGAGTCTTCCTCTTCCTTGGAAGAATGAACTTGACTTAGGGGCTTTTCCTCCTCATCGTCTGATTTGGAGTGGGACATGGATTTCACATAACTCCCATGGTTTTTGGGTTCAAGTGGGATATTCCACTTGATTGCAGGACCCGCTTGTAAGTCCTGTAATATTCTTTCTGTTCTTTGAGAAGAAAAGACCATCCCACGTCGAGATTCTTCCTCCAGTGAGGAATATGCCCCATGTGTATATTTCGGGAGGGGGACATGTAAGTCGATGTCGCGCACCCCACATGTTCGCGAGGAGGCGGAATTAGCAAAAAATGATTTTTACGGGCTTCGCAACACCGACTTGAAGCAAGGATCGAACATAAAACCCTAGCTAGCAATCTATATGAGGTTCAACTACTCGGATGAATGTTATACCTTGTAGTATCATGTTTTTCTTGTCTTCTCGCTGTCCTCCTTCACCTCGTGAGCTCCTTGGAGTGGAAATGGATAGCGCCTCCTCGTCGGCTTCTCGAAGTCGAAGAAGATCCACCTGAGAGTTCCAACCTTGAGCTTAACTTCCAAGTTGAGGCAACTAGGTCACTTTGTGTGCTAAACTAAGTAGCCTAGAATGAGTAGAGAGTGATTTTGGGTAGCTAAGTCTCACTAACCCTTGATTCTCAACACGTGAGACGCTAGGGTTTCGAGAGGAAGAAGGAGAGAGTGAAATTGAGGAAAGAGAAATGGTTTTTGATAATGATAATTGAAAAATGAGATGGCTCACTTGACATGACTACAAGTATGGTAAGAAAATATCTCATCCAAAAATATCTAGCGCCACAAAAATATCTCACAAGAAATATCTAAGTCAAATAGTCAAACCAAGTCAAGTGGTCAAACCAAGTAGCCATGCCACAATTATCATTTACAAAAAAATAACAAATACTTTGCTCCACCTCATAATTGTTTTAATCAAGTCAATGGTCAAAACCCTAATGACGTGTCTCCTTCTATACCCCTCTCATCCGTATATACATACCCGCATCCGTGTTCCAAGAAACAGGAATACAAAGAGACGAAACTAATCCAACAATCAAATACTAGGATCCGGCTTAAACCAAAACCCAATAGTATTGTCCGCTCGAACATCACACGCGCAAAAGTACACGTATGTGATTGAACCCTATTATAAAACCATACGACCTCTACATCATTTTGCCCGAAGCAGGGAAACCCTCTGTGTGGAACTCTAGAGACTCGACAGTATGCTGGCAGTGGTTTTAACCACAAGCACGTCAGCGGTACTAGCTGCACGTAACAGCTATCCAGGTATCTGTCGATAAGAAGACCGACGAGCAAAATCATCCGAACTCCTACTGAGCCTGTCTATGGAAATCTCCGTACAGTCCGGTCTGTTCGTCTAAGAGTATCGCATATCGGGCCTAGAGAGCGGTAAACGTCAGACCCCTAGTAGCGCAATAAGTCGTGTCGGAGTACAGCCCAAAACACCCTGAGAAACTACTGGAGTACCTACCAGTAAATCTCGCTTTCCCTGGCCAGGGACTTTGTGTAATGGCTTTCCGAACACAGCACGACATCAACCCCCAATACCGGGAGAGACGAATCCTATCTAACCGCCATTGCCTCCAAGTGCTTCGGGACTGCACCCAACTACTACCTGTTTGCATGACTCAATAGAGCCGTGGTAGGATAGCAATCTAAGAACAGTGGAAACACACTTGAGGCAAAGTAGCAGTGTCAAGTCAACGGACTAAGCTGTACTCATGTTACCTGGGAACTTCTACCTGACGATAGGTATAGTACCAACCAGCAGTACCCCATGAGTTCATCCAGTGTAACTCATAACTCAATGAGCACCTGCATACTATCTCCAGTACGACGTACTGATGGTTGTGAGACAGACCATCTCCCCTGCGGGGATGAGAAGTGTATACACCAGTCTACTCTGGAGTATCGATGCCCTGTCTCGACAATCCTATGACTAGGGACCTGTAAAAGGATGTGCTTATAGACTATCCAGCCCCCACTAGTGTGACTGCCATCACAATGCTGGTAGTCAAGCAAAGATCCTAAGGGCTCTATCAATATGTATTAGTGATACGTTAAAAGAAACATATACACATATTAAGATAGATACAAACCAGTAGCATACTATTATATTGAGCAAGACTGTTATAAATCCGTGTATATATCCCAAGCTTCCAAAATGTAATATACAAACTAATACTATACAATAATGGACTCTCGGGCATATAACACTAACACTAAGGCCATGTGCTGGCATATCGCAGACCTATCATCTCGAATAGCCTCTCGAACCATGTCTGAGAGATGACCTTTGTGAATGGATCTGCAGTGTTGTCCTCCATAGCAACTCTCCTCACCTCGATCTCCCGGCGATCCACGATCTCCCTGATCAGGTGATACCGCATCAAGATGTTCTGGACTTCTGATAGGACCTGGGTTCCTGTTCATACCAGAATATTGCATTTAATACCGCCCATTCTTACGCTCGTTTGTTTATAAGTAGGTGCTTGTAATCCGTATTTGCTATATATTTACAGGCTACAGGTTCCTAGTCCAAAATAACGCAAATCATACAAAATCTCTACTGTTATGCCAAAATCCAGAACATCTGTTGACAACAGATAAAAGCCGGGTTCCGGTCATCCGTATCCGTCCAGTACAGCATACCAGTTCCAGAGACAAGACATATGACAGTGGTCATTCGTGTCTCGGACAAGCACAGAGCACGAGGGGGGCAGCACAAGAATCAATGGGTGCGCGGAGCTCGAGGGAGAAAAGGTCAAAAGTATTATTTTTAATGCCATTTTGGACCGTTGCAGATCTGAAGCAATTGTTGAAGCAATTTGCAATTTGGTACATGTACAACAACAGAGGAGATCAACACAGGGAAACCCAGGAAGTTTGACAAGTCAACTCCCCCAAACGGCCACGGATCCACGGCCAATAGGGCGACTCGGTCGTGGATCCGTGACCGAGTTAACTCGTCGGATGCTGAAATTTAAGGGGTAGGTGGCACAGTGTATTTGGGAATAAAATATTGCCCTAGGGTTTCTTCAAGCAGCCTATAAATACCCCGGTTTTGTGCCAAGCCAAGGGGATCCTTCATGTCTTGATTTCCATTCTCTCTTTGTTAGGATTTAGCTTAGTTTCTTCTTTTTCTTCATTCTTTCCTCCATGAAAATTATACTGAGAGCTTTTTGAGTGGAAGATAAATGAAGATGAGGGTTACATTGTATCATTCTTTAGCTTAGTCTCCTTGAGATCCTTACTTTCTCTTGATCTTTCAACCTCTTCATTGAGCTTGAAGGTTTAAGGGTTGGTATTTGATCTCAAGGGTTGTATCATTTTGGAAGGAATAAAGTCTCTTTTGTGCTTCATTTTACCTTGGGTTTTTAGCTCTCTCTTGACCTTGCAACCTCTTAATTGAGCTTGCAAGTTTAAGTTTGGGTTATTAAACCCATGGTGTGTAACTTGTTCCATGGTCCGTAGCATTTTTCTTTCTTGCACTTTTCTTTCTTGCTCTTTTACATTCATGCAATTTATTACCCTGCTTTACTTTCTTGCACTTTAAATGCCATGCACTTACCTACTTGTAATCTTTTCTTTTCTTTGTTCTTTTGTTCTCTTGTTTTGTGAATGGTTGTTAATATGTTGTTGTTAAGAATAAATACAATATTGTAAGTTAATGTTTCTTTGCTCATTTCCTTTTCCCGTTATTTTCCTTTGAACTCCGCCCAAACGTTACGCAAGCGCTCCGTTAGGCACCCTACCCTACCAAGGTAACGGTGATTCCTAACCGCGACCGGTTGCGTTCGGTTTGGCCGGAGGCGAAAGCAAGAGACAAGAACGGAAGAACAAGGGTCAATAAGCCGGATTCCACGAATACCGTGCTTAAATCCCCTAATCCACGTTGTTGCCGATTGCTCTAGCTTCAATTGGTCAAGACCCGACTCAAAGATTTTGAGTGCGGATTTCTTTAGCTTACATTTTCGTATCTTTTTCTTAACAACTTTATACTTGCATATAAAACACATAGGTTAGATTTGAACAAACATATACAAATTCTTTATTGACTCGTCTAAAACTCGAACGGACATACAATCATCTCCTTGTGGATCGACCCGTGCTCAACCGGCTAGCTGCAAAGCGACACCGTCCTGATCGCGGTTATAATTTTAGAACTTTGAACATCCGACACGCCAAAAGCGTGCGACCAAATGGCGCCGTTGCCGGGGAGACGGTAACGTATTTTCTTTCTTGTTATTCGGGTTAATATTTTTTTTGTATATATATAAAATTATAAATAAAAAAAAATCTTTTTGTTATTTTTGATAATTTTTTTGTGCAAGTGTGCAGGCTAATCTGGGGCAAGTACAGTAATCCAAAAAGAAAACAGAGAATTTTATTTTGGAGAAGAGACCAAGGGGAATACAGGGACCCAAGTTGAAGCCCCAACTAAGCAACTTGACCGCGGAACCGCGGTCAAAGAGGGGCTTTGGCCGCGGTTCCGCGGCTGTATTGAGGCCTCAGTGCCCCAATTTTTTTTCTGCCCTTTCTCTGTCCTTTTATCTTCTCTGTGAATTCCACTATACTGTATTTTCTGCAGGTTTCTTTGCACAGATTGCACAACCGCCAAATAAATTTTTGTTGTTTTAAATTTTGTTTGTTTACCGCTTTGTATATATTAATACGGACATTAAAGAGCTATAACACCAATTCAGATTGGGTGGGGATTTCATCACCCTTCCTAAGACCCCATAAATCACTAATTGCATACGCATTACCTTGAGCTAATAAAAAATACTAGACTCAGCCCTAAGGACGTCGCGCTCAATAGAACAGAGGACTAGTTGTAGGCATCGGCCGTTTATCCTAACCTGACTTTGCGGTGTCTAGGCAAGTGTGTCTAAGGCAAGTGGTTACTTAATTAGGACCACTACTTCCATAGTGGGGAGCCTCCCACTTACCTGGCACTTACCTGGCCGCAATTGGCGGTGAAGAGGCGGTTTGAGGTCCTATTTCTAGCCCTTTGGAACAGTTAGGAGCTGTCTAGCTGACTTAGGTGACCCTAGCTCTAGGTGTGTTTGTGCGTATTGTGATTGTGATTGTGCTTGTAAGTTTGTCCCATAATTCCGTATTCTTTCAAACAAACAATTTTCAAAACTCCAAAAGCAAACTTTTTTTTAATAAAAAATATATATATATATATATATATAAAATCCACATTCTTTTTCCCCTCCTTTTCTTTTTCTTTCTTTCTTTCTCTCTTCATATCATGGGTACTCCACCTAGAAAAACTCTTGCCGAACTTTGGTACCCACAACCAGACATTACTTCTTACGGTTCTTGCTTTGGCCGAACATCGAACGATCCCTCCATGCCCAAAATTTCATTGAAAGATCGCATAGACGCGTCTAGGACAAACACTTGCCCTCCGCAATCCACTTTGTATCAACCTTTTCAACCTTCCCCACCCTCTAATGTTGATACCCCTTTCGCAAGTCGTCCTTTGTCCATCGCTGAACATATTGACCAATCCCGTAGCCGATCTTTCACTCCTTTCACCACTACAGATTCTTGGGATCAACAATTCTATTCACCTTCTTATCCAAATGTTGATCATGTTCCGGTCCAGCCATTCAATTCCTACCAGTCCTACCCGACTTTTGCACCTTCCCTAGACATTGCTTCTGAACCGCCATTTGGGAATTTTCAGTATCCAAAGAACTTTGAATCTTTTACTGAAACCCCTTCACAACCCATGTCTAGTCTGGAACAGTCTTTGGAAGACTTTAGGGTAGTGTCGTACCAACAGATGATAGATTTGAATGCGTCCATGGCCGCCCTCATACAACCTAGTGACCCGGTAGCCAGTTTTCAACTAGCTTCAAATTTTCCGATGTATGAAGAGGCGGTAGGACAGGTTGAGAATTTGAGCAGAGAGAGTGAGCTGTACACCCTTCCAAATCAGACCTACCCATTTCAATTTGAATCCCACAACTCCAGTTTTGAATGTCTATCTAGTGTTCCAAACGATTCATTGATTAAAGATAGAACAGCTAATGAGTTGTGTGACTTTGTAGTGTTTGATTTGCCCGATTGTGAAGGGTCCGTTTTGAGTGAAACCACAACCAATCCTTTTGACCTCTACACCTCCATCTTAGAACCAGAATCGATTGAAATCCATGCTTTTGATGAGGTGTCTGAGAATATTGATTTTCACTTGATTGAGGATATTGGCACTGGGAATATTTTGGATGATGAACCCATAGATTTGGCTGAGTTTTTCTCTTCAATTCATCATCCCGAGTCATTAAATGTTTTTCCCGAACCCCATATACGTCTGGATTTTGAGGATAAATGCATGGATGTGCTTAACTTTGAGGAGAATTTTGAGGATATTTTTTAGGATGAAACAGTTCTTGTTGATGAGTCGCATTTTCCAATTCATCCTATACCTTTCATTGACTGTGTACACCCTCATGAACCTTTAACCGATAACCTTCCTCAATGACCTACCTCCATCCTTTCCATCGTTCCGACCATGCAAGAAACCGTATCACTTTCATTTCATATGTCTGGTTTACCAAGGTTGTCTTACCCATGGTTTCTCACGAATCTTGAGGGATTTGACCCCATTTCTCGACGGGTTGATAGATTAGCACAATCACTTTCTACACATCATTCATCACATATTGTGCTAATTTATTCACTCCATTTTCACCCTCAAGTTCTTATTCCACTTCTTTCTCCCTTCCGCCATTCTTCTTCTTATATACCGAGACCGTATACCATTTCTATCTTCATACGGTCTCGCGTATTCTCCATCTCTCTTCTCTACGCCTTCTTCCACCAACCTGTACATTATAGCGATAAAATCTTTGAATGGTTGGTGCTCACTTTTGGCCTGTGTAAGACCTTGTATAGTTTGAAACTATTTTCTTTCCCCCTAATCCTGAACTTCACCGCTTAAACAGTGGAATACTGTTTTACTTAAGTTTGGGGGGGAACCTTTTTGTATATATTTTTTGTTTTCCTTTTTTTTGTTTTGTATATAATTTATTTTTAGGGAGCGCCGACAATTTTGACCCTCTTGATGTAGTCTGACAGTGAGGGCACTGTCAAGTTTAAGTTTGGGGGTATGCTCGGTAAGCTTTCTTCCTTTGCATTCATTTGTATATTTTGCATTTGCATACCTTATTAAAAACCCATAAAAATCGAAAAAATTTCCAAAAAATATAAAAACTTTATCGTCAAGTTAGCTAATAGGGTAACTTAGATTTTTATTCTGAAAGAAATAACTAAATTCTAGGCTTAGGAATTGAAAATCCTAAAAATAACCCTCATTCTGTTTAAACTTGGTGATTATACGTCCTTACAGTTTTTTTTATAGAAGTAGGTAATCTTGAGTTCAGTTCTTGAGTTAAGTCAAGATGAGGGGAAAGTATTGAAGCTTTACTGAAGGATAAGTCTGAAAAATATTTTCTTTTCTTGAGTTCAAATTTAGAAAGTATACACCCTGCAAACTGCACTTACACGCACCTTGAAACTTGGGATGGTAGAGGATACCTAGAAATAGTCTTGCTTGAAAACCTAGTATGAAAGAAAAAACGGTATTTAAAGCTAAACAACAAAAGAGCATTATTGAAAAATATATCCGGTCTTGAAAAAGAAAAAGAAAAAAGAAAAAGAAAAATAGAATAAAGTCAAGACCTGAAAACTGCTATTTACGCTTCAAGTTCACACATTCAGTAATCGGCCGTCAGTGCCTCAAGAAGCATTAATAGTTGCATGAAAGGTGTGTGAGCAAATCCGTCCATCCTTAATGAAAAGAAGTAGTATTAGGTATTAGGGAAAGGGTATTATAGCTTGAATTGAATTCTTGAGTGTAGGGGTGCAAATATACACACACGTAGGGGTATACAATCGATGTTTGGATAAAAGATAGAAATAAAAGATAAGACTTATGTTTTCTGTAAAGTTGATAAAAATCCCTGATTTAAGACCACACTGTTAGAAGGAAAACTCAGGAGAACCAACATCTTTCTAAACTTTTTTGGAACGTATAGGATCTAAAGTTAAATAGATAGGAGGCGTGAAAAATAAGGGTTGGATATTTCTAACTTAGGATGATAGAGTTTCTAACGTAGATACTAAACTGTAGGAGTAGAATCGATGTTAACTTATGGCACTAGCTTGACGGGATTTTGTGGGTGTAATCCGCTGAAAACCCTCAGGAGATAACACTCCTCCTACTAGGGACACCTAGAGGTTTAACGGCTTGTTGCACACGCTCAGTGCAATCGCGTTCCCTACGAAAGTACGGTTAGGATTCTTTTTTGTGAATAATTGGTTTTGCTCGGGACGAGCAAAAGTTAAGTTTGGGGGTATTTGTTCATACCAGAATATTGCATTTAATACCGCCCATTCTTACGCTCGTTTGTTTATAGGTAGGTGCTTGTAATCCGTGTTTGCTACATATTTACAGGCTACAGATTCCTAGTCCAAAATAACGCAAATCATACAAAATCTCCACTGTTACGCCAAAATCCAGAACATCTGTTGACAACAGATAAAAGCCGGATTCCGGTCATCCGTATCCGTCCAGTGCCGCATACCAGTTCCAGAGACAAGACATATGACAGTGGTCATTCGTGTCTCGGACAAGCACAGAGTACGAGGGGGGCAGCACAAGAATCAATGGGTGCGCGGAGCTCGAGGGAGAAAAGGTCAAAAGTATTATTTTTGATGCCATTTTGGACCGTTGCAGATCTGAAGCAATTGTTGAAGCAATTTGCAATTTGGTATATGTACAACAACAGAGGAGATCAACACAGGGAAACCCAGGAAGTTTGACAAGTCAACTGCCCCAAACGGCCGCGGATCCGCGGCCAATAGGGCGACTCGGCCGCGGATCCGCGGCCGAGTTAACTCGTCGGATGCTGAAATTTAGGGGGTAGGTGGCACAGTGTATTTGGGAATAAAATATTGCTCTAGGGTTTCTTCAAGCAGCCTATAAATACCCCGGTTTTGTGCCAAGCCAAGGGGATCCTTCATGTCTTGATTTCCATTCTCTCTTTGTTAGGATTTAGCTTAGTTTCCTCTTCTTCTTCATTCTTTCCTCCACGAAAATTGTAGTGAGAGCTTTTTGAGTGGAAGATAAATGAAGATGAGGGTTACATTGTATCATTCTTTAGCTTAGTCTCCTTGAGATCCTTGCTTTCTTTTGATCTTTCAACCTCTTCATTGAGCTTGAAGGTTTAAGGGTTGGTATTTGATCTCAAGGGTTGTATCATTTTGGAAGGAATAAAGTCTCTTTTGTGCTTCATTTTACCTTGGGTTTTTAGCTCTCTCTTGATCTTGCAACCTCTTAATTGAGCTTGCAAGTTTAAGTTTGGATTATTAAACCCATGGTGTGTAACTTGTTCCTTGGTCCGTAGCATTTTTCTTTCTTGCACTTTTCTTTCTTGCTCTTTTACATTCATGCAATTTATTACCTTGCTTTACTTTCTTGCACTTTAAATTCCATGCACTTACCTACTTGTAATCTTTTCTTTTCTTTGTTCTTTTGTTCTCTTATTTTGTGAATGGTTGTTAATATGTTGTTAAGAATAAATAAAATATTGTAAGTTAATGTTTCTTTGCTCATTTCATTTTTCCGTTATTTTCCTTTGAACTCCGCCCAAACGTTACGCAAGCGCTCCGTTAGGCACCCTACCCTACCAAGGTAACGGTGATTCCTAACCGCGACCGGTTGCGTTCGGTTTGGCCGGAGGCGAAAACAAGAGACAAGAACGGAAGGACAAAGGTCAATAAGCCGGATTCCACGAATACCGTGCTTAAATCCCCTAATCCACGTTGTTGCCGATTGCTCTAGCTTCAATTGGTCAAGACTCGGCTCAAAGATTTTGAGTGCGGATTTCTTTAGCTTACATTTTCGTATCTTTTTCTTAACAACTTTATACTTGCATATAAAACACATAGGTTAGATTTGAACAAACATATACAAATTCTTTATTGACTCGTCTAAAACTCGAACGGACATACAACCATCTCCCTGTGGATCGACCCGTGCTCAACCGGCTAGCTGCAAAGCGACACCGTCCTGATCGCGGTTATAACTTTAGAACTTTGAACATCCGACACGCCCAAAGCGTGCGACCAGTTCCTTTGCTAAAGCTATAGCCCCGTTTTTGTCACAATACAGAGGTATTGGATCAACAATGGACGGAACGGAACCACCTGAAGTTCTGTTAAGAACTTCCTCATCCAGACTGCTTCTTTTACGTCATCAGAAGCTGCGATATACTCCGCTTCTATCGTCGAGTCAGCAACGGTGTCTTGCTTGGAACTCTTCCAATAGACCGCCCATCCATTGAGGGTAAAGACATAACCTGACATAGACTTGGAGTCATCCTTGTTACTCTGGAAGCTGGAGTCAGCAAAGGCCTCGATCTGGATGTCTTTTCCGCCATACACCAAGAACATCTCCTTAGTCCTTCTCAGGTACTTGAGAATGTTCTTTACTGCTATCCAGTGCTTTTCCCCAGGGTTTGACTGATACCGGCTTACCACGCTCAGTGTGTAAGCAACATTTGGTCTGGTACACAATATCGCATACATTATAGAGCCTACCGCAGTAGCGTAGGGTATAATAGACATGTTATCCCTTTCCAAATCAGTCTTGGGAGACATCTCTTTGGAAAGGATGATTCCATGACAAGCCGGTAAATTACCGCGCTTTGAATCTTCCATACTGAATCTCTTTAGTATGGTGTCGATATATCTAGACTGTGAAAGTCCCAATATCCTCTTAGATCTATCACGATAGATCTGGATCCCCAGAATGTAAGAGGCATCACCCATGTCTTTCATGGAGAACCTGTGTGACAAGAATCCTTTGACAGATTGTAGCATTGGAATGCCATTTCCTATCAAGAGTGTCATGCCCCGCTTCCCAAAATACGGAGAGTAACGAAGGACAGCCGTGCTACCTACGGTAAGAAAAGATCCTTCCATAGTCACATAAGGCTGTCTAGCTTAACCTGTCAAAAATAAAACTAATACCAAAAGGGATAACACAGATAATCATGCTGCAACGAAACCACAAAGACTACTAAAAATGGGTCCACTAGATAATCGATGCAAATAAAGATCCGATACAATAGATTCGAAAAGAAAACAAAATATGAAAAGATACAAAGGTCCTAATGTCCCACAAGAGCGCACATGCTAAAATACTAGCTGAAAGGAAATAAACGTACGGATTACTGATCTTCTGCAAAGTCCTGGTAGCCGCTGCGATTCTGCTCAGCCTGAAAATCTGTCTCTAAACCTGAGATGGCAAATTTCAAGGATGTCAGAACATCCTAGCAAGTACTCAACGTTTAAAATGTATGTGTGGTATGATAACATGAATATATAAATGTAGTGAAGCCCGTGTGCGCAAGTAAAAACAAATATATAAATAGATACATTAATACTTTGAAACCAACATGTAAAGAGGTCAAGTCATAACCTAACTGGTCACTAAAAGGTAAACCATCCTATCGTGAGTTCGAGTGTGTGTGTCATTATCTGTAGGAGTATTCCTAACCTAAGAGTGGTGCCCCAGGGGCTAGGAAACATGGGACCAACTGTGGAATGAACAAGCGACCGATATAGCCCGGTACGAGCTGTAAACATGCGACCGATATAGACCTATACGAGCTGTAATAAGATGCGACCGATATAGCCCGGTACGAGCTGCCGGTATGGGACTCCTGAGATCCTGTTGTACGAATGCACACTCAAACTACCCCAACACCCGCATATTTATAGCTACCATGGTAATGACTAGAGCACTAATTAAGAATGCTGAAAAGACTTAAACTTGTGATATGGTAATTGTATAGAAATGAAACGGGTAAATAGTAGTATATCATGTCATGTAGTTCAGCATCCTAATCAACGATCTCGTTCATAAAGACTAGAGTATTGAATAGTCAGGACTTGTCAGTGGTAATAGTTATCAGGTAATAGTAACTGTATGACAGATTGTAGCATAGGAATGTCATTTCCTATCAAGAGAATGTCATCCATGTACAAGACGAGGAATACTACAGTTTTTGCTACAATCTTACTATAAATGCACGGCTCATCTGGAATTTTGATAAAGTCAAATTCTTTGACCGCCTCATCAAAACAGATGTTCCAACTCCGCGATGCCCGCTTTAGTCCACAAATGGACTAAAGCAACTTACACACTTTCCCGCTGCTCCCACTCTGAATGAAACCCTCTGGCTGGTCCATATAAACGCACTCTACCAAATGTCCATTTAGGAAAGCGGTCTTTACGTCCATCTGCTAAATCTCATAATCGTGGAAGGCAGCAATGGCAAGAAGAATCCGAATAAATTTTAGCATAGTCACTGGAGAAAAGGTTTCATCATAGTCCAAACCAGGTCTTTGACGAAATCCTTTTGCAACAAGTCTAGCCTTATAGGTTTCAACCTGTCCATCTATACCAATCTTTTTTCTGAAGATCCATTTGCAGCCTATGGGTTTTACCCCTTCTGGAGCAATGTCCAAAGTCCATACTTTGTTGGTGTACATGGACTCCATCTCGGTCCGCATTGCATCCAGCCATTTTACCGAATCTGTGCTCTGAATGGCTTGTTGGAAGTTAGTTGGCTCATTATTAGCAATGATGAAATCCTCTCTATCCCCATCTATGAGAAAACCGTAATATCTCTTGAGCGGATGAGACAGCCTACTACTCCTGCGGAGTGGCGCGGGAATGTCCTGTTCTTTCGAAACTTCTGGTTCCACCAAGCATTCAGTAATATCTTATGGTTCTGGAATTTCTTCCAGTTCTATTGCGCTCCCACTAGTTTCTTTTTCTAAAAATTGATGTTAAAGTGGGCATGACGAGAAACAAAAACCTTTTGTTCCTCTGCGTAATAGAAAAGATACCCCATGGAGTTCTTTGGGTATCCCACAAACTTATACAGTACTGATTGTGTCTCGAGTTTGTCCGCATGCTGCTTTTTGACAAAAGCTGGACATCCCCATATCTTCAGATACTGAAGATAGAGTTTCTTCCCACTCCACATCTGATATGGTGTGGTAGGCACAATCTTGGTAGGAACCTTGTTCAAAAGATATATAGCTAATTCTAGTGCATAGTCCCAGAATGATCGCGGTAACTCAGCGTTACTCATCATGGAACGTACCATATCCAATAAGGTTCGGTTCCATCTCTCCGATACACCGTTGTGTTGTGCTGTGTATGGAGGAGTAAGCAGAGAGAGAATTCCATTCTCTTTTAGGTAATCCAGGAACTCGGCACTCAAGTATTCACCATCTCGATCAGATCTTAGTATCTTGATACTTTTGCCGGTTTGTTTTTCCACTTCATTCTTATATTCTCGGAATTTCTCAAAGGCTTCGGATTTATGTTTCATCAAGAAGACATGTTCATACCTAAAGAAATCATCCGTAAAAGTAATGACATAGGAATAACCACTTCTTGCATGTGTAGACATTGGACCACACGCGTCGCTGTGTATGAGTCCCAAGAGCTCACTCGCTCGTACTCCATGTCCAGTAAACGGAGTTTTTGTCATCTTTCCTTTGAGACATGATTGAAAAGTTGTATAACATTGATATTCAAACGGATCCAAATATCCTTCTTTATGTAACTTGGTCAATCTTGTTTCGTTGATATGACCCAGTCTACAATACCATAAGAAAGCTTGATTTAATTCTGGAGTCTTTCTTTTATGTGTGTTCTGGACATTGAAAACTTGTAGTTGGTTTAATATGTATATACTGTTGTTTAGTGTACCCGACCCAATCAGACCATGATTAAGGTGGATGTTTACAACATCGCTTACAAATGTAAGATCATAACCTTCTTTAGATAATAAAGATACAGAAATGATATTACAAGTCAAACTAGGTACATAAAAACAATTGCGCAAAACCAAAATATGTCCACTCGTCAATCCCAGGTGATATTCCCCTACGGACACAGCATCCACGCTCACTCCGTTAGCAACCCTGAGGGTCATATCACCGGTCTTCAGAACTCTATGGCTTCTCAGTGTCTGCAAAGAATTACAGATATGAGATCCTGATCCGGTATCCAATACCTAGGAAGTAGAATTGATTGACAGACAATTTTCAATTACAAACACACCTGAAGCCGAAGCCACAACTTGCTTCGGGTCCTGGTTCTTAGCTCTCCAAGCCCTGCAATCTTTCTTCCAATGGCTCTTTGTATGATAGTAGAAGCATTCTTCCTTCCCTACTGTCGGCCTCGCCACTTTTTCCTTGCCCTTTGCTTCCATTTTACTAACACCGCCTCTCGGCTTGGTGGGGGCCTTCTTCTTCTTTTCTTTGGCTTTCGCCTTGGATCTAGAAGAGGAAGCTCCACCAACAAGCAGAGCGGGTGTTTCTGAAGGATTTCTTGGCACGACAGCAAGGATTCGGGAAGTATCGTCCATGCCATTTTCAAAATTTTTCCATGCTAAACAACCCTAACCCTAGAATCTTAACTAGAGATTTAGACAATATAATGTGTAAACTACTTTACAACTAAGTGAATATGGAATACTACTTTTGTAGACCGGTTCTTCACTTCAATAGCTCCATGTAGTAGTCCCTTCGCTCCAAGTAGTGATCTTGCGGACTTTAGAGTGGCTTCACAAGATGAAAGCAACGAGCTTGCATGAAGTCTTCGAGGCCGAAGATGATCTACGTCGAGGAGACACTAACCCAAGCAACCTCTTCACTAACGAGGGATCAGTGAAGCTAACAGCCTAAACTAAATTGATAATCTAGTAGAGGATGATGAAGTAGGATTTTTGCTCGCTTTAGAATTAAATTTCTCACTAATTTTATTCTCCTCTCAAAAACCTAGAGAGCTCTCTCTCTTGAGCTTGATGAAGATGAAGCAAATAATACATGAGAGGGTGAATGGCAACCATGGGTGAGAAAATATCTCATGTAGAGACTTAACCATAGGTTTAGATAATGGTTGGGTTAATATATATCTAGTGCAAGACAAAACTAGTGGACTAAGTCAACGGATCTCCAAGCTTCTACAAGCTTCATACCATGTGACCAATTTCCAACTAATAATTAATTTACTCTAAATAAATAAACCCTACATTATCATTAGCATGGTGTAAGTCTCATATACCCATGTTGCATGTGGCATCAAGCATGACACAAAAAGAAAACACACTTAATATATATCACATATATATTAAGTGTGCACATGTGAGAAATGAAATGCTTAAGTGAGCTAATATTAATTAATGTAGATTAATATATCAAATATATAATTATACATTAAATCATTAAATCAACATTTGATTTGATAATCCGGCTATATCTCATATGACCGACTAATATTATTTGTATCAACTTATCAAATCAACACTTGATTCGATAACCCGGCTATATCTCATATAACCGACCGATACAGTATCGACTTATCGAATCAACTTTTGATTCGATAACCCGGCTATATCTCATATAACCGACCGATAACATAAATTGCGAGAATAGAATACGGTATCACATACTCGTATTAATCTCGGTCTCGCACATATCACATATGTGCTCCTACTTCATTTTGCCTGAGCCAATGAAATATCTGTGTAGGAATCTAAAGACTCGTCAATACGCCGGCAGTAGGTGATGATCATATCAACCACCCACAAGCTGTCAGCGGTACTAGCTGTACGTAACGGCTACCCGGGTATTGAGCGATCAGAAGATCAACAAGCAAGCCTGCTCTTACTCCTGAAAAGCCTGCCAGTAACACTACCGTACAGTCCGGTCTTTTCGCCTGATATGTCGCATATCTAGTTTAGGCGTGGTAAACGTCAGACCCCAGTAACCAAAAAGTCGTGCCGATGTAAGGCCCATAACGGGTCGAGAAACTACTGATAACACTTACCAGTAAATCTCCATATCAGCCTTGGCCAGAGACTTATCGTTATGGACAATCGAGCATAGCGCAACATCAACCCCAATACCAGGAGAGACGAATCCCCTCCTATCGCTCATTGCCTCCATGTGATTTAGGACTGTATCCAAAAGCCACCATTTTGCACGTTCTCTTGAACGTGGTAAGGTGGAAATCAAAGCACGGTGGGAATCACACAAGACTCTATGACGATCTCGGGTCTACAGACTAACCTGTACCAGTGTCACCAGAGAACTGCTATCTGACGATAGGTATAATACCAACTAGGAGTTTTCGGCGAGTCCGTTCAGTTTACCAGTCTCCACTGAGCACCCGTATACCATCTTTGATGTCAAACACCAATGGATGTGGGATCATCCATCGCCCATCATATGGGTCAAGATGCGTATACGCTAGTCTACTCTAGAATATCGATGCCCTGTCTCGATACACCCTCGACTAGGAACAATTATAGGGTGTACTTGTGGACTACCCTTGGCCCCACTAGTATGATCTCCATCATAGTCCTGGTAGTCAAGTACACATTCTAAGGGCTTTATCAACATATGAGTGCAAGACAGTATCACTTATACAAGTCAACATGTTAAGACAAAGAGCAACCAGATAGCATACTATCATATCGAGCAAGAAAGTCGTCTCTATATATATCCAAGCATCCACTATAATATACATCACATGTACAATAATGGCCTCTAGGGCATACATATAAGTAACAGTTTCCCTGGATTTCTTCAGGGTGACCTCAGCACTCCTAAACATGTTGAGGAGTTCCGGAAGTTCAACTTCTTTACCTTGAATATTAAAATTCAAGATAAACTGGGCGTAGGTGGAAGGAAGGGACTGGAGAATCAAGTCTGTATACAGCTCGTTCTCTAACGTGGTCCCAAGAATCGCGAGCTCCTCAATGTAGCCGATCATCTTAAGGACATGTTCCCCTATAGATGACCTGACAACCAACCTTGCCTGAATAGCTTCTTCGAGGTCTCGTATCTTGCGATACGAGATTGCTCTCTATATAATTCCTTGGTATGGAGGAATATGGATTCAAGATCCATATTCTCGTGCCGCTTCTGGTGTTCATTGTCTATGGAGGCCAGCACGAGGCACTTGGCTTTCACGCAATCAATTTCCCAAGTCTTACGGATTTCCTTATCCGCGACGCTGGAATCTGGACTTGGGACGGCAGGGGATTTAGTAGTAAGAACATAGCCCAATTTGTCATAAGTGATTGCCATCTTGATATTCCTGAACCAATCTTTATAGTTTGGCCATATCAATATATTTTTATCTAATAGTAACTTAAGGCCAATCATGTTTGGTCGCTGCAATTAGGAAAGAGAGAAGAAACACTTTAGCATGATACTCTTGCAAATTTATATTGGTTTTTAATTTATCTAAATAGGATGGCTCCCACTGTTTCTCGAATCTTTCCTCAAACCATAAAAGAAAAATTAGTCAGGATTAATCTCACCGTACAATACTTGCTTAACCATTCAGCCAGGCCAGTGTCGGTACTTCGATGGAGGTTTTACGATACTTTCGCGAAGTTCCTCAATTAAATAACCTCGTTTCCCTAGGGGCATAGCCCTACTAACACCTTTCTAGACACCCACTTGGTTTATAGCATTGATCGTTAAGTGAAAAAATCTCCCGAGGAGTAGCATATACTCACAGTAGGATCGGGATCCAAATATCATCGCATGATAAAGTCGAAGGAATTCTACCAAAATTATCACACTCCAAATGATATGCAACACTAGCAAATTTCAGTTTCTTTAGAAACTCCCGATGTGGATTTTTTGCCCCATGCTCTTATGACCTTGACGAAGGCCAACATATCATAAGTCACATGTCAAGTTCTACCCGTCATTGTCCAGGTTAATTTGAACCCACCCGTACATATCCTTGACGAAGGCCAAAATAGCAGTACGACTGTCCCAATCCAACGCATATATCTATACTACAGAGGAATATTCAGCAGCTACCAATCACTATGCCTTGGCGAAGGTCAAAATACATAGATTGAATACTACTGAATATCAAACTGAAATAACGGAGGGCTACGAATGATTTTGGCAAAACCGTGAACATAGTGAACTTGATATAATCGAAGGAACCTGATAACTTTTAAAAGGAGTGGTTTACACTCCGCATTTTAAAATTTTTGCTGTTTTGAAAAAGCCGAGCGGTTATAAAATTGTTCCAACGATTCAACTTTGGTTTGTTTGCTTTGCATTAATGTAATGCAGTCTCATCAATTAACCTACCATTGCAGAAAAAGAATGAAAATACAACGTACGCTTATGCCATCCGCATTCACCACGGGGCCCCGTCATCACCCGTTAGGTTACTTAACTACCGACAGAGCGGGGGCTAGACTAGCACGGATGCAAAACATAAGCAATGTCTACTAGATATCATATATAGATATATACATTCGTCTCACGCAATAATAGGCATTCCAGATCATAGATGAACATATTGGATATATTAGGAATTCCGCGTTTCGTTTGAGCTTATAACAAAAGACGGATTCCACGGTAGTGAAAAATAGCCAAAACCCCACCCTAGACCCCTGCGGGTGCGGCAAACTACCTGCCAAATACCCTAAGTGAAGCAACCTCCCTCAAAAAAGTGAGTAGACCACTCAGCACATCAAAGTACCCGGTAGTTTGTGTACCCCACCTTGGGTCAATCCTAGGAGCAAAAACAGTAAAAGAAATAATATAACGATGGCTAAAACCTCAACCCGGATGTGCCCCGCAAAATTAATATTACATCACTTAACAAATTTACTTCGAATGAAAAAATGAAAACTCTCATCTCACATCCCCGGCTATTCATCCATGACGATCCAACAAGTTTATATACACAAACCAACATAACATTATCACAGATATGTGCAACCCCGACTAATCGACGTATAGCAATTAGTCGACGTTTCCAAATACATATATACAACACAAAGCTTGCAAAGTAACTACAACATTAGAATTCCGCATGCAATTATCAAACTTAAACAATTTTCCACGACATGAAATCCAGTGAGCTAAAGTTCCAAAACCGATCGTTTTGAGCCAATCCAGGAGTCGAAACGAACTCGAAACCCGCCCAAATCTTCGCGGAGGTGAAGACACAAGAATTACTGTCGAATGGGGGGGCCTCGGGGGGGGTACCCACTGTTTCCCCCAATCAGAGCAATGCTCTGTTTTGAATTTCAAAATTCAAAAATCGAAGCAACGCTTCAAATTCTACGCGCTGCACGCCATGTGTCAAACGCAGACGCGCTAGCGCCAGGTGCACTGCGCCCTAGGCAGCGCATCCCTAATCAGAGCAAAGCTCTGTTTTAAAATTCAAAATTTAAAAGCTGAAGCAATGCTTCAGATCCAGCGCTCTGCGCTGCGCACCACGTGTCAAACACGGGTGCGCTAGCGCAGTTGCGCTGCGCTCTGCGCTGCGCGCCACGTGTCGAACACGGGTGCGCTAGCGCAGTTGTGTTGCGCGCTACGTGTCAAACGTAGGTGCACTAGCGCAAGGTGCGCCAGCGCTGGAATTAAAAATTCCCCACCGTTAGATCAAAACATCTAATAATAATAAATTATTAATCAGAATTAAAATTCTGTTACGAAAAGATCTTTCCAATCTTATTAAAACAAGAAGATTATCTTCTGTAAAACAGAAACCTTAGGATCAAAGATCCAACAGTGGGAAATATTCCCAAATCAATCAGAGAAAGATCTCTTAAACTGATTCAACAAATCATTTGGCCCTATATAAAGGCCTCTAGACTTCAAGTCTAATATATAAAAAAGAAAAGATAGAGAAAACCCTCTGCAAATTTTGAGAAAACTCAAAGAGAAAGAAGAGCAAGCTCTTAGAAAAAAAAGAAGATTTTTCTTTATCTTCAAGATAAAGAACTATGTTCTTGAATAACAGAGATGAAACCATCTCATTAAAAGAAGAACCATCTTCTAAAAAGATCATAGATCTGAAAAAAGACCAAGGTTTTCTTTGATAAAAAGAAAAAGATCAAAAGATCTAATCACAAAAATAAAATAAAAGAAGTATTTTACTTCATTCATAGATCTTTGATCTATAAAGGCAGAGCCCTTTTATAAAAACAAGAACTTTTGTTCTTGAATCTTGAGGCAAAGTCTCCTTTAAGAAGAACATAAGATTTGTTCTTTGATTTTAAAATTGATCAGATGCGCTTTGCGCTATTGAAAAGTGTCTTGCACTCATGAACTGCGCTCTTGCGCTCCTTGGATCGGCGCTCAGCATCAAAACATGCCACGTGTCAACCATAGACACTACTTACGCTTTGCGCTTTTAAAACAGCGCACTGCGCTCATGAGCTGGCGCTTAGCGCCAAGTGCGCCACGTGTCACTCACTGGCGCGCCAACAGACTAGCGCAGAGCGCTCATAAATTAAAAAGCGCAATGTGCTAAATGAACTAGCGCTAAGCGCGACACGTGTCCTCTCCGTGTGCGCTACCTGACAGAAGCGCAATGCGCTCTTTAGCTGGCGCAAAGCGCCTGGCGCGCCACGTGGCGCATTGTCAGAGCACATCTTGTTCTGATGAAGGCAAAAGATGTCAGAGCCCAATGCCTAGCATTATTAAAAGGGCTGAGCCCAAACAAAGGCTTGATAGCCAGAACAAAAAATAAAATGTTAAACATTTTTTAATTGGATTTTGCCCAATTCTGACCATAAGTCCTCAACTTATCTTGAATTGAGCACATATGCTCTCTCAACCAACTCACATCGGTTCGAGGGTACATCTCGTTACTCCTCCGATATTTGTTGTTGTAATCCTTCAACGTATTCAGAGAGGTGACGGGTCCCGACGACCATACATTTCTATGGACTGTGGGGTCCCTAAACCCATGGACTATGATGTCCTTAATCTCAACCGTGATGTCTTTAAACTAACATCGGACTGTGGGGTCCCTAAACCCATGGACTATGATGTCCTTAACCTCGACCGTGATGTCTTTAAACTAACATCGGACTGTGGGGTTCTTAAACCCACGGACTATGATGTCCTTAACCTCGACCGTGATGTCTTAAAACTAACAATGGACTGTGGGGTCCCTAAACCCATAGACTATGATGTCCTTAAGCTCAACCGTGATATCTTAAAACTAACATCGGACTGTGGGGTCCTTAAACCCACGGACTATGATGTCCTTAACCTCGACCGTAATGTCTTTAAACTAACATCGGACTGTAGGGTCCTTAAACCCACGGACTATGATGTCCTTAACCACGACCGTGATGTCTTTAAACTAACATTCGACTGTGATGTTTTTAAACTAACATTGGACCACTATGTCCTTAAAATGGTAATCGACCACAACGTCCCTAAACTAAACAATAGAGCCCAATTGCTCTCTTGTCGGATCTAAATGATCCCGTTAAGTTGATCTTAGTCTAAAATTAGACTAGCGTATCCTTAACAAACGTTTAAGTATATCTTAGTCTCAAATGATGCTAACGTATCCTTAAACCCAAACCCCCAAACCCAAATCTAAGAAAGATACGGATTTGGACTAGTCCACGCCCTATGAGCAACAACATAACTTAGTCTCCGTATACAATCCACGGGCAACCAAACACAAAACAAACACACACGACACGAAGTGACCATCTGGAGAAGGAGAAAGTTGTTACCGCGATGCGGTAGCGTAATTAACTGCAGGGGCTTGCGCCTTCAAGGAAGAGCGTCCCCACGATCAAAAACCCCTCAGACGAGGGGGAATCTGACGAAGTCTGCTACATCGGCCGCATCCGTTTAAACCTTCGACACATGGTGCCATAAATCAGCTTGGCATCTTCGAAGAGATGGACGGATAGCACCAATTAGTATCTGCCCCGAATTTCAGGCAAGACGAACCTATGCGGTCGCGTCTCTGTCTTTCGAAGGGGAACACCCACCCCAGGGGGCCACCACGAGATGGCCCCCAAGGGGAGGCAGACCCGAGAGCACCAAACTGTGGTGCTCTCGGGTCATCAGCCCCCAAGACCACCTTGTGGTGGTCTAGGGGGTGGTCCCGGCCGTTGGTCCCCCTGAGGTGTCCCCGAGGTGCGCACGCTTCACCCCGCGGCTTCTCGGTTCAAATCGTGAGCCCGCGGGGTATGCAAACAACTCAAACCTTCATTTTTGAAAACTGTTTAATCGGCAGTTTTTGAGGGACAAAAACGGTAGAATTCTAACATCGCTACAAGCTATCCAGGATTTATGAGAGGCTCTGATACCATTGTAAGTCAATGCCGCGCACCCTACGTGTTCGCGGGGAGGCGGAATTAGCAAAAAATGATTTTTACGAGCTTCGCAACACCGACTTAAAGTAAGGATCGAACATAAAACCCTAGCTAGCAATCTATATAAGGTTTAACTACTCGGATGAATGTTATACCTCGTAGTATCATGTCCTTCTTGTCTTCTCGTTGTCCTCCTTCACCTCGTGAGCTCCTTGGAGTGGAAATAGATAGCACCTCCTCACCGGCTTCTCGAAGTCGAAGAAGATCCATCCGAGAGTTCCAACCATGAGCTTAACCTCCAAGTTGAGGCAACTAAGTCACTTGGTGTGCTAAACTAAATAGTCTAGAATGAGTAAAGAGTGATTTGGGTAGCTAAGTCTCACTAACCCTTGATTCTCAACACATGAGACACTAGGGTTTTGAGAGGAAGAAAGAGAGAGTGAACTTGAGGAAAGAGAAATGGTTTTTGATAATAATAATTGAAAAATGAGATGGCTCACTTGACATGACTACAAGCATGGCAAGAAAATATCTTATCCAAAAATATCTAGTGCCACAAAAATATCTCATAAGAAATATCTAAGTCAAAGAGTCAAACCAAGTCAAGTGGTCAAACCAAGTAGCCATGCCACAATTAACATTTACAAAAAAATAACAAATACTTTCCTCCACCTCAGAATTGTTTTAATCAAGTCAATGGTCAAAACCCTAATGAGGCGTCTCCTTCTATACCTCTCTCATCCATATATACATACCCGCATCCGTGTTCCGAGAAACACGAATACAAAGAGACGAAACTAATCCAACAATCAAATATTAGAATCCGACTTAAACCAAAGCCCGCTAGTATTGTTCGCTCGAACATCACACGCGCACAAGTACACGTATGTGATCGAACCCTGTTATAAAACCATACGACCTCTACATCGTTTCGCCCGAAGCAGGGAAACCCTCTTTGTGGGACTCTAGAGACTCGACAGTACGCTGGCAGTGGCTTTAACCACAAGCACGTCAGTGATACTAGCTGCACGTAACAGCTACCCAGGTATCTGTCGATAAGAAGACCGATGAGCAAACTCATCCGAACTCCTACTGAGGCTGTCCATGGAAATCTCCATACAGTCCGGTCTGTTCGCCCTAGAGTATCGCATATCGGGCCTAGAAGGCGATAAACGTCATACCCCTAATAGCGCAATAAGTTATGTCGGAGTACAGCCCAAAACACCCTGAGAAACTAATGGAGTACCTACCAGTAAATCTCGCTTGCCCTGACCAAGGACTTTGTGTAATGGCTTTCCAAACACAGCGTGATATCAACCCCCAATACCGGGAGATACGAATCCTATCTAACCGCCACTGCCTCCAAGTGTTTGGGACTGCACCCAACTACTACCTGTTTGCACGACTCAATAGAGCCGTGGTAGGGTAGCAATCTAAGAACAGTGGGAACACACTTGAGGCAAAGTAGCAGTGTCAAGTCAACGGACTAAGCTGTACTCATACCACCTGGGAACTGCTACCTGACGATAGGTATAATACCAACCAGAAGTACCCCAAAACTCATAACCCAATGAGCACCTGCATACTATCTCCAGTACGACGTACTGATGGCTGTGGGACAGACCATCTCCCCTGCTGGGATGAGAAGTGTATACACTAGTCTACTCTAGAGTATCGATGCCCTGTCTCTATAATCCTACGATTAGGGACCTGTATAAGGATGTGCTTATAGACTACCCAGCCCCCACTGGTGTGACTGCCATCACAACTCTGGCAGTCAAGCAAAGATCCTAAGGGCTCTATCAATATGTATTAGCGATACGTTAAAAGAAACATATACACATATTAAGATAGATACAAACCAAATAGCATACTACTATATTTAGCAAGACGATTATAAATCCGTGTATATATCCTAAGCTTCCAAAATGTAATATACAAACTAGTACTATAAAATAATAGCCTCTAGGGTATATAACACTAATAGGACGAGTGCCCACGCCGTCGCTATTTTGGCAACAGGTTGCTTCAGAACCGCATATTTTTATTGAGTGTTGGCGACAAATGCCACTTGCCTTTACTTTTCATTCATCTTCATCGGATGAAAAAGAGTCTTAACCTATCTGATCCAATCGAGCCATTTTATCCGTGAGTTCTTGGAAGGTAGTTGGCTTGAAGAGGGCCATATATATAAACGCCTTCGAATTTGGGTCAAGAGTGGCTATGAACAATCTCACAGCTGCAGCTTCGTCGATGCGTTGCTCGCATTTTGACCAGAGATTTCGCCATCGGGTATCATATTGAACCCATGTCTCATTCGGTCCAACCCTTTCGTTGACCAACGCCGCCACGGTAGTGTGTTTTTTCACACTAGCGAATCTCTGACAGAAGAGCATATCCATCTCGTTGAAGGTTTTTACGGAATCATTTAGGAGTCCCGCATACCATTCGAAGACGATGCTCGCCAGACTGCTGACGAACTGTTGGAGGAGCAGTATATCATTTCTCTAAGTTTTGCCGCATATGGATTTAAAATGCACAATGTGATGGCAAGGACTCCCGGTTCCTTTGTATATGTGGAACGTCAGAAGCATGTATTCTGGCGGGTATTGCACTTGATCGTAACACACCGGATACGGTCTACCAGTCTTGATCGATCTCTTTGCGGCTTCACTAGCAAAATGAGCTTTGATTTACTGAGCGATATATGTGTCCAGGTTTGCTATTAGGATCATTTCCTCCTCAGCTGTTGATGAGGCTTGCAGAGGCTTTGAAATGTCACCCTTATCTTTAAAAGCGACTACCGGCATTTCATCTACTAGTGGTTCCGAATGGACCATCATTCCAGCCATATTCTGGATCAGAAGGGCCATCTGGTTCATTTTAGTGGACATTTCTGCCGCTTCATCATCTTTCTTTTTGAGAGCGCGCTTTAGGAAATCAATATCTGACTCCTTCCCTACTTTTTCTTCGGGTACGTTCTCAGGATTTTCCTTAGGCGATGGATTAGCGAGTGCTGCCGCTTGAGCAAGAATCTCCTGCAGCTTTTCACGTTGCAGTTGAGCCTTTGTCAGGGACCGAGTATGCGGTCCATGACTAGTGTAAGTGTGACATTCATCTTTGGAGTTCACCATATAGACTGTGTGAACTACTATGCCCCCAGGCTTGGGGCGTTTAGAGCTTTGACCCTCGGAGTTTGCCTCGGGCACTTGGGCTTTATCAAGCCTCTCTTTTTTATGAGAAGATGCTTTAGGAGGAACCATTGTATTAGGATCCATCTTGGGATGAGTCCTCTTGTATTTGAAAGGGGATTTGTCAAAATTTGGCTGACGTTCAGGGAAAGAGCCGCGGTTGACAACCGAGTCCTTCACTTGCTTCCACACCTTATATATAGAAGAGGAAAGTTCTTTTAGGGAGCGAACTGATTTCTGCTCTCGTGGGATCTCCATGGGCTGCGGAGATTTCTTCAATATTGTGGTAGAAGAATTTTGTCTGACCCTTCGCAACAGTTCAAAACTGTTCCCGGTTGGAACAGCAGCATTCATTATCCGAGTTGAAACTGGTGGAGTCAACGCTGATGGAGAACTGCCCCCAGCTTGTTTTTTACGACATCGATCGTTTCTTATGACCAGAATTTGATTAGCCTCAGAATTTTATTGTGTAACCACTCCATTTTTAATGTACAAAGAATTGATTTAAATTCAAAGAATACTTGGAATATTTAATGTTGCTGATATCTTTTTAAGTATTTATTTCACACCATAATTACAAGAAGGAGCTTGTAGCTCATTGGTAATACCTTGCACTGCTGAACCAAGCCACCAGAGTTCAAATCCCATACCCCACATTATTTTTAATATTGTTTTGTTTTAAATTCTTTAGAAGCCCAACAGTCAACACGTGTTTTCTCACAAAAACCCCACTACCCATGAAAAGTTAAAAGAACCAGTAGCTACCCCCGGCGACCCTCCACCTCCCGAGACCCCGACTCGGCCTGACTCGGCCGAGTCGGCCGACTCGGGCCGGCGCCGCCGGCCGGACTCCGCCGGACGGCCGAGTCCCCAACATTAAAGTTGGGGCTCTTGGGCTACTCTACTCTCCTGCATACTTTAATTGTGCAGATCGTTTCCAGAGGGTTATGAATACCTCTTTTACTCCATTTTTAATGATTTATTCATATATTTTTACATTTTTTAATTAAAAACCCTACACCTACCCTAACCCTAGCCTAACCCTATAAATACACCCCTACCTCCTACCCTCTCATCCCAAAATTCTGAGCCCACTCTCTCAAAATCTCAAGAAGACCTTGTGTACTTTGAAAACGAGCGAAAGGCGAAGCCCCGACAAAATCGACGGCGAACTTCCGGTGATCGTGCTAGGAACTCTCGGCGACGAATCGACGCACCGGCGAACCCTCTTCTTCCCCCTCACTCTCTAGTGTTGTCCAAAACCGTAAGTCCCCATTCTATCCCTCTTTCTTATTCTCTAAAATACGAAATTACAAAACCCGACGGAATCGGAACAAATCCGATTTCCGATTCGGTTTTCTATAAATTTCACTTCTCACCAATACATTCATGCTTAAACATCTTTATGTTAACTATTAAACATTTAACAAACAATTTGAACAAGTTTCATCACATGAAATGATAGCGTTCTCAAATTATCGTATTTTTTCACTTAAATACCACAATGTTTCGATTTCACATTTAATCCCCTTAACTTTGCTATACATTTAAAGTAGAGCACGAGATAATGACCTACCTCCACACACACGCAAATACAACCCTAAACGATATCAAAAAAAACTTAGAGTACGATAAAACAATACTTTCATTTAGATACCATGTTCTTAATAAAACCAATCCTAAAAGTTTTAGCTTTGATACACTTTTAAATAAATACCTTTTATTAGGAAAACACGATAAGTTGTGGACATCGGTCGTTTATCTAAAGCTGACTTTGTGGTGTATAGGCTGGGCAAGTGAGAAAGGTAACTTTAAAAGGCCCAACTCACGGTGATTCGTAAGCGGATTCCTCCTTTCCTCACTTGTACTTACCTGGCCATAATTGGCAATGAAGAGGCGATTTGAGGTATCTAACAACTTGTCGTTTAGACCATTTAGAAATAGGCTAGTTGACTTAGGAAACCCTAGAATCTAAAATACGGAAAATTGACATTTTTAAAAATAAATACCTTTTACTTTATAAAACCGTTTTCCTAAAGGATTAGTATTTTACAATCTTTGCAAAGCGCCGCTACAACCCATTTTTGGGGAACCCGTTCGGGATGGTGCGGATTATCGCACATCCTCGGGCTTAGTAGTGCGAGATTCAGACCTCCGCAAGGACATTCGGTCTCGAAAGATTTAAAATACGACATTTTAAGAAAATGAGATTTTTAGAATATAAAATATTTATTAAAATTAATTTTGTATAAATATATGTATATTTATCATTAAAATATCTATTTTATTATGATATAAATATTCCACCTTTTTCTAAAAATCACAAGAACAAATTTTACTCTAAAATACCATAAATTCCACATAATTCAATATTACAAATAAATACCTTTATTTATGAAATTAGGATATTTTCACTAGAAATATCACAATATAAAATCCACATTCATTACAACTCTAAAAACGAATAATAAATACTTGGGGTGTATCTTGAAAACTATACAAAAGTATTTTTATATAAAACCCCCTCAAGTTTATAAATTACCCTAACGACCCTAGTAAATATAGGACTTCGATTTACATCTCTACTGTCTAACTCGGGTTTGAGTCTGATCATAATCCGATTTGAATATGATTCAAGTACCATATAAATTTACAATATTACAATTCAACATGAACACACGAATCCATGAATCCAGTTATCAATCTATTCAACTTGACTGAACCAAACCATGGATATACTTTCCATTTACATGATTCCAGTTTACATCCATTACATCTGTTACTGATATCATGGTTTCGATCAGTCATCCAACTATACAACTTATACAATACAATATAACAATACAATCAAAACACTACGGGGTTTAAGGGGTAGATTGGTACGGAAGGTGTTAAAAGTGGCACGAGACAGTAAGATTAAGACACCTAACATGAATCCTGTTACTCTTGTACATGAATCCTGTTACTCTTGTACTGTGGCATAACGGTTCCTTGTACTTTCAGTTTGCCCTAGTCTCTAGCATATAGAGACCCCTCTCGTATACACTGGCATCTTTCTGTACCAAGCTACAAACAACAGCGTTAACACAATATTCTACAATATTATACAACTTTAAAAGATACATTCTTATTCTGTCTTTTCTATTTCTCCCTTAACATTGGGACTTACCGAGCGACCTGTTCGCTGACGACATTCTATTTCTTTCTTCTTTGAATGTCGTCAGGTGATCTGGACACAGCAGAGATCGAGCCCACCAGTGAAGACTTGGATCAGTTCCTCGAAGACCCCGAGCTCTAGACATTGTACATTTCCTTTCAGTACCTTTAATTTCCTGTTATGCCATTGTTTAGGCATCGTTTTTACTTCAGTTGTATTTACTTTTCATGTATTGTACAAAAGAATGTTAATAAATAAAGTTGCTGTTATTTTTATATCTCTTGCCTCTTGTGATTACTTCTATATTACTTAGATACGCTTAGCGTATTTACTTCACAGTAAATACGTAGCGGACCAGTCGCGTCCCCTTCGCCGTATACCGGGAAGCGGGGCGTGACAGGTTTTGTTGGTGGCCCATGCAGGTCAGAGCTGTATAGAATCATACTATGCAGTTCTGTTCTGCGTGAACAAACTAAGCAATATAACACAAGAACCAGCAACTAAAACATTCTTTACAATTCATGTTCCTTGAATCTTACAATTTCATATTCATTGAATCTTATCATTTCAAATATTTTTAATCTGTCCTAACCCAAATTTTTCTTCAAAGTTATGGATTTCCTGAACAACACCAGCACCAATATCAACAACACACCTCCAGCCCTACCACTCACACCTGTCGTCCCTGCTCCGATCAACGAGCAGATGGTTCTGCTTGAGGCAATCCGAAGCCTCCTAGAGGGACGGCAGCAGCAGACTGCTCTTTTAATGAACCGTCCCGAGGCAGACGCACCTGGGGTAAAGCAATTTAGGGCGTTACACCCCAAACAGTTCTCCGGAAAGGGAAGCCCACTTGAAGCTGAGGAATGGGCACAGAGCATAGAGGATGATCTAGCGGCAGCACAGGTGCCAGACATAGCTTGGGTTCGTGTGGCGAAACTGCAGCTCACAGACAATGCTCGCAACTGGTGGAAGGCGGAAGAAAGCCGTCTTGAACAGCCTATCGAATAGAAGACTTTCCGCGACATGTTCGACGCTAAGTACTTCCCTGAGACTGCCAGGTTCAACATGGAACAGCAGTTCATCCATCTGCAATAAGGTTCGATGTGGACCAAGACAGTAGATAAGTATGACGCTGAGTTCACTATGCTCAGTCAGTAAGATATGTCTCAATAATTCGAAATTTTTATATCACAAATTACACAGCTAACAAAATATTTTAACAGATTTGCGGCACACCTGATACCGATGGATGAGATCAGATCCCGTCGCTTTCAAGAAGGTTTGGATTCGGAAATCCGGGCTGCACTGGCCACAGGGGATTTTCCGACTCATGAATCGGCTCTGAAAGCCGCCCGCCGTTATGAGGCAGTGGTAAAGGCGAGGGGAAGACCTCAATCTGCTGGATTTAAGCGTCCAGCCAACCAGATGGCAGGAGGAGCCTCGTCTAGACCATCTTTTGTGCCAAGGCGACCCGGAGTACAGAACAACCGTCCCAGCCCAGCCTTTTATACCTACTGCAAGAGAACTGGACATATGATGAAAACCTGCCGGCGAGCCAACCATCTTTGCTTGATCTGTGGCTCAGCTGCTCATGATATTGGGTCTTGTTCCCAAAAGCAAAACCCAGTTGCTGCACCCAGGCCAGCAATTACCTATCCGCAGCGACCAGCTCTTCAAGCACCTGATCCAAGACTTGCACTACCTGCACCACCCAGAGGACCACAAGCTGCACCACCTCCTCGTCAGTTCCATCAAGCTCAAAGGAACGTTCTGAGGAATGCTCTTCCGGCCAGGAGGAATGAACCAAGGCGCCAGGCTTTCACGATAACCGTGGAAGAAGCTGAGGCCATTGGCCAAGTCATCACTGGTAAACTTTTCTTTTCAAACTTTGCTTTTCTATCCTGCTAATTAGCTACATATTTTTCCTATACCTAAAACAAATCCAACATACCTTAGGTACAATCTCAGTATCCTCAATCCCTGCACTAGCACTGTTTGATACTGGAGCATCTCACTGTTTTATGTCGCAACGGTTTGTTCGAACCCATGCGATTCCAGTCTCACCGCTTGTATCCAGCTGGAATGTCAGTTCAGGAAAGGGCGTTCTAAAGGCAACCATGGGATACCGTTTATGTCCAGTCGTCATCTGCAGCAGAGAGTTTTATGCTGACTTCAAAGTGCTGGACATACCGAACTTCGATGTGGTTCTAGGAATGGATTGGCTTATAACTTTTTATGCTACCATTGACTGTCGTCAAAGGAGGGTAGTATTCGAGATTCTAGACCATCCGATCTTCTATTTCAAAAGCGGAGACCGTACACTGGAGCCAAGTACCTACAAAGCGAATCCAAGAGAAACAGTAGTTGCAGCAGCTCAAGCGGAGGAAGAATCAAAACCAGATGTGGTTCGAGAGTTCGACGATGTATTTCCTGACGATATATCAGGTTTGCCTCCCGATCGAGCTCTTGAATTCAGTATTGATTTAGTACCAGGAGCACAACCGGTGATCAAAGCACCCTATCGTTTAAGTCCGGAAGGTTTGAAGGAAGTCCGAACACAGTTGGACGAATTACTGGCGAAAGGATGGATTCATCCCAACACTTCAAGTTGGGGATCACATGTACTACTTGTGAAGAAGAAGGAAGGTTCATACAGAATGTGCATCGATTACAGAGCCTTGAATGAAGTCACTATAAAGAACAAGTATCCACTTCCGCGCATTGACGATTTATTCGATCAGCTAAGTAGATCTTGTGTTTTCTTTAAATTGGATCTTTGTTCAGGTTATCATCAGGTGAAGGTCAAGGAAACTGATATTCACAAAACAGATTTCAGAACTCGCTATGGACATTACGAATTTCTCGTGATGCCATTTGAAGTGACCAACGCACCCGCAATATTCATGAACCTAATGAATCAAGTTTTCCGGGAGTACTTAGACAGGTTTGTTGTCATCTTCATCGACGACATCCTGGTGTATTCTAAGAATCGGAAAGAGCATGCAGAACATCTACGAATTTTCCTGAAAACTCTTTGACAACATCAGCTCTATGCCAAGTACAGCAAGTGCGAGTTTTGGCTAAAGCAAGTTGGTTTTCTTGGACATATCGTATCAGGAGAAGGAATTTCGGTGGATCTAGCAGAAGTTTCAGCAGTTAGCGAATGGCCTACACCAAAGTCAGTGAAGGACATTCGGAGTTTCTTAGGTCTAGCTGGATATTACAAAAAATTCATTGAAGGATTTTCGAAGATAGCAACACCCCTGACCAAGCTTACATGTAAAGATGAAGATTTTGTGTGGTCAGAAGCATGCGAACAAGATTTCATAGAACTCAAGTCAAAGTTGACATCAGCACCTATTCTCGTTATACCGGATCAATCTGGAGGATTCAAAGTGTATTGTGATGCATCCGGTAAGGGATTAGGATGTGTTCTACATCAGCACGGTAAAGTTGTGGCTTATGCTTCAAGACAGCTGAAGATTCATGAGCGCAATTATCCGACGCATGATTTGGAATTGGCAGCCGTCATCTTTGCTCTCAAGATTTGGCATCATTATCTACTTGGTGAACGAGTGAACATCTACACAGATCATAAGAGCCTGAAGTACGTGTTTACTCAGAAGGAGTTGAATATGCGGCAGAGAAGATGGTTAGAACTCATGGCGGACTTTGACATCAACTTGCAATATCACCCAGGGAAGGTGAATGTGGTACCTGATGCACTTAGTCGCCAACCATTAGCAATGAATCTCACCGCTCAGTGGAAGCTTCAACAATACTTGCATCAGATAGAGATTGAAGTAGTCATGCCAGGTAGTACTTCAAGTTTGATGAATTTACAAGTTCAATTAACCATTGTAAATCAGATCAAAACAGCTCAAGCAAGTGATGCTAAGTTGCAAAAGATCAGAGAACAAGTAGAGAATGGACTCAGAACAGATTTCATCATCCATGAAGACGGATCTTTGAGATACGGCAGCAGATTGTGTGTACCAAAAGGTCATGTTCGGGAAGAGTTAATGAAAGAAGCTCATAGCTCTCCCTACTCAGTACACCCTGGAGGTACCAAAATGTACAAAGATCTACGTCAGAATTATTGGTGGCATGGAATGAAGCGTGAAGTAGCCAGAAGCGTCGCAAAATGCTTGGTGTGTCAGCAAGTAAAGCCTGAACATCACAGGACTGCTGGATTACTTCAACCGTTACCAATCCCAGAATGGAAGTGGCAACACATCACGATGGATTTTGTGACTGCTCTTCCTCGCAGCACAAAAGGTAATGATGCCGTATGGTTCATTATGGATCGACTCACAAAGTCGGCTCACTTCATCCCATTTCGAGTTGGCCAATCAACTGAGACACTAGTAAAGAAGTACATGGAGGTAATAATCTATTTAAAGATTTAAACTCTTCATAATGTACTATCTAAGATACCCATGAACTCATATAGGAAATTGTGAGACTTCATGGAGTGCCGGTCTGCATTGTCTCCGATCGTGACACCAGGTTTCGATCGCAATTTTGGCAGAGTCTGCAAGCGAGCTTGGGAACAAGTCTGAACTTTAGCACGGCTTATCATCCACAAACAGATGGTCAGTCTGAGCGAACTATTCAGATCTTGGAGGATATGCTCAGAGCATGTATGTTAGACTTCAAAGGATCGTGGGAAGATCACCTATATCTTGTGGAGTTTTCGTACAACAACAGCTACCAAGCGAGCATAGGAATGGCACCTTTTGCAGCATTGTATGGAAGGAAGTGTCGATCGCCATTAAGTTGGGACGATATCGGAGATAGGGAACTTCTTGGACTAGAGATGATAGTAGCGACTGTTGATGTGGTTCGTACTATCAGGGAAAAGATGCGCATAGCCCAAGATCGACAGAAGTATTGGGCTGATGCAAAGAGACATTACTTGGAGTTCCATCCAGGAGATCATGTGTTCTTGAAGATATCTCCGAACCGCGGAGTGATTCGATTTGGAAGACGGGGTAAGCTAAGTCTGAGATACATTGGACCGTTCGACATACTCGAACGAGTCGGTGAAGTGGCATACCGCTTAGCACTTCCACCTTCATTGGAAGGAGTGCATAATGTGTTCCACATATCCCAACTCAGAAAGTATGTGAGTGACCCCAGCCATGTTCTCGATCATTCCGAGCTCACTATACAGCCCGATTTGTCTTGTGAGCAACAGCCTGTGGAGATCCTGCACAGGAAAGTGAAGACACTTCGGAACAAGGAAGTTAACTTGGTCCGAGTGATGTGGAGAAAAGACACTCCAGGAGAGTCCACTTGGGAAAGGGAGGATGAAATGCGTACTAGATATCCACACCTCTTTGTAAATTAGTCCTTAAATAAAAGTTGTGAATTTCGAGGATGAAATTTTTGTAAGGAGGGTAGACTGTAACAACTCCATTTTTAATGTACAAAGAATTGATTTAAATTCAAAGAATACTTGGAGTATTTAATGTTGCTAATATCTCTTTAAGTATTTATTTCACACCATAATAACAAGAAGGAGCTTGTAGCTCATTGGTAATACCTTGCACTGCTGAACCAACCCACCAGAGTTCAAATCCCATACCCCACATTATTTTTAATATTGTTTTGTTTTAAATTCTTTAGAAGCCCAACAGTCAACACGTGTTTTCTAAAAAAAAAACCACTACCCATGAAAAGTTAAAAGTACCAGTAGCTACCCCTGGCGACCCCCCAACTCCCGAGACCCCGACTCAGCCTGAGTCGGCCGAGTCGACCGGCGGACCGGCCAACTCGGGCCTGCGCCGCCGGCCGGACTTGGCCAGACGGCCGAGTCCCCAACATCAAAGTTGGGGCTCTTGGGCTACTCTACTCTCCTGCATACTTTAATTGTGCATATCGTTTCCAGAGAGTTTTGAATACCTCTTTTACTCCATTTTTAATGATTTTTTCATATATTTTTACATTTTTTAATTAAAAACCCTACACCTACCCTAACCCTAGCCTAACCCTATAAATATACCCCTACCTCCTACCTTCTCATCCCAAAATTCTGAGCCCACTCTCTCAAAATCTCAAGAAAACCTTGTGTACTTTGAAAACGAGCGAAAGGCGAAGCCCCGACGAAATCGACGGCGAACTTCCAGTGATCGTGCTAGGAACTCTCGGGAACGAATCGACACACCGACGAACCCTCTTCATCCCTCTCACTCTCTAGTGTTGTCCAAAACTGTAAGTCCCTATTCTATCCCTCTTTCTTATTCTCTAAAATACGAAATTACAAAACCCGACGGAATCGGAACAAATCCGATTTCCGATTCGGTTTTCTATAAAATTTCACTTCTTACCAAAACATTCATGCTTAAACATCTTTATGTTGACTATTAAACATTTAACAAACAATTTGAACAAGTTTCATCACATGAAATGATAGCGTTCTCAAATTATCGTATTTTTTCACTTAAATACCACAATGTTTCGATTTCACATTTAATCCTCTTAACTTTTCTATACATTTAAAGTAGAGTACGAGATAATGACCTACCTCCACACACACACAAATACAACCCTAAACGATATCAAAAAAAAAAAACTTAGAGTACGATAAAACAATACTTTCATTTAGATACCATATTCTTAATAAAACCATTCCTAAAAGTTTTTGTTTTGATACACTTTTAAATAAATACATTTTATTAGGAAAACACGATAAGTTGTGAACATCGGTCGTTTATCTAAAGCTGACTTTGTGGTGTCTAAGCTAGGCAAGTGAGAAAGGTAACTTTGAAAGGCCCGACTCACGGTGATTCGTGAGTGGATCCATCCTTTCCTCATTTGTACTTACATGGCCACAATTGGCGGTGAAGAGGCGATTTGAGGCATCTAACAACTTGTAGTTTAGACCATTTAGAAATAGGCTAGTTGACTTAGGAAATCCTAGAATCTAAAATACGGAAAATTGACATTTTTACGAATAAATACCTTTTACTTTATAAAACCGTTTTTCTAAAGGATTAGTATTTTACAATCTTTGTAAAGCGCCGCTACAACCCATTTTTGGGGAACCCGTTCGGGATGGTGTGGATTATCGCACATCCTCGGGCTTAGTAGTACGAGATTTAGATCTCCGCAAGGAGTATTCGGTCTCGAAAGATTTAAAATACGACATTTTAAGAAAATAAGATTTTTAGAATATAAAATATTTATTAAAATTAATTTTGTATAAATATACGTATATTTATCATTAAAATATCTATTTTGTTATGATTTTTTCTAAAAATCACAAGAACAAATTTTACACTAAAATACCATAAATTCTACATAATTCAATATTACAAATAAATAAATTTATTTATGAAATTAGGATATTTTCACTAGAAATATCACAATATAAAATCCACATTCATTATAACTCTAAAGACGAATAATAAATACTTGGGGTGCATCTTGAAAACTATACAAAAGTATTTTTACATAAAACCCCCTCAAGTTTATAAATTACCCTAAGAACCCTAGTAAATATAGGACTTCGATTTACATCTCTACTGTCTGACTCGGGTTTAAGTCTGATCATAATCCGACTTGAATATGGTTCAAGTACCATATAAATCTACAATATTACAATTCAACATGAACACACGAATCCATGAATCCAGTTATCAATCTATTCAACTTGACTGAACCAAACTATGGATATACTTTCCATTTACATGATTCCAGTTTACATCCATTACATCTGTTACTGATATCATGGTTTCGGTCAGTCATCCAACTATCCAACTTATACAATACAATATAACAATACAATCAAAACACTACGGGGTTTAAGGGGTAGATTGGTACGGAAAGTGTTAAAAGTGGCACGAGACAATAAGATTAAGACACCTAACATGAATCCTGTTGCTGTTGTACCGTGGCATAACGGTTCCTTGTACTTTCAGTTTGCCCTGGTCTCTAGCATATAGAGACCCCCCTCGTATACACTGGCATCCTTCTGTACCAAGCTACAAACAACAGCGTTAACACAATATTCTACAATATCATACAACTTTAAAAGATACATTCTTATTCTGTCTTTTCTATTTCTCCCTTAACTTTGGGACTTACCGAGCGACCTGTTCGCTGACGACAATCTATTTCTTTCTTCTTTGAATGTCGTCAGGTGATCTGGACACAGCAGAGATTTAGCCCACCAGTGAAGACTTGGATCAGTTCCTCGAAGATCCCGAGCTCTAGACATTGTACATTTCCATTCAGTACCTTTAATTTCCTGTTATGCCATTGTTTAGGCATCGTTTTTACTTTAGTTGTATTTCCTTTTCATGCATTGTACAAAAGAATGTTAATAAATATAGTTGCTGTTATTTTTATATCTCTTGTCTCTTGTGATTACTTCTATATTGCTTAGATATGCTTAGCGTATTTACTTCACAGTAAATACGTAGCGGACCAGTCGCGTCCCTTTCGCCGTATACCGAGAAGCGGGGCGTGACATGTTGAGCATGCCCCCTGTTTTCTTTGAGAGCTTGAGTATTCTGCTCCCTGCGTCGACCATGGCCTTTAGAAGGTACCAGTTGTTTGGAGACCGATTCCATCGGCAAAGCAGAAGCTTGAGGAGCCAGCCTATGGAAGACAGACTTCTTCTGGACTTCCACCTTCGGAGTTCAGGCACCAAGGGTAAGAGATGGGAGCATAGACCAAAAGATAAGCTCATTGATTTCTTGAAGAGCCGGATTGCAGAGATTTGAGGCTGCAAGTGGCCCATATTTGACTCCACCAGATGTGATAGAGCCTGAATTACTGTGAGTGGAAGCCAACGCTATTCTCGAAAGAGACGAAACGCCGGTTCAGTATCTCATCACTCAAGGGCAACAACAAACATATATACCACGATTATTTGACCGTGGGAAAAAAAACACGACACACGAAGTGTGGAGTGGAAAGAGAAAGAGGTCCCACCAGGCGTGCCAGAATCTGTTCACCGCCGAAAAACAAAGACCGAGATGTTGGGACGTATGGCCTGAAGTTTGGGGAAGATGCTTTTTGGACTTCTCCATCCACCTCTCCGAAGATATCAAGTTGATTTATGGCACCATATATCAGAGATTTGGACAGATGCGACCATTGTAGCAGACTATATCAGATTCCCCCTTATTTTATAAGGGGTTTTTGATTATGGGGATGCTCTTCCATGCAGGTGCAAGCCCCTGCAGTTAATTACGTTACCGCATTGCAATAACCACTTTCTCCTGCTCCAGTAATTCACTTCGTGTCGTGTTATTTTTGTTTTATTTTGGGTTGCCCGTGGATTGTATACGGAGAATATTTTATACCGTCGCCTGTAGGGCGCGGATTAGTCTAAATACGTATATTTTAGATTTGGGTTTAGGTCAAGGATTTGCTTGACGGGGTCCATGTTGGTAGCTTGGTTTGCCAACGGGAATGAATTTAAGACGCGTTTCTCACATTTGTGAGGTTCATCTATTCATAGGATATTTGGGTTTGATCTATGGATCGTTAGTCATATTTGAGACTAAGATTAACTTAGAAACAAATAAGCATATGGGCTCAATTATTTTAGTTTAAGAATATCACGGTCCAACAATCTCTGTTTGGGACGAATGTTGGTTTAAGGACTTTTCGGTCCATTATCGCCGTGTTTGAGACGAATATTAGTTTAGGGATGTTTCGGTCCATTATCGCCCTTTTTGGGGCGACGCACCGTATTTGAGGCGACGCACTAGTTTAGGGACATTTCGGTCCAACATTCCCATTTTGGGGACGCAATTTAGTTTAAGGACATTTCGGTCCAATATCCCCATTTTGGGGACGCGATTTAGTTTAAGGACATTTCGGTCCATTATTCATATTACGTGCACGTGTATTTGTTACGTGACGGAGTGAATAATGGTGATATGGAATGCATCCAATTTAGAGTGCGGTCTGATTTGAAGTGTGCACGTCAATTTGAAAGTGCATTAATGTAGGATGGAAGGAGTTATTGGTTGTCGAGACCTGCCACCTCTCTGAAGACGTTGATGAATTACAACGACATATATCAGAGGTGTGGAGAGATGTACTCTTAAACTAAATCCCGTATTTTAGGGAAATGATCATGGTGGATCATATAAGAATCATTAGCCTTATTTGAGACTAAAATTGCCTTAGGAGATATGAGATGAATATCATTTTGGATATCACCAATGAGAGATCATTAGTCATGTTTGAGACTAGGATCAGTTTGGAAATCATGAGCATATAGGCTCGCTTGAAAAATCAAAGAGGTTTAAGCTCAGAAAACTTAGCCAATTTAGGCTAAAACAGGGTTTCTGTACTACCCAGCAGTGCTAAGCACTCAGTTATACAGCACTCACGTATGTTTCACGTGAGGCGCTGAAATAGTGCTAAACACTAGTTTTTTTGTGGCGCCTACGTGTATTTCATGTGAGGCGCTCCACTAGTGCTAAGCATTAGCTTTTTATGGCACCCACGTGGGTTTCACGTGAGGCGCAGTACTAGTGCTAAGCACTAACTTTTTCAGGTGCTTACGTGCGTTTCACGTGAGGCGCTATGTAATTTGGCCTTAAGCGCTCACGTACTTTTCACGTGAGACGTTGAGTTCTTTTGAAAATTTAATTTCTGTTGATGTTTTAGAGAACTTAATTCTCTGTTAATGGTATTTTGACCATTAACGATCACCAAGATCTTTATTTTGAGAATCTGAGATCATGTTCTTTAAGAACTAAGTTCCTGGTTTGAAGGAACTAAGTTCCTGGAGTATTATGAACTCCATGTTTTCCATGTTCATGTTTTCAGAGAGGTTAAATCTCTTTTAATGGTGTTTTGACCATTAAGGATCACCAAGATCACTATTTTGAGGATCTTGGATCGGATTCTTTAAAAAACTAAGTTCTTGATTTGAAGGAACTAAGTTCATGGAGTATTATGAACTCCATCTTCTTTCTTTTCAATTTTGTTCTTCTCTGAATCTTTTGATTCTCAAGAACAAGATCTTTCCGATGAGAATTAAATTCTCAACTTGTGAGAGATTTGTCTTGCGGATCTTAGATCTATAGAAAGAACTAAATTTTTTGAGAAGGGTTAAACCCGTATATATGATATGATAGGTAAAGGAAATATTTTGATCTCGATGGTTTCTTTACTTAGGATTTTGAGGAAGAAGATTTTGTTTGAGAATTAAATTCTCTGTTGTTTTATGGGAGCTTTTGGGAGCCTTCTGTATATTTTTTTTACAGAAGCTTATGGGATGGTCTCCTCCTTTTAAGACTTGAAGTCTCGGATTCTTTATATATTGGAGTCAAATTGTTAATTGGTTTTGAGAAAATCTCTCAACGAGAGATTTCAATTGATTTAATTGGTCTCAAAATTGAGTTGAGAAATTTTATCCATCGTTGGATATTTGATCCAAGAGTTTCTGTTTTACAGAATATATTTTCTTATTTTTAACAAGATTGGAGAAATATTTTCCCATATACAGAATTTATTCTGTAAAATGATGATTTTTTAATCACCATTAGATTTTTAATCCAAGAGTTCTCTGTTTTACAGAGAGCAATCTTTTTTATTTAGAAATATTGAGCGAATATATTCCCAAAATAGAATTTTATTCTATTATTGGATCATTGATCCAACCGAAAGTATCTTTCTTATTTAGAAAATTTTAGGAGATATTTTCTCCTAATAGAATTTAATTCTATATTTTGATGATTTATTATCTTCATTGGATTTTTGATCCAACGGCTCTGTTTAACAGAGAGTATCCTAAATTCTTATGTAGAATTTAATTCTATTGATCTTGACTTAGGCGCTGGCGCTCACGTGTTGTGCACGTGGGCGCCACTTAAAAATTTAATTCTTATGATGGGTACTCCTATGCTTTGCACGTTGGCACCCGCGTGATGAGCACGTGTGGCGCCATATAAGAATTTAATTCTTATTTAGAAAGCGTTTTTGTACTTTGCACATTGACGCCGGCATGAGGAGCACGTGCGGCGCCACCACAAAATTGGTGCTAGCGCCCTCATGGGAAACACGTGAGGCGCTGCCCTATTAGCTTTCTACAGAGTTTTGCTCTTTCTATATTGTTTAAATTTTGGCGGGAACACCTGTTTCTTAAGCCATCGTTCTCCAACAGGTAACAACAAATGATAAGTCGCTCCTGGCACTACGCTTCAGTGTTAGCGGTGTTGATGCCAACCCAAAATCCTAATCCTAAGGTTTCCAACGGCAAACGATGAGTCACTCCTGGTACTATTCTAATGTAGCATTACTGATGCCAAAGTAAATCCAAATATCGACCGCCATGTCGCAAAAAGGAGCAAATCCAAATATCGACCGCCATCTCGCAAAAAGAAGCAAATCCAAATATCGACCGCCATGTCGCAAAAAGGAGCAAAGCCATAATCGATCGCCATGTCGTAAAAATGAGTAAATCCAAGTATCGACCGCCATGTCGCAAAAAGGAGCAAAACCAAATCGATCGCCATGTCGCAAAAAGGAGCAAATCCAGGCATCGACCACCATGTCGTAAAAAAGAGCAAATCCAAATATCGACAGCCATATCGCAAAAAGGAGCAAAACCAAGATCGACTGCCATGTCGTAAAACGGAACAAATCCAAATATCGACAGCCATGTTGCAAAAAAGAGCAAATCTAAATATTGACCACCATGTCTCAAAAAGGAGTATAGCCAAGATCGACCGCCATGTCGCAAAAAGAAGCAAATCCCAGTATCGACCGCCATGTCGCAAAAATGAGCAAAACCAATATCGACTGCCATGTCTCAAAAAGGCACAAAGCCGAGACCGACCGCCATGTCGCAAAAGAGAGCAAATCTAAGTATCGACCACCATGTCGCAAAAAGGAGCAAAACCAAAATCGACTGCCATATCGCAAAAAGGCGCGAAAACAAGGTCGACCGTCATGTCGTAAAACGGAGTCAAGAGCGACCGCCATGTCGTAAAACAGAACCAAGACCAACCGTCATATCGCAAAAAGGAGCAAAACCAAGATCGACCGCAATGTCGCAAAACAGAGCAAATTCAACTATCGACCGCTACATCGCAAAAAGGGAGTATCGACCTTGATGTCACAAAAAAGAACAAATTCAACCATCGACCGCCATATCGCAAAATGGAGAAAAAGTCAACCATCGACCACTACATCGCAAAAAGAGAGTATCGATCGTCACGTCATAAAAAGGAACCAAGTCAAATGCCCCAAAAATCAGACTCTTCATGAAAAAAGATCTATCAATTTCATGCACACCGCCCATATACGCAGTGTGCATTCATTGATAGGGGGCACTTAGTTGGGGTCAAAAATTGCACCCTACAGTCGAAATCAACAAGTTAAAGTCAAGGCCCAAAAAGGGGGCCTGGGCCAAGCATAAATCCAAGTCAAGTGGGCCTAAACCCGAACCCAAGTCAAATGGGCCTAAACCCGAACCCAAGTCCAAGCAAGTGGGCCCATGCCCAAGTCGAGCCCAAGCATGAAGAGGCCGACCCCCAATGTCAAAGGAATAATTGTTAAAGTAATAAATAGGCTTAATATAATTTTTATAAATAAATGTAATAAAAATGGGAAAAAACCCAAATTATGTAAAAGCCCATGTCTTATGTGCAAAAGAAAAAAACAACATGGCATGGGAAAGACACATGTGACATTTTGAAAAGCCCAATGGGGCATATGTAAAATGTAAAGTCTATATAAGGCATCATGATGAATGATAACAAACAAGATTCTTCCTATATCAATTTAGGGTTTTTTTCCTCCTTTTTCTTCAAGGTTTTAAATCTCCTTCTCTCTTTTTTTGAATTAAATCAAGAATTTAACTTTTCTTTTCTCAAAAGGAAATAGTTTTTCACCATAAAACTCTTGAAGGGGAGTTCAAATACCCTATCAAATCTCTAAAATGGGAGATTTTAAATTAAACCATCTTTTTTCCAAGATCCAAGAAAAAGAGGGGAGGAAGAAGGAGACCCATCTCCAAAAGTTTTATTTTTTGGATGATCCAAGGCTCAAAAGAGAAGAAAGGGGTCCCCTTTCATCATCCAAGATCCAAGATTTAGATCTTGAAGTTTCAAGAGAACCCTTTCTTTGGTTTTCATCTCAAAAAATCTTTTGGGAGTTTAACGCCAGAGAAAAAAAATCCTTTTTTGGGAGTTTAACTCTAAGTGAAATGCCTCTTTGGCTAGGAGTTAAGCCCCTTTCTCCGCTGGCGTTTCCAGCGGTCACGTGCTGCTCACGTGACCCGCTGGCGCCCAGCGGCCACGTGCCACTCAAACGTCCTTAGGACTCTCCTCACCTCTCTTTTCCTACACTTCCCTTGTTAGAAAAAATTTCTAACAGGAGTCTGTCCCGCAAGGGGGCTGCTAGCACCCTTGACCCCAGCCCGCTATCCGAGTAGCGGGACCCCCATAAACTCTATGAGACCCCCGATACGTACAAAACACATCACGTGCATACTGCACATTGAGTTCACATGATCTGTTTGACATGTTAATCGGAAGTTCCCTCGCTCCCAAGAGAAATGAGTAATTAACGGCAGTTTAGTTCGCGACTGCCGGAGATTCGGATCCCCATAATCAATAAACCCCCAGCCTACCCCAGGCAGGAGGAATTTATACACGCCTGAAAAGTGCGCATATTCCTATCTCAATAAGATGACAAGAAACAGTCTAGAGAGCACTCTCAAGGAATTGCTCCCCGGTCGACTCCCGCCGAGGAGCCGACTTCTTCTGCCTCTTTTTCCGGGACTCAGCAGAGGAAGGCACCCCCGATCTCACCCACGGAACCAAAGCCTAAGGTTTCTGCCTCCCACTTCCTCCAGACTCCTCGGGGAAATGGCCGGGAGCGGTTGTCTTCTTTAGGGTTGGCGTCCGGACGCTTTTGCTTGGCGCGGACCTGAATGGGCTCACACCGCCACCCTTCTTGGCCTGTGCCTTGGCCGCTAGGGCGGAAATTATCTTCGATTGGTCTATAGGCTCTATAAAGAAAAATGAGGATTAATTAGCAATGCTAAACAACAATGATGTAAAGTCTGGATTGGACAGCTAAACTAGACTCACCCATGTATTGCACATGGCTAAACCCCGCCCAGCTCAAGACCTACTCGGAAAGCAGGACAACAATTCTCTGGAGCAGCTCCCACTAAGACACCGCCCCCGCTTCTGGCGTGTTCAACACTCGAACCTTCGGACAGTCCGTCCGGTACCATTTTGTCGGCACCGACCAGTTCTCTCCCTCAGAAAGACCGACGAAAAAGAACTTCTCCTTCCACTCATGAATGGAAGAAGGGACGGCCAACAATCCTGACCTGACCCCCCTACCCTTAAGTTTCCTAAATGAAAAATACACCCAGCTCGTCTCATATTTGCAAGTTCCCGGGATGATTTTTATAACAGAGGAAGGATAGGAGGAGTCTGAGGCTAAAAGGGATCTCCTCAATCTTTAGCCGGACCAGAAACCCAAGGAGAATCCTCCACGAGTACGGTATTAGCTCGCCCGGGACGAGTTGGAAGAAATTGAGGACTTCATATATCTCGGGGGGAAGAAGATGCATCCCTCCAAGGAATGCTTCTAAATACAGGGCAATCTCGTTGCCCCGCACTTGGTCCACCCATTCATCCTTCCTGGATAAATGAAGCGTATAGCCAGTTGGAATGTGAAAGCGAGCTCGGATACCCGTGAGCCCACTCTCCCCGCTCAACGCTGAGGCAACATCATGTACGTTCTTGATACATACCTTATAGGACTTCTTAGTCCCTCGGTGTTGGGGAACAAGGGAATCGCCACCCCTTGGGGGTGAACTCGGCACGGTAGAAGAAGAGCTTCATCGGCTATCAGAAGCTGAAGAAGACGAAGAAAACTCACTAGACTCAGCTTCAGAGGATGAGGCCTCATCATCGAACTCTATCCTAACTAAATTTACTATGGGTTCAGAGGAAAACATTCGACCTGATTCAAAAAAGGAAAAAGCTGAAGGTAGCGAAGGGACTGGAAACCGACCTAAAATCAGGAGCGTTGAGCAATCTGAAAAAAGTGGAATTGCAAATGAGCGAAAGTATTTGCTGAAGGCAGGGCACCCCTATTTATACCCTCATCAAAAATGATCCGACGGTTCAGGAGATGCCACAACGCAGCCGACCAATGGCTGCATTCCTCTCACGCGATTCCGAATAGCTGAAGAGACGTCCCACATCTGCAGTCCAGATGCCGTCGTATGGCATGAGATCAACGGTCGGCCCGTCGCCACGGTGTCCGGAGCAAATGAAATGACATCGCCATAATGGCGCCGTCCATTCAGCGATCCGCTGACGTCATCTGAGAATACACACGAAAATTAAGGCGCATGGTGAACACCATGTGGACACGGAGATCGAATAGACACAACTGCCAAACGCCATGACGTTCCCGGACAATCCACCGTAAAGATTTCTCGGCACCAAACTGAACAGAGAAGATCAAGCAGACCACTCTCGACCCGATCTATAAATAGGTCGGAACAAGAGTGGGGTCTAATGATGATACTCGTAAGTAGGGATTCCCCCTATCACGGAACGTAACAGATGACGTGTCATCCATGTATGCCAACTAGATTCCTGGGGGCTACTGAAATGGAATAAGTATAATGCGAAGGGAACATTCCTTGGTACCTCGCCTACGAAGCTTAGTCCGAGGAATAGGCTCTGACCTCTCGGGGCCTCCCTTTGGTTGCATTCTCCCTTCGACCAACCACTGGTCAATAGCTCGTCTTTGAGCTATCCTAGAGCTGAGTTTCCTCAGCCTTCTTGCCGTCTCAACCAACTCGGGACCGGTAGCGCAAAGCTCGAGTTTTCTCAGATTGAGCTTCCTCAACTTCCCCTTTATCGAGCTCCCTTATAATAGCTCCTTCGTAATCGCTCCGTATCTCCCGCCACGACGAAGTCAACCACCCCACGTCTTGCATCTCACGCGAGCGTATCTCGCCATTAATGCGAATGTGATACGTGGACGGAACTAACGGTGAGGATCTCGCAATGGCTCGCTCTATGCGACCCCTACATAAACCCCTCCTCCAGACGATTCAGGCAAAACAATCTAATACGCCGCTACTCTGCCTAAATATTCCCCGGCTCTAACTTGATCGTCGGAGGGTCTTAAGATGGTTTCCCACCTCGGGACTTCTTTTGCAGGTAGCTCAGCGACAACACCGACCAACAATCCCATTGAGATCCACACTCTCTCTAAATCTTATCCCTTCATCTCGCTCACCACCAGATCAACGGAGGACAACATCTGAGAGAGATTCCGACCTCCATCAATTTTAAACCCTAAACAATCCCTGGCCTGGCCTAACTCCCTCAAACCTTATTTTGTCTTCTCTTTCCCTTTTTCCTTTTCATTTCTTTTCTTTGGGCCTTATTTGTTAAGCTAAATACATAGTATTTAGTTTGTATTAGATGATATATTAGCTAATTTTATTTCAGTAGATTTTGTTCATTGTATAAGATGGTCATTTCACGTATATTATTTTAGTGGATTAGTATTATTACATTTTATGCATACATTTTTTATGATATATCAAAAGTAGTGCATATAAATTAATCATGTTTAAAGAATTATTGCATATAATTAAAGAGTAGTGTTTGATTATAAAATTAGTTTACATGTTATTATATTACACCCACACCCAAAACAAAGCCAACCCCCTCTTCCTTCTCTTCTCTTCCTCAACAATTACTCCTCTTTCAATTTTTTTTGATATTCCCATAATCAAAACTGAAAATTTTCAAATGAATTCCTTTAAAATTACCCATTTAATCCTATCAAATCTCTAATCCCTTCCTTTCATTTAACTTAACCTAACTCTCTCTTTTTCTAAAAAAAATACTTCTTCTTCCTTTAAAAGTAGCCGACCCCCCTTCACACCCGAGCCCATCTCCTCGTCCACTGCAACCCTCGACCCCAAGAACCTATCGCGCACATCCATCACCTCACAGCCGAGCTTTCCCCAAGACCCAAACCTCCTCCTTCTTCTCAAAACTCCCTCTCCTAAAGCATCATCATCGCCTCCCTCAACCTCAACCGCAACCCTTCACCTCACTAAAAACCCAAGCACTTTTCACCGTTACCAACTCCCAGCCGAGCAGCCCCATCTCCATCGAAGCCGAAACCACCAGCTTCCTGAACCCATAACCCATCTTCTCCTATCAACTCCATCACACTCTCGACTCCATCACCAAGCCGAGCCCTAGCCACCGATCAACAGCAGCTCAAAACCCCACCGAGCTCACAGCAACTCCGACGACCATCTCCTCCCCGACCACCACCGACGAGCCCCTCTCTTCGACCTACAAGACCAACACCACCTTTACCCTCTCACAACTGAGATTCAACTCATCACCAACACCACCGGTGCCGCAGCCACCAACACCACCGGTGCCGTAGCCGCCAACACTCGCTGCCGCTGCCATCGAGAATGCCACCACCACCACCTCACCACTGCCACCTCGACACCTCTGCATCATCACTGCACCCTCCACCGCAACTGCTCACCTCCACCTCACTTCCAAACCCGGCCACCTTGTTGCCGCAGTCGCCGTTGACTGGGCCACCGCACCTCCCTACCATAATAGCCGCCCGAGCTCCCTCTAGTAGCCACCGTCGCAGTGGTCATCGCTGTCTCCATAACCGTTGCCATCATCAAAACCAAGTCAAGCCTCGACATTTCGTCAAGCATTCGTAAATGTTGCAATCGCCACTGTTCATGTAGCTTTTGTCGCCGTATAAGCCGTGGCCTCGGTATCTATGGACATCACCATCGTCAACATTGTAGCCGTCGCAATACAGGCGCATGTCCATCGTAGCACGCGGCGTTCGAACCTCACTCGCTCCGCATCGCGTAAATGTCGTCTCGTATGTCGAGGCGAATATCCGTCACGTGATGTCACTTCTATATCAGCGACCGAGTCAAGTGAACTCTCTCACTTTCTTAATTATGCTATACATATATATTTTGATATATTAATCGATTTGATAAATGTTAATCTTGATTTAAATAAGTATTTGTTATAAATGATAGCCGCGATTATTGTAATCAAAACCCAATTGAAAACACCGGAATTTATAATCAATACATCTCTTTACTGATAATGAACGTCATGTAGAAATTGAAAAGATATTATCGAAGTTTCGCATACAAAATGATGTCCCCAAGATACGTCGTAAAATTTAAAAACTGTCGTATATCTTGTATTGTAAAATTCCTAATTATTTGAATATAACTCGTAATGAAACGTTCAAGGGCTCGTAGAGAAGCCAACTAAATGAAACTTAACCCTATATAGACGGTTACTAAATATTATTTTGTTTCAATACTGAAAACTGAAGCGAGATACGACTCTGGACTGCAGTCCAGAGCAGTAATCTCTACTAATACCTGTTTTTAAACGTCTATAACTCTATGTTCAAACATGAAAATGAGCTGAGTCTTATATAGATACGTAGATAATTGAGTTAGCTTTCATATTCCACTAATTTCACCAAATTCCATCACAGTTTGATATTTTTAACATAATTTATATTGTCGATATGTCTGGCTGATTACTGCAGTAACAGCTAATACGTAATGACACTAAATAGACCGTAACCCCCTCATACGATGACTATTACTGATACGTTGGTTGAGTTAGAATCTTAACTGATAAATCTATATTTCATTAAACTGTAGAGACGTCTAATTCTGAACATAACTAGTGTGAAAATGCGTTCGAAATTGGACTTACAGTTCAGAAACTGGAATTCCGGCAGTGAACATATGTTTTAAAATGATCGTATCTCCCTAAACAATATCTCGATTCGTATGAAACCAATTTTAATGTCTATATAATTGAGTTTACTGCTTATGACTTGTATATTGTTTTACTTGATTCTGCATGTATGAATTACTATGAATTTTCTAACATGAATAACACTGGCTGCCCATATTTTATTCGTAATGTATTTTACTGCATTTCCATTAAATTACATGACTGTTTTACCCTTAATGCATAGTGATCGTTTGAATTGACACCCCAGTGATTATAACGCATTGTCAAGCGATAGTGGTATCAATTGGTTGTGTCAAGTAGCTAGTAAGTGATTGAACGGTGAAAGTGATTGAACAGCGATAGTGATGCGTGATTGAACAGCGATAGTGGTGCGTAATTGTATACAACTAGTTCGATATATGAACATATACTGTAACCTGAGATAATGGGTAGTTGGGTAATGAATTCATGTCATGGTACGAGAGTCCATTTTAAAATCACCTAACATAAATCCTGTGTGCCATTGTCTTGTAGGGTTTACGGGGCCTTGTACACTAAACGTGCCGTTGGTCTGTGGCGTTTATATCAGACTACTCTCTTATACACACATACCTTCATTGTTGAACTACAAATAAACACATTAGAATAGAATTGCCAGACTTATGATGCTTGGTCATGACACATATGTTATATTACCCACATGTTCATATTGTTTCATATCTTCGTGTTACTGCTTTATAATCTCTAGTTCATACTCATTGTTCTGCAACATAAAATATATTGTTATATTATTATATCATGTCACCCTAACGACCTGAGTGTGCATGCTCAGAGTGAGAAGTAGACTTATCCCGGATCAGGACCTACCTTACTTCGAGTATACAGCGGAGATCTAGATCAGTGATGTCGGCGCTATTTTTTCTTTTGACTCTATCTGGTTAGTTATCTCCTTAGATGTTATAGCCTTGTATCCGTTGCACTTTGATTCATTTACTTATGATAGATTTAGTGGCCGTATTTCACTCTATTAGTAGTGTGTTTACTTCTTACCATGTACTGTTAGAATCCGAAGTGTGACTTCGACAGGAATATTCTTTGACCGTAGAAGCATGACTAGCCTAGTCACCCTCATATTCCGTATTTTGGGAAGCGGAGCGTAGCATGATTTTGTTGGTATCAGAGTATCAGGTTTAGAATGAGATTATAGTTTTCGACTAGGGCTTGACAATTTAAGTTACCAAGTTGGTCTAAGTTGTAAACTTGTTGTCCTTGACTAGGATTCTTTTGGTGTGTCCTCATATATATTTTAATCTTATCAGGTAGAGACTTGGGTAACTTGGTAGAGTTATATAGTTGTAACTATAAACTACAGTATAGTTACAAATGCGGTACTCTGCTTGAGTGACTTGGAGTTATACATTTGATTTTCTCTTGATTGAGCATCACCTACCATACATTCTTGTTTTGATTGTCAAACCATATCCTCCTTGTTAACTTATATCAATCCCAGACTTTAAATCTGATGTTCACCCATTATCTTTTGAATCATTTTTGACAACCCAACTCCTACATACATTTCTTTGATTCGAGTACTTGCTCGCGTTGTCGATCTTCGAAACTGTATACCGCAATCCATACTCTGACAACTGTACATTACTAGTGTTATTTTTCTATTAACGTAAATATATTTAGTGATGTTTGTTATCCCAAATTTAGTTTTCTCTCTATTTTGTATTTAGTTATGTTTTTCTAATTTGCGTGTTATTAACTACTTTTATTTTATTTACTTTAAATACTTTACTATATTCAAATTTCCAATAGTTCTAATTTGCACTGTATATTTTATTTTCTAGTGAATTTTTCCTACTAATGATTTTCATATTATCTTCTTTTTAATATGTAGTTCTATTCTTCATTCTTCTTGTTTTGATTTTTCTCTGATTTTAACTATAAAATGACACTTCAAGTTATTTACTACTCTATATTTTCTTTAACATATTATTTTTTATTATAGTGTTATCATTTGTATGCACTTATTCTATTGGTGTTATCTTGTTTAACTCTCCAACTTTATGCCTATTAGCTGTTTGGTTTTCTTTAGTATAAGTTTTGTTTCGATTTTCTACATAGTATTCACATTTCATTTATGAATAGTTATGCTAACTTTTTCATTCCCTTATGATTATTTACTTGTGAATGTGTAAGTGCACGGCGGCGCCCCGGCCGTCAATCCGACGCCGGAATGCGGAAGCGGTGAATAACTTAAATTTTTGCGGACTTAGCAAACCGGCACCACCGCGCACTAAACACCCGGATCGAACCATTAACTAGTCTAAGCAAACTAGAAGATGGGGAAGAGATATACCGAGTGATCCGAGTCCTCCGGTCTTCTCGTCGTCGTCCCGATCTCCTGCGGAAACTCCGGTGGTCGCCTCCTCGCCGGAAGGGCACCACGAAGCCGGATTCTTTTACGGGCTCCCACCTCAATACCGAGGCAACTCGGGCGCGAAGTTGGCTAGCCGATGCACCCAAGATTTGCTGTAGAATAATGTAGAATCGTTGTCTCTTTGGGGTTAATGAGGTTGCCAAGATGGAGGAATTTGAGCACAATGTTTTTCCATTTAACTTGCTAGATAAATGGAGCAGACAAAGAAATGAGCTCGGCCAGGGCATTTTTTTTTCACTGGAAAAATGAAGCAAGCCCTCACTTGAAGAATGAATGAAGCAACCACACATTTTGCTCACTGGAAAATGAATTCAGAAAATGTGCATGGATCAAGTCAAATGATTAATAACATGCTTCAAATAAAATCCTCAGCACTCAAAAAATCATTCCAGCACACACATATTATTAAATTAATCCCTCATCTTAAAATCATTCCACTATACATTAATCCTCACTCCAAACTGCAAACAGTGGCCGGCCCACTCCAATTTCCATCACAATATCACATCAAAACCCATACCCTCTCAAAGCCAATCATAACCTACAATGGTCAAGCCATCATGGAAAAGAAAGAGTCAAAGGATAGGCTCCATCATGAAACCATCATGATACAAGGAAACATGCAAAGACCCCCTCCACTAAAGCTTATTTGCAACAATGCAAATAAGCCCTCCTCCACCAAACTTCGGCCAATGAACGGAACAAAGGAAATCGGCCGAAACTAAAAGCAAACTGGCAACTCCAGAAAACTGGTCCCGTAATAAATTACAGGAAAACCCCGATACTGTGCATACACACCCGCATCTGTATTTCGACCGAAATACAAATGCAATGAGACAAAATCTACACTATCTAAAACTAGAATCCGGCTTAAGCCAAAGCCGGCTGGTAAAATCCGTCCGATCACGATCCGTGCAATACCGCACGTATCTGATCGCACCCTGCCATATCTCCATACGGCCTCTACAGCGTTTCGCCCGAAAGCTGAGTAACTGAATGTGGGGGACTCTAAAGACTCGTCAACACCTTGGTTGTGGATTTAACCACTAGCACGTCAGAGGTATAAGCCAATACGTAACGGGCTACCAGGTATTGACTAAAAGGGATGTCTGTGAGTGAACTCAGCCTGACAACCCTACTGAGCCTGTCAGTGACAATATCCGTACAGTCCGGTCCGTTTGTCTATGAGCATCGCATGGCGGGCCTAGGGGGTTGGTAAAAGTCAGACCCCCAAAAGCGGTACAAGTCGTGTCGGAGTGTAGCCCAGAACACCCTGAGATACTACTGGAATACCTACCAGTAAATCTCCTTGCCTTGGCCAAGGACTTCGTGTAATGGCTCTCCAAGACATAGCACGACCTCACCCCCAATACCGGGAGAGACGAACCCCTGAAGATACGCTCACTGCCTCCATGTGGCTCGGGACTGTACCCAACTAAAACCTGTTTGCACGACTCCTTTGAGCCGTGGTAGGGTAGTAATCAAAGTACAGTGGGAACTCACACGAGACAAATGACGATCCCCAGGTCGATGAACTAACCTGCACACATGTCACCAGGGAACTGCCATCTGACGTCTGGTATATGACCAACTAGCATGTTCCCGGCGAGTCCTGTCCGGTGTACTCATAACCCAATGAGCACCTGTATACATCTTAGGTGATCCAACTGACACCAGTGGCTTGTGAGACCGGCCACTGCCCCTCGTCGGTGTCTCGACTGTATACACTAGTCTACTAATGGAGTATCGATGCCCGGTCTCGAAACTCCCACGACTAGGGACTTTTAAGGATAAGCTTATAGACCCCCAGCTCCCACTTATATGATCGCCCTCATACTGCTGGTGGTCAAGCAAGAATCCTAGGGGCTCTATCAACGTGTAATAGCGACGTGTCAGGTCATCTAAAGCAGTACACGATGATAAAGGTAAACCAGATAGCATACTATCATCTCGAGTAAGACTGTCCTACCGGGATAGGTCCTCCCTCAATCATTACAATCACGTACCTGTGACCTAATAATTGACTCTGAGGGCACTATCTCCAACAATCTCCCACTTGCACTCAAGGCTAATTATTGCGATGTCGCATACTCACAGCCCGTGTGATACCGAACATCCAACTCCTCTACTAGTCAGTCTCACAAAGCTCGTTTGCGGAACTATTGCGTTCGAGGAATAGTCTCAGTGAGTGGATCCGCTTAGTTGTTTCTTTCTATGTCTCTCTATATCTCAAGTTCGCGGAGAAAACCATCTCCCGAAATGAGCAATACCTGTCTTAGAATGTGTCTGGATGTCTGATGGGACATAGCTCATAAATGAACTCCAAATCCAAACTTCTTAGACTGTATCGTCAACTGAACTTAATCAGTATCCTGCGCGCCATGCCTCCCTCAGTATTGCCTTGGACCACCTGTCCAAAATACTGCCCCTCATCAGAAGGAAAACTATAACTATGACAACCTCCTTGTCGTCCATGTCACCTTGGAAGCCTGGAATGATAACTGTCTCCTGAATGAGGCTGTCGTTATCATCTCCCTAGAACATCCACTTATGTTCTAAAACTGCTTCCGACTGTTTCTCCAGGATTGGATCAATATCAACTTATTTCATCTAGTGCAAGAACAACATCTGGTGTGGTACTTGACATCTCATGATTGACTCAATTGCCTGAGCAAGTGATCTGCCAATTCACGCACGTCCCTCCCCTTTTTAGTCTGTAAGACAGCTTTAGAGAGGGTGACTCCATTACCTGCAGGTACACTACCGTGCCAGGAGTCGTCCATCCCAAATACTCTTAGAATGCTGTCAAGTACCCTGATTGGGAAACCACCCAAATTTAGATCTAAAACCATAGATCTAGTAACCAGTATGTCTGATATAAAATCCATTTCCTTTGTGGAGAAACAACTGTGTGACGACCAAACTATAACCGATCGTAGTGTAGGAGTTTCCTTTCCTACTCTGTGTATATCATCCAAATACCAGGATATCACACCCTACTACCTTCTCAACAGATCCATCCCCTATTCTGATGAAGTCAAACCCATGACTGTCACGTCAGAAATAGATGATCTATCTCGCTACATCTGCTCTAGTCTATAAATAGACATAAGCAACCTGTCCACCAATGCTTCCGCTGCTCCCACTGACTACGACAACCCTCTGGCAGAGTCATATAGACGTACACTTCTAAAACTGGTTTAGAACGACGCTATACTCATCCTCCCGCCGGGTCTCGTAACCTGGAACAACAGCAATGGCAATTGTGGGTAAACAAGAACTTCCCTGTCACCGTCCTTGAGGCTACCGTAGTACCTCTCGGGTGCCTGAAGTTACCCACCTTATCTGCGGAGTGGCCAATGGAATGTCAATCCAGATTGAATCTTTAGGTTCCTTATCAAATCTTCAGTAATCGTTTGTGGTTCTGGAATCACTTCCAGTTCTACCATACTCCCACTACTGTTTTCTGAAAAAATCCATTTTTATTAAAACTGTGGAGAGTCTAGAACAATATTGCTATTGTTCATCCAGATGGTAGAAAGTCAACCCTCGTCAAAGCCTGGGTCAACCCACAAACAGCCATTACAGAAACGTGCCTTGAGTTGTCCCGTGTCTGGTTTTAATCATAAACCGGACAACTCCCCGTACCTTAACATCGTTAAGATACGAACTGTTCTATATCCCATATAGGACCAGAGGCACTGATTCAATTGAACCAGATTCAAATCATGCAGCTGTCTCCAGCGCATGTCAACTAAATGGAAGGAGGCCGATCAGCGTTACTCAACTTAGGAATACTTCCAATTATGAGTAATCTGAAAGAGAAGCAAGATCTCTTTATCATTACTATCAACTGAATACCATACACAAGTATCTACATCTTCGATCTCTTTGAAGAATCCCGATACTTGCTATACCTGGTTCTCTACTCTATTCAAATACATATAACTTCTCCAAATTCGGACCCTGTGTTTCCACGAAACACCTGTCTAAAAAATAGAGGAGTCATAAGTAAACCGAATATAGTACGAGGACCATCCCCTCTGTCCTGATGGACACTGGACAACATACAATACTCTGCATAAGTCCCTTGAGTCTGATAACTCATTTCACTGTGTGTCGTAGGTTGAAAATTGTACTTATGGTTAAGAAGAATTACACCGCTGTTTAATGCTCCTTACCTAACCATCCACTGATATAGGTAAATGTCGTAGACATAATTTCAGAAAGGTATATCTCACTCTATGAAAATAGACGTACAGATATATCAATTTGAAATTGGTGCATAACTGCGGATATTCAAAACCAAATATTTGCCGACTGGCAAACAGCCCAGGTGATTTCCTCAAATATCACCGATTACAACGAATCCCGATATAATGAGGATGATCACCCAATTCCCAATAACTTACTCCCACTCATCATCTGTAAAACCATACAGATGTGAGAATCGTACCTGGTAAATACATACCCTGGAGTAAGTATCTAATCGGGAAATCAGTCTTCTTTTAACATTACACAGTGAAACTGAAACATTGAAATGTTCCGATGGGGTATTCTGGTATTCCTAGTAATGCCTCTTCCAGATTCACGACTGTAACCGTATAGTTCTTTGCCACCTCTCCAAATCCCTTCATATGTCTTTAGTCTTTACCTTCTGCACACCCTTTTAGGCCAAATGGTTTTCTTCCTTCCCTACCGTTCGGCACCAGCCTATGGTTTGGAAGAAGACTATCCAATAAGCATAATGGGTGTATTGTCCCAATCCTAGGAACACTCGCAATGAGAGAGGGTGAAGATAAAAGACAACCGAATAAACCTTATTCCTATTTCTCCTGAACTAGAATCCATCCCCGAACTGGAACAAGTTCCATTCGAGTTCGTATATAACCATACGATGGAGTATCCAAATAAACTGTGGATCTTCGTAGTGATACGGAGTGTCCTGGAGAAATACAAAGGTGATGTGGCAGTGGTAACGAAATATTTGGTTTGGTCGTGAATATCTGTTGCAATTTACTTTGCCCTCTTACTAATCCCTTGCTTTGTCTGAACTTAATACCTTCTGCACACCATCGTTATGCTAATTGGTTTTCTTCATTCCCTACCGGTCGGCACCAGCCTAAGGTTTGGAAGAAGACAATCCAATTTGCGTAATAGGTGTACTACCCCTAAACCAAGGAGTACTCGTAACCTGAGAGAGGGTAAAAGGAAAAGACAACTGAATAATCCTATCCGTTTTCTCCAGAACCGGAAACCATCCTCGAATAAATTCTTTCGAGTTCGTATCTAACCATACGATGGTTTTGTCCAATGGAAGTGGACGTTCGTAGTAATACGGGGTGTCCTGGAGAAAAGGGTAAAAGTGGGAGTGGCAATGAGGTTCGCAACTTTGACAATCCAAAAGCCGGTGTCAAGAAGGTTCGGTCAACTTGGTCACTGAGTCATAGTCTTAGGGTCAGGTCAATGGTCGCTGCCAAAGAGAGAGAGAAAAGAAACACTCAGCGTGCACTCTAACCTAGATCAGAATGGTTACCAATTTATCTAATCTGGAATCCTCCCACTGTACCTCAAATTCTCCTCCAAACCTGAAAGAAGAATTAGTCGGGGTCACCCGAGGAGTATACTAACTCATCAGTGGGAATCGGGATCCAACTATCATTGCATGATAACGTGACGGAATCCGCTCACGCTATCACACTTCAGAAGGTATGCGCATATCTGGCAAGTTTCAGTTCTTTTGAAACTCCCGATGTGATTTCTGCCCCATGCTCTTATGACCTTGGCGAAGGTCAACAAATCATAAGTCACATGTCAAGTTCTACCCGTCATTATCCAGGTTAATTTGAATCCACCCGTACAAGCCCTTGACGAAGGTCAACAAGGCTATACGACTGTCCCAAACCAATGCATCTATCTATGCAACAGAAAGGTAACAAGCAGCTACCATACACTATGCCTTGACGAAGGTCAACAAACATAGCATGAATACTACGTGCTACCCGTCTGAAACGACGGAGGGCTACGAATGGTTTCTGGCGAAAACCTTTAACGTAATGAACTTGATATCGTCGAAGGAACGGATAGCTTTTAAAAATATAGTGACGAAAACCGTTGCTAAAGAGGTCACTCCCGGTGAAGGGATCTCGGCTCTTTCCCCGTAGAATGGGGTGCAGGATATTCCAAATGAATACCACGGTGCAAAGCAAAAGTAATCGGCTATAGTGAAGTTAATGCCCTGACGCAAACTTCTGTCCAAGGGGTCACTCCCGGTGAAGGGATCTCGGCCCTTGCCTCGTCGACTGAGGAGCAGGATATTCCTATGAATAGCACGATGCAAAACAAAAGTGAACGTCCTTGCAATAACAGCTTTTTGAAAAAGTGTTCCAACAACATCAGATTAGGTTTGTTTTTAACTTGCATTGATCCGAATCAACGCAGTCCCATCAATTGATCACACCAAAAAGAACGAAAATATACTGATGTACGTATATGCCATCCGGATTCGCCACTGGGTCCCGTCATTACCCGTTAGGTTAGCTAACTAACGACAGAGCGGGGACTGGACTAGCGCGGATGCAAAACATATACAACATCTACTAATATATATACCAATATATTATATTTCGCTCAAGGCGTGAAAGGAATGCAACATCACAGAAAATGTACAGCATCACAGAAACAATACAGATATCTGAGATCCCCGGGTTTCACAGAGCCACTGCTGAAACCCGACGTTCCCCTGGTCGTGTGGATAGCCTGTGCAATGTAATCCTAGACCCCTACGGGCGCGGCAAGTCACCTGCCAAAACCTGAAGCGAGGCAGCCCCCTTCAGCGCCGTGAATGGACCACCCAGCACTTCACGGAATCCGGTAACTTGGGCACCCCTCCTGGGTCAACCTGTGCCCCCTACGAGTGCGGCGAATAGCCCGCCAATTCTAGAGTGAAGCCCCCTCCGTCTCAATGCCATGAGATGCGGGCTTGTTGCCCTCCAGAACCCGGCTATCCGTGCACCCCTCCGCGGGGCAATCCTAGTACAGAAAGTAAAATATACATACAACGGGTACATCGACCGCAACCAGGTCGTGCCCCAAAATAATAATACAAACAGGCAGTGACGGCAGTCCACATGTCGGACGCTCGCCCCGCAATATCAAATGTACATAATACAACAAAACTGTACTAGCATTGCATCCAGGCTATCCCCACGACCGATCCGCAACAACACAGCAAATACATAGAACATCAACGTGAAAGTCACGTTCGCAAATCCGTCTAACCGGGCTATAGCAGTTAGACTGGATTTACCGATCGAGTGACATTCACGGTCGCAGATATAATATAAATACTGTGAAAAATGTGTTTAAAATATCCGATCGATCAAATTTTAACAAGTGGGCCCCCAAGCAATACTGTAGCAGTTAAAGAAATTCTGGGCCCAAATTTAATATTCCAAAACCCATATTTTAAGCCCACAAGCCCACTGAAAAAAAATTGATGAACTGAAGTCTTATTCCTGCGGCGGAAGCGCGGCCAATGAGGGGCTTAGGCCGCCCTTCCGCGGTCGTACGGAATCATCACTTCACCAAAATTTTGCAGTATTCTTAGAACTCTCTGCACATCACTCTGAGACAACCTGAAAAATTTTTGGACTCAAAAAAAATTCGACAGAAACTGATGTGCATGAAAAATGCGGTTTCGGGATTTTGTTCGATCGGAAACGTAAAACACATTAAACCAAGCTAGACTAAGTTAATGGGGAGTCTCTGATACCACTGTAAGTGCACGGCGGCGCCCCGGCCGTCAATCCGACGCCGGAATGCGGAAGCGGTGAATAACTTAAATTTTTGCGGACTTAGCAAACCGGCACCACCGCGCACTAAACACCCGGATCGAACCATTAACTAGTCTAAGCAAACTAGAAGATGGGGAAGAGATATACCGAGTGATCCGAGTCCTCCGGTCTTCTCGTCGTCGTCCCGATCTCCTGCGGAAACTCCGGTGGTCGCCTCCTCGCCGGAAGGGCACCACGAAGCCGGATTCTTTTACGGGCTCCCACCTCAATACCGAGGCAACTCGGGCGCGAAGTTGGCTAGCCGACGCGCCCAAGATTTGCTGTAGAATAATGTAGAATCGTTGTCTCTTTGGGGTTAATGAGGTTGCCAAGATGGAGGAATTTGAGCACAATGTTTTTCCATTTAACTTGCTAGATAAATGGAGCAGACAAAGAAATGAGCTCGGCCAGGGCATTTTTTTTTCACTGGAAAAATGAAGCAAGCCCTCACTTGAAGAATGAATGAAGCAACCACACATTTTGCTCACTGGAAAATGAATTCAGAAAATGTGCATGGATCAAGTCAAATGATTAATAACATGCTTCAAATAAAATCCTCAGCACTCAAAAAATCATTCCAGCACACACATATTATTAAATTAATCCCTCATCTTAAAATCATTCCACTATACATTAATCCTCACTCCAAACTGCAAACAGTGGCCGGCCCACTCCAATTTCCATCACAATATCACATCAAAACCCATACCCTCTCAAAGCCAATCATAACCTACAATGGTCAAGCCATCATGGAAAAGAAAGAGTCAAAGGATAGGCTCCATCATGAAGCCATCATGGAAAAGAAAGAGTCAAAGGATAGGCTCCATCATGAAACAAGGAAACATGCAAAGACCCCCTCCACTAAAGCTTATTTGCAACAATGCAAATAAGCCCTCCTCCACCAAACTTCGGCCAATGAACGGAACAAAGGAAATCGGCCGAAACTAAAAGCAAACTGGCAACTCCAGAAAACTGGTCCCGTAATAAATTACAGGAAAACCCCGATACTGTGCATACACACCCGCATCTGTATTTCGACCGAAATACAAATGCAATGAGACAAAATCTACACTATCTAAAACTAGAATCCGGCTTAAGCCAAAGCCGGCTGGTAAAATCCGTCCGATCACGATCCGTGCAATACCGCACGTATCTGATCGCACCCTGCCATATCTCCATACGGCCTCTACAGCGTTTCGCCCGAAAGCTGAGTAACTGAATGTGGGGGACTCTAAAGACTCGTCAACACCTTGGTTGTGGATTTAACCACTAGCACGTCAGAGGTATAAGCCAATACGTAACGGGCTACCAGGTATTGACTAAAAGGGATGTCTGTGAGTGAACTCAGCCTGACAACCCTACTGAGCCTGTCAGTGACAATATCCGTACAGTCCGGTCCGTTTGTCTATGAGCATCGCATGGCGGGCCTAGGGGGTTGGTAAAAGTCAGACCCCCAAAAGCGGTACAAGTCGTGTCGGAGTGTAGCCCAGAACACCCTGAGATACTACTGGAATACCTACCAGTAAATCTCCTTGCCTTGGCCAAGGACTTCGTGTAATGGCTCTCCAAGACACAGCATGACCTCACCCCCAATACCGGGAGAGACGAACCCCTGAAGATACGCTCACTGCCTCCATGTGGCTCGGGACTGTACCCAACTAAAACCTGTTTGCACGACTCCTTTGAGCCGTGGTAGGGTAGTAATCAAAGTACAGTGGGAACTCACACGAGACAAATGACGATCCCCAGGTCGATGAACTAACCTGCACACATGTCACCAGGGAACTGCCATCTGACGTCTGGTATATGACCAACTAGCATGTTCCCGGCGAGTCCTGTCCGGTGTACTCATAACCCAATGAGCACCTGTATACATCTTAGGTGATCCAACTGACACCAGTGGCTTGTGAGACCGGCCACTGCCCCTCGTCGGGGTCTCGACTGTATACACTAGTCTACTAATGGAGTATCGATGCCCAGTCTCGAAACTCCCACGACTAGGGACTTTTAAGGATAAGCTTATAGACCCCCAGCTCCCACTTATATGATCGCCCTCATACTGCTGGTGGTCAAGCAAGAATCCTAGGGGCTCTATCAACGTGTAATAGCGACGTGTCAGGTCACCTAAAGCAGTACACGATGATAAAGGTAAACCAGATAGCATACTATCATCTCGAGTAAGACTGTCCTACCGGGATAGGTCCTCCCTCAATCATTACAATCACGTACCTGTGACCTAATAATTGACTCTGAGGGCACTATCTCCAACAGAATGTACTTCACTCATTCTAGTATTTTCTATTTACTATAATACGATTATTGTTGTTCTGCATGCTAATACTTATTTATTTATTTTGTACCTATATCATCACTATTTCAGTGTCATCGTTATTTCCTTGTATTTTATTCTCTCCGCACTTTTGTTTCTATAGTCCAGTCTTTGTGTTTGCATTATTTGCGGATATCTAATAAACTATTGGCACACTTATTTCGTTTTATATTTTTCTTATATACTTTTATCTTTTGAGTATGCTCAAGCTGTTTTCTGTAGTTACTTGATTTGTATCTTTACTAAAATAGGATTGGTTATTCAAGGCTTATCAGCCGTTCATTCACTATTGTTTGTTATTATTAGTCTATTTCATTGTTCGCCTCTACGGCTTATTTACTAACATTTGGTTTTCCTAGTTGTTAATTGCATCACTTTCATAGCTTACTGTTTATTTTGAATTTCAATGACAAATTTTTTATTTAAGTGGGGTATGAAGTGGTACCCAGTTCCCATTATACCTTTCCGTATTTTAAATAAAATACTTTTCCTATAAATTTTCCTATATTGTTCTATTTATCTCCTAATTCTATTTTTCCTATTTTACTTTTTCCCAATTATTTTTCCTATTTAATCCTTCCTACATTTCCCCCTATTTTCTAACTCCTATAATTATTTCTCCATTCTATTGAAATCCTAATTCTATTTTAAACCCTAAACAACAATCCCTTGCCGGACCTAACTCCCTCACTCACTATTCCCTCTTCACTTTCCTTTTTTCCTTTTCATTTCTTTGGACCTATTTGTTATGTTAATACATAGAATTTAGTTTGTATTTAGATGATATATTAGCTAATTTTATTTTAGTAGATTTTATTCATTGTATAAGGTGGTCATTTCACGTATATTATTTTACTAGATTAATATTATTACTTTTTATGCATATAGTTTTTATGAGATATCAAAAGTAGTGCATATAGATTAATCAAGTTTATAGAATTATTGCATATAATTAAAGAATATAGTGTTTGATAATAAAATTAATTTACATGTTATTATATTACACCCACACCCAAACAAAGCCAACCCCCCATTTTCTTCTCTTCACTTCCTCAACAGTTACTCCTCCTTCAATTTCTTTTAGATATTCCCTCAATCAAAACTGAAAATCTTCAAATGAATTCCTTTAAATCACCATTTAATTATCCATTTAATCTTACTAAATCTCTAATCCTCTCTCACTCTCATTTAACTTAACCCAACTGATGAGGCTCATAAACGAGTATTCTCCAGATAACGACACATGGCGGATGACGTGTCATCCGCTAAGCCAGCTAGACTCTTGGGGGCTACGGAGATGGAACAAGTATGATGCATTGGGGACATTCTTCAGCACCTCGTCTACGAAGTTGCATCCGACCTTTCGGGGACCTCTCCAGAGTGCCTTCCCTATTTCGTCTAAAAAACCATCCGACAGCTCTCCTCCGAGCAATCCTATAACGGAGCTTCCTCGGCCACCAAGCTATCCACCCTGTTCAACCGAGAGCACAGAGCCTAAGTTCCCCCGTAACGGCTCCGTATATCTCGCCATGACGAGATCCCCGCCGCTCCATGACCCACATCTTGCGCTAGCGTATCTCGCCATTAATGTGCGCATCCCGCCATTAATAGGCGTGTCCCGCCATCAGCGCGAACGTGATGCAGAGGCATAACGGGCGGCGAGAATCTCGCGCCGGTTCACCTCATGCGACCACTATATAAACCCCCTCCACCAGACGACTCAGGTAAGTCAAATCGATTCCAATACGCCGCTACGCTGCTCCTACACTTCAGTACTTACTTGATCGTTGGAGGGTCCTACAGTGGTTCCCTACCCTGGGACTTCCCTTGCAGGTAGCCCGGCGTTAGCAACATCCAACAACCTATTGAGATCCACACATTCAATTCTCACTCCCAATCACAACCATTCAGAATCGCTTGCAGCAAGATCGATGGAGGACAATATCTGAGGGAGATTTCGACCTCCATCAGTTGGCGTCGTCTGTGGGAAGCTTTCTTCTCCACCAAAAAGTTAATCTTCCGCCTCCAATTCAATGACAAGCGACAACCGCGACGATCCCAGCACAAGCCGTCCCGTCCTCCACAACAGAGGCGGAAATGGCCCTACTCCTCCCCCTAATGTCATCAATGACTTATCCGCTCGAATCAATAGGCTCACGGCAATGGTGGACGCACTCACCCGTGTCCAAGCAGCTTGCCATGCCCGCCAGACCGTAGCATCCCCTCCCCGGAGTGACGACGTTCGCAGGGAAATAGAAGGACACACTCAGGCTATTAACCTCACTCGCGCTCATCTTGATGCGGCTGAACACGGACGTGTCGGTTTCAGCAGTCATGGTTCGCATCCAGGAAATGATTTCATGACCCGCAGGGTGTCTGATAGCTCGACACCCCGATCTCAGGGGAGACCGGGCTATCACTTCAACACGTGACGTGCTTTCTCACCCCCCCCCCCCGAGGAAATGTCGGTCAAATCGCCCGATTCTGGGCTAGACCCGTGCCGCCACTTCCATCGAGGTCACGTGTATGAGGAGCGTCGGGGCTATCCACGAATGGTCCACCCCGAAGATTTAAGGAACGTAATAGAGCGAAGCCGGAGCTGCTCCATTGCGCAAGCCAAGAGTGGTGGTAGCAGGAGCTCCGACTGTGAAGATTCCTCGGGGTATCAACAATGAATAGAGGCCCTCGAAAGAAAAAATCAAAGGCATATGAAAGGATGACCGTACGGCTAGTGAAGGCACAAGGTACTCCGCTGACTTACTCATAAGGCCCTTTACCGAACAACTACTAGCTGAGCGTGTCTCATCCAGAAACAAACCACCCAAAGTGGCCCTCTTCAACGGGAATTTCGACCCGAAGGACCACTTGGACGCATTTACGGCATGCATGAGTTTCCAAGACAACTCAGACGCGGCTCAATACCGAGCCTTCTCCAGCATCCTCATTCGGGCTAGCCGAGATTAGTTCCGAGGGCTTGCGCCACACTCAATCTCGACCTTCGACGAGCTGGCCACCCAATTCCTTGGTCATTTCATCGGTAACCATCGGCAGAAAAAGACAGTCGACTATCTGTTCACCATCAAAAGCGGAAACAAGGAATCCTTTAAGGGACACGTCACCCGCTTCTATAATGCCCTTCTCGAAGAACCCGAGCATCGCGACGAGATGGTGATCACTATCCTGAGGTTAGGTCTTAGGCACAAAGTGTGGCTCCGCTCTTTTGCATTAGCGCAACCTAGGACCATGGCCGAAATAAAAGCGTGGACCAAGCGAGAGATTCAACTCGAGTCGGAAATGAACGCCAACCTGCCCAAGGTGACCAAGCAGACTGGAAAAACGGGACAGAAAAGACAAAAAGAAAGCCGGCCGTACAAAACCCTATGCCCTGAGATTTCATGAGTACACTCCTCTGAACATCTCCCAGGCGGAATTGCATGAGGAGGCTAAAGGCGAGAGGTTTTTCAGGCTCCCACCGGCAACCCAAAGGGCGGGTAAACAGCTCCGAGGCCCGTATTGCACTTATTACAGGTCGCAGGGTCATCCGATCGAGAGTTGTAAGCAACTCCACGACTATATTGAGGAACTGATCCGCTCCGGCCACCTGGCGAAATACCTGTGAGACAAACGGCAGGCGGAACAAGAGCAGAAAGGCCAACCCCCTCCCGGGGAGTTAACAATTGGTCAGATCATGGTCATCTCAACGCATCAGGCTCTGGACAGTAAGGGGGACCGCCGCCCCGTACCAGTCATGGCTATAAGTGATCCGCTCTATAAGAAGCACATGAAGGATCACCCGATCACCTTCACCGAGGAAGACCTTCATGGCATATCACTCCCTCACAATGACCCCCTCGTGATAGCAGCCCGAGTTCATCGTTAGGAGGTCCAGAGAATATTGGTCAATTCAGGGAGTTCAGCAGATATCATGTTCTACGACTATTTCCAGCGTATAGGATCAGGTCCCTCCGATCTCCAACCAACCTCTTATGTCCTCTCTAGGTTCACCAACCATTCCATCTCGGCCGAGGGTTCGATCACCCTTCAACTCAACATTAGGGACGCTGGCAAAACATGAACCATATCGGTAAACTTCCTCGTTGCCAAGATTCCGTCATCCTGTAACACCCCACCTTAAACGCCCTTCGGGCTCAGATCTCAACTTACAATTTTGCGCTCAAATTCCCCTTAGATAACGAAGGGATAGACCGCGCCTATGGAGATCAGCAAACTGCCAGGATCTGTCTCGTCTCGACATCACCTGCCGGGGGACAGGGCGACGACTTTGAAGATACGCATGATCCCCAGGGACCTTGGACACACGCGGCAACCGAAAGGAAATCCGCGGCTCACCGGTGGAATCGTTAGCAGATGTTCCCCTCATAGAAGGGGTCGACGGCCGGACTGTCCAAATCGGTTCTCTCTTAACAGGGAGCGTCCATGATGACCTAATCTGATTCCTCCAGAATAACTCGGATGTGTTCATCTGGACGCCGACGGACATGCCCGGAATCGATCCCAAGGTGATCTCCCACAAGCTCGGGATCGACCCGAAAGCCAAGCCAATCCAAAAAAAGAAGAGAAGTTTCGTACCAATAAAACAAAGGGCGATAGAAGAGGAAGTGGACCGATTGCTCGCTGCTGACTTCATCAGGAACCTGAACTATTCGGTTTGGTTGGCGGATGTAGTTATGGTCAAAAAGGCGAATAGGAAATGACGCATGTGCATCGATTTCACGGACCTGAACAAGGCTTGCCCCAAAGACAACTACCGACTTCCTCGGATAGATCAGCTAGTAGACAGCTCAGTCGGTCACGAATTACTGAGCTTTATGGACACCTTCTCCGGTTATAATCAAATCCAAATGAACCCAGCCGACGAAGAGCTGACAGCCTTTACCACGGATCGGGGAGTATATTGCTATAGGGTAATGCCCTTCAGACTCAAGAACGCCAGAGCCGCGTACTAGCGACTGGTCAACAAACTATTCAGACCACAAATTGGGAGAAACATAGAAGTCTACATAAACGACATGCTCGTGAAATCCGCCTCATCGGCCGGACACACAACAGACCTCGCCGAAACATTTGATGTCCTGCGAAAATACAAGATGAAGCTGAATCCAGCCAAATGTGCGTTCGGCGTCACAAGCGGAAAATTCCTTGGGTTCATGGTTACCCACCGAGGAATTGTGGCGAACCCAGAGAAGATCAGCGCCATCATCAACATGGCGACGCCCAAAAGCAATGTCGATATCATGCGACACACCGGGAGGGTGGCTGCCTTAAGCCGCTTTATGTCCAGATCCAGGAAAAAATGTCTCCCTTTCTTCAGAGCCCTAAGGAGAATTCCCAGGTTTGTATTCTCTAAGGAATACCAAGACGCTTTAGAACAACTCAAGGCACACCTCGCGACCCCACCACTCCTCACCAGACCAATCGACGGCGATGAGTTGCTACTATAACTGGCCGTCTCCGACCAAGCCGCAGGCTCAGTGCTCGTTAGAGAGTTCAAAGGAACACAAAAACCGGTCTACTATGTAAGCCATGTCTTTAAGGATGCGTAAAATAGATACCCGGCCATAGAAAAAATAGTCCTCGCGCTTGTCATCACGTCCAGGAAACCATGACACTACTTTTAGGCACACACAATACTCGTCCTCACTGAACGACCTTTAGAGAGTATCTTCGCCTCCTCTGAATCATCAGACTGCTTAGAGAAATAGAGGTGGGAGTTGTCCTAGTTCGACATCAATTACCGATCCAGACGGGCAATTAAAGCACAGGCCTTAGCCGATTTCATTTTCGAGTGCTCCACTCCCTCGAAGGAAATAACGACGGTTCAGGGCCCTGGACCATGGCCCTCGGTCAAAGAGGTGTCCGGCCCAATCCCGGACCGGGTGCTCTATATAGACGGATCTTCCACCGAGGAGGGATGTGAGGCCGGCCTAATCGTCCATGGCCCAAACGAGGTAGAAATGGAGTACTATCTGAAACTTGGTTTTAATGCGTCAAACAACGCGGCAGAATACGAGGCCCTGTTAGCCGGGTTACGAATCGCTTCCGGGGTAAGGCTAAAAACCATCCGGATACGCAGCGACTCTGCACTAGTCGTCGGCCAAGTAACCGGGCGTTTCGAAGCTCGAGAACCACTCATGATAAAATACCTGGTGGATGTAAGAAGGATACGGAGAAAATTCGACGAAATCCAAGTAGAGCAGATTCCCAGAAATCTGAACACCGAAGCAGATGCCCTGATCAAACTTGCCTCCTCCTATTCGGCTAATCGCAAGAAAAACATCCTCTTCAAAGTCCTTCCACGACCCAGCGTGGAAGATGGAAAGGCAATGCTCCAATACTACACGACCCAAGAAGATACCCCGAATTGGAGAAAGCCCATTATAGAATTTCTGAAAGATGAGATTCTTCCGGATGATCGGGCCGAGGCTCATCAACTTCGAGCAAAAGCTCGCCATTTCGTATGGGGCAAAGAAAACCTATACAAAAAATCGTACACTCAACCTCTGCTCCGATGCGTCGACCCTCCCGAAGCAAACTACTTCTTACGAGAAATACACAAGGGGGTTGGAGGGGCGCATCAAGGGGCCCGCTGCCTGGTCCAAAAGACGCTGCTCCAGGGGTACTACTGGCCGGGAATACATCTAGATGCCGAGAAAATGGTCAGAAGATACAAGAGGTGTCAACTCTTCGGCAGCATCCCTCGTCTCCCCGCCACGGAACTAACGCCACTGAGTTCTCCTTGGCCATTTGCGCAGTGGGGGATGGATATGGTAGGCCAGCTTCCTACCAGCACGGGTGGACACATGTACATCCTTGTCGCCGTAGAATACTTCACGAAGTGGATTGAGGCCGTGCCTATCAGGAAACCAGAAGCCGCCTCTACGATAAAATTTCTGCAGAACAACATGATTTCCTGATTCGGGATCCTAAGGTGCATCATCACCGACCACGGAACCAATTTTGAGAAAGACAAAGTTAAGGAATTTTGCAATGACTATCACATATTAATGAAGTTCGCCGCGGTCACCCATCCCCAATGCAACGGGCAAGCCGAAATAGCGAACCGAAGCGTCATTCGAGGGCTCCAAACACGCCTAGATGAAAGGCAAGGCGGTTGGGTTGAGGAACTATCTCGTGTACTATGGGCACTAGGAACGTCGAGAAAAACACCCACGGGAGAAACCCCGTTCAGCCTCTACTACGGTACCGAGGCGATGGTCCACACAGAAATTGGACTGCCCAGCTATCGGGTCGAGCACTTTGATGATGAAACTAACACCTTGGCACTACGAAGTAACTTAGACGTCTTATTAGAAAAATGAGATTGGACGCAAATCAAGATGGCCGCCTATCAGCAGCAAACCGCCCACTACTACAACGCCGAGTCAGGTATCGAGCCTTCAAGACAGGAGACTTGGTTTTACGACGAGACAAGTTCGTAGACCAAGCGAAACTACATAAGTTCTCCCTAAAATGGGATGGGCATTTTCTCGTGACAGAGACACTGCCCGGTGGAGCCTACCGTCTCCAGGACTCCAAAGGGCGCAATTTCCCTAGGCCATATAACGCCGAAAAGCTTAAGTTGTACAGATAAACATGTACTGCCCTTTTTTTCTTTTCTTTCGAATAATATAACTTCTTTTCACATCGGCTAAGTTCTCCGAACTAAGTCCTCATGCAAGATAGACTTCGACACCGACCCATTACCCCACCCTTCCTCCTTTTCCTCGGCTCCGAGATAAGGGGCATGGGGCCACAGGTCGGCCGGTGTGCCAAAAATAAGGGGGAAGGGAGGAGAGAGAAATGATACACTGACCAAAAGAAAATTTATTTATACTTTATTTAGAGGTATTCTTGGCTCAATAGCCTTACAAGCATTACAGTGAAGGAGAAAAAGAATTAAGAAAACATTGACGATGGTACTCGGTGTTGGGGGTCAAAATTACACCCCTGTTGACCAAGTCAAAACACAGGGTCAACCCCAAGCCAAGTGGACCGAAGCCCAGATCAAAGGGACCGGCCCCATGACAAAAGGAGTGAAGCCATAAATTGGTTTAATGTAATTCTTTTTATATATATATGCATAGAAATAAATATATGAAAAATAAGCAAAAAGCCAAAATTTTGTAAACCCCGTGGCTTATGTACAAAAAGAGATAAGAACATAAGACATAGGGTGGCATAAGTGCTATTTGGCAAAGCCCAAGGGGCTATATGTAAAGTGTGTAGCCTATAAAGGCAACATGATGAAAAAATCAATGATAACTTCTTCTCTCTCAAAAAAAAAACTAGGGTTTGTACCTCCTCCTTCTTCCTCAAGGTTCTAAATCTTCTTATTTTCTTTTGAATTAAATCAAGAGTTTAACCCTTCATTTTTAAAAAATAAATAGTTTTTCACCATAAAACCCTTGAAGGGGATCTCGGATCTGCCATCAAATCCCTAAAAGGAGAGATTTTAAGTCTCACCTGCCCGTTTCCCCCCAAGATCCAGCCAACAGAGAGGAAGAAGAAGGATACCCATCTCCAAAAATCCCATTCTAGGAGGATCCGAGGCTCAAAAGAAGATCCAAAGATTTCTAGAAGTTTTAACTCCATTCAAGATCTGTTGGAGTTTAACTCCATAAATCAACCCCCCTTTTTAGGAGTTTCACTCCAAATCTATACATAATCACTGTTAGGAGTTCAACTCCTAACCCAGGTGCAAAGTTCCTTTTCCCGCTGGTGTTTCCAGCGGTCGCGTGCCGCTCACGTGACCCACGGGCGTCCAGCGGTCGCGTGCAGGGCACGTGACCTGTAGGCGCTAAGCGCCCATATGTGCCTCATGCGACCCGCGGGCGATCAGCACCCAGTGGTCGCGTGTTGCGCACGTGACCCGCCGGCGCCCAGCGGTCGCGTGCTGCGTACGTGACCCGCCGGCACCCAGCGGTCGCGTGCTGCGCACGTGACCCGCAGGCGCCCAGCGGTCCCATGCTGCGCACGTGACCCGCAGGTGACCAGCGGTCCCGTGCTGCGCACGTGGCCAAGCAACCAGCGGTCGCGTGCTGTGCACGTGACCCGCAGGCGTCCGGCGCCCATACGTCAGGCACGTGACCCGCGGGCCCCAAGCGCCCACACGCCAAGCAAGTATCCCTTCGACGCCCAGTGCCCACGTGCCATGTACATGTCTTTAAGACGCTCCTCATCCCTCATTTTCCGTGCACTCCACACCAGAAACACGTCCCCCGTTAGGAAAATTTTTCTAACAGGGCACTGCCCCGCACCCCACAAAAGGACTGCTAGCCTCCTTGACCCCCAGCCCGCTATCTAGATAGCGGGACCCCCGTAAATTCTGTGAAGCCCCCGATATATCCAAAACCCCCTTTCAAAACACAACACACGCACACTGCACACTAAGTTCGCATTACTAGTTGACCCGTAAATCGAAGGTTCCTTCGCTCCAAAGGTGAGGGGTAATTAACGGCAACTTAGTTCGCAGCTGCCGAAGATTCAGATTCCCATAATTAATAAACCCCGGTCTACCTTAGACAGGGAGAATCTGTATACGTATGACAAGCGACACGTATTCCCATCTCAATAGGGTGACGAAAAACACCCTACAGATTCTGACACGCCCGGTGGGACCTTTCTCTCCTCCCATATCTCTGGTCAAGTGTTCATACGAACTCATTTTGCATATATACCGATGTTTGTACTGAAGTAGTTTTCTTTTCGTGTAGCAATCAATTTTCAACGACGATGTGTCCTAAGATGAATTCAGCTTCCGACGCGACCCCAATCTCGTACGTGGTCAAGATCAATGCCTGCGTGGTTCTCCCATCCAGTCTCAGTCGGCAATAGGAGGAGCCACCCCGTCAATTTGGTTCTATCATCATCTACCCTGCTGGAAGCGCTCATATGGCGGAGGTCGCGACAAACCAAGCAGCCAAACCAACCTCAAGGGGCAGGAGGCCGAACGTTGTGGTCGCCAAAGCATCCCACCCCAATTGAAAATCTGTGTTCGAACGGCTCTCCGCTGTCCCAACTGAGGGCAAGGCCGTCAACACCAATGGAGCCACAAAGCATCTCCAACAAGCTCAGACGACTCCAATAAGTGCATAATCAGGCGTATCTCCAAAGCCCTCCATCGCCCGGTCTACGGCGGCTTCCCGAAAAGCCGTAACCAGCCAAGTGCTCAAAACAGAAAGTCTGAGACAGAAGTGGCTCAGGTATCAAGCCAACAAGAGGGCCAGGACTCCGGCCGAGTGGAATCTTATGAGATTCCAAGAGCAGAGTCATCCTGCGATGACGGATGAGTCGACCGTAAAAGTCAGCAATTCTTTCGAACCTCTGAAATGGTTCAGAAAAATGCCATGACCGCTAGAATTAAGAAGACGGCAGTCCGAACAATGTTGCAAAGAGACATGTCCCAGCCACGTCAGAGAAAGCATGACACCATCTCTTCAAGTGTCTATCAGGTGCTCTGTGCCGCGCGAAAGCAGCGGGGCAAACCCAGAAAAGAAGCGCCAGCACTATTCAAGAACCCGGTCAGGCCAGCCGCTTTCAGTTGATTGCCTGTTACCGAAACAGGAGGGCCACGACAGCGATCCGTGAAATCAGCTGCCGGTAATAAAAAGGCAGTGGGATATGTTATCTATACGGTCTATATGGCGGGCACGCATCCCAGCGACAACTTGCACAGCAAAAGCAAGGATGGGGCCACCACATCCTAAGCACAATCTGGCTTGAATGTGGTTGCCGCTTCCCAAGATCATCCGCCTCCATTGGATGAAGAAAAAACCCTCCCGATGAGGCCAATAGGCAGATAGACCCCTTAGTCCATGTAGAGTCAAGCTCGGACAGCGAGGAAGATTCGACTTCCGCCCTAGGACCGCAGAGCAAGAGCTGCTTCAAGAACTCCAAAAACAGCTCATGAGCAAAGATAAAGAGATGGCCAAGCTTTACTCCAAAATCGACGACTTGACAAATGTCTTGATGCAGCTCACGGTTCAAATTGCCCGGGCACCTCCCAATCAAGCACAAGTCTTTACTCATGAGTCGGGTGAGGACAACCCGAAGCAACCGATGCCTGTCCCCTTGGGTCAATGATTGGGCGAGCTGAACGAAAGCTGGCTACATTCTGCTTCTGGGGACGCCTTGGCTCCAAATAGCACCATCCCGCTAACACGAGATCGGATAATGAATTTAGTCACTAGCAAGGTTAGAACATTGGTAGCCGAAGCCGAAGCTCAGAAAAAAATCGGCAGTAGTGGGCGGCCGTATCCCGCACAGTACAATCTAATCGAGTTCCCGAGCAGCTATGTCATTCTTAAGTTCGGAAGATTTGACGGGACGGGAAACGTAGATCAGCACGTTGCCTACTTTAAAGCATCGTGCGGAAACACAGGGGGCAATGACACGCTCCTTCTTCGTCAGTTTGTCAACAATCTGACCGGTGTCGCTTTCGACTGGTACGTAAGTATGCCAGACGGGTCCGTCATTACCTTTGCCTAAATGGAGTCTCTGTTTCGGAAAAGTTTCATGAGTGTCAGTGATAAAATCTCCATTGCTGACCTTGTTAGGACCAAGCCGGGGAAGAATGAAAACAACACCGACTTTATCGCCCAATGGCGTAATCTCACGGTCAAGTGCGAACCGCCGCTGGAGCAGGACCAATCCGTCAGCCTTCTCATTGGGAACCTCAGCAATTGGATGGTCCCATTCTTGTGTACAACAAGCCTCAAGACATTTCAGGAGCTAACCAAGAAAGTCTAAATGCTGGTACGCTCAAAGCAAGAGTCTACCCCAGACTCTCTGAGTGACAAGATTTGGAAAAGGAAGAGGGACGACAACCGTAGAAGCGGGAATTCCAGCAGTACCAATGTGTTCAAGGTGTCCGAAAATGAAGACAAGCGAAAGGCAGGCGATTCCAAAACCAACCGGTCTCGAAAGCCATTGCTGGGAGGAGAAGGGCCTTCTCTAGAGGAGAAAAAGAACAAGGTTTACTCTTTCAGAAGGGACAAGGTCCGCAAGATATTCAAAGATGCCTTGAATAATGGTCTACAATTGCCGGAGTCGAAGAGACCCCACGAAGCAAAAATGACCGACAATCCCCTATATTGTCCGTACAACAGAGTAGTGAGCCATGCGATCGAGGATTGCTATATCTTCAAAGACTGGGTCGAGAAGCAGTACAAAACTGGAGAGATCGAGCAGTCTAAGAGTGTGTTGGTGAACAATCAAGTCGCAACCACCAACTTTATACAGACAGAAGCTGAAGGGTTCTGGGAGCAGACAGCTGAACCCGCTGCCGTGAGAAATGAAACTGACTCACCGCAGTCTCCATGGAGTACACACATATCTAATAAGACGAAGAAGATACTAAAGCTACTTCGGAAAGAGCCCAGAACGGACTAGGAAGGGCTGATGAAGCATACCATTCCAGCTGCCAATTCGGCTCCATCAGGCTCAAAATCCAAAAAGCTCAAGAAGAAGAAAAGTGCAGCTCGACGCGAAAAAGAGTCTGCAGAGAGATTGACCATTCAAAAATATATCGATTCTCTCAAAGACTGTGAACAGAAGGAAAGAACTCTGATTCAATTGAAGGAGTTCCTCCCTGTAGAAGCGGCTGAAATTCTGGAGGAGTTAGAAGAAGACTCCAATGAAGAGATCCCTATAGTGACCTGCTATGCCATCCATCTTGGCAGCGACTCTGAGGAGGAGCTCTGTTTTCCCGAAGAGGATGAGGAGCTCGCCACGAAGGCCAGCCAAATCCAACTCAGAAGCGGCAGGGCTCTGCCGCCAAATCAGGGCAACGTCCCAAAAGGAAAGGAACAACATGTGGCTAATGAGGAAGATGACAAAGAACCGGCTAATGAAAACTCATGTCCTTCCTCAGTGGACTACAGTATCTTGGCTCATCTCCGGAATCTCCCGTCTCTCCTGAGCATCTACGATGCCTTGGTCCTATCTAAAGAGCTTAGAGATGTTCTCATTCATGCTTTACAAAACCCCAAGCGGTATCAGGCTCGCTTTGCGGAAATTAATATGAAAGAAGCCCAGTACGCTCTGCATGCTACCGCAGTCACGTTTAAGGATGAAGACTTATTACTGGGAACGGCTGAGCATAATCGGCCGCTTTACGTGACAGGATACAGCGACAGAGACCGGATTAATCGCATATTGATTGATCCAGGGTCCTCAATAAACATCATGAACTTGCAAACTCTGAAGAGTTTGTCAATGGACGTCCAACACCTGTCAAGGGAAAGGATTGCCATTCAAGCCTTCAATCAAAATTGCCAGCAAGTTCTGGGATCCATAGCTCTGCCAATCAAATTTGGGGATCTGCAGACCGAAGCTAAGATATACGTGATCGACGCTGATGGCTCCACGATTACGGCATCGTTCTGTAAACTCTCCATCAATGCATGAAGTATACTAAAAATGGTGAAGAAAGACGCATTGACATAGACATCCAGCCGTTCGGTGTGCATGAAGTCCGATATGAAATTCTCAGTACTTTATGAAGCCCCAAAATACTAAGCCACAACTGACCAAGGACAGAGCGGCCCCGAAGCTCAAAAGCATATCCAAGCCGGCTATCACTTTCAAAAGAAAAAAACCCCAAGTGCGTCCACATTTCGGTAATGACACTGATGAGTTTGACGCTGGAAGTCCATCCTTCTTTAAAACCCATCCTCACATCGGTAGCGATACGGACGAGTCTGATACTGAAGGCCCATCCGGCAGCAAAATTCACCTTCGTTTAGGTAGTGACACTGGAGAATCAGAAGAAGAGGATCCGTCTTGCAACAGCTATGCAGATTGGGCCCTCATGCAAAAAGCGAAGCTAAGAGAAACCTTCAAGACTACAGAAGGGTCCCTAGCTATCGCAAGGGTACCGGAGCAAATGTGCAAGGAGCTAGATGCATTGTCAGCGTCTACCGTGGACCAGCTTAAAACTTTCTACGTTCCCGGAAGGAAAAGTGGACAGAAAGGTATCCTGTTTTATGGGTCAAATCCTGTCGTGCACCCAGACAATTTATCTGTGACATGCCTTCCATATGAGAGAGGCATAAGGGTCGTCCTCAATCCCAGATATTATGCACCTGAGATGCGGGAATACTTTAAAAAGTGCGGGTGTTGGCTATATCAAACGGACTCCGAAGCAAAGTTTTATGAAGGGCTATGGCATCCACCTCTGATCCGAGCACTCATCGATGGACGAAACCCAGATAGACAGGGCATAGGTTTCATTAAGCCTGATGCCAAAGCATGCTATATGATCCATATTGGTGAAGCCGGCGAAGAGTCAAATGATGATGACGAGCTAGCCGAGCCAGAAGAAACCCCTCAAAAGCTCAAAGATGGCGGACAAGAAACCTTCGATGAGCTAACCGAGATCAATTTAGGAACGACCGATAATCCAAGGCCGACCTACATCAGCTCACTCTTGTCATAGAAAATGAAAGAGCAGATAATTGTCCTGCTGCATAAGCTCACCGATGGCTTCGCGTGGACATACAAAGAAATGCCTAGCCTTTCCCCTGAAGTGGTCGTGTATAAGACGGCTATATCTCCTGATGCTAAGCCAGTCAAACAAGCTCATCGAAGAATGAGAAAGGAACTGGAAGAAAAGGTCATCGAGGAAACCAAGAAACTCATTGATGCCGGCTTCATCAAGGAAGAGAAATATGCAGACTAGATTGCGTGCATCGTCCCAGTGAAAAAGAAGAACGGGCAGATACGAGCTTGCATCGATTTCAGGGATCTCAATAAGGCATGCCCTAAAGACAATTTCTCGCTTCCATACATGGAAATGATGGTCGATGATACCTCAAATTACGAGCTGTTCACTTTCATGGATGGCTCGTCTGGATATAATTAAATCAAGATGTCGTCCAAGGATGAGAAACACACAACATTTCGAACCCCAATCGGGATATACTGCTACAAGGTGATGCCATTCAGATTAAAGAACGCAGGTGCTTCATATCAAAGGGAAATGACCAATATCTTTGATGACCTAATCTATAAAGTCGTCAAATGTTATGTTGTTAATTTGGTCGTCAAGACTAAAACCAAGGCCGATCACATCTAAGATCTCAGGAGCATTTTCGCTAAACTGAGGGAATACGATCTGAAGATGAATCATCTGAAGTGCACTTTTGGCATGTCATCGAGAAAATTCCAGGGCTTTATAGTCCAACATCGGGGGATCGAAGTTGACCCATCCAAGATAAAGGCCATCATGGAGATGCCCCCTCCACAGAGTCTCACACAGCTAAGATCTTTTCAAGGAAAACTTGCTTATATACGAAGATTTATCTCAAATTTATCGGGGAGATGTAGGCCCTTCTCAAAGCTCATGAAGAAAGGAGCTCCTTTTGTATGGGATGCCGAATGTCAAGAAGCGTTCGAAAGCATCAAACAGTATCTGTTGCACCCTCCAATGCTTGCTGCCCCTATTCTAAATAAACCGTTGATTCTCTATACTGTCGCGCTAGATGAGTCACTCGGTGCGCTCCTTGCCCAGAACAACGAGGAGAGAAAAGAAAATGCCTTCTACTACCTCAGTTGAACTCTAGTCGGGGTGGAACACAACTATTCCCCGATCGAAAAGTAATGCCTGGCTCTGATATTCGCTGAGAAGAAGCTGAGGCACTATTTGCTCGCTTATCGGGTTATGCTGATCTCCAAGTTCGACCCGCTCAAACACTTAATGACCAAAGCAAGCCTAGCCGGTATAATGGCGAGATGGGCTGTTATACTTCTTGAATTTGACATAATCCATACTCCTCATAAAGCAGAAAAAGGGTAAGCCATCGCCGAGTTCCTTGCTGCTCATCCCATACAAGAAGGGTCGCCGCTAAATTGCGAGTTACCCGACGAGCAAGTGCTGCACCTCGAGGATGATGAACCATGTTGGAAGCTCTACTTCGATAGAGCCTCATCAATAAGGAGCTCCGGCAAATCAAGCATCCCGGAGATAAAAGCGGGGATAGGATTGGTGTTCGTCATGCCATCAGGAGGAACCCTACGATGTTCTTTCGCTCTCACCAAGCCTCGCACAAACAACGAGGCTAAGTACGAAGCTCTGATAGCTGGTCTGGAGCTCGCCATAGAAATGGGAACCCTTCGGCTACGGGTTTACGGTGATTCCGAGCTTGTCGTTAACCAAATAAAAGGCGACTATAAGATATACAAATCCGGGTTGGCTCGGTACTGTTGGGGTCAAAAATTGCACCCCGGTTGACCAAGTCAAAGTCAAGGTCAACCCCAAGCCAAGTAAGCCCAAGCCCAGGTCAAGTGGGTCTATGCCCAGGTCGAGTCCGAACATAAAGCGGCCGGCCCTCCTCCATGCAAAAATAAAAATCATGTAGTAAATAATTTTAATGTAATTTTTTATGCTAGGCATAAAGCCAAATTTTTGTAAAGCCCATGGCTTATGTGCAAAAAGAAATAAGCACATGATGCATGGGATGGGCAAAATGCCATTTTGTAAAGCTTAAGGGGCTATATGTAAATGTGTAAGCCTATATAAGACAACATGATGATGAATAAAAGATAGACTTTTTATTCCATCAAAAAACTAGGGTTTGTGCCTCCACTCTCTCTCTTTTTCAAGTTCTTCCTCTTCCTTTTCATTTTCCAAATAAATCAAGAGTAAAGCTCTCTTTTTTTTAAAGCCAAATAAAGTTTTACCATAAATCCACCTCCCAAGACTCCATCAAGAGAAAAAAAAAGGGTCTTTTTTTTTGTCATCCAAGATCTAGATTTTGGAGTTTCAAAAGAACCCATTTTGGGTTTCTTCTCAAAAGAGAAAGAAGAAAATCTTTTAGAGTTTAACTCCATAAATAAAATTATTTTGGAGTTTGACTCTATAATAAAAACTTTTTTTTGTGGAGTTTAACTCCGAATAAAATTATTTTGGGAGTTTAACTCCAAATACATTTTTTTAGAGTTTAACTCCATCACAAAAAATAAAATTTCTTTTTGGAGCTCTTGCTTCCTCTCACGTGAGGAAGAGAGGAGCTCCCACTAAGTGGGAGCTTTCCCTCCTTCTCACGTGAGGGGAAGGCTCCTCATTTAGTGGAGTTTAACTCATCACCACATTAAATCTTTTTAGGAGTTTAACTCCATAATAAAAATCTTTTTGGAGTTGAACTCTATTTAAAATTCTTTCGGAGTTTAACTCCACATTTAAAATTCTTTTGGAGTTCAACTTCACAATAAAAATTCTTTCGGAGTTTAACTCCACAATAAAAATTCTTTCGGAGTTTAACTCCACATAAATTCTTTCGGAGTTTAACTCCACAAATAAATTATTTTTTGGAGTTTAACTCCACGATAAAAATGTTTTTGGAGTCGAACTCCATTTAAAATATTTTTGGAGTTGAACTCCATATTTAAAATTCTTTTGGAGTTTAACTCCACAAAATGGAGTTAAACTCCATGTAAAAAAATCATTTGTTTTCCGGAGCTCTTTTTGCCTCCATCACATGCTAACACGTGAGGGGGAGGGCTCCCATTTAATGGGAGTCCTTTTAGCCCCCCTCACATGCTAGTCACATGACAGCATGTGACTCTCACATGCTAGCATTTGCATGTGTGGGGAGGCTCCCGTTTAATGGGAGCCCAGGTCCCCCCTTATTTTCTTATTTTGATTTTTTTCTTTTCTTTTCTTCTTTCTTCTTTCTTTTCTTTATTTTAATCTTTTTTATTTTAAAATAATTAAATAATTAAATATTAAATAAATTATAAATAATATTTAAAAATTTAAAAAAACGTTCCTCTAAATATTTATTTTTGTTTTTCTTATATATATAGAAAAATATATATATCCTTTTTTTTACAAATGGAACAAAACAAAAAAAACACACCAACGTATCGCATTGAGTTCTCATGTCCAGTTTGACCCGTCGATCGGAGGTTCTCTCGCTCTAAACCCAAGGGGTAATTAACGGCAGCTTAGTCCGCGGCTGCCAGAGATTCGGATCTCCGCAATCAATAAACCCCAGCCTATCCTAGGCAGGGGGAATCTGTACTGCGCCTGACAAACGCGTGCGTATTCCTATCTCAATGGGGTGACGAAAAACACCCTACTAGTACAGAAGCCAGGTGGTGGAGCTCATGAGACAGTTCACCCGCATTGAACTAATGAGAGTCCCTAGGGCATTGAACGGAAAAACTGACATACTCGCTCGCCTAGCTAAAGAGCTAGCTGATCCTGACATGGACGAAATTCTAATCACAGTCAGTAGCCGGAAAATTCTGCCTCCAGTCTCTTTGCGTGAAGAAGAAAGCGTATAACTGTTCGCCGCCGAAAGACGCGACCGGGACGTTGGGACGTCTGACCTGAATTTTGGCGGGAAGATACTATTTGGTTTTATCCGTCCACCTCTCCGAAGATACCAAGTTGATTTATGAAACCGTGTATCGGAGGTTTGGACGGATGCGGACGTTGTAGCAGACTTCGTCAGATTCCCCCTCGTATGTGAGGGGTTTTTGATTGTGGGGACGCTCTTCCCCGCAGGCGCAAGCCCCTGCAGTTAATTACGATACCGCGTCGCGGTAACCACTTTCTCCTTCTCCAGATGGTCATTTCGTGTTGTGTGTGTTTGTTTTATTTTCGGTTGCCCGTAGATCGTATACGGAGACTAATTTATATTGTCATCCGTAGGACGTGGATTAGTCCAAATCCATATTTTTTTAGATTTGGGTTTGGGTTAGTTTAAGGATCGTTAATCTTGTTTTAGATTAAGATCAACTCAAACGTTTGTTGAGGATACGTTAGTCTAATTTTAGACCAAGATCAACTCAACAGGATTTTGGGATCATTTAAATCCGACGAAAGAGTGTTTGGACTCTATCGTTTTAGTTTAAGGACGTTGCGGTTCATTGGGTTTAAGGACATCGTAGTCTATGTAGTTTAAAGACATCATAGTCTGTGGGGTTTAGTTTAGGGACGTTGCGGTCCATTGGGTTTAAGGACATCATAGTCCATGAGTTTAAGGACCTCATAGTCCAGTTTAAAGACATCATAGTCTATGGGGTTTAAAGACATCATAGTCTATAAAGTTTCTGGTTGTCGGGACACGCCACCTCTTTGAAGACGTTGAAGAATTACAACGACACATATCAGAGGTGTGAAAAGATATACCCTTGAACCAATGTTGGTTGAGAGATCTGTAGTCAGGGTTTGGGACTAAGACCAATTAAAGAGATTATGAGCACATGGGCTCAGTTAATCTGAATTGAGGACTTATGGCAAACTTGGGCTCAGCCAACTCAGATTTGAATAAAATGTTGAATATTTGTTTGGGTTCAGTCCCTTTTGGTTCAATAATGCTGAGCATTAATTTGGGTTCTGACACCCCTCTTTTTTTGTTTTTTATTGGGTGTTGAACACTCTTTATGGCGCAGAGCACTTTATGTAAAGAACACTTTGTGTTCCCTCAGCGCACACGTAAGGATCAAGTGGTGCGCTTGGCGCTGAGCACCAGACCTGGAGCGCTAAAGCGCTTCTTGTGAAATAGCGCACACGTGAGGAGCACGTGGTGCACTTGGCACTGAGCACCAGACCTGGAGCGCCAAGGCGCTTCTTATGAAATAGCGCACAGGTGAGGAGCACGTGGTGCACTTAGCGCTGAGCGCCAGTCAATGAATGCAGAGCGCTCTTATAAAATAGCGCTCACGTGAGGAGCACATTGAGCGCTTGGCGCTGATCGCCAGACTTGGAGCGCTAAGGCATTTCTTATGAAATAGCGCCCACGTGAAGAGCACGTGGTGCACTTAGCGTTGAGCGCCAAACCTGGAGCGCTAAGGCGCCTCTTTTAGAATAGCGCCCACATTAGGAGCATGTGGCGCGCTTGGCGCTGAGCGCCAAACTTGGAGCGCTAGGGCACTTCTTATGCAGCTCTGATCAGTTCTATGCTTTGAGAATTAAGTTCTCGTTTATAAGAGATTTTGTCTCACAGATCTAAGTTCTTCTTTGTGAAGAGATACTATGATCTCTTTTGTTTTTCTTTATGGGAGACTTTGTCTCATGGATCGAAGAACTAAGTTCTTTTTTTTTATGAAGAGATGCTTTGATCTCTTCTGTTTTTTGTGAAAGACTTGGTCTTGTAAATCTGTGATCTAGAAAAAGAACTAAGTTCTTCTGATGTGAAAGTTGAACTCTCAAATATGGGAGAGATGTTATGATCTCTTTTCTTTTTATTTACCTTGAAGAAGGTTTTTCTTCTTAGAGCTTGCTCTTCTCTTTTTCTTTTTTGAGAACTTGAAGTTTATCTGGGGTTCCTCCCTGCTAATAATCTTGATGATCTCCTCTGCCCCAGACTTGAAGTCTTGGGTCCTTTATATAGGGAGGCTGATTTGTTGAATCAGTTAGGGAAATCTCCTATTGAGAGATTTCTGATTGATTTGTGGAATGTTTCCCACCGTTGGATCTTTGATCCGATCTTTGATCCAAGGGCTTCTGTTTTACAGAAGACAATCTTCTTGTTTTTAACAAGATTGGAAAAATATTTTCCCATACAGAACTTATTCTGTATCTTAATGATTTTTAATCACCATTGGATCTTAGATCCAACGGTGCTCTGATTTACAGAGCACAATCTTTCTTGTTTGGAAATATATGAGGAGTATTTTCTCAACAGAATTTTATTCTGTAATTTGATGATTTATTCATCTCAGTTGGATCTTTGATCCAACAGTGGAGAACATTTAGTTCTAGAGCCAGCGCTCTCGTGCTTTGCACGTGATGTACTGCCACAGAGTCTTTGACTCTTAGCGCTTGGCGCTCAGCGCTCTTGTGCTTTGCACGTGAGGCGCTGCCTCAGAGTCTTTGACTCTTTAGCGCTGGAGCTCAGCGCTCTCGTGCATTGCACGTGAGGCGTGCCTCAGAGTCTTTGACTCTTTAGCACTGGCGCTCAGCGCTCTCGTGCTTTGCACGTGAGGCGCTGTCTCAGAATCTTTGACTCATGGCGCTGGCGCTCTTGGCTTTCAGCGCTCTCGTGCTTTGCACGTGAGGCGCTTCCTCATTACTGAAGGTGTCTTTTCACCTTCCTTCTCCGCTTTTCCTGAGTCAAACTTCTCTTTCCCAGAGCTTGGAAATAGTTCCATCATGCACAACATATTCTGTACCTAGACTTAAATGTCTCCCTTCATAATCTGAAGCAATACTTCTTTTCTCTCTTATTTTCAGAGAATCATTTTAACAGAGAAGAGCTATGGCTTATAATCGCCCACATGCTCACCGTCAGCCATGGGAGGTGCCCATTGAGGAAATTGTTCCTCATTTTGCTGCGCGCTTGGTGAACCCTACTCTTACGGACAACCAATGCGAAACGGTGCTGCACCAGCTCTTAACTCGTATAGGATATCCTCTCCCTATCGGCTCCATTTGGCTCCGGATGGTTTTCTTGTCTGTGATCAATGATATTCCCCCTCCTCCGGCGGAGATGACTCCGGCAATGCTCGACGCTGTGGAAGACAAGATCGAATGCTTCCACGAGGCACTTCTGATCACCACAGCTCTGAGGGATCGCTCTGTTTGGCTGCTAAGCTAGATACGGGCTCAGTGGGTCGTCATGTCTGCCTTTGCTGATAGGTGCGATGCTAACCGATGGGTAGCTACTCTTCGTGAAGATCGCCGCTTTGTTATGGTGGAGAAGCCAGAGAAGGAGTTAGATAATTTTATCCATAGTTTTGTAAATCCCTGTACTTTCGATCCCGTGTTTGGTGATCTATTTCCTGCAGAATAAAATGTTCAATTAAATGCTTTGTTTTTGTCGTTGAACACCTGTTCTTCCCCTGATGTGTGCATGTGTGTATATGAATGAGCCTGGTTTCACACATATCTGTAAACGAAACTTAAGCTGGCATAAATAGGAACAAATAGCTCTTGGCCGAAGATTTTGGCGGGAACAAATGCCCCCCTAACTATTTTGCCCACGTAAGTATGTACATGGGTGAAGTAGTGCAGAGTAATTCATAGCGTATGACCGGTTTCAAGTCGGTATATAACTTTCAGAATCTTGATCTAAGAAGATAGCGAGCGGTCGCAAGCGTCGTCATTTATCATTGACTCAAATCTCAACTCTTAAGGGATATAGTTCCAAACCCTCAGCCCCATGAGCTGCACCCTTCGATTTCTTTGTGTCTTAATCTGGCGTGAAGTAATTTACTTGCTCATGAGTAACTCCTCCATTTCAGTTGCATGTAACTTTGGCAAGTGTGGCCTATAGACAGTAGATAACAGTTCATCCTGACATCTTTGTAGGGTGGCGATGGCTTAGGAAGCAAGTTCAGGTCTGCTGCCTAAGACTTTTCAACCTCATGAGCCGTGAGGGTCTCATAAAGACTTTTCTTCCTACGAGTCGAGAGGATCCCGTAGGTGTAATTTCTCCTTAGGAATCGTGAGGATTCCTAAGTGCATTTTCTCTTGAAAGTCGTCAGGATCTCACAAGAGAATTGTTTTGCTTACAAGTCGAGGGGACTCGTAAGTGGTTGTTTCCCTGCTTATCGATATTCGACTTGGGAGAGTATGGCCCATGGATAGTCCATCTTGACCTTCTTGCAAGGCAGTGATGGCTTAGGAGACAGGGTTAGGATCTGTCACCTAAGACTTTTCAACTTTATGAGCCATGAGGGTCTCATAAAGACTTTTCTCCTTACAGGTCGAGAGGATCCCGTAGGTGTATTTTCTCCTTAAGGGTCGTGAGGACCCCTAAGTGCGTTTTCTCTTGAGAATCGTAAGGATTTTGCAAAAGAATTTTCTTTTCATGTGCAGGGACACTAATTTCCCTGAGGTCAAGACGAATCGAGAGGTTCCTGCAAAGACACTAACTTCCTTGCGGGTCGACGCGAATCAAGAGGTTCTCGTCAAAGACGTTGATTTCCCTGAATCGAGAGATTTTTGCCAAGGACACTGATTTCCCTGGAGGTCAAAACGAATCGAGGTATTTCTGCAAAGACACTGATTTCCTTGCGGGTCGATGCGAATCGAGATGTTCTCGTCAAGGAAGCTGATTTCCCTAAATCGAGGTTTTGCCAAGGACACTGATTTCCCTGGAGGTCGAGACGAATCGAGGTATTCCTGCAAAGACACTGATTTCCTTGCGGGTCGACGCGAATCGAGATGTTCTCGTCAAGGATGCTGATTTCCCTGAATCGAGGTTTTGCCAAGGACACTGATTACCCTGGAGGTCGAGACAAATCGAGGTATTCCTACAAAGACACTGATTTCTCTGCGGGTCAACCCGAATCGTGGTTCTCGCCAAGGAAGCTGATTTCCCTGGAGGTCAAGCCGAATCGAGGTATTCCTGCAAAGACACTGATTTCTGTGCGGGCCGACGCGAATCGAGATGCTCTCGTCAAGGACGCTGATTTCCCTGAATCGAGGTTTTGCCAAGGACACTGATGTCCCTGGGGTCGAGACGAATCGAGAGATTCCTGCAAAGACACTGATTTCCTTTCGAGTCGACGCGAATCGAGGTTCTCGCCAAGGACGCTGATTTCCCTGAATCGAGAGGTCTCGCCAAGGACACTGATTTCCCTGGAGGTCGAGACGAGTCGAGATTCCTGCAAAGACACTGATTTCCTTGCGGGTCGACGCGAATCGAGAGGTTCTCGCCAAGGACTCTGATTTCCCTGAATCGAGAGGTTTTTGCCAAAGACACTGATTTCCCTGGGGTCAAGACGAATCGAGAGATTCCTGCAAAGACACCGATTTCCTTGCGAGTCGATGCAAATCGAGAGGTTTTTGCTAAAGACACTGATTTCCCTGAAGTTTGGTTGACTTGTTTCCGAGACGGAGTCATTGGATGACGTATTTCCATGACGGAGGTCATTGGATGACTTATTTCCGTAACGGAGGTCATTTGCTGACGTGTTTCCAAGACGGGGTCATTTGCTGACATATTTCCGCTTTCTTTGGTGTCTGGGTTGACTTGCTCCGCCTCCTGCGGTGTATGGGTTGACTCTAGATTGTCTGTGAACCGTGGAGTCTTAGAACTAGGGACTTTGTCGTGGCTCCGATTGGTGGTGTCGCGTCCGCATCCTACTGGAATGAAGAGGAACACCGTTGCTGATCTCTAGGCTGTACATGTTGTCGTTGAGATCTGGCTTCCCTGTGATAGAGTCTGGTGGGGAAATATGGTTTCCTTTTCGTTTATGCCCATAGATTGTATACAGAGGTCGGTATGGACTCTCCTGTAGGGCAAAAGTTTCATTTTTCACTCTTTTTTTTATTTCTTTCCACGATACTCTATCATTTCAGCTTTTTATATCGTGAAAGTTGCGATTGCCCAATCATTTCGGCAATTTTTCGTGGTGCCCAATCATTTCGGCTATTTTTCTTTTTACTCGCTGCTTTTTATTGCGAGTTGCCCAATCATTTCGGCTATTTTTGTATGCATATCCTTTACTTGCTGATTTTGTTGCAAGTTGCCCTATAATTTCGGCTATTTCATATGCATTTATAGCTCGCTGACTTTTTGCTACGAGTATGGAACTTGGAATCTGATGCCAATCTTAGTATCAACATCGCTGCAACTGGAATATTACCAGGAGCGAATCATCATTTGCCGTGAAAGGACTTGGAATTTGTTACCGATTTAGGCATCAGCATTGCTACCACTGGGACATTGCCAGGATCAAATCATCATTTGCCTCTGTCGATATCGAACAAAGGTGGCTTAGCAGATAGGGTTAGGATCCTGTCGACTAAGGCTTCTGACTTCATGAGCCGTAAGGGTCTCATGAAGGTGTTTCTCCCTACGAGTCGTGAGGATCTCATAGGTGCGTTTTTTCCTTAGGAATCGTAAGGATTCCTAAGTGTGTGTTCTCTTATAAGTCGTAAGGATCTTACAAGAGCATTTTCTCCTTGCAAGTCGAGAAGACCTATAAGTGTTTGTTCATCAAATGAGGGCATTCCTCGTCATTGGTGGGACTAGGTAAGGAAATGATTATTTGTGCCCGTGGATTGTATACAAGGGTCGGTATTGAACCGCTTGTACGGCAATCTGAGAAATGTGATGGCTTAAGAACAGGTTCTGATCCCTGTAGCTTAAGGCTTTCGAATCTTATGAGCCGTGAGGGTCTCATAAGAGGATTCTCCTTACGAGTCGTGAGGATCTCATAAGTGTAATTTCTCCTCAGAAATCTTGGGGATCCCTAAGTGTGTTGCTCCCTTGTGAGTCGTAAGGATCTCACGCAGGTATTACCCGGCTATATCGCATATAACCGACCGATGATACAAATCGCGAGAATAGAATACGGTATCTCATACGCGTATTAATCTCAATCCCGCGCATATCCCATATGTGCTCCTACTCCGTTTCTCCTGAACCAGGAAACCTCTGTGTAGGACTCTAAAGACTCGTCAATACGCCGACAGTAGGTGATGATCATATCAAACACCCACAAGCCGTAAGAGGCGTGCTAAACGTAACAGCCACCCGGGTATTGAGCGATCAGAAGATCAACAAGCAAGCCTGCTCATACTCCTGCGAATCCAATCTGTAACACTTACCGTACAGTCCGGTCTTTTCGTCTGATATGTCGCATATCTCGTCTAGGGGTGGTAAATGTCAGACCCTAGTAACTGGATAAGTCGTGCCGATGTGAGGCTCATAACAGGTCGAAAAACTACTGGTAACACTTACCAGTAAATCTCAGAATCAGCCCTGGCCAGGGACTTCATGTTATAGCCAATCGAGCACAGCGCAACATCAACCCCCAATACCAGGAGAGACGAATCCCCTCCTACGCTCATTGCCTCCATGTGACTCGGGACTGTACCCAAAAACCACCGTTTTGCACATTCTCATGAACGTGATAAGGTGGAAATCAATGCACGGTGGGAATCACACAAGGCTCTATGACGATCTCGGGTCGACAGACTAACCTGTACCGGTGTCACCAAAGAACTGCCATCTGACGTGAGGTATAATACCATCTGGGAGTTCTCGGCGAGTTCGTACAGTGTACCCAGTCTCCACTGAGCACCCATATATCATCTCTGATGTCAAACACCAATGGATATGGGATCATCCATCGCCCATCTACATGGGTCGAGAAGCTGTACGCTAGTCTACTGTGGTATATCGATGCCCCGTCTCGATACACCCACGACTAAGGACATTAAAGGATATACTCACAGACTACCTTTGCCCCACTAGTATGATCTCCATCATAATCTAGGTAGTCAAGTATGCATCCTAAGGGCTTTACCAACATATAATAGAGAAACGATCAGTGTACATATTAAGATAAAGAGTAACCAGATATCATACTATCATGTTGAGCAAGAAAGTCCTCCCTATATATGTCCAAGCAACCACTACAATGTACATCTCATGTACAGTAATGGCCTCGAGGGCATACATATAACTAACAATCTCCCACTTGCACTAGGGCCATCATATAGCAGTAGTTTTAGTATCTCATACTCAACCATCCCATAAAAGTCTTTCTCTGGGAAAAGGCCTTTATTAGAGGATCCGTCCTCTGAGTCTACTCTCCTAACCTCGATCCCCTGAAGATCAACCATCTCCATGATCAGGTGATACTGCCTTAGAATATGTCTGGGTCACTGATGGGAACCGGGTTCCTAGGCCTAAGCCACAACTCCATTGTCACACAATGGTTGGAACAAAGTTCATCTCATGAACTAATATACACCCAGACTTTCTCTTTGGTAGCATCTTAGGTAGCGATGTATCCAGCCTTTATTGTCTAGTTTGCCACGGTATCTAGCTTGGAACTCTTCCAACACACCGTCCATCCACTGAGGGTAAAGACAATGCCTGTGACTGATATTCAGTCGACCTTACCACCCTGGAAGCTATCCAGTGATTCTCCCCAAGATCGATTGATACCATCTCACTGCACCTAATGAGAATCCTAACATCCACTTAGATCTATCTCATAAATCCAAAACCCAGGATTTATGAGGTATCACCTTGATCCTATATGAAAAATCTTTGTGATAAGAGGAGATTGACCGAGTGTAGCATAGGAAACTCCTTTCCTATCAAGAGTATGTTATCCAAGTACAATACGAGGAAAACCAAAATACTCTCTACTACCCTTTTGTATATACAAGATTCATCTACCATTTTGATGAAGTCAAACGCTTTGACTACCACATCAAAACAGATGCTCCAACTCCGCGATGCCTGCTTTAACCTGTAAAGCAACTTGCACACGTTTCCGCTGCTCTTACTGTCTACGAAGCCCTCTGGCTGTGTACTTATAGACGCTCTTTTCAAAATCAATATTTAGAAAAGCAGTCATGACACCCAACCACCAGATATCGTAGTCATGGTATGTAGCAATGGCAAGTAGGATCCGGATGGACTTAAGCATAGCTTCAGGAGAAAAGGTTTTATCATAATCCACACCTGGTCAATGACGAAAACCTTTTACAACTAGTCTAGCTTTGAAAGTCTCAACCTTTCCATGTACACCAAGTAATATTCTCAAGATATACTTACTCCTGATGGGGATTTAACCCTTCAGATATAGCAATCAAAGTCCATACTTTGTTGGTGTATATGGATTCCATCTCAGATCGCTTAGCATCTAGCCATTCTTACAGAGTCCCCACTCTTGATGGCCTGCTCGAAACTAGTTGGGTCATCATCTCATGATACAATGCTCGCTCCCACTGTCATAGATAAAACCGAAGTATCTCTCAGGCGAATGAGGAACCCTACCTGATCGATGGAGAAGCTGAGGTCCGTCGGGAGCTATTGAATCCTCCGGTTCTACCAAATCATCAGTTACAGTTTGTATAGCTGGAACTCCTTCCAGTTCTACCTCATGCCCACTAATTTCTTCACAAGAAATTCCCTTTCCAAAAGGTGGCATGCTGAGAAACAAAACACCTTTTGCTCCTCAGTGTGGTAGAAAATATTCTCTTGCGAATACTTGGGATATCCAACAAACTTTCACAGAACTGACCTTGCCTCGAGCTTGTCCGGATTGTGGTTTTAGACATAGGACGGACAACCCCAAATCTTAACTTACTTAAGACATGGGCTCTTCCCATACCATATCTCATATGGAGTGGTAGGCACCTGATTTAGTTGGAACCCAATTCAATAGGTATGCAGCTTCACAAATGCATAACCCCCAAAAGGAAATAGGCAACTCAGTAGTACTCATCATAGAGCGCACCATATCTAATAGGGTACGATTGCTCCGCCCCGATACACCGTTGTGCTGTGGTGTATGTAGGGTTCCTAGGCACCCTAATGAGGTCTCACAAGGCATCAACCATGCCAATTTACAAAAAATCTAGGTGCCGAGAAACCCGACTACGGATCGTTGGCTAGAAATCAAGGCGAAAAGATAACAAGTTAACACTTAACTAAGAGAATACGGAAATACAACCTTTGTAGATCCGGTGCTCCACCTCCATAGCTCTGCAATGAAGTCCTCTCGCTGTCCAAAATAAATCCCGGGCTCTAGCGTCGGCTTCATCGGAGAATAGGCGAGCTAGGTCGTCGATGTCCATGCCGAAGATGATCTACGTCGAGGCATCGCTAGATCAAGCTCCAACTTCACCAAGTCAAGAAAACTTGTGAAGGAAACACACTCTACTACTTGGCAAGAGGTAGAGGATGAAGAAATAGGAAGTGGGTAGACTTTAGAATTGGATTTCTCACTCTAATTCATCAATCACCATTGATGGATGCAAGGTTTTCTTCTTGAGTTCAAGGAAGAAGAAGAAGAATGTGATGATAAGAATTCATTCCAAAAATAAAAAGAATAATAAAAATGAATACTTATCATATCATAACCTTAGTTAGGTGTAGAGAATAGACCATGGTTAGTTATGATGGTTAGGGTTAAGCAAGAGACAAGAATGGTGGATTAAGTCAAAGCTTCATGAAGCTTCAACTAAACAACAAATAAAGCCACCATTCTTTTCTTATCATTTCCAAAATGAATAAACAAATAAAAGAATGAATAAGCAAAACCCTAATCATCATTTTAACCATGGTTTAGTTCTTTACACTTAACCAAAAAAGCATGTATCATCAAACATGATACAATCATGTGCACAAAAGTATATCACATATACAACTTGCACAATCCAAGTGAGAAAATCCATTTAAAGTGAACCAATACTAGTTAATGCAAAGTAATATATCAAATATATAATTATACATTAAATCATTAAATCAACACTTGATTTAACGATCCGGTCATATCGCATATAACCGACTAGTATCCAATGTATCGGCTTATCGAATCAATCCTCGATTCGATAACTAGGTTATATCGCATACAACCTTTCGACACATTCATCGCGAGAATAGAATACGGTATCACATACATGCATTATTCTCGGTCCCGCACATATCTCATATGCGCTCCTATTTCGTTTCGCTTGAGCCAGGAAACCTCTGTGTAGGACTCTAAAGACTCGTCAATACGCCGGCAGCAGGCGATGATCATATCAAACACCCACAAGCCGCAAGCGGTCTGCTAAACGTAACGACCACCTGGGTATTGAGCGATCTGAAGATCGACGAGCAAGCCCGCTCACACTCCAGTGAATCCAACCAGTAAAACTACCGTACAGTCCGGTCTGATCGTCTGATATGTCGCATATCTCGCCTAGGGGTGGTAAACGTCAGACCCCAATAGCTCGATAAGTCGTGTCGATATGAGGTCTATAACAATTCGAGAAACTACTGGTAACACTTACCAGTAAATCTCAGCAACCCTGGCCAGGGATTTCCTGTTATAGCCAATCGAACACAGCGCAACATCAACTCCCTATACCGGGAGAGACGAATCCCCTCCTATCGCTCATTGCCTCCATGTGACTCGGGACTGTACCCAAAAACCACCGTTTTGCACGCCCTCTTGGACGTGGTAAGATGGAAATCAAAGCACAGTGGGAACCACACAAGACTCTATGACGATCTCGGGTCAACAGACTACTCTATACCAGTGTCACCAGAGAACTGCCATCTGACGTGAGGTATAATACCATCTGGGAGTTCTCGGCGAGTCCGTCCAGTGTACCCAGTCTCTACTGAGCACCCGTATATCATCTCTGATGTCAAACACCAATGGATATGGGATCATCCATCGCCCATCTGTATGGATCGAGAAGGTATACGCTAGTCTACTCTGGTATATCGATGCCCCGTCTCGATACACCCACGACTAGGGACTTTGAAGGATGTACTTATAGACTACCATGTCCCCACTAGTATGATCCGCATCATAATCCAGGTAGTCAAGTACACATCCTAAGGGCTTTACCAACATGTAACAGAGAGACAATCAGTATACACGTTAAGGTAAAGAGTAACCAGATAGCATACTATCATGTCGAGCAAGAAAGTCTTCCCTATATATGTCCCAGCATCCACTACAATATACATCTTATGTATAGTAATGGCCTCTAGGGCATACATATAACTAACAGTGTATACGGAGGAGTAATGCTGAGAGAGAATCTCATTCTCCTTTTGGATAGTCCAGGAATTCCGTGCTTAAGTATTCTCCTCCCTGATTACATTAAAGGACATAATACTTATACCCGTTTTGGTTCTCTACTTCTAACTTATATTCTTTGAATTTCTCAAAAGCTTCAGACTTGTGTTTCAACAGGAACATATGTCCGAATCTTGAGAGATAATCAATAAATGTAATGAAGTATAAAGAATCAGTCCTGGCATATGTAGACAGGGGACCTACATCATCATGTATCAATCCCAAGAGTTCATTAACTCTTTCTCAGTTTTCAGTAAACGGAGCTATGGTCATTTTATCTTTATGACATGACTGGTAAGTTTCACAAGATGTAGATTCAAACTGATTTAAAAATGCATCTTAATGTAACTTGGCTAGTCGGATCGCATTGATATGATCTAGTCTACAATGCCTCAAGAAGGATTCGTTCATTTCTGAACTCTTCCTCTTGTGTGCATTCTGTACGTTGAGAACTGTGGTTTGATTTAGAACGTATATACTTTTAAATAACGTGCATGAACCAATTAACTCTTGATATAGGATATGTTCAAAACATTATCCAACAATACAAAATTATATCCTTCTTTACTAAATAAAGATACTGATATGATATTGTATATCAAGTTCGGTATCTAATAATATTTGTTCAGAATCAATGTACTTGATAATACAGGGTGATAACTGCCAACACTTTGGATGCAACAATTGCATTGTTTCCAATTCTTGAAAGTTTATCACCCATTCTCAGTTCTCTACCTATCTGTAGCCTATGTAACAGATTACATATGTGGGATTCTGATCCGGTATCACATACCCAGGACGTAGAGGATACTGAAAAATAGTTCTCGGTAATGAACGCACCCGAAGAAGATGCATCATCATGTACTTTCTTCGTTTGGGCGGCACGGGAATCCTGGTATTCCACTATTTCCTGCTCGGTCTTATAACAATTATAAGTCGGAGCGGGACCAACGTTCCCCAGCACAGTATAACAAGTGGGTTCGGTCAATACATCCATATTATTATCTTGATTAAGGTGTGACATGGTCGCTACCTGGAGAGAGAGAGAAGAAAACACTCAGCGTATGCTCTTGCAAGATCAGATTGGTTATTATTTTATCTAATCAGGATGGATCCCACTGTTTTTATCAAATCTTCTTTCAAACCCTAAAAGGAAAGACTAGCTGGGATTAATTACACCCTACAAGTTCGCCAATATTTTAGACAGACCAGTGCCGGTATTTTGAGGGAGGTTCTCCATGCTTTCGCACGGACCTAATTAAAATAAACCTCGTTTTCCCAGGGGCATAACCCCGTTGACACATTTCTAGACACCTACTTGATCGGCTAATTGTAATGTGCAAAACTCTCCCAGGAGTAACTCTTACTCGCAGTGGGTATCGGGATCCAATTATCTTATAGAAGGTATGAAATCTCATTGCAAATTTCAACACCTGAAATTCCCGATAATATTTTGCCCCTAGCATCCTATGACCTTGACGGAGGTCAACAAACTATAGGCTACTAGTCAAGTTCAACCCGTACATTTCATGATTGAATTAAATCCACCCGCATGACCCTTGACGGAGGTCGACAGGGTCGCACGACTACCCTAACTCAATCGCATCATATGCTTTTGCAGATAAGCATAAATAGCTACTGCACACTACGTCTTGACGGAGGGCAACAAACGTAGCACGAATACTATGAAGTACTTATCTGAAATGACGGAGGGCTACGACAGGTTTGTAAGAAAACCTTTTGCGTAATGAACTTGATATCGTTGTAGAATCAAATGATTTTGAAAAGGAGTGTTTTTTAGGATTTTACTAGTTTTGCTAAAGAGGTCACTCCCGGTGAAGGGATCTTGGCTCTTTCCTCGTCGAATGAGGTGCAGGATATTTCACAAATACCACTATGCAAAGCAAAAACTATAGAAGCAATCAAAAAACAAACCGAGGGTTGTAGCATCTGCTAGTTTCGCTAAAGAGGTCACTCCCGGTGAAGGGATCTCGGCTCTTTCCTTATCGAATAAGGTGCTGGATATTCTACAAGGAATACCGCTATACAAAGCAAGAACTAGAGCTACCAGTTTGTAAAACAAGTTTCTACAACATCTTTAGGTTTATTTTCTTTCATTAATCTTATTAATGAAGTCCCATCATTTAAGTTACCTAAGCATCACAGATAAATACAACGTACGCTTATACCATCCGCATTCGCCTCGATGTCCCATCATGCACCGTTAAGTTAGGTAACTAACGGCAGAGCGGGGCAGGGCTAGCGCGGGTGTAAAACATAAGCAACGTCTATATAATATATCATATATACTATATATTGTATCTATCTCAACATATCAAATGATCACATCACAGATATCGCAGCAGAAAACAACATATGAAATATTAGATATACTAGGATTTCCGGGTTTTATATTAAGCCTGTATAAAACACGGATTCCACGGTCATGATGAATAGCCAAACCCACATCCCTAGACCCCTACGAGAGCGGTAAGCAACCCTACCAATTCTAGAGTTAGGAGACCCGGTCTCGACGCCTCGAGATGGTCTCCCACTGGACTCTAGAACCCGGTTACTTGTGCTCCCCTCCTTGGGTCTATCCTAATGCGGAAAAGTAAATAATATACAACAACGGTGACATCTCCCTCAACCCGGAAGTGCACCAATAAAAGAATATTACATACATTGAATTTTATATGAATGAAAATGAAAAACTCTCATCTCACATAAAAAAAAACCGTCTATTCAAACACGACGATCCAATATAACATATCCCAGCAACATATAACATCACATGTCATCAACGTAAGTAAATATGCGTATCCCAATTGTCGTTGACATATAGCAACGAAACCGGCAATACACCACATATTACACTTACGGTCGCAGAAAAGAAAGTGAAAAACTACAATAATTGGAATCTGCACTGCCCTTATACATCATAAATCCGGAATATCACATATTCTGAATTTCATGCCTAACAATGCAAATTTTACATTTAGGTCTGAACCATGAAAACATTTTTCAAAGGAAGTTGGGTAATTCAACAAGATTCCCGATTCCGTCCGAGGCCGAAATGTTAAACTTGCATGCAACTAGATAGATTCCAATTATTGTATCCCCATCACAGAAGCAAATATAGGACTAAGCAAGGGAGAGTAGACATGAAGCAAATAAACAAAATATCCGGACGACGTTAAACTTTTCGATCGATTTATCAAAATCCCACAATTTCCTGAGAGCTCAACACTTGAGCACAGCTTTAATAATACCCGGAACATGCTGCAGTACTTATGGACCAACCGTAGAAGGGCAAACCAAAGCCTCACTCATGTCGCCACGGAACTGTGGCAAACCCTAGGGTATGACCGCAGTTCCGCGATCCAAAAAAGTCGAGTTAGGGTTTCATTCTTCTAGAGGGTCCACAGAATTATTTGCATATTTTTTTGAATACGTTAAATTTGGAAAAATGGGTTTTTGACATTCGATCGAACTTTTTAATTTCGCCTAGACAACTTGTGAAAACCCAAATGCAATGTTAAACTATGAATACGAAACACTCCGAATTGTTTATAGTGTAAGATTCCATCTCATGAAAAATGAGCAAAATCAAATAACACCTGAAACACCAAAATACAGAGATGAGCACATGATAAAAATTTGAACACCAAATGCCATAACTAGGCCGGCCTGCTCGGACAAAACCCCCATGTGCTCGGCCAAATTCCGAGCACTGGATCCCAAATTTTTGCCATGTTCTTAGAATCTCTCATATATCATTCTGCAGCTATTTGAAAAATTTTTAGAGCTCATTTAAAAATCGACATAACGCAGGTTTTGATGTTTCATGTTTCGGAGTATTTCGGTTTCGTAATCTAACAAAAACCGTCTAATACTCTAGCCCGGCTCTGATACCACTATTGGGATTCCTTAGCACCCTACTGGGTTTTCATAGCAACTACCATGCCAAATTTAAAAATTCTAATGTGCTAATCAATCCAAAGCTAGGATCAAGCTAGAGTAAATAAACGAAATGAACATGTAATCAACCATTACAAGTAGTGAGCAAGGAATACAACCTTTGTAGACCGGTCCTTCACTTCTAAAGCTCCGTGTTGACGTCCCTTCGCTGCTATCATGGATCTCCCGAACTCTATTATGGGTTCCCTCGGAGAAATGAACAAGCTTGCTCGTAGTCTTCGAGGCTGAAGATGATCTACATCGAGGAGACTCAAACTCAAGCTAACCTTTCACTAGGTCATGAACTTTATGAAGAGAACACCCGATAATACCCAAGCAAGTGTATAGGATGATAAAATAGGAAGTGGGCTCACTTTAGATTTTAGTTTCTCACTTGATTTCACCATTTTCCTTGGAGCTAGAAAGCAAGAGGAAGGAGATGAAGAAAACAACTCAAGAAAAATCAAGTGAAGAATGAGAATAAGTTATGCAACCATGGGTGAGTTAGTATCATATACTAAACCCTTGTAGAGACTTAACCATGGCTAACTCTAATGGTTTGGTTTAAAAATATCTTAAGTAAAATAAAATGTGTGGACTTGGTCAATGGTAATCCAAGCTTCATGAAGCTTCATACCATGACAAAATAAGCAACCATTTTGAATTTACTTAAAATAAATAAAACCTCACAATTATAAGTAAGCATGGTGTAAGTCTTACACACACCCAAGTTTGCATGTATCATCAAGCATGACACAAACATGTACATAAGTATATATCACATATACACTATGTGCACATCAAGTGAGAAAACAATCTTAAGTGAGCTAATACTAGTCAATGTAAATTAATATATCAAATATATAATTATATATTAGATTATTAAATCAACACTTGATTTAATAATCCGGCTATATCACATATAACCGACTAATATCATGTGTATCAATTTATCGAATCAACTCTTGATTCGATAACACGGCTATATCGCATATAACCGATCGATGATACAAATCGCGAGAATAGAATACGGTATCTCATACGCGTATTAATCTCGGTCCCGCACATATCTCATATGTGCTCCTACTCCGTTTCACCTGAGCCAGGAAACCTCTGTGTAGGACTCTAAAGACTCGTCAATACGCCGGCAGTAGGTGATGATCATATCAAACACCCACAAGCCGAAAGAGGCATGCTAAACGTAACGGCCACCCAGGTATTGAGCGATCAGAAGATCAACAAGCAAGCCTGCTCATACTCCTGCGAATCCAATCAGTAACACTTACCGTACAGTCCAGTCTCTTCGTCTGATATGTCGCATATCTTGTCTAGGGATGGTAAACGTCAGACCCCAGTAACTCGATAAGTCGTGCCGATGTGAGGCTCATAACAAGTCGAGAAACTACTGGTAACACTTACCAGTAAATCTCAGAATCAGCCCTGTCTAGGGACTTCATGTTATAGCCAATTGAGCACAGCGCAACATCAACCCCCAATACCGGGAGAGACGAATCCCCTCCTATCGCTCATTGCCTCCATGTGACTCGGGACTGTACCCAAAAACCACCGTTTTGCACGTTCTCATGAACGTGGTAAGGTGGAAATCAATGCACGGTGGGAATCACACATGACTCTATGACGATCTCGGGTCGACAGACTAACCTGTACCGGTGTCACCAGAGAACTGCCATCTGACATGAGGTATAATACCATCTGAGAGTTCTCGGCGAGTCCGTCCAGTGTACCCAGTCTCCACTGAGCACCCGTATATCATCTCTGATGTCAAACACCAATGGATATGGAATCATCCATCACCCATCTACATGGGTCGAGAAGCTATACGCTAGTCTACTCTGGTATATCGATGCCCCGTCTCGATACACCCACGACTAGGGACATTAAAGGATGTACTCACAGACTACCTTTGTTCCACTAGTATGATCTCCATCATAATCTAGGTAGTCAAGTACGCATCCTAAGAGCTTTACCAACATGTAACAGAGAGACAATCAGTGTACATATTAAGATAAAGAGTAACCAGATAGCATACTATCATGTCGAGCAAGAAAGTCCTCCCTATATATGTCCAAGCATCCACTACAATGTACATCTCATGTACAATAATGGCCTTTAGGGCATACATATAACTAACAGGAAATACGTCAGCCAGTGACCTCCGTCGCGGAAACACGTCAGCCAGTGACCTCCGTCTCGGAAATACGTCAGCAAATGACCCCGTCGTGGAAATACGTCATCCAATGACCCCGTCTCGGAAATACGTCAGTAAATGACCCCGTCGCGGAAATACTTCATCCAACGACCTCCGTCTCGGAAATACATCAGCCAGTGACCTCCGTCGCGGAAATATGTCAGCAAATGACCCCGTCGCGGAAATATGTCATCCAACGACCTCCGTCTCGGAAATACGTCGGCCAATGACCCCATCTCGGAAATATGTCAGCAAATGACCCCCGTCTCAGAAATATGTCAGCAAATGACCTCCGTCTCGGAAATACGTCAGCCAATGACCCCGTCTCGGAAATACGTCAGCCAGTGACCTCCGTCATGGAAACACGTCAGCCAGTGACCTCCGTCGTGGAAACACGTCAGCAAATGACCCCGTCGCGGAAATGCGTCATCCAATGTCCCCGTCTCGGAAATACGTCAGCAAATGACCCCGTCGCGGAAATACGTCATCCAACGACCTCCGTCTCGGAAATACGTCAGCCAGTGACCTCCGTCGCGGAAACACGTCAGCTAGTGACCTCCGTCTCGGAGACACGTCAGCCAGTGACCTCCATTATGGAAACACGTCATCCAATGACCCCGTTGCGGAAATACGTCAGTAAATGACCCCATCGCGGAAACATGTCAGCAAGTGACCCCGCCTCGGAAATACGTCACCCAATGACCTCCTCATCGGAACAGTGCTTCGACTCAGAAACAAGTCAACCCACCAACCACTTACGAGTCCTCTCAACTTGTAAGGGAGAAAATTCTCTTGTGAAATCCTTACGACTCTTAAGAGAAAACGCACTTAGGAATCCTCATGATTCCTAAGGAGAAATTACACCTACGAGATCCTTTCGACTCGTAGGGAGAAAAGTCTTTATGAGACTCTCACGGCTCATAACATTGAAAAGTCTTAGGCAGCAGACCTGAACCTGTTTCCTAAGCCATCGCTACCCTGCAAAGAGGTTAAGATAGACTGCTATCTACTATCCTCAAGCCACATTTGCTAAAGTAACATGCCAATGACACAGCAAAGAAAAGAAAGCGATAGTACAAGATAAAAAAAATGTGCGTCTTTTATTCATGGATTCAATTGAGTACAAGATACATCATATAAAAGAATAAAAAAATGAATAAAGGCATGTTATTCATAAATTACAAATTTTCGGTCGATACAAAGATGGCTACTGAGAAGGAGGCGTTTTCAGCAATTCAGCAAGTTGCTTTGGCACTCCTCTCAATTCCTTTTCACGATCAGCCGCCGCGGCCAACTCGCTTCAATTCGAGCCCGCTGCTACAAACAGGATGAAAGCTTCTCATCGATTTCCCGCTGAGTGGCTTCATGACTCTGCGTAACCCGCTCAGTAAGGTCAAGCTTCTTCCTCAGCACCAGCCCGTCAGAAATACATCGTTGGAGGTTTTCGAAAATAGCTTTCAGCTGCGCAGCATTTGCTTCGACCTGGTTACGCAATTGGACAGACTCGCTAGAAGTCGCCTCTTGTTCCTTCCGCCTAAGGGTCGCCTCTTGTTCAAAATGTCGAAGGAAAGGAACACTCTGCTCAACCCATGCAGCTCGGTGGGAGTTCAAAGCTAATACTTCAGGAGCGAGACGCTTGAGCTCAATCTCATGCAGGCAGGCTTCGATCTTCCTGCAGTAATTAACCCAAGACTCGACGATACCTTCATCATGAAAGTTCACGAGCATCGCCAGCATGGGATTAACCTCAGCAGCAAAGTCTGCAGCAGATGCGAGGGCTTCGGCGTCAAGATCCTCGACGAACTCGCTCAACATTCGCAGGCTCGTCGCAGCACCCCTGGAAGATGGGCGTTTAGCAAAGGGCCCTGCCAGAATTGGGATTTGAGACTCGAAGGGAGCTGGGGTCGGTACGATTGCTGCAAAATAAATTATGGTCAGATGTCGACTCGGGAGGTAAAGAAAATACACGAGCGATGGAATCTACCATACTGGTTGCGACAGGTGGCAAATTTGGGAGTACCGGAAGTGTAGCTATTCTCTCGTCTCCTCCTCCAATCTGTAATCCTGCAATCAATTCAAAAAAGAATTAGCAACGACATGGTTGCCCGTAAAAGAAAGGAAAGGATGTCGGTTAAAAACTATACTCACCAACACCAGCAGGCAGAGTGACTTCTGACTGGAAGGAGAAATGCAGGTTCAGCACCTGATACAGATGATCAAAGAGGACTCCTGCAAAGTTGCGATGATACATGGTCAGTACAAGGAAGACGGTGTTCATAGTTCAACTAAATAAATCGCGAATCTATACCTTCCAACATTTCGGAGTACATAGAAGAAGGCGAGAGAAAAACAACCGTCATGGCAGCGACCGAAGGTGCTTCAGATAGAACAATTTCAAAGTTTACTGCACCTACAAACAAAAATCGTCAGAAGAAACTGAAGGGGATTGTGAAATGAAAGGAGAACAATGACTCAAGACTTACCTGATGGGTCATCAGCCAAAACCGCGACGGAAGCATCACTGGACGTTGCAGCTTCTACGCTCTCCTTCAGAGGAGTAGTCTCGGCGCACATGGCTTCATCCCCTGATTCGACGAAGGCCGTCATGACACTCACGATACCCGCTGATAGTAGGGAACCACAAGGAGAAAGAGCGGCGGTTTGGGCAGTCCCAGACTCCGGAGAGAGAGTAGCCGCTTCGGGCTCTGTGGTCGCCGTCATCTTACATGCCATCTCATCGCCAGGACTTAGCCCTGCAGGATATGGTATATAAGAATTTGAAGATCAAGTTATAATAAAAAATACTCAGCGTTACATTACCTTCGGGCAGCTTTTCGGTTTCTTCCCGAGCCGCGCGCAACCTGTCTAAAGGCGGTAGACAGGGCAGCTGGAGCATCCTATAGAGGAATAGCGACAGGGGGAGCGGTGCTTGAGCCTGCACCTACAGCCAAGGTGGCATCACGTTCTTTCGCTACATGCCTCCTACGGTTCCTTTCGGCCTGGGCCGTGAGAGCTGACCTCCTCAGGACTTCCGACAAGAGTATACCATCGTCTGAACCAAGCTTTGCCTCCGGCGCCGTTACGACGTCCATCATCGGCTGCTTTAGCGAGACCCCTTGTGGTGACTTAGGGATAGTCATGGCTACGGTAGCCGGCTCTAACGATGCTACTGTGTCACCACTCGTGATTGGTACCGCACTTGGAATAACCCGAGTCAAGGTAATCCCTGCAGCAAAATAAAAAAAGGGTCAAACCACGAATAAAGAAAAAGGGAATGAAGGCACAATGAGCCAAAGTATACCAAGGCCCAAAGAAGCACGGAGCCTCTCTTCCTCCTCAAACGTTCTGAGGGAAGCCGCGAGAGCCTCTTCGGCAGAGATACCTGTTAAAGAAGAAAGCGTCAGTATAAGCATAATAAAAAAAGATAACCGCGGAAAGATACGACTGAAGTCTACCTGACTGCGCGATAGTGATCAGTACTGCTTCATCGCGAGCCAGTCGCTCGGAAGCCATAAAGGCAGCTTGAAGATCAGTATCATCCGCAGGCACGATAAATAAACCCTCGTTGGTGCTATACCCACTTAAGCCTTCGCTGTAGGGAGCATGGGGCACCTGGCCGAGCACAACGTCGGCAAAAAATAGCGACTTCTTCTTCTTCTTTTGTGAGTGAGCGCCAGCAGCCGATGACAGGAGTTTGCGCTTGGCGGGCAACTTTGGGCAACGAGTCCCGATCTCTGTACCCACGCCAGACTCAGGAGACGCTGCTGTGGCCACCACTTCTACAGGCACACGAGGTAGAGGCTTATCAGGAAAGGCGCGCGGGACCACCACCGCAGCAGCTTCTCTCAAGGAAGGACGAACGATGGTTCGTCGCTTCAGGGGAACGGCTGGATTACCAGCTGGGACAGCACCCTTGCGATCAAGCAATAATCGCTTTTCTTCCCTAATAACAGCACCCATTGCATGCTGGTACCACGCCACATATACGTTCAAGACTTTCAGAACGCGGCTCGACTCACTGATAAAAAAGCTGGACCCAGTGTTAAGCCGCATGAAATGGTGCAGCGCGCTACAGATACCCTCCTCTGTAGCAACCGGCCCAGCTAAAAAAGCCTCGAGCGGGACACCCTGACTGTAGCTTGATTGTTGGATGAAACGGTGCGGGTTGTATCTCATGAACAGCGCCGAATCGTTCTGCCTAAACACTAAAAAGCCCGGCCTGATTGAATATAAATGAAGAATCTCTCGAGCTTTCAAGGTAGAAGCCCCGTCTTTGAAGGTGTCGCGCAACGGCTGCACCATTTTTGTGGATTCTTTGCCGATGGTTAAGACCTTATCGACGAAGGTCATGCCATCTCCGACCGTACACGAGCGAAGAACCAAGCCCCGAGCTTCTCGCTGAGTCGGTTCCAAAGCGGAAGCGTCAACTAGCAGCATAACCCGAAGAAAGTTATAACTGTCGTAGAAACGGGGCCGCTTGTGGACTCCAAAAGCGCCGAGCACATAAAGTTGGATCCACGACATAAAATAATGCAGCAGGAGGTTTACGAGCTGCACCCCGGGCTGAGCGGTGTCTGCCGCCAAGCTAAGGCCATGATACAGGTGAGTCAGCCCAGCGACCCCGACGGCCACTCGCATCCCAATAACCATCTGGTGAGCCGGATAGAAGACGGATGGCCTCATATAGCGATGGTGCATAGGGAGCACAAACTAGCTTAACCATAAGCCGAGAAACCCCAGGAAGAACGTCTTTTCATCGACGTCTGAAGCAGCAAGCTCTGCGAAAGGAACGACCGGGGTATCCGGGAGGAAGAAATTCTTTTGATCTGCTTCCGCCGTCGACTGGTTATCCAAACCAAAACCAAACAGGTCGTCGAGTTTGGCGAATCTCGCAGCTTGTTTTGACAAAACTTCCGAGCGGAGAAAGCGAGCGATGAAATCTGCGAAGCTGACCCCCTGCCATCCGGATTCGAGAAACATAACCTCATAAATATTCAACACCTTAATCAGACTTGGGAATTGATGTTGAATGGCATTCTCCGAGGTAAGGCCCATCACCACTGATTTGGTGGCAAAGGTGTACTCGTCGGGAGGAAGTAGCTCCTCGTAATGTTCTCCCCTGATGGGTAAGCCGGAGATCTCTGCGAACTCCTCCAAAGAGATTGAAACTTCCCGATCTGATAGAAGGAACGTGTAAGTCAGAATATTCCATTGTTCCAAGAAAGTTTTGACCCACCATACAGGGGGCGTGGAATACTGGAAAAGAGACGCGTATACTGCGGGGTACAACCCAAGCTTTAGCAGCAGTGATTTCTTGGCCGACAAGATGTATCGAGCCCACTGCAAATACCCAGCTGGATGGCGAGGAGTCAAGCCTATCATATACAGCTGTCCCTAAGGGCGCGACTCGCCTTGACATATACGCCGCCCCAGAATATCCAAAGCCTTTAGTGGCTGTACGGGTATCTCGGCCATAGAGGGCTGAAGGCAACCCTCCGAAGTCCAGTTGACCACCTCTACGGCATAGTTCACTGGGGGTGAGTCGGCATAGTGGATCGCCGAAATGGGCTCCGAAGGCACCGCACAAGAGAAGCTGTGTCGACCCTGAATGATTTGATTATACCACGACCCTCATAAATGAAGAGACTTTTGCTCCGGGTCGTGATCTTTGATCAGCGCGAAAACTTCCCGGTCTACGGGTGCGTCAGCAAATGCGCTCTCCAGACGAACGAAGGGGAAAGAAGTGTCGAAAGACATAGTACTTGTGCGAAAAGGAACAAGGGTTAGCTGTCAATGCTATAGTCCAAATTCTAACACTTTGTACTTAAAATTTGTACCACACTGCAATGCAGTGGAAAGGGACCAAAAGGGACCCACCAAATCAAGGTAACGGTTCATCATTGATGAGACAGTCACTCATTAAAGAGGAAATCCTAAAAGGATTCTATTTTAATGAGAGGACCCTCGGGCCAAGGAGTTAAACTCTCTCGAGAGCAGCGCTCTGCAACAGAAATGACATCTGTCAAAATTAATGATGAAAGGAATAAGAATTCCCCCAAAAATTCTAAAGAGCTATACTCTGTGAAAATGATGGAATCATCCATCAAAACCCTAAAAAAGCAAAGCTTTTACTGAGTTAAAAACTTCACGATTTTTAAGATCTGCAAAACGAACTCTAAGATTTCTTCATTAATAGGTTAAGAAACCCTAAAAAGGATCTCTTTGGATCTATAATCTAAGAAAGAGCAAAGCTCTGTTAAGAAACCCCAAAAAAAGATTTCTATAAATCTATGATCTAGGAAGAGCAGAGCTCTATTTTAATTAACGGTTTGAAGATCTGTGATCTAATAAGAGCAAAGCTCTTTTTAATTGGGTTTAAACATGATTCTTACCTATTTGAAGAAAGAAAGTTCTTGGGGCAGAGAGCTATGCTCTGAAGAGAGAATTCAATTTTCAGAAAAAACAAGAAAGGGAGAAGATGAATAGAAGTCATCCCAAGGGCCAAAGGCTCTATTTATAGACGCTGGAAGTCGATACAACTTTCAAGACAATCCAACGGTGGAAAGGCTACCACCGCTGCACTCACGTGTGAGCTACGTGAGCGCAACGGTGGGGGGCATTTGTTTCCCACAATCAGAGAGCAAAACTTTATTCAAAATTTGAAATTTGAACTGAGGCAGCGCCTAATGAGAGCGCTCGCGCCAAGAGCGCCAGCGCTAAGAGTCAAAGACTCTGAGGCAGCGCTTCACGTGCAAAGCACAAGAACGTCAGCGCCAAGAGCGCCAGCGCTAAAGACTCTGAGGCAGCGCCTTACGTGCAAAACATGAAAGTGCTAGCGCCAAGAGCGCCAGCGCTAAAGACTCTGAGGCAGCGCCTCACGTGCAAAACATGAGAGTGCTAGCGCCAAGAGCGCCAGCGCTAAAGACTCTGAGGCAGCGCCTCACGTGCAAAGCACGAAGAGCGCCAGCGCTAAGAGTCAAAAGACTCTTAAGTAGCGCCTCACGTGTGAAGCACGAGAGCGCCAGTGCTAGAACTAAATGTTCTCAACCCTTGGACCAAAGATCCAACGACGATGAAAATTCATCAAATTACCAGAATAAAATTCTGTTGAGGAAATATTCCTCAAATCTTTCCAAATAAGAAAGATTGTGCTCTGTGAATCAGAGCACCGTTGGATCAAAGATCCCATGGTGATTAAAAATCACCAAAATACAGAATAAGTTCTGTATGGGAAAATATTTTCCCAATATTTTTAAAAACAAGAAAAAAAATTTCTGTAAAACAGAGGCCCTTTGATCAAAGATCCAATGGTGGGAAACATCCCCAAATCAATCAGAGATCTCTCAACGAAAGATTTCCTTAACTGATTCAACAAATCAGCCTCCCCTATATAAAGGACCCAAGACTTCAAGTCTTGCACGGAGAAACCTCCATATAAGTTTCAAGTTCTCAGAAAAGGAAAAGAGAAGAGCAAGCTCTAAGAAAAAGAACCTTCTTCAAGGTAAATAAAAAGAAGAGATATCATAACATCTTCTCCATATTTGAGAGTTTAACTCTCACATCATAAGAACTTAGTTCTTTTTCTAGATCATAAATCTATAAGACAAAGTCTTTCACAAAAACAAATAGATTATAGCATCTCCTCATAAAAGAAGAACTCGGTTCTTAGATCCATGAGACAAAATCTCTTATAAAACGAGAATTTAATTCTCAGAGCACCGAACTGATCAGAGCTGCCAAAGAAGCGCCTTAGCGCTCCAATTTATAAGAAGCGCCTTAGCGCTCCAAGTCTGGCGCTCAGCGCCCAGCGCTCCACGCGCTCCTCACGTGGGCGCTATTTTATAAGAAGCGCCTTAGCGCTCCAAGTCTGGCGCCCAACGCTCCACTCGCTCCTCACGTGAGCGCTATTTTATAAGAAGCGTCTTAGCGCTCCAAGTCTGGCGCTCAGCGCCCAGTGCTCCACGCGCTATTTTATAAGAAGCGCCTCAGCGCTCCAAGTCTAGCGCTCAACACCAAGCGCTCCACGTGCTCCTTACGTGGGCGATAAGGAATTACAAAGCGCTCTGTAAATAAAGCCCTAGCGCTATAAAAAGTGTTCAACATTCAATAAAAGACAAAAAAGAAAAAGAGGTGTCAGAACCCAAATCAATGCTCAGTATTGTTGAATAAAAAGGAACTGAGCCCAAACAAATGTTCAACATTTTATTCAAAACTGAGTGGGCTGAGCCCAAGTTGGCTAAAAATCCCTAATTCTGATTAAGCGAGCCCATGTTCTTACAATCTTTTTAATTGGTCTTAGTCCCAAACCCGACTATAGATTTCCCAACCAACATTCGTTCAAGGGTACATCTCTTCACATCTCTGATATGTGCCGTTGTAATTCTTCAACGTCTTCAGAGAGGTGGCGGGTCCCGACAACCAGAAACTCCATGGACTACGATGTCCTTAAACCCAATGAACTGCAACGTCCCTAAACTAAACTCTATGGACTATGAGGTCCTTAAACTCATGGACCACGATGTCCTTAAACCCAATGGACCGCACAACGTCCCTAAACTAAACTCTATGGACTATGAGGTCCTTAAACTCATGGACTACGATGTCCTTAAACCCAATGGACCGCAACGTCCCTAAGCTAAACTTAATGGACTGTGAGGTCCTTAAACTCATGGACTACGATGTCCTTAAACCCAATATAAACTAAACTCTATGGACTATGAGGTCCTTCATAGACTACGATGTCCTTAAACCCAATGGACCGCAACGTCCCTAAACTAAACTCTGTGGACTATGAGATCCTTAAACTCATGGACTACGATGTCCTTAAACCCAATGGACCTCAATGTCCTTAAACTAAACTCTATGGACTATGATGTCCTTAAACTCCATAGACTACGATGTCCTTAAACCCCAACAGACCGCAATGTCCTTATAAACTAAAGAAAATCCTGTTGAGTAGATTTTAGTCTAAAATTAGACTAACGTATCCTCAATAAACGTTTGAGTTGATCTTAATCTCAAATGAGGTTAATGATCCTTAAAACAAACCCAAACCTAAATCTAAGAAAATACGGATTTGGACTAATCCACGCCCTGCGGGCAACAACATAAATTAGTCTCCGTATACAATCCACGGGCAACCAAAAATAAAAAAAACACACGACACGAAGTGACCATCTGGAGAAGGAGAAAGTGGTTACCGCTATGCGGTAGCGTAATTAACTGCAGGGGCTTGCGCCTGTAGGGAACAGCATCCCCACAATCAAAAACCCCTCGTACACGAGGGGGAATCTGACGAAGTCTGTTACAACGGCCGCATCTGACTAAACCTCCGATATACGGTGCCATAAATCAACTTGGCATCTTCGGAGAGGTGGACAGATAAAACCAAATAGTATCTGCCCCCAAATTTAAGCAAGACGTTTGTCTTCCCGGCTTTCGGCGGCGAACAGACGTCTCAGTTAGCAACCTCAGCCTATCCGTTGCATTGAGGATGCACGACCGCGGCAAACTTCATTAGTATGTGGTATTCGTTGCAGAACTCTTTGACTTTGTCGTTTTCGAAATTCGTCCCGTGGTCGGTAATGATGAACCTTGGGATCCCGAATTGAGAGATTACGTTGTTCTGCAGGAACTTTATGGTAGTGGCGACGTCCGGTCTTCTGATGGGGACGACCTCAATCCACTACATGAAATAGTCTACCGCGACGAGGATGTAGTTGTGCCCGCCCATACCAGTGGGGAGTTGGCCCACCATATCCATCCCCCACTGGGCAAACGACCAAGTGGAGGAATAGGCCGTTAGCTCGGTGGCCGGGAGACGGGGTATGCTGCCGTGGAGTTGGCAGCTTTTGCATGTTCTGATGAGCTTCTGAGCGTCTAGGTGTATCGTCGGCCAATAATATCCTTGGTGCAGCGTCTTCTGGACCAAGGTACGGGCCCCTTGATGCGCTCCACCGACCCCTTCATGTATCCCACGCAGGACGTAGTCGGCTTCGTGAGGGTCGACGCACCGAAGCAGAGGCTGTGTATATGACTTTTTGTAAAGGTTTCCATTGCTCCAGATGAAGTGGTGGGCTTTGGCTCGAAGGCGGCACGCTTCCCCTCGGTCTTCCGGAAGTAAGCCATCCTTCAGGAACTCCATGAGGGGCTTCCTCCAATTCTGGCCTTCTTCTTGAGCAGTGTATACCTGGAGCGTCACCTCTCTTTCTTCCACGCTGGGCCGTGGCAAGACTTTAAAGAGAATATTCCTCTTATTATTGGCAGTATAGGAAGAGGCAAGTTTGCTCAGGGCGTCGGCTTGGGCGTTCAGGTGCCGGGGAATTTGTTCCACTTGGACTTCGTCAAAACTTTTTCGTAGTCTTTTTACCTCGGCCAAGTACTTCACCATGAGCGGCTCTCGAGCCTCGAAGCGCCCGGTCACTTGGCCGACTACTGGGGCGGAGTTGCTGCAAATCCGGATCATCTTCAGCCTTACCCCGGAAGTGATTCACAACCCGGCTAGCAAGGCCTCGTATTCCGCGGCGTTGTTTGACGCTATGAACCCGAGCTTCAAAGAGTACTCCATCTCTTTCTCGTTCGGGCCTCGAATGATAAAGCCAGCCCCTCTCCCTTCCTCGGTAGAGGACCCGTCGACGTAAAGAACCCAATCGGGGATGGAGTCGGGTACTTCCTCGACCAAGGATCGAGGTCTGCCATCCCGTATTGCCGATTCTTCTTTAGTGGGAATAGTACATTCGACCATGAAGTCATCTAGGACCTGAGGTTTGATGGCTTACCAGGGGCGGTACTTGATGTCGAATTGGGAAAATTCCCACCTCCATTTTTCTAGACGACCTGATGACTCGGGGGAGGCGAGAATTGTCCCTATAGGACGCTCGGTGAGGACAAAGATGGTGTGCGCCAGGAAGTGGTGCCGGAGTTTTCTTGAGGTGACGACAAGAGCCAAGATTATCTTTTCTATGGCCGGGTACCTTGTTTCCGCGTCTTTGAAGACATGGCTCACGTAGCAGACCGGCTTCTGTACTCCTTCGATTTCTCGGATGAGCACCGAGCCAACAGCATGATCGGAGACCTCGAGGTACACTAATACCTCGTCTCCTTCGATTGGTCGGGTGAGCAGTGGGGGAGCTTCCAAGTGCGCTTTGAGCTGCTCGAAAGCATTTTGACATTCTTCCGACCATTCGAACTTTGGGATCTTTCTCAGGGCTTTAAAGATTGGGAGTCACTTTTCTCCGGATCTGGACATGAAGTGACTCAGAGGGCCACTCTCCCCGTGAGTCGCATGATCTCAACGTTGCTCTTTGGTGTGGCCATATTGAGAATGGCGCTGATCTTTTCCGGGTTGGCCTCGATTCCTCGGTGGGTAACCATGAACCCGAGGAATTTCCCGCTAGTGACTCCGAACGCGCACTTGGCTGGATTCAGCTTCATTTTGTACTTGCAGAGGATGTCGAATGTCTCGCCGAGATCTTTGGTGTACTCGTCCGATGAGATTGATTTCACGAGCATGTCGTCGACGTAAACCTCTATGTTCTTCCCGATTTGCGGTTTGAACATTTTGTTAACTAGGCGCTGATATGTAGCCCCAGCGTTTTTGAGGCCGAAGGGCATCACTTTGTAGCAGTATACCCCCCGGTCCATAGTGAACGCGGTAAGTTCTTCATCTGCCGGGTTCATACGGATCTGGTTGTAGCCGGAGAAAGAATCCATGAAGCTGAGCAATTCGTGACCTGCCGAGCTGTCTACTAGCTGGTCTATCCGAGGGAGGGGATATTTGTCCTTTGGACAGGCCTTGTTCAGGTCTGTGAAGTCGACGCACATGCGCCATTTCTCGCTCACCTTTTTAACTATGACTACATTCGCCAGCCAATCCGAGTAGTCAACGTTTTGAATGAAGTTGGCTGCGAGCAATCTATCGACCTCGTCCTCGATCATCTTTTGCTTGATCGGCGCGAAACTACGTTTCTTTTGTCTGATGGGTCGGGCCTTCAGGTCAACCCCGAGCATGTGAGAGATTACTTTGGGATCGATCTCGGGCATGTCAGCAGGCGCCCAGGCGAACACGTCCGAGTTCCCTCGGAGAAAGCGGATCAAGTCTTCATGCCAGGTTCCTATCAAAAGGGATCCAATCTGGACGGTTCGTCCCTCATTCCCTTCGACGAGGGGTATTTTTGTTAGCGCCTCCACCGGGGCTCCTCGGATTTCTTTCTGTTCATCGCGGGTGTCCAAGGACCTATGGAAATCATTTGTGTTTTCTAATTCGTCGCTATGTTCTCCGGTGGTGGATGTCGCGGTGAAGCAAATCTTGGCGATTCGCTGGTTCTCGTAAACCCGGCCTATCCCCTTGATCTAATGGAAATTTGATCGTAAGGTGGTAGGTCGAGATCTGAGCCCGGAGGTCATTTAATGTCGGGCGTCCCTGGAGAATGTTGTAGGACGAGGGGATCCTAGCGACGATAAATTCCACCGGTACGGTCCTCGTATAGCCCGCTTCTCCAATGTTGAGGAGGAGGGTGACCACTCTCTCGGCCGGGATGGAGTGGTTGGTAAACCCCGATAGAACGTGGGAGGTTGGCCGTAGGTCGGACGACCCCAGCCCCATACGCTGGAAGCAGTCATAGAAGAGAATATCTGCCAAGCTTCCGGAATCGACCAATATCCTCTGAACCTCGTAACGGTGGACCCATGCCGTAATCACGATAGGGTCATTGTGAGGCAAAGATATACCGTGTAGGTCTTCATTAGTGAAGATGATGGGCTCGGCGGTCCTGCATTTCTTCTGGGGAGGGTCGCTTGTTCCCTCGACGGGCAGGAAGCAGTGAGCCTCGCCGGCTTCACGGGCAGACCCCGAGCAAACGACCATGATTTGGCCGATTGTTAAATCGCCGGGAGGGGGCTGGTTCTCGTGCTCCCTGTCTGCCTGTCGCTTGTCACGCAGGTACTTCGCCATGTGTCCAGAGTGGATCAACTCCTCGATGCAGTCGCGGAGTTGTTTGCAGTTTTCGGTCGGGTGGCCCTACGACCGATGGAAGGCGCAGTACGGGCCCTGGAAACATTTAGCCGCTCTATGGGTAACCGGCGGGAGCTTGAAGAATCGCTCGCCCTTCGCCTCCTCTAACAGCTCGGTCTGGGAGATGTTGAGAGAAGTATACTCCTGGAACTTTGGGGAGTATGGTTTTGGCCGGTCGACCTTCTTCTTCTCTTCTCTGTCCCTCTTCTTTTGGTCAGCTTGGTCGCCCCGGGGCAGGTTGGCGTTCACCTGGGACTCAAGTTGGATCTCTCGCTCGGTCTATGATTTTACCTCGGCCATGGTCTTAGCTTGCGCTAATGCAAAAGAGCGAAGCCACCCTTTGTGCCTAAGACCCGACCTTAGGGCGGTGATGACAGTTTCATCCCGGTGCTCGGGAACCTCGAGAAGAGCATTGTAGAAGCGAGTGGCGTATCCTTTAAAGGATCCTGTCCCTGCTCTTTATGGTGAAGAGGTAATCGACAGTTCGCTTTTGTCGTTCATTTCCGACGAAGTGACCAAGGAACTGGGTAGCTAGCTCATCAAAGGTAGAGATGGATCATGGCGTAAGTCCTCAGAACCAGTCCCGTCCAGCCCGGATGAGGGTGGCGGGAAATGCTCGGCACTGAGCAGCGTCGGAGTTATCCTTGAAGCTCATGCCCGCTGTAAATGCGTCCAGATGGTCCTGTGGGTCGGATTTCCCGTCGAAGAGAGCCACCTTGAAAAGGTTGTTCCTGGACGAGACGTATACGGCGAGCAACTCCTTGGTGAAGGGCTTCGTAAGTGGGTCGGTGGCGTACCTGGCTCCTTCACCGGATGTATGACCCTTCCGATATATACCCTCGATTTTCTTTTTGAGAGCGTCGAGGCGGTCATGATACCTCGAGGATTCGGCACAGTCAGAGCGATGGCCCTTCCCGCTTGTGGTCTGCGCCAGGCTGCGACTCCGATTCCGTTCTATAAAATTCCTTAGGTCCTCTAGCGAGATCCTTCTTAAGTCTTCGCGGCGAGTGCCGTTCGTACGATCCCGTCGAGGGAGAGAGTGTTGGTCATGCCTGGGAGCAGGCGAGCTGACTGATATGACCGATGCCTCCTCGAGAGGGACGGTAACGCGGAGGGCCTCGGGACGATGGGCTCTTTCGCGAGACCACGGCGTGGGGCCGTGTGGCGCCCAGCGGGCTATAGAATCGGTCGCCGCAGGGGAGCCGCGATCGCCGAAGTGAGCACGGCGTTGTTCGGTGGCGCCAGCGTGGGCGGTGTCATCCGCCCCTCTGCGGAGGTCGTGATCCCTGGGAGGGGGACCGGCAACCTGGGGGCTGGGCCTGCCGTTTGGACACGGATGAGAGCGACGACTATGGACGCGAGCCTGTCGATCCTTGCCGAGAAGGCGTGGATGGCGTTCGGAGGGGGAGTAGATCCGTCCGCGCCTCCGTTGTGGGGAGGACGGTGGCTTGTGCTGGGATTGTCACGGTCTTCGCTCTCCATGAAGTAGATAGCAAAAGATCAACTTTCGATGGATGGAGAAAATTGGAAGTTTCCCACAGATGGCGCCAACTGATGGAGGCCTGGATCTCCTTCAGATGTTGTCCTCCGTCGGTCTGTTGCGAGCGTTAATGAAAGGTCAAGATTGACGTTGATGGTTATCTTCTTGAGCGTGTGGATCTCAATGGGTTGATTTCGAGGTGAAGTCGAGCTACCTGCAAAGAAGTCCCGGGATGGTTGTACCACCGTGGACCCTTCGACGATCAAGTTAGCCGAGAAATTTGAGCAGAGTAGCGGCTTATTGGATTGAAATTGCCTTACCTGAGTCGTCTAAGAGAGGGGTTTTTATAGTGGTCGCTTGAAGCGATATGGCGCGAGATCTTCGCCGTCGGTTACACCCCTGACGTTACGTCTGCGTGAATGACGGGATCCCCCATTAATGACGAGATACGCTTGTTAATAGGGCGATACGACGGCGTGGAACGCTGGATGTTGGGTGACGGATATCTCGCTTCTGGCGAGATACGCGGAGCCGTGGAGGAGGCGCTTGGGCTCTGCGTCCTTGGTTGCTCGGTAGAACCGGGAAAGTTTAGCTCGGTGGGAGGCTTGGAGGCGAGCGGGAGGCCGAGAAAGCTCGGTTCTGTGATAGCTCAAAGGCGAGCTGGGAGAGCTGAGGAATCCCAGCGTGTAGGAGGGCTCGGAGGCGAGCCGATGGTTATCTGTAAGGCGAGCATGAAAGTGTTTTAGGGGACATCGAAGGTCGGGTCAATTCTCGGGGCGAAGACCCTGTGAATGCCTTCAATTTATCGTGTTTGCTTCTGTCTCGTGAGTACCGGGACACGTCATCTACCACGTGTCATGATCTGAAGAATTCCCATTTATGAGCATCATCAACGCCATTTCTATTGGGATATTTGAAGAGAAGGAAGGATAATTAGGTATGTAAAGCGGAACAGAGAGTATGAGAAAAATCACACAAGGCAAAGGAGCAAAAAACCAAGATATATGAAAGATGTCTATGGTACTTCTAATAATTCAAGAGTTTAAATATCAAATATCCAACACATCATTTATTACATCACAGGGTTCAACAACAATTTTCAACTTCAGAATAATTATTACAATGGAAATGGAAATTCAAATTCAACAAATAAAGCTAAAGGCAAAGGCCTTAATGATGAGCTAGCTGGCTAAAAACAGAAGGAAAGATGGGGGACTACAAAAAAAATTTGTAAAACGCTTAAAAAAAATGTTGCACCACTTTATTATATCATGAAATCAAGATGGAAAATAAACAAAATATCGGATTATTATAAAGCATGGCCATTAATTATACTCCACTGGTATATAAAATAGGTTAATGGGGCTAAAATATGTCAGAGCTCACCTAAGGTATGTAAGAAAAGAAAAAGAGTATCATCCAACTAAAAAAAGATATAACTTAAAAGACAACGGGACGGATTCCTCACATATTTTAGGTAGATTAGTTAAGTTGTATCTTAGCTCCATTTTTCCCAAAAAAAATGAGGGCAATGGTGTTAACATGTGACATAACCACTTAAGCTAAGATATGTGAAACAATGGAGGCCAACCCCATTTCTCCTCTGATATAACCACTTAAGCTAAGCTTGCAAAGGCATATCTTATCTTATATCACATCAGCTTCTCATCAACTCCTGTCATAACCCAACAAATCCCGCGTAGATTAGTTAAGTTGTATCTTAGCTCCATTTTTCCAAAAAAATTGAGAGTAATGGTGTTAACATGTGATATAACCACTTAAGCTAAGATGTGTGAAACAATGAAGGCCAACCCAATTTCTCCTCTGATATAACCACTTAAGCTAAGCTGGCAAAGGCATATCTTATCTTATATCACATCAGCTTCTCGTCAACTTCCCTGTCATAACCCAACAAATCCCGCGGCACTCCCCCCTTCCTCCCAAAGAATCCTGTGCTCTGATAGCAATTATAACTCAAAAGCCTAAGCTGATAGGTAGAGATTCAAGTTGTATTATATATCACATTATCTTATCATAAATTTTCAATATGGGATTAAAGATGCGGATCGCAACCCAACACGTTAGTATATAAAGATTGCAAAGCCTAGCAATGATTAAAAGCGGGAACCTGACAATAATAATTAACATCAATTAAAATGAACTGTTGATGCTCAACATGTTAATTCCATTGACCAAGTCTGCTTTGGTAATTAAAATCAGCCCAGCTCGATTTTGATGATTAAATATTATAGGTTTTTTTTTTGAAACAGGGTATATTAAAATTAAAATTATTAAAATAGAATAGATTTTTTAAAAATTTTCAAAATAGGACGGTTTTGAACCGACCCCATTCCTGCAGTTTAGAGGGCGAGTTCTAGGAACCCGTCTCCTGTCCTATATAGGAGAGGGCGGGTTCCTAGAACCCGCCCTCTCCTATTTTGAGAAAAGGGCGAGTTCTGGGAACCCGCCCAATTTAATTAAAAAAATTTAAATTAAATACAGAAAATCAAATAAATAACGAATAAAAAAATAAAACAATAATATTAATGTTGTTTTGGTTCCAGACAATTGTTATTACAGTTCATGTAGAATTACTATAAATATGAATCTTGTATACAGTCCAATAACAAAATGAATAAGTCAAATTTAAAAAACAAAAAAATCATATATGTTTATAAAATGTAAATTGTACAAGTTTCTTTACAAGCTGTAACATTTCAGAAAATATAAAATATTATTTTTGAAATTTAATATTAAAATAATATATTTAACGAAAACTGCCCGATTTGCGAAATTGTGGTTTTCGAAAAAGGGTATAAATATATACCGATAATTGTGAAATAATTGAAAATTAAAATGATTTATTTAATTAATAATATAACTAAAGTATTTGGCATTTTTAAAATTTATTATATGCAGTTTCGATAAAAACCCGATTAGTGCACTGCTAATCGCGATTAAGCCAAATCCGTGTTTCTACAGTTTTCATGGTCAGTGCACCATGACATGCCACATGTTATTTCATTTGTGTTGTTTTATGGGTATTATGTGATTTGGTTTTGAAATTTAAAAGAGAAAAGAAAAAGAAATGGCAAAAGGGTAATTTAGTGAAAAGGGTATGATTGGAGAGAGAGGGTGTGTGAATAAGTGAGAAAGAGAGAGGGGCTGCTGTCATACTTTTCCCCCATCATTTTATTCTCCCTCTTCATCTTCCTCAAGCCCACTTCTCTCCACTTAAAGCCCTAGATCTATCTCCAAATAATCCCCAAAACCCTAAACCCCTTTCACAAAAGTTGATCCGCTCTTCACCCTCTACACAGTGGACCAAGAAAAGTTGGATTTTGATGACTTTGGACTTCTAGGGTTTGCTCAAGTGACACCCATGAGGTATAGCTTCTTCCATTTTGTTAGTTTTAAGCTTTTTTCTATTCTAATTTAGTTTAAAAGTCGTTTGATTGTTGTGGTTTTGCGTGCTTAGTTAATTACCGCAATCAAGACGGTTTCACTTGTAGCTAGCCGGTTGAGTACGGATCGTCCGCAGGGAGATGGGAATCTTTTTCTATGTGCTTTAACGAGTTAAGTCCAAATGTCCAGGTTTGTTTGAGATTAACTATGTGCTAAAATTTATGTAAAGAGAGCTTGTTAGGGTTAGGATTAGGTTAGTTTGAGATAGGAGTCGCTCACTTCTTTCGTTGCCACTCTTAATGTCGGTGTTACGGTAATCGGCAACAACGGGGATTAGCACGACTAGGAAGGAACTTGCGAGTATAAGCTAGGTTTTCCAATGCTTAGTTCCTTCCTTTTGGTCCTTGTCCGTCCGTTCTTGGCTCTTAGCTTTAACCTCCGGTTAATTCAACCACAACCGGTCTCACTAAGGAATCACCGCTATCATGTAGGATAGGGTGCCGTAGGGAGCGGATTGTGGTTCAATTAGCGGGAGTCCGAATTAAGATGTTGGGCAAGAAAAGAGTGAGAGAGATTTCCTTCTCTCAAACTTTCCTTATCCTACCCTAACAAGTGAGAAACTACTCATCCATTACAAAGAAAAAGAAAATACAACAAAAGGAGGAAGATAGAAAGAAAGAGGTTAGAAGTTTACAACTAGCTATTTGAGACCTCACTTTGGCAAGGATCAAGCTTAAGCATCATTGTTGTTAAGGATAAAGTAAAATGGAAGAAGAAAGAAACAACAAATAACAACAACTAGATTAGCAAATAAAAATTACAAGCAATGATAATTAACAAAATAACAAGACAAGCATCATAAAGACAAGAACTCTTTTATTCATCATTTTCACTCATAAAAGCTCACTGCAAGGTTTTAATGGAGAAAATATGAAAAGAGGAAGAAGAACAACAAAGTATATCCTAAAATCTAACAAGAATTAAGCACCCTTCACTTGGTATTGTTCTGGGCTATTTATAGGCAGGAAACTGAAACTCTAGGGCAACAATCAGGCTCTGAATGATGTTACCAAAATGCCCCTAAAATTTGATCACCTGATGAGCTAACTTGGTCGCGGATCCGCGGCCAAGTCACCATGTTGGCCGCGGATCCGCGGCCATATAATGGAGTTGGCTCATCGTATTTTTGTGCTTCTCTGTGTTGCTATTTACATTAGTGTGGTACACTTTGTTTCTCAGAAGCTCTCCACATTTCTTCCAAATTTGCAGCAGGTCAAAAAGGTGATTTGATGTGGATCTTTTGCCATAATTTCCTTGAGCTCCACGTAGATATCTTGGATTTTGTGTTGCCATTGTACTTTGTGCATGAAAATGACCATCGATTTGCCATTTTGTCTCTTAAACTGGTGTGCAGCAACATACGGATAGAGAGCGGAGACCCGTATTTTATCTGTGGTTGACAGTAATCCAGAATTTGTTGTGATTTTCCATGAACTTCACTGCTTAGAGCTGAGAACCTGTAACCTGCAATTATCTAGCAAACACGGCTCAAGAGTACCTACCTACAAGCAATGTGATAAAAAATGGGCGGTATAAAAATGCAAAAATCTGATATGAACAAATACCCCCAAACTTATCATTTGCTCGTCCCGAGCAAAACCAATTTATTCACAAAAATTCCTAACCTCACTTTCGCAGGGAACACGATTGCACTGAGCATGTGCAACAAGCCGTTAAACCTCTAGGTGTCCCTAGTAGGAGGAGTGTTGTCTCCTGAGGGTTTTCAGCGGATACTACCCACAAAATCCGGTCAAGCTAGTTTTGCAAAATAACTATGATTCAAATCCTAAGGTTTTGTTTTAATAACAATTCTATTATCCTAAGTCTAGACTATCGAACCTTTATTTTTCACACCTCGCTTCTTATTTAACTTAAGATTTTATATGTCTTTACGTGCAGTGCAAATAGTGTCGTTAAGTTTCAGAAGGATCGATTAAAGTCATCATGTCACAAAATAAAGCCTAGATAAAAATTTAAAAAGGATCGCATAAGTTTCATAAAGAGTTAAGTATTTTTCAAGTTTCGTTTTCCAGTAAGGTTTCAATTTCAGAATTTCTATCTTCCTTAACAGGAAACTAGATCTTATTTTTTACTCCACATTTTTCTTGTTTTCATTTCATACACACCTCTGTGAACGTGCAATAGGCTTTATCATAGAATAAAACTTTCATATCTCCGCTAGAAATACTTTTTTATAAAAACCTGTCTTTTGTCAAGATTATTCTCACACAAAGAACCGTTAGGAATTTTAACTCGGAGAGAACACTTGCTTGACTTTGTTTTAATCTGGACTTTCTAGGTTTCTTAACGAGCTTTGGGCCAATGCTCCCAAACCAGTTGGTTTTAGGGCATTAGGTGTAGAGACACCCCAGCGGACTTAATTACTCAAGTTACCTAGGCCCAAAAACAAAAGACAATTTAGCGTGAAAATCATGACGATTCAATGCGAACGAAGATATAACCGGCAGTTCAATTATTTTTTTGGATAAAAGACGTGTTTAGTGGTTTCGGTGTGTAATCATTCCAATCAAGTTCCAGATGGGTTATTTTTCAGAATTAGTTCCTATTAAGGCATCAATAACATCCCTTCATATCCGCTCCACTTCATAAACTATTCTTGATATTACTTATTTCAGAACAAATCTATTTGATCCTCAGAAAATAATTTATCCATTTAAAAGTTTTCAGACATAATAGACTTGTCATCAAATTTTCAAAACTCACAACACGTGTAGTGTGATGTAAAGACGTATATCGGCTATAGTTAACTTCAAAGGAGAGTTATCTTTCAGATTTTCAAAATCTAAAAATAAGATTTAGTTATTCTTATCTTATCAAATAAAACCGTTGAAATGTTGAATCTGAGTTCTCCCACTAGCTAACTTGACGAAAAAGTGTTTATGTTTTTAGAAAATTTTCTGATTTTTATGAATTTTATGGATTTTAGTATGCAGATGCAAAATATACATATGAATGTGAAGGTTAGAAATGTGTACCGAGCGTACCCCTAAACTTAAACTGGACAGTGTCCTTACTGTCATTGCATGAACAATTATTGAAGGGTCAAAATTATCGGTTAGATATACACACATTTTTTTTTAAAGAAACTGTTAAAAATGGATATGCACCGGACAAGAATATCCACATATATATACAAAATGGCATATACATACCCCCAAACTTATTTGAAATAGTGTCCACTGTTTTTGGCTGGATAACCGATGTTTGGTGGTAGGCAGAGGAAGATTATGCAGGGTAAACCGGCTCCTGTAAGACCAGGAGCTCCTCTGTTGGTTCGGCGCTAAGGTACGGTTTTAGTCTGTGTCCGTTTACTTTGAAAAATTAACCGTCCTTTGGATTCTCCAAATCCACAGCGCCATGCGGATACACATTCCGCACAAAATATGGCCTTTTCCAGCGAGATCTGAGCTTACCTGGATGGAAATATAGCCGGATGTCGTAAAGCAGTACCTGTTGACCAGGTACGAATGTTTTGCGCAAAAGGTGTTTATCGTGAAACGCCGTCGTTCGGTTCTTAATGACAACCGCGTTTTCGTAAGCCTCATCCCGAAGCTCGCTCAATTCGTTCAGCTGCAGCTTCCAATGGCTGCCCGCATCTTCGAGAGACAGATTCAGCTCCTTTATCGCCCAAAATGCGCGATACTCTATTTCCACAGGAAGGTGGCAAGCCTTTCCGTAAACAAGCCGATAGGGAGACATGCCAAGATCGGTCTTATAAGCAGTTCGAAATGCCCAAAGGGCATCAGTGAGTTTTAACGACCAATCCTTACGGTTCTTGGAAACCGTCTTCTCCAGTATCTGCTTGATTTGCCGATTTGAAACTTCGGCTTGCCCACAGGTTTGAGGGTGGTAGGGCGTAGACAGCTTATGATTAATGGAATATTTCTGCATCAAGGCCTCGAAAGTCTTATTACAGAAATGAGTTCCATTGTCGCTAATGATCGCTCGGGGGTGCCCAATCGGGGAGAAAATGTTTTCCTTAAGAAATCTAACGACAACCTTGTTGTCATTAGTCCGGCTGGGCACAGTCTCGACCCACTTAGAGACATAATCAACAGCGAGAAGGATGTACAAGTTCCCAAAAGAGCTGGGAAACGGTCCCATGAAATCAATCCCCCAAACATCGAAAATCTCCACAACCAAGATTGGTTGGAGCGGCATCTCATTTCTTCTGGATATCCGGCCCAAGTGTTGGCACCGGGAGCAAGTCTTGCAGTAGTCATGAGCGTCTTTGAAGAGTCGTGGCCAGTAGAAACCACACTGCAAGATCTTCTCGGCTGTCTTTCTGGGGCCGAAATGCCCGCCACATGCTTGATCTTGGGAAAACGACAGCACACTCTTGAATTCATCGTCAGGGACACACCGACGAATAATCTGGTCGGGACAGTACTTGAACAGATAGGGTTCGTCCCAGTAAAAGTGTTTTACTTGGGATAAGAATCGAAGTCTGTCCTGACTTGACCATTCAGTCGGTAGTAATCCTGTGGCCAAATAGTTCACAATATCTGCGAACCAGGGTTCGCAAGATACTGTCAAGAGCTGTTCATCCGGAAAAACGTCGTTGATCGGAATTTGAAGCGACGGCGAAGAAGGAAGTCGTGAGAGATGGTCGGCGACTACATTTTCACATCCTCTTTTGTCCTTGATGACAAGATCAAACTCTTGAAGCAAGAGGATCCAACGTATCAGCCGAGATTTTGCATCTTTCTTCGCAAAAAGATGGCGCAGAGCAGAATGGTCCGTGTAGACGATGACTGGAGAGCCGATGAGGTAGGGCCTGAACTTTTCTAAGGCAAATAAAACAGCCAAGAATTCCTTCTCAGTTGTTGTATAGTTCAGTTGGGCGTCGTTCAGGGTTCGGCTAGCATAATAGATTACGTGCGGCATCTTGTTGATGTGTTGTCCAAGGACAGCACCGATGGCAAAGTCGGATGCATCGCACATAATCTCAAATGGGTGCGTCCAGTCAGGAGAAGAAAGAACGGGAGCAGAAGTGAGTGAGCTTTTTAATGACTCGAACGCAGTCACACAGCTCGAGTTGAAGTCGAATGTCGTGTCCTTAGCCAGCAAAAGAGTCAAGGGTCTAGCAATCTTGCTAAAGTCCTTGATGAACCGTCTATAGAAACCGGCATGGCCAAGGAAGGCTCGGATGTCTCTGACGCATCTGGGAGGAGCGAGATTGGAAATGACTTCAATCTTTGCTTTATCTACCTCAATACCTTTTTGCGAGATAATATGTCCTAAGACAATGCCTTCGCGCACTATGAAGTGTCATTTCTCCCAATTCAAAGTGAGGTTCTTGTCCTTACACCGGGTAAGGACAGCGTCGAGATGCAGCAAACACTCATCAAAGGAATCGCCGATAATGGAGAAATCGTCCATGAAGATCTCCAAGAATTTTTCCACCATGTCTGAGAAAATTCCCATCATACACCGCTGGAAGGTAGCGAGCGCATTGCATAACCCAAAGGGCATGGACGATATGCAAACGTGCCGAAAGGACAAGTGAATGTGGTCTTGTCCTGGTCTTTTTCGGCGATGGGAATTTAATTATAGCCGGAGTAGCCATAAAGAAAGCAGTAGTACTCGTGTCCGGCCAATCGTTCAAGCATCTGGTCAATGAAAGGTAGCGGAAAGTGGTCCTTCCGCGTTGCGGCGTTGAGTTTTCTGTAATCGATGCATACTCGCCACCCAGTCTGGGTGCGAGTAGGGATTAACTCGTTCGCCTCGTTGGTTATGACCGTTATGCCTGATTTCTTGGGGACAACGTGAATGGGGCTAACCCACTGGCTATCAGAGATAGGGTAAATGATACCGCTATCCAGACACTTTACGATCTCCTTTTTTACAGCCTCCTTCATGACTGGGTTGAGTCTCCTTTGTGGATCCCTGGCTGGTTTGGCATCATCCATCAGATGAATGTGATGTTCAACGATCAGGGGACTAATCCCCTTGATGTCCGCCATTGACAAGCCAAAAGCTTGCCTATTGCTATGCAAGACCGCAAGAAGGGCTTTCTCTTGCTCTGGAGCCAGAGAAGCCGAGATGATAACAGGGAGGGTCTCGTTCTCACCCAAGTAAGCGTACTTAAGGTGAGACGGCAAAGGCTTGAGTTCGAGCGTTGGAGGTGAAACGATAGAAGGCAAGATTAGTGAAAAGGTCTCGAACTCAAAGGATTCCAGCAAAGGTTCAAAATGAGTGTAAGCGACCGAGTTGGATGGTTTAGGTAACTCATCCGGAAATTCAAAGGATTCCAACTCGGGTGGTGACTGGCTAAGATCGGTCGAGAAAGTGAAACACTCGTAGTCATTGTCGGGCGTAGAAGCAGCAGCAGGTTCGAAGAGGAACGCACTAGTGGCGTTAAGGTTGTCGTGATCGAACAAAAACTCCTCGAATTCACACTCCTTCGGGATGATCTCCTGGATTGAGAAAACGTCTAGTATATGAGCATTAGGTTCGGAGGGCTGATTCCCCAACCTAAAAATGTTGAGTTCAATTGTCATGTTTCCAAAAGATAGGTTCATCGAACCATTTCGACAATTGATCACAACATTTGAGGTTGCAAGGAATGGGCAACCGGGGCGACCGAGTATCACCGGAATTTGATTCCGGGGGTTAGCTACAGGCTGTGTGTCTAAAACAATGAAGTCAACAGGGAATATGAAGTCCCCAACCTTGATTAACACATCCTCTAGCTCACCCCTAAGATGGGTGATTGATCGGTCGGCCATTTGGAGAGTATAGTGTGTGGGTTTCAGCTCTCCTACACCTAATAGCTCATATACTGAGTACGGAAGCAGGTTAACACTGGCACCAAGATCCAAAAGTGCGCGGTTGATGTTTTTATCCCCAGTGGTAATAGAAATCGTAGGACGGCCAGGGTCCTTCCGTTTTTGAGGTAAAGATTGGGTAAGAGCATCACTCACAGCACTAGCTAAGAAAACTTTCTTGGGTATCTGAGATTTCCTCTTTTTCGTGCACAAGTCCTTTAAGATTATTGCGTAGGAAGGGACTTGTTGGACAGCATCTAAAAGGGGAATATTAATGTTAACCTGCTTAAACAACTCCAGAATCTTCTCCATTTGTGGATTTTGTTTATTGGACCTCAACCGGTTTGGAAATGGAACGTTTTTAAAATTGGTTGAGTCCAATACTTGTGGAGGAGATTGTGGAGTTGGAACGGATCCCAGAGCTGGTGTTTTCGTAGAGTGAGAAATGGGTCCGTTTAGAGCAGAAGAAGAGGAAGAGCCTTTTGAAGAATGGAGAATAGGCTCAGAAGACGACGAAGAAGAAGAAGCGGCCGGGGTGTCATCGTCGATCCGTGTGCCAATGTTGTTTTGCAGCATCCTTCCAGATCTCAATGTAGTCACGGCACTCACATTATGGTTCTGTTGTTCAAGAGCAACATGTACATTATGTAGGTGACCGGGATTTAGGAGTGGCTGGGACGGAAGCTTCCCCTTCTCTCGCTCGCTTAAGGCTGCATTCAGTTGTGCTATCTAGGCTTCGATGGTTTTGATGCTTTGCCCGTGAGCGGCAGTGTGTTGCACCAAAGACTGAATGGAAGACTGGATGTTGGCGGTGGACTGAGTTGATTGCTTTACAAACGCTTCCAGACTTCGTTCGAGCGAGGAAACCTTGTCGTTGTTTGACGGAACAAAGTTGTTTTAGGGAAAAGAATTGTTGGGTGCAAAGTTGTTCATCTGATTTTGAAAAGGTTGGGGTTGGAAGGGCTGCTGAAATTGATGTTGAGTTTGTTGCTGAGCTTGTTGTTGCGGAGGAGGGGGCCTCTGGAAATTGTTGCCTTGGAATTGATGCTGGTTCTGATTCTAGGCGAAGTTGGGGTGGTTCCTCCAACCGGGATTGTAGGTGGAAGAGTATGGATCGTTTCTTGGTCTTTGCTGAAATGCAGCATTAATCTGATCCTGTCCTTGAGATGGTGGATTGTAAGGACACTCTTCGGTTAGATGAGATGGATCGGAACAACAAGCACAAATGGTACGAAGGGGAAGAACATGGGCAGGAGCAGGAGATGAAAATTTGCTCTCTATCGCTTCAAGTTTTCTCGTTATTGCAGCCATTTCGGCTTTCATTGCAATAGAGACATCGAGTTCGTGAATGCCTACCCTAGACTGACTAGTAGAAGTAGAGGAAGAAGAAGAAGTACTTGGTCTGGTGCTCTCCCATTGAAGCGTTTGTTCCGCAAGGTCGTCGAAGAATTGCCATGCTTCCTCGTCAGATTTCGATAGGAAGTGGCCCTGACAAATGGTTTTCAACAACTGCTTGGTTGCTGGGTTCAGGCCCTCGTATAAGGTTTGGCAAAGTTGCCATTTCTCAATACCGTGGTGAGGGCACTGAACAAGAAGGTCTTTATACCGGTCAAAGCACTTCCAAAAGGGTTCAGTAGGAAGCTGGGAAAATTGGTTGACTTCGTTACAGATCCTCGCGGTTTTATGATTCGGATAGAATTTCTTGAGAAACGCTTTCACAAACTCATCCCAACTGGTTATGGAGTGGGAAGCAGTGCTATACAGCCACTTTTCAGCAAGATCGTACAAAGTGAACGGAATGACCCGTAGCTGTATAGCATCGTCTGACAGCTGGGTCGTTTTCATCATGGCACAAACATTCTGGAACTTGTTGATGAAGATATAGGCATCTTCAGATTCAAGCCCATGAAATTTCGGAAGCATGTTAATGAAGTGGGGCTTAATTTCAAAATTATCCCCATTGGCCGGTGGAAGGGAAAGACAGGTGGGAAGTGCAGAGCGGGTGGGATAGAAACGATCCTGAAGCGCGATTCGCTGTGGTGCTACAACAGGCGGTGGTGGTGGGTTATTCGCATCCATAGAAGGTGGAATCAATCCCCGGGAAGTCAAAGGGATGTTTGGATTAAATCCTGAAATCGCGGAAGAAGAGGTTGGTGATGGTGATGGTGAAGGTGAGGATGTATGAACAGAATTCCGGTCAACGTCGAAGTTGGCCGGCAAAGGTAAGGGTGAAAGAGGCGTGGAAGGAGTTTCGACGTCTGAGTCGATCGCGTAGTCGGTAGCGACTAACGTAACGCGGACTAGACGGGCGCTAGTGTCCCGAGTCCAACCGGACATACACTAAACGAGTTTAGTGTAGTCAAAGCGGAGAAGGTGAGGGTAAGAAAACGTCAATGCGATGGGAGGTGGGTGAAAAAAATGGATTCTGGCGACAAAGGGCAAGTTTTTATAAAAGTTTTGTGTTTTGGGTTTTTTTTTTCTTTTTTTTAGAAAGAGCTTTACAGAAATATGTACGGACTTACGGCTTCAAACAATCACAGAAAAAAATATGCACAATCACACCTAGATCTAGGGTCACCTAGGTCAGCTAGACAGCTCCTAACTGTTCTAAAGGGCTAGAAATAGGATCTCAAACCGCCTCTTCTCCGCCAATTGCGGCTAGGTAAGTGCCAGGTTAGTGGGAGGCTCCCCACTACGTAAGTAGTGGTCCTAATTAAGTAACCACTTGCCTTGGACACACTTGCCTAGACACCGCAAAGTCAGGATAGGATAAACGGCCGATGCCTACAACCAGTCCTTTGTCCTATTGAGCGCGACGTCCTTAGGATTGAGTCTAGTATTTTTTAATTAAATAATGGTCAATGCATATGCTTTTTGTGATTTCTGGGGTCCTGGGAAAGGTGATGAAATCTCCACCCAATCTGGATTGGTTTCAAGCCCCTTAAAGTCCGATTAGAATATGCAAAGTAGTAGCAATCAACAGCAATCAATTTTTTTATTTTTTAGCGCGGCGCAAAGAATCCTGCACAAGAACAATTTATTGGAAGGGGGAAGAGAGTTTGCGCAAAGAATGCTGGAAAAAAAACAGTTCAGTGGAGTTCAGAGGAGTAGGGAAGAAGGAAGGAACACTCACAGGGATTTTTGGGTATTGATGGCTTCAAATGGCCGCGGTTCCGCGGCCAGACACGTGTTTATGCCGCGGTTCCTCGGCAAGAATGTGGGCTTGGGCCTTCAAATTCCTTGCAGGTGCTGGGTTTGGTGTCCTCTTCTTGTTTGGAGCCCCTGAATCTTAATTTGCTCACTGGGTTTGCTCCAGAATTTCACAGTAGAACGTTGGATTCGTCTTGATCACCCGCGGTAAAACCGCGAGTTATGGGTCTAACTTCCCACGTCTTTGGCACTGACTCGACCTCTTTTTTATCTTGCACACTTGCACAAAAACTAATCAAAAATAACAAGATGATTTTTACAATTTTTTTTTGTTTTGTTTATATTCACAAATTAACCCGAAATTACACAAAGAAATAGACTACCGTCTCCCCGGCAACGGCGCCATTTGATTGTTGTGGTTTTGAGTGCTTAGTTAATTACCGCAATCAAGACGGTTTCGCTTGTAGCTAGCCGGTTGAGTACGGGTCGTCCGCAGGGAGATGGGAATCTTTTTCTATGTGCTTTAACGAGTTAAGTCCAAATGTCCAGATTTGTTTAAGATTAACTATGTGCTAAAATTTATGTAAAGAGAGCTTGGTAGGGTTAGGGTTAGGTTAGTTTGAGATAGGAGTCGCTCACTTCTTTCGTTGCCACTCTTAATGTCGGTGTTACGGTAATCGGCAACAACGGGGATTAGCACGACTTGGAAGGAACTTGCGAGTATAAGCTAGGCTTTCCAACGCTTAGTTCCTTCCTTTTGGTCCTTATCCGTCCGTTCTTGGCTCTTAGCCTTAACCTCCGGTTAATTCAACCACAACCGGTCTCACTAAGGAATCACCGTTATCATGTAGGATAGGTGCTGTAGGGAGCGGATTGTGGTTCAATTAGCGGGAGTCCGAATTAAGATGTTGGGCAAGAAAAGAGTGAGAGAGATTTCCTTCTCTCAAACTTTCCTTATCCTACCCTAACAAGTGAGAAACTACTCACCCATTACAAAGAAAAAGAAAATACAACAAAAGGAGGAAGATAGAAAGAAAGAGGTTAGAAGTTTACAACTAGTTATTTGAGACCTCACTTTGGCAAGGATCAAGCTTAAGCATCATTGTTGTTAAGGATAAAGTAAAATGGAAGAAGAAAGAAACAACAAATAACAACAACTAGATTAGCAAATAAAAATTACAAGCAATGATAATTAACAAAATAACAAGACAAGCATCATAAGGACAAGAACTCTTTTATTCATCATTTTCACTCATAAAAGCTCACTACAAGGTTTTAATGGAGAAAAGATGAAAAGGGAAAGAAGAACAACAAAGTATATCCTAAAATCTAACAAGAATTAAGCACCCTTCACTTGGAATTGTTCTGGGCTATTTATAGGCAGGAAACTGAAACCCTAGGGCAACAATCAGGCTCTGAATGATGTTACCAAAATGCCCCTAAAATTTGATCACCTGATGAGCTAACTTGGCCGCGGATCCGCGGCCAAGTCACCATGTTGGCCGCGGATCCGCGTCCATATAGTGGAGTTGGCTCATCGTATTTTTTGTGCTTCTCTGTGTTGCTATTTACATCAGTGTGGTACACTTTGTTTCTCAGAAGCTCTCCACATTTCTTCCAGATTTGCAGCAGGTCAAAAATGTGATTTGATGTGGATCTTTTGCCATGATTTCCTTGAGCTCCGCGTAGATATCTTGGATTTTGTGTTGCCACTGTGCTTTGTGCATGAAAATGACCATCGATTTGCCATTTTGTCCCTTAAACTGGTGTGCAGCAACATATGGATAGAGAGCGGAGACCCGTATTTTATCTGTGGTTGGCAGTAATCCAGAATTTGTCGTGCTTTTCCATGAACTTCACTGCTTAGAGCTGAGAACCTGTAAGCTGCAATTATCTAGCAAACACGGCTCAAGAGTACCTACCTACAAGCAATATGATAAAAAATGGGCGGTATAAAAATGTAAAAATCTGATATGAACATCGTTTTAGCGTGGAATTGTGACGTTGGAAAATTCTAGTAAAGGGTTTGGGTGTTGTGAAGAGTTGAGGTGTGTAGTGGCTGTTACAAATCTTAGGGATTGAATTCAAGAGCTGGAATTGAGTGTAGTAACCAAAATACAAACTTTAGAATTGATCCATGTCGGTTTTGTGAGGATATAGGGTGTACAGGGAAATCTGGAGCAACCCGGGGAATTTCTGAGCTTAGCAAACAACTCCAGGAACCAAATTAGGGTACTAGGAGACTACCTTGACGATATGAACCCCATTGGAACCTAGAGGGCAGAGGAGGCCGGTTTTTCTAGTGATGTGGCCGGCCACTTGGTGGAAATTGGTGTCGGGGTTGATCCAGTAGGTCATATACATCATATACAGCACCTTAGACTTGTTTGTGCAACTACTTTTGGCCTGAGTCAAAATCTGGGAGCATTTTAATGTGATTTTGGCTATGGTTTTCCGTATTTTGTAATGCTAAGTTTTGATATTTGAATTTGACATTGGTTGTTGGGTGTTCGTACATCAACAACAAGGGGTGTTTGGTTGATTTTGTACGCGTAGGCCATAGGTTCTGACCTATGAGCAATGCGCGTACCGTTTTGGATTTCAGAACTTGATTTTAATAGCGTTGCGATATGTGTTGTTATTGTATGTACCCTCGCGTGGATTCCGAGGCAACGGATCATGGCGTCATCGACTTCGGCAAGCGAAGACCAAGGTGAGTGGATCTATATCCACGGGGGAAGTCGGGTGGATGGCGTATAGCACCCCCACAAAGTTTTGGTGGAAACCGATTTGTAGCTTATGGTTAAGAAAACCTAGATTTAGAAACTAGGGTTAGAGTTAACTGATAGTTAGTGAAACCATATTAGAAACTAAGGATAGTTAGAAGTGATATAATACGGCTAATATGTGATGACGGTATTCGAGGATGATGTTTGACGATATTGTCGTTTAGGATACTATAGGACTAGATAGTCGACGTAGATATGTCATCCGAATCATACATATTTCTAAATTGAAGAATCGTATGCATCTTTTAAATAGATACCTTGAGAGACGTTACGGAATTTCAAATGATATCTTTTCCTTAAAAACACCGTAACCCCTATTTTCAAAACTACGATTCACTTCTTTAAAAAAAATCTGATTGTATGGTTCGAGTGTGTATATTAGATTAGATACTTAGACTTATAGTAGAGATAGAATGTTTATGTAAACTCGACTTGATGTGAGATATAAATGTGATGACAAGAATATAAGACGAATATGATGTTCTGATGATATGTTGGTATACGGATGCGAGTCGATTGAGATGATTGATACCTGGTCGGTCCCCTGATATGAGATCGTTATGGATATGACCTGGGACATGGGTGTATATATATATATATATAGAGAGAGAGAGAGAGAATGTTGTGAATCATGGATGATAGGCCGTACGTGATATTAGGCCGTACCCTCATTGTCTTATAGGTTGATAGGATCCCTATTAGCTTAATACCGTTGTACGATAATTTTCCGTACGTGATGAGTTTGACTTGAGCTTTGATCCATACCCTTGACTAGAGGATGCCGTACGATAGATTATACCGTACGTGATGTTGTGAGGCTAGATGCCGATTGATAGATTCACCGACTTGGTTATGTTAGATACGTATACCCACCAGCATTTGCATATGATTTACCTTATGCTGCATTCATGTTATGCGCATCGCATTACTTATACTTGTGCTAGTACACCTGCACCATTATCGATGATGCGTATGTTACACTTACACGGATTTGCCGGCTCACACACTTCATCATCGATAATTGCCATGTCACTTCACAGTAGGATTGCTGCATCATGATATGACTCTTCGCATAACATACTTGTGTATATATATCTTTGTACATTCATGCCTACATACATACTTATTGCACATACATAGACAATGTTGCATTTGACTTTGGAGAAATTGGGAACCGCGGGATATATTTAAAAACTGGAATCATTTTAAAAGAGTGGTTTTCCCTTAATACGTCATATTACTGTTCCACGTTGCATGATATACGGATATGCTTACATTTCTATCATATGTCGCATACATCGTGCTTTATGATTTTACGCATTGAGATATACTGTTTCCATGAGATTTCTGGATTTGAGAACCGTGGCGATTTCAAAGGAAAGCATGTACTGTTTTAGGTTTCTCTTGATATGATATTTCAGTGCGTCCACCATATGTTTTCTCGGTTCTGAGAGCGACATGTGAAACCCGATTCGAAGAGGCGGATGAGGCCGATTGCGGGGACATGGTGGACCCGGTATGGTACCCAGGGACAAGAAAGGGATGCTGTGTATACAGACGGTGAGCCTAGCAGAGGGACTACTACCTACCGGTGATAGTATTTGGGCTCGGCGGATATCCGGAGGATACCGACCGGAGTCGAGAGATGATACGGGCCGATCCGGACTGACGGAGCCTGTGGGACGATCCGGACTGACGGAGCTTGTGGGCCGATCCGGACTGACGGAGCCCGATATATGAGGATTTACGTGTCGATGCTGGACACGGGTTTCATGATGTTTTCGGGTGTCGATGTTGGACACCCAGGTTCCATGATTTTGATGTGTCGCGAGGGACACCGTTGATTTATATCCTCATACTTTCATGCACACTCTTTTATGATATTTACGTGCATACAGACACTGATTATATGGTTGGACGAGATCCACATACGTACATACCTTGATTATATGGTTGGACGAGATCCACATGCATACATACCTTGATTATGGTTGGTCGAGATCCATATACATACATTGATTATATTGTTGGATGATAACCACATGATGATTGATATTGGTATTTGTGTTGGCACATATACGACCCGGTCACCCTAGATATCATAGTATTACTTTTATAATATAGTTGACCTAGAAGTCGTTGTTTATTTGATTTCTGTCTGTTGATATTTTTCTACTCACGAGTTGGCAACTCACCCCCGTTGTGCCACAGTTCTTGCAGGTTGACCGCTTGGATCAGTAGCGGCTTCGCTGGCACACAGTTGCATTCGGGTGTTTTGCATTGGTAGGTGGGTCATTTGTATCGTACCCACTCTTGTATCTATATTTCATATTGTATCTAGTTAACTCCATCAATCAAAACTAGTAAATTGTATAAGTAATGAGACTTAGTGAGATTGTGATGGCGAGACTTAGAGCGAGGGATTTTCCGCTACTTGTAGTTAATGTCTTGCTTATTTCTTTATCTTTTGTGGTGAACTTCGCCGTTGGACGTCGTATACTTATATATATTGTCTTGCGTGGTTGTGATCCGCCATTTGGCGAAGAGCTAGCTTCCGCTTGGGGATGCCTTTATCATTATCTTGTATATGTGGTTTTGGATCAAAATATACAAAGGAGATGCTGCCCAAATTTTCAAAAAAGACGAAACATGTTTTTAAAAACTTGCATAATCCACTTGCATTTTTATGTTCCTTTTCTATGCTTTAAGAAAACTTGATTTCATTATACTTTTATTTCAAAACTTCACCTCCTTTATTTTCTTAAAAAGGGTTTAGATTTTTGGGTTCAGCTTACTTGAATTCCGTTACGCCTTTAGATGTGGCGTGATTCAAGTGCTGGTCATAATCTAATATTTCGGGTCGTGACACAAGCGCTAACCTATTTTCTTCCGGTGCATTTGTCACGATCTCGAAGGTCCCGCCCCTGTTGACTGTCCTGGACATCTGGTCGTATAATGACCTGGTTGTTTGCATAGGCTACATCTGGCGTGCCTTTACTGAGGATCGGTATCCATTGTCATTCGATCTCGATGCACCTTAGGTCTTTCGGACCCTATATTTTTTTCCGGCGGTAATACAGTCGGTGTTTGTCAGTTCCTAGTATAATAGTGCTAGCGACTGTCTGGTATAGGATGAAATTTTGGATCGTATGCGCGTTGGTAATTGGAAACTGTATAGTAATGGGAAGCAAAATTGTAATATGAGTTACGCATGCTGCTTGCAGCAGCAATTGCGTGGGCACAAGGTAAATGTTGTTGCTGGAAAATACCGCATGTGCACGAAGAGAGCCCTTCATCTCTAAAATTTACGGTATATTGATTCCCATTACTCCCCGTAACTTAAAACTCCGCTGTGTCAAACCTTTCAGATCTGTAATACTCCCCGTAACTTAAAACTCCGCTGTGTCAAACCTTTCAGATCTGTAATATTGTGCTCTGCGCTCTCTTTTCCGGAATATATTTTCGTAATACGCGGTGAGTGGAGTCTCCATCGCCAAGGACTTTTCCCTTCTTTTCACAAAGTAAGTATTCACTCTGAAAAAGGTTCGAACAATCAACTCCTGTATCGGTAAGCCCTAACACCTTTAAGGACCCCGTTGAAGCTTTCAGACATATTAGTGGTTATTAGTAGATATCTGCATCCATTATCATGTGCTTAAGACCACATGCGTACTGGATACTCATCTAACCACGCTTTCGCGGCTTGACTCATCTCTCCAATTTTCGTCATGTACATGTCATGAACATTAGGGTCAAATGCTTCACCTGCTTTGTACATAAGCTTATGTAGATCTGAATTTTTTAATTTTCTATCAAAATTTTGCCTGAAGTGCCGCAGGCAAAACCTATGTGGGGTCGTCGGAAATACAACTCTCATTGCAGCTAGTATTCCTAGATGTCTATCAGATATGATGCATAAATATGTTTTATCAATAACAGATGGGATACTTTTGAGTTGACGGAAAAACCATGACCAAGATGTTGTATTTTCACCCTCGACAATAGAAAATCCCAACGGAAATATACCGTTATTAGCATCAACACCTGTAACAATTAACATGCAAGCTCTGTACTTACGATATAGATACGTCCCATCCACGCACAATACCGGCCGACAGTGTGTGAAACCAGCTGCACAAGGAGCAAAGCACCAGAAAATTCTGACACGGCCATCGACATCTGTTTCTGTGGTTTTTAACCGGTATACGGACCCCGGATTTGATGTTTTCATGGCTTCCATAAAAGGGACTAGTGAGTTGTATGAGCTTTCCCAATTCCCAAATATCTTGCATAAAGCCTTTCTACGAGCATCCCATGCCTTCACATACGAAATCTGAATTTTGTGCTCTCCGCTAACGTAGAGCCGTATCTCTCGGAAAGTCATCACCATATCTGTACGGATCAGTGGCATGATTAGTGAGAAAATGTAAGATGAAGTGCAATTCCTATGATCTTTTAATATAATAGAATTGATGCAAGTATGTTCTTGGTTGTATTTCGTGACCTTCCAAGCTTTGGCTCTTTTGGAACAACATGCATGCAATCTCCATTTACATTCAAGAGCTTTCGTACATACCACGGTATAGTAATCTTATTTGACTTTTCGGTTTTAAATGTAATATTTTTTTTGAATAGCCCAAGACTTCAGCTTTCAAATAAAATTTTCTTTTTCCTAAAACATATCCCCAACAGTGACACAATCTTCGCTTGCTACTGTCGCTTCTAAATAGGGTTCAATATTTATTTCTGCCACGGCTAAGTCTACCCAACTATCATCTTCCAGCGGATCGAGGCCGAGATCTTCTAGTTCAACAAAATCATTATTCGCAGCCATATCATCAATCAATACTATTTCATTCAATCCAGCGGTATATTCCACGCTATCCTCCCCTTGATGACCTTCACCAGTTTCATCATCATCACTGCCACACATATCAATGTCATCCGTAGCAACATAAGGCTCGGGTGCAATATATGATGGTTGAGGTCGGTGTAATGTGGATGGTTCTTGGTGAAAAGACCGGAAAGACGTGGACGGACATGCTTGGAATGCGCTACTTGGATCGTGTTGGAATGATGCGGATGTATGGGAAAATCTGCGTTTAGTATATAAATTGTTCTTATATAATTTTTCCTTAATATTTTCGTATTACGAAGAATATAAATATAATCACCACTTGTTTCAGACTTATTTACCTTTGGAAGGTTGTATATGATAATCCTTATTGTTCTTCAGGGGTGCATGTAACTGCAGCAGTCGATGGGAAAAACCTGTATTCAATATATAAAATATATTAGTATTTTGGTATTACAAAAGGTGGATTTATAAAATGTTTACCCTTGAATTTGAAGGTTTGAATAATGTTGTGTATAGTCATATCCACTGAGACTAACGGTATCATCGTTAACCATGTGACCGTACCCAGGAACTACCTCCAGTATTACCATCAAAATTACTCGTTGGAGCGACATCTGATACTTCCAATTGTTCCTTCTGAACTAAATGTTCAAAAGAATGCTGGGTGTTTGCCAGACCGAAGTCTATCATCGAAGATATTGATGTATCGTTTATAATTTCAACCAATGCATTTCCACTAAACATAAGCCATATACAACTTAACTTAAGCTTAATTTCACGGGGATCGTATTTCGTGATTTTAAACACTTTATTCTCGATTTCATTATAAGTCGTTAATGCTTCTAATCGCATAATTCTTGCGCACCCGCCCATATACTCGGGACCTTGTGCACTTATGATAATCCGACCATCGTATTTATATATAACAAATAAACTTGAACTTGCCATTATCTGCATCAAACAATATCAAGCCAACATTAAAAAAAAATCGTCAACAACTTATATAATTTTGGTGTACGATTTATTTAGCATAAATTTTAAACAGTTCAAAAGTAAATGAGATGAATAATATTTTAAAGTGGCGTTAGATTATTTGTGTGAGGCATTTGTCATTGTAAGTGATAAAATTCATTTTAAAAGAATATTCTAATGCTAACTCCATTTCAAATTGTTATCGTTTTAAGAAGCGGTTTGAGATGAAACGAAAGAGAGAAAGAAGGAACTTACGGGTTTTCGAGCTTTGAAAAGAGAGGGAGAGGAGAGGAGATGTTCCTGAAATCGTGGTAGCGTCGAGAACGGCTCCGGTCTTTGAAAGAACTAACTTGAATCGTGCTAACTCCACTTAACTAGTTTAACTCCTCTTGAACTTGAAAATTTTTAGAGAATTTTTGTTATAGATTTCAGAATCAGGGAAATTGAAGCGGAATGAAGAGCAGATGGAGAGGAGAGAGAGCTGTTTTTATAGGAACACGCCCGCATAAAAATATTGAAGCGGGTGTGTTCTAAGTACCCGCCCTCTTCGTTTCAAAATGATAATTATTAGTTCTGTTTGATTTGACAACACAATTTAAGAAAAGAAACATAAAAGATGAGGGTGGGTTCTTGGAACACGCCCGCACTAAATTATTGAAGGGGGCGCGTTCTAAGAACCCGCGCTCTTCGTTTCAAAATGATAATTATTAGTTCTGTCAGATTTGACAACACAATTTAAGAAAACAAAAGTGAAAAACAATAATAGATGAGGGCGGATTCTTAAAACATGCCCGCATTAAATTATTGAAGGGGGCGCGTTCTAAGAACCCGCCCTCTTCATTTAAAAATAATAATTATTAGTTCTGTTTGATTTGACAACACAATTTAAGAAAAAAACAAAAGAAAAAAATAATAAAAGATTAGGGCGGGTTCTTGAAACACGCGCGCATGAAATTATTGAAGGGGGCGCGTTCTAAACCCCGCCCTCTTCGTTTGAAAATGATAATTATTAGTTCTGTTTGATTTGACAATACGGAAAAATAATAAAAGATGAGGGCGGGTTCTTAAAACACACCCGCATTAAATTATTGAAGGGGGCGCGTTCTAAGAACCCGCCCTCTTCATTTGAAAATGATAATTATCAGTTTTGTTTGATTTGAAAACACAGAAAAATAAAAAAAGATGAGGGCGGGTTCTTGAAACACACCCGCATTAAATTATTGAAGGGGGTGCGTTCTAATAACCTGTCCTCTTCGTTTCTCTATCAAAATTATTAATTATGTTTGATTTGACAACACTAACAAAAAAAATGATTTGACAACACTCGGAACAAAACAAAAGAGAAAAATAAATCATGCAGGGAAAAAAACATGATTTGACAACACTAATAAAAAATCATGATTTGACAACACTAAGAATAAAAAAGGGTATCACTCTGTTTGCAAAGATGAGGGCGGGTTCTCGGAACCCGCCCTCCTTCCCTATAAAAACCCGCCCTCTTCACTATGATTTTCGCTATTTTCGCTATCTGTGTCCAAATTCTCTTATAAACCTCTGTCTCCTATCTAAATCTTTCAGGGATTAAAATATCTAAATAATTTCAATGGAGAATCAACTATTCGACAAATCACTGCTCGTAGATCAGAACGAACTCCGATTTTTCAATATATTACACGGGGAGGAAAGATTCAAAACTTATTCAATTTTTTTTAATTCCCCATTTCTTTTAATTCTAATAGTTGAAAATAATATGATTAAATTTTGTAGGGTGGAGATAATATTACAGTCGTCAGTCATAGTTCTGACAAGTGGCGGGTTACCGATTACCGTATAATCGAGCGGATTCGAAGAGCCTGATTTTATGAAACTTCCTTACTTCGTCATATCCAACTCGACCACAGTCTCATTACCTCTCTTGTTGAGCGTTGGAGAAAAGAGACCCACACTTTTCATCTTAGATGGGGTGAGGCCACTATCACACTCTAGGATTTGGCCTCTTACTTGGTTTACAGGTGAATGGGCTTGGATTGGTCGGAGGTAAAATTGTTGGTCCGGATACCGAGCACCCATACTGGAATACATATGCCGAGTCTGCTCAGGTATAATTCGTAATTTTTTAAATCAAAAGTTTAAGTATATTACAGTGATATCAACTAACAATTATTTGTAAAATTCAGTCACCAGGAGGCTATACTAAAGGGTATAAGATCAGTTTAAACTGGCTCGGAGATATATTTACTAATATCCCTGATGAAGCTACCGATGAGGTCTTGGATAGACATGCGCGTGCCTACAATCTGTACATAATCGGTTCTTGGTTGATGCCGGACCAATCGGCAACGCATGTCCATCCTTTATATCTTGGGTTTCTTACGGACTTTGATGTGTGTGGCCAGTATGCTTGGGGAGCAGCAGTCCTGCCCTACCTTTACAAGGAACTAGATAAGGCATGTTCTCCTACGAAGAATAAAATTTGTGGCTGCATTACATTACTTCAGATACATTCCTTGTTTTTAACAGCTAGACATTTGCAAAATTGTAATATTGGTTCTTTCTCTTATCATCTGACAGTTTATTTATAGATTTGGTCATCGGAGCACATGTGTATGGGAAGACCGGATCGAATTAATATTTCTACCGTGGATACCCCTGGAAAGGCTCTCAGCTCTTGGTAGAATGGCAAGAAAGCTTATAAGGCTTCTCGTCGAGTATTTAGGTAGTATAGAGATGAGTTGATCGCATGAAGGCGATTCAGGTAACCATACCTTAGGTAATTAACTTTGCTCCAAAATTTTAAATTAGCTTCATTACAATTTTGTACTATGTTATTTGCGTAGTTCACGTGGACGCCTTATACAGCATATCGTCTGCAAGGATTACCCGGCATTTGTATCGAAGGAGAGCCGGTTTGGCGGCTCGATGCCCACTCATCTGCATTAATATCGTGGTCATGCACCTACTGGACCGGGTGTTGCGACAGTTCAGTAGATTGCAACATATTTCTGTCCCGCCGCCTGCGCCTATGACAATAGAGGGAGACATGCGAGGAGTAAAGGCGAAGCGTGATTGGAGGGAGCATCATCATCAATATTTGCTGAGATGGGAGGATAGGCAGCGTAATATTGTCTTACAGCAAATAGGTGACCAAACAACCACCGACGCTACCGAAACATATCTACAGTGGTATAAGCGTGTCGCTATAAGATATTTATCTGCTTCCCCTAACGACTTCCCAAACATCCAGCGGTACGAGCCTAGAGACCACGTGGAAAAAGAAATGGTAAGTTAAATTCTTTAAATTATATTAGTTTTTAACATCCGCCGGTATGAGTCAATTATTTCTTATTTTTAATGTAACGACAGGCTCGTGGGTTGCATCATATACAATCAATGATGCAGGATCCATATCCGACTGATACTGGTCCGGATACTCAGGCTTTATTTTCAAATGTAGGCTCATATATTGGTGGTATATTCGGTTCATATAATATGCTTCCACATTTATCGCCATCGCGGGAGTAACAATATGAGCCGGCACCAGAGCAGCAGTATGAGCCGGCACCAGAGCCGCAGCATCAGGGAGATCCAGAGCAGCGGGATCAGTGGTTTGGAACACCATACTGTCAGCAGTAACCCTGGCATACTGAACAAGCGCAACAACCGGAAGAACAACAGTTTTGGGAGACCGGTTTTGCGCAACAACAGCAGTCTTGGGGGTCAGGTTTTGCACAACAGCAGTCTTGGGGGTCAGGTTTTGCGCAAAAGAAGCAGTCTTGGGGGTCAGGATTTGCGCAGCCATGGGGGCCAGGTTTTGTCCAGCAGCAGCAGCATGAAACCGGGACAGGTTCTTCACAACAACAGACCAGTTGGGAGATGGATTTTTCGTCCTACATACAGTTGTTGGGAGGCAGCACATATCCGACATCTGTCCCACATTCAGGATTTGCGGAACAACAGTCTGTCCAAGACGATACTGAAGACGAAGCCGAAGCCAAAGCAGAAGCGCCGCCGCCGCCATATATCCAAGAAACGGGAGAGCCGTCCAGTCATCTCAAGAGGCATAGGCTTATGTCAAGCCTCCTCGGATTGGGAATGGGAAAGGGAAAGAGAAAGGGAAAGCAATAGTTGTATACTTTTACAAACAGATGATTTTTTGTATTATAAATTTGACGGATTCATTAGAGTGTATACAAAATTCATATTTAAACAACACTAATATTATTATTTATTTTTTTATTCGATATTTATTTAATTTCTGTTATTAACTAATTTTTTTTAATTAAAAAAAGGGGCGGGTTCCCAGAACCCGCCCTCTTCTCAAAATAGGAGAGGGCGGGTTCTAGGAACCCGCCCTCTCCTATATAGGGTAGGGGGCGGGTTCCTAAAACCCACCCTCTAAACAGCAGGGGTGGGATCAGTTCAAAACCGTCCTATTTTGAAAATTTTTAAAAAATCTATTCTATGTTAATAATTTTAATTTTAATATACCTTATCTTAATAATTTTAATTTTAATATACCCTATTTTAAAAAAAACCAATATTATAAGATGATTTTTAAAAACAGTTGTCGTTATTGTTGAAAGGTGAGGGTACCCCCACTCCCACTCAAAATACTTGTGCTACGAAGAATCCGACAATTTTTTAGAATTACCAATCTTTTTAAAAAATAATTAGCAAAGTGGTGTTGAGATCAAAATATTAGCAATATGGTATTGATTGGCTAATTAACAGTAACAAATAGGAGTTATCCATCGATTTTGTTTCCATACGACTCATTCCCATCGTCCCTTTCGCTCATCTTCTTCTTCTTCTCTCGCCACCCACTTTCTCTTCCATCTCCAACATCCATGCCCTTCTCAACGCGGCCCTCTCCTTCGCAACATGGTCCCTTTTGCCAAGAGAAGAAATGAGTTGCTCAAGAAAGCTTAAGAGCTTTTGGTTCTCTGCAATTGCAAGGTCGCGCTCGTCATTTTCTTGAATCCAGGAAGGCTCTCTAAATTTTGCAGCAAGCCAAGATATTTTTTTTGCTTGATTTTAATTATTTTGTTAGTAATTTGATAGTTAGGGGTTTGGGGCATGGAGCATGGGGAAATGAGAAGGAGAGATCGATAGTGAGATAGGAGATGAAGCGGTGAGGCGGCTGTGATTGCTGCAACGGTGGGGGTAAGAGGAGGCATGGAGGACGAGGAGAGGGAGCTAGCGGTGGTAGATAAAACCGTTAAAACTGCATTGTCGAATTGCGGTATAGGTAAATAACGTTTTTTTCTTTGTTTTGTTGAGAGGAAAAGTGAAACTGCATTTCTAAAGTGTGGTTTTCGGTAAAATCCTCTAAAGCCTCTGCTAATTTCTAACACAATATTTCTAAATATTTTTTAAAAATTGTTAATTCCCAAAAATTGTCATATTGTACCGGACCTCCTTTCTCCACGTAACTAACCCTTCACTGCCCCTTCTGCCCCTTGAGCTCACTCAGTCCTCTCTCCAAACGGCACATGAATATACGAAACAGTCCCCAAATCACACTACGCTATCGAGGACAAAAATGTAATTCCCTATTGAACTCCCATCTTCCCGCCAATTCCAAGATCCAGGACAGCGACCTCAAGGGACTGATCGGTCCTTCAATTTCTAATGCAAGGGCATTCTTGTCCTCTCACTCAAAATCTAGCAACCGCCTCACTCCCTATAAGTATCCTTCGCTTCTCCCTCAAGCTCTCTCACTCCTCTCACTTTCTCTCTCTAAAGATCATCAATGGCGTCCTCAGCCTCTCTCCTCTTCCTCCTCACAGCCTCCTTCCTCCTCTCCTCCGCCTCCTCCCTCCAAGTCTCCAAACTCGCCGCAGCCGGCGACACCCCTCTGCAGTCGCCGCCGAGCGACCACCAGCCGATGGCCGCCACCACCGCCCTCCTGGTCCCGATCCTCTCCAACCTAGGGTTCGAGGAGCTGGCCATGGCGGTCCCCACCCTCTCCTCTCCCATCCTAAACTCCCCCTGGTCCGCCCCCTTCACCCTCTTCGCCGCCGCCGACGACTCCGTCCGCTCCTGCGGCGGCGGCGCCTCCGCCTGCTCCCCCGCTCGCCTCCTCAAGGAGCACCTCGCCCCCGGCCTCTTCTCCCACCTCTACCTCTCAAAGCTCAGCTTCGGCACCAAGCTCGAGACCGCCGCCCCCAACCGCTGCCTCACCGTCACATCCACTGCCGCCGGATCCAGCAACTCCACCCTCAAGATCTTCGTCGACGGCGTCGAGATCACCCGCCCCGACCTCTTCAACGACGGCAAGATCGTGATCCACGGCATCCAGGGCTTCATCGCCCCCCTCTCTCCCTTCTCCTGCATCTCCGAGCGATCCTACCACGAGATCGCCGGCGGATCCGGCGCTGGGATCGTGAGCCTGATGCTTCGCGACGTCATAATACGCCTCAGGACTGGAGGCTACAGCATCCTCGCTCTCGCGATGAAGATCAAGTCCCCGGAGCTGTCCGGGCTCCACAACATGACGGTGTTCGCCCTCGACGACCGCTCGATCTTCGGGGGAGGGCACGCGTACGTCACCGAGGTCAGGTTCCACGTGGTACCGAACCAGATGCTGATGCTTTCGGATCTGATGAGGTTGCCGGAAGGGAGCGCGCTGCCTACGCTGGTGAGGGGGCAGACGCTGGTGGTGACGCAGAGAGGCGTTCCGGGGCCGTTCGGATCGGGGGTGAGGATCAACTACGTGCCGATCAAGGCAGCGGAGGTGGTTTACAACAGCAAGATCGTGGTCCATGGCTTGTTCTTCCCGTTCCCGCACGTGTACCTCGCCGACACGGCGTACGCGGAGGCGGAGGCGGAGGCCCAGGATCAAGGGGGATTGGGGAGCTCGAAGGCGGCGTGTGGGGCCGCAGGCGGTGCTTCGTCTGGTGATTGCAAGATGGCGCCTAGCGTCGCTCCTGCTGCGTCCGCGTCCTTTGAGTTCTGAGATCGATGACCTTTCGACGATGGTGTTTTGCCGTGACGAGAGGCTTCAATTCAGCTGGTACGGTATCTGATTTCTTTTGTCGTGATCTGTGCTTTCTTGATCCTTTCGCTTTTACTTTTTCTTGCTAAGTGCTGCATGTTAGCTTGACTATGTGTAAATAAGATTGTGAATTCGAATGGTGATTTGAATGAGAAATGTTATGATCGAGTTGGTTCGATTGTAGATCTGTTCTTGATTTCGCCAGACTCGTTAAAAATTGAATGGAACTTGTGTGTTCGTTTCTTGTTTTTTGATTTTGGGCGGGAAGATGCTTGTTGAAAAATTGATGAAAATTGTTTCTAATTTGTTGTTGATCTGTGATAGGTGAAATTACCAACTGAATTGGAAATTTGGAAAAACTTTCGTGTATATCAGTGTTCAAATCAGCAATAGCGTGTAGTATAGCGTTCCACTGCTTAATAGCGAAAAGCGTAAAAAGCATTGCGCATAACGTAAGCTACATGAATTATTAATTATTACCATGAGCATCTCATTTACAATAAATTATATTATTATCAAGATATAAAATTAGCTTGAAAACATAGAATAATAAGTAATATAATAATATGTTTTGCGGTTGCAGTTTCTGTGTTCCTCAAAATTCCTAAAAAAAACAATATTTTCAAAATTTTCAATCCTTGAGTTCATATATGATTTATGCTAGTATTAAACCTACCGAAAATTAATTAAATTATCTTTATTTGAGAAACATGGCCACTGAATATAATTTCAAATTGAAAGGTTAGAACTTTAATGATACCGGCTTCATATAGGTTAGGATTAGATACTGAAATCTTAAGTATTTTAATAGAAAATCTTATATGAAAATAGCATACACATAGCATAGCGTATACTTTTGTTAAAAGCGTAAGATATTTGAAGAAAAAACGTAAGTTACTTTGCATTTAGCCTTTTTTCCAAAGTTTCGTAATGAACACTAAGCTACGCCACATAGCGCAAAATAGCGAGTCATGTAGCGAGCTATTTTAAACATTGGTATATATACTAACTGAAAATTCCAAACGAAAATTAGTTGCAATAATTGTATCATGCAAGTAATTTTAGCCTCAAGTGGTAAAGAAATAATAATTGTAGCGTTCCTAAATTGAGATTGTTTTTTCGCGGTTATATTTCATATAAAACTCTAATTACTCGATTTAGTATCATATGATCCCCATATAAATTCGTGTTGCATAGCTGCATAGCCGCATAGCTGGTACAAGTTGTTTAGTTAGCGGCTGTTTGGATGCAAGATTATGAAATTTGGAATTCCAAAATAGTAATGTTGAAAATTTCTGTATTTGGTAATTTGTTATTTGGTTGGTTTTGAATTTCTAGTATTAGATTTGTAAGTCCTTGTAATCTTTGTTTGATTGATGAAAAGAAAGTGGAATTTGGATTTGAGGATATTAGAGAGAGATAGATAGACGATTATTAAATAAATAAAGTACCACGGGTCCCATCTAAAAGTACAATGAACGGTACAAATCCTTGCAAATTCTCCAAATTTTTTAAGATTAAGTATCCTTGTTTTGTGGTGGGCCTTCCATAAAAAACAAAGGAATCCTACAAATTCAAATTCTCCAACCAAACACAAAATCATGGATCATAATCCTCCAACCAAACAAGCCCTTACTAAAGGGGTTGAGCGCATTAAATACTCACTTGAGTACCCTTTAGAGAACAAATGAAATGGGATTGAATAAAATAGTTAGCCTGAAACTCAGCGAGTCCAGCTCCTTTACAAGCTAATAGCCTGTTTAAGATGTTATGTTCTTACCAAGAAAAGATGAGTAATACAGGCTAAGAAAAATTAGGCTTCTGGCGAATGCAAAAGAATTAGATGGTCGTTAGCTTACAGATGAGCACATTAATGAAATTGCAATCTATTATCTTTGCAGAGTAGTGCAAATGCCTCAGCAGCAGAGGGAACCATAAACAAACATTTCACCAAAAACTAAAGTAGTGGGTCGATTAAAAACAGTATTTTATATTAGGGAAATTTTTCTCAAGACGTTTAAAAATAAAATACCTATATTCAGGAACGGTCATGCACACTTGATTTTAAAGTTATGCATGGTCAATCTTAAAAAGATTGCTAAGCATCTCATATCCATGGAATAAACGATCTATCGTAGTCAAAGCCATCGACCTATTATATTTGCCCACCGGATAGAAGCAACTTGTGCCTGCACTTGGCCCAAGCAAAAGAAAGGAAAAAGAAAAGATAAAGAGGAGAAAACTTCTTCCAAATCCGTTACCGTTGGATGCAAGTTTGAGAGCTTTTTTTTTTGGATACATGCAGAAGAATTATAAGAGTTTCCTGTGCAGATACAAATGCAATAAAGCTCACAAGATTTAAATCCAATTGATAAGTAGTCTAGATCCTATCAATTTGATCTTAGAAGCCACATTCCAACCAAAGTTTACCATCAACTAAGATACACCGCAACATTGAAATAATGAATAATATTAACCCTTGTTGAGCTGTACAAACCAAGATAATGTTACAAAGGTTATCAGAGCGCAGAAACAGCATTTAATTAATGACTGCCTAAACAGAAAAGAAGAAAAAGAGAGCAGATTTCTACATCAGCTAAAGAGACCCAAGTAGATCCAGTTGTTATCCACCGACATCTTAAACAAATAAATTACATCTTCTATTAATACACAACAGATTCTAAGATTAAATCTCAACGTATGGACACCCTGCTAAACCCCTGGCTCAACTGTTGTTCTGCACATCCACTACATCTCAACCTGTCTGAAACACTTAACTTTTGAGGGGAATGCAGCTAAATTACATGCGAATTTGCAAAAATGTGTCACCACAAGTACAAGGGTCTTTTGCATAGAGCTGAGAGCATTACCTGATCATAGTATACATTACATGTGTTTCCGTCAGATGAATACATGAACTAAGTGGTTCATTTTCATCCTTGTGTCACTCTACCTCGGCAATCCTCCTCCAGTGCTAGTGTAAGCATCTCTGTACAGAACTGATCGTCTGGTTTCAAAGATAGAGCCTGTCCGAAAGACAAATATTTTTCAGTTCCAGATCAATTATATAATCAAGCTTTCATTACAAAGATGAGAAATTTTGCAGTACAAAAGGAAGAAATAATTCCCATCACTCGCATGAGTACATTTGGCATTTACATGCAAAGGAGAATGGAGTGAGTGGTCACGTCCTTGAAAAAATCGAGTAAAGTTTGCATGTATAGAATATGATTTACTTCCGGATCTACGTATATTATTGGAGAACAAAGAAAGAAATTGCATGTATAGAATATGATTTACTTCCGGATCTACATATATTATTGGAGAACAAAGAAAGAAACTATGGTTTTAATGAAAGTTCTTTTTCTCCCCTTTTTTATGCAAAACCCTTTGGGAATTGAACTAGTGAGTGACCTCTCACTTGGAGTGAGGAAAGCTACAACGCATGAGCTATGCTCAATTGTATGCTAAATGTACGTAGTCAACAAACAATATAAGGAATCAGGTAAATTTAATATAACGGTAGACTATTAAATGTGATAAACATGTGTGCTTAATGAAAGTTGTTGGATATAGTAATAAACTGCACTTCGGCGTTTCGAATTGATCAAGGGCAGCTTCATTAGGAGATATTTTTATGGTGAAGTTTCGAAATAGGAACTTTTCATCTTGTTTGTGGTGCTATTGTTGTAAATGGAAACTTGGTGGGCCCCAGTCTCATCTTGTTTGAGGAATTGGATTTGACTAGAGAAAATGTTTTGGGTCACAATTGACTGTACTCTGTCTCTTTTTAAGGGCCCCCCCCCCAACTATTTACAACCCAAAGAAAGAAGCACATCGAATTTCAGTTTCCAAATTCGCAAGACTCAACTGACTTCTTCTTGAAATATAAATGTTATGAATCGTCAAAAAATAAACATAAATTAATTACTGGTAACTGACTCTCCAGTGAGCAGAAATTATATATATGAATAAATAAGTATGCTTAATAACTAACCTTGTGGTAGTAGGTAATCGCAGAGTCATAGTTATCCTGTGAACAGAGGGCAGGAAGATTAGAATGATGAGGATAACTAACCATATTGGACTCGAATCATGAAATTGACGCTTTAAAAGCCTCAAACCCATTATAAATGGGGCTGGCTACACAGTAAAAATCTCCATAGAAGATACAGCAGCAGCAGTAGAAGTAAAGCCTTTTTCATATGATTTTTTGAGATTGGCAACATGGTTCGTCAGCAAAAATCTCCATAAAGGAAGTGAAAGAATTTTAGAACCCGCATTAACCATTTATTTGGTGCCAAATTACTGCCCAAAGAAACTACATTGAAAGGGATTCCTTCGATAGTTAAAATCCTACATTTTCCATACCATTAAAAATCAAGAAACCATGGTGCATCTCCTAGATCAAGAAAAAGTGGAAGGGGGAATACCACAGATTTGCCATAGTTAATTAAATCTTGAAATTTTTCGAACTGAAAATTTGTTTAAATTAAAGGTACAAAAACTATTCTTTTTTGTTCTTAGATAAGTATTAAATTCACATCTTGCAAAAGGGTACATGAAAATTTTGGCATGAAATTACTACATGTCTGACATTACTTTACTTCCAACTTCACAGATATAATACTTATGTTTAAGCGATATTATGAAATACCTTTGTCATTTCCTTTCATCATTTATTTCTAATCTACTTAAACTCATTAAATGGGACTGTCCGTGTTTCTTGTTAAACTTCAAAAGGATTTTCCATTTTCGGGACAGGAATTTAAGGACGAGATATGGCACTAGATTAATAATGTATTAGTCCGCTTCAATTTAACTTTCCCACCTTCATTGCTACTGCCAGAACCATATTCAATTATATGATGTACACTAATAACAATGTGAATAGTTCATCTAAAGTTAACATTTGCCATCTATAGTTAACATTTGCTTTAAGAATCAATAACATGTCTGATGGTCATGTTAGTTTTTTCTCCAATAGATGCATAAAAATGATGAAAAAGGACAGCTGCTTTCAATGTAATAATATAGTTAGATAACAATTGGTTATGATCCATAAATGTGGATATAGTGATGCCATATACTACAATATTACATTATACACAAATGCAAAGTGGAAATTTTAGGACAAAGGCAATATGCATGTGGTCAACCTATAAGAAGAAATTCTTAAACTAAAAAATGATTAAGCAGAATACTAGAACTTATATAATTATCAAGCAAAGTTTCAAGTTATATTAACTGATAGTTAATGAACAGTTTCAATGCATATATAGAATGAAGGAAATTTATGAAAATGCTCTACAAATCAGATTGAATTCAGAACCATTGCATCCACACATCATATTTAAACATTTATTATAGATGTCTCTAATATATGTCATGTACAAATTGGGCGCATATAATTTCTTTATGTTTGTGTCAACAGGAGTATCTTGACATGGCTGTGTCCTATCTCAGCTTATCCATGCTTAATAGATTTCATGTAACTTGAAAAAGGTATATTTCAAGGCTAGATAGTTCAACTGTTATCATAGACACCAAAGAAATGTTAGTTGCTACTGGAAGCAGTGTTACCAGATTCAAGGCTCACTTTGAGTAACTAATATGCAAAATACATCGAAAAAGTAGCAGTCATTACTTCTCTTTTTTCAGTTTATGGGTCGTCGTTTTGGCAATCCAGATCAGAATATGCATTCAAAATCATGGGAACTCGACCGGAACAAAATAGTGAATAACTTTGAAAAGAAAGGAAATACCATCATATGATAAGTATAAGCAAGACCAGCATATGTGCTCAAACTTCGAGTTGAGAGAGCCAAGGCCTTCTCATAATTGGAAATTGCTCTACGGTACATCCTGTTTAAGGTAAAACAAGTAAGCAGGCTATAAGCTTAGAATTATAACAAGAAACCTATAAGCTTAAATTATAACAAGAAAGTCAAAAAACTTCCTGGTACATTGAATAAATCTAACTAGCAAAAAATAAAAGAAAATACAAAAAAAAATGCCCATATTCAACCTAATGCTTGATGGCTTAATGTGATAGTTCACTGCATTAGAAATCAAACCATTCTTATACCAAATGCTGGAGGACTGGTAGGTCGGTAAGTGCTTTTAACCTCAATTTTAATTTCTGAACTAAATATCATATTTAAATGATAGATATGTGAATAAATATGAAGTTTTAACTTAATTTTTGAACAAACATTGCATAAGAAGCCACATGGTTTATTGTTGTTATGGAGGGGGGAAGTATGAGATTCATATGCAAGAACCATATATTCACTTTTAAACGAATAAGCTACTCCACGTAGAGATTTTTGCGCTCATCTCTTCTTCTTTTTCTTTCTTTCTTTTTTTTATGTTACTATGGAAAAATGAGATCAGTGACAAGCCCAGTTAGAAGATTCAAGTAATATTGTGGTCATAAACATGCCTTGATTTTCAATCACAAGTAACAAATTGAATATTATCAATCACAAATTCAACAACGGAACCATTCATATTTTACATGCATCTATTAATGTATGAATGATGTGTTTCACAATTCTATTTGATTACAAGATGAATTACATAATCATCAAACTCTCATAACAAAGGAAAAAACATAATGACTATTAGGGTGAAAATAAAGGAGCAAAACTGTATAGAGCGGTGAGGGATACATCTATGGCTTTTGTAGGGGATTTTATAATATATATTATTAGCTTTTAATTCTTAAAATGAGTGAAATTTCCTTGAAAGAATCCCAATCATATAATGCAGGGAAGGTTTTCAATATTTGCCATAGGAGACGTGACTTTTCAATAAAAAGTTATTAAGATAATGTTCAATTGTTCACATGAACATGACATATTGACATGCACCCTGATATTTTCGCGCATTAAGATACACGAGATTAAGTAAGAAGTATTCTAACACTAACAACATAAAATTAATGTTTGATCCTATGTAATTAAGCCAAATCAGATGAAGACATACTTCAGCTTTCTTTGTGAATGAGCAAGATTCACCAAAGTTGGTTCCCACATTTCACTCAGTGAAGATGAAATATGCGCTAAAGTCTTCTCAAGCCACTGGATGGCTTTTTGATACCTATCATAAGCATATTAAGTAAAGAACATACTTAGAATACAAGTGCGCAATCTTCTACTGTAGGAAGTTGCAATTTAAGGGGAAAAGAAATGAGAAAATTCACCATCTAAATACCACACACACCCCATCTAAGAACCAGGAACACTTAAAGAGGTATCTATAATAAAGCATATAAAACAATTTAGCCACCTTAAACAAACACAAGTCTGCAGTTGATTAATATTTAGACCAAATTGTTAGATTCCTCTGATATAACCTACCTGAAAAAAGTATTATCACTATTAAAACAGTATGAAATAATATTTCATCCGAAGAGCTAGTTTAACTGAAACATAAAGGTAATTTTTTTAATATGATACAGATATGCTTTATGTTTAAAGAAATCCAAAATCATAGGCTTGAAAGATATAAAGGTCCTACGAATGTAGAGTTTTCTATCAAAGAACAATAATATGTATGCATAATATACATACAGAAAGTTCACCCCTTAGGACTCCATAGTTCATCACTAGTTAACGTCACTTACTGTACTGGCTTCTGTAAACCCCCACCCCCACCCCCACCCCATGCAAGGTAGTATACACCAGAATTTCAGTTTATATAATCTATAATGCACTAAAGTACTTGTGTGTATAAGTTAGAGCCTGAAATATGTAACAGTGAGTGCCGTGCACGTGTTCGTAATCTGAAGTACAAAGAATGCAATCCAAGTAATAAAAAACCATTCATTGTGTTAAAAGAGGAATAATCTTACTCCTTCATATGAAAAGCAACAACTCCAAGTTCATTATATACCAACGGATCGGAAGGACATATTGTTTTCGCCTGCAGAAGAAACTGAAGCAGAGGCAAAGTCAGCATAAGGCTACTTCATTTGCAAAAAGGCAATGAACAACGGGTTTATTTTCTAACTAACTCAAAGCCTTCAGATAATAATATCCTAACCAGAGTAAAAATTCTAAATCCATAGAATTTTCTGTCAGTTTATATCAGAAGTTTCAGATTTCAGCATTTAACACAACAGAAACTTTTTTTTTTCCCAAATTAATAAGAGGCCCTGAAGCTCACAATTCAAATATAATACATAACCGACCAAAAGGTAAAACCACCATCATCACATACCTTGACAGCCTTGTTTCTTATAGAACAAAAATGACCATACGGTATGTTGAAAATAAAACCAAATGATGAGACTTCAAAGATAGTCCACATTGGAAACAACAAAGAAACACATGGGTATAAGAGATAAGATGGATCAAACCTCAACAAGGCTTGAGTCTTGTTGTTAGAACCCACTTATATCAAAAACCCATGTGTACCTATAAAAAGCCCATCACTCTCTCAACTTTAAATACTCTTAAACTCTAACACAGTCAATTACCTCCCAGCTTAATTACAGCCAAGAATTTCTCATGGTGATCCACTTATCTCTTTATTTCCTGGTCTACTGACCACCAAACTTATCCACATGTAAACAGGAGAACTTCATTTCAATAAATAGAGACTAAATTATGTAAGCCTGGAAGTAACAGACTATGAACCAAGATTAGAAAAGGATAACTGGTATTAGTCAAAGGATAGTTTGGGAAATTTGAGAATTCAGGCTGGTAAATTTGTACTCGGCGGTTGTGGGAAATGTGAGACAATGGCAAGAAAAACATATTGCAGCAAACTAGTTTGGACAAACCCAGCAGATAATCATGTTTCTACTTTCACGAAGTAAAAGATTTAATGGTCTGAAAGCATATTATGGTACCTGTTCGGCAAGTTTGAAGTTGTGTGTTCGCATGTATTCCATCCCAATGTAAAATGTAGGTAAATGGCACCTGAAATAAGATGACTAGCTATTAACAGAAGTACAATATCACTACCAAAATGCAAAATCTTTAGAATAAGAATGAAAAAAGCCTATAACCCTAACTTTTGGGCGCAACTACTTGAAGCCTTTTCTTTCATTAATATAAGGGTCATCTCAATTAAACTATTGATTAACATATCCTTTTTAAATGTCTCCCTCTATGTTCATTTAGGCCTATCTCTAGTTCTTATTGCTCCATTCACTGCAATTTTCTTGCTCCTAACCAATATGCTTATAAGTCTCAGATGCACGTGTCAGTCCTCCAACTCAATTGGTTTTCACTCATTCAATGATATCCTCTGTTTGGAGCTACCTTTAAATTCTTAAATATTTAGTCAATTCTTATCCTCTCTTAGGCGTATGCTATAAATCTATCTCAACATTCTCATTTCACCTTCACCCCTTTTCTGAACACATTTTTATAATTGCTTGATTCTTCTTATACTTGTCTGGTTACCAAAATATTCTTTTAATTATTACAAGAGATTTTGATTTGCATTTTTTTACCTGCAAGTATAATTTTTACCTCCAAGTAGAATTCTTTAGAAAAGACAAGGTCGAATCAGTTATGATGCACAATACCAAGCTTTGCAAGAAGGGATTGGATATGGTGCACAATACTACATAGATAATACCAGAACTTCATGCAAAAGGTTTGATCAGCTATGTTGCTTTCATAACATGAAAACTTTGCTATAGAGAAAATTGCCATAAAAGCTGGGCCCGGTTGCATGTAGAGCCCGGTTGCATGTAGAGCCACCAATCTTGATTGCCACACAATAAGTTCATGCAACTAATTGATAATCATGCAAAAATAATCCTAGAGTACTCTACATACATGCATATTTACTCATGTATCGACAGATAATTGTGGACTTGCAATCACAAGCATTATAATACATGCACTGAAATATCTGAATGCGCATACTGGTGAGACCAGTACACACATGCACATTTATGCAGACATGCACAAATGTTGTGGACTCGCAAGCATACAAACATATACATTTTATATGCCAACACAGGGAAACAAATACAAACTGAAAATACCACAAGGGAAAAATGGGTTTAGCTCCCTGGACCTATAAAGCAATAGGAAAACTTCCTGGTCTCAAAAAATTTGACAGAAACTCCCAAATACATACATTTCATGTATTGAGATCCTTAAAAGTATATTTAACATTTTTTTTTGTATAGAAATATTTCCTAAATACACATGACACCCTTCTCTCTCTACATCTGCCCCAGTCTTTTTCATGTCTTTTCTAACTTCATCTCTTCATCTTCTCTCTCTCAAACTCCTTCGAGAAACCATAATCCTACACCCACAATTCGTTTAATCAAGCTCCAAGATCAATCTTCAACCCATTTATACAAAGAGCTCACTTTTCTGAAACCCCCAAACACACAAACTCCTCATTAACCTAAACAAATTTCGGATCCACCCATTTATTCCATCAACCTTCAACTCATTAGCATCATTGTTTAAACCCATCAAATAACAAGCATCAACATGTTTAATATATATGAACTAACTATTAATAGATAACCCCCTATGGTATAGATCCATTTTAAAACCCAACCAAGCGATTAGCAGTCTGTCAACATATATATTTTGCACGTGCAAAATGCCACGGAATCCTAAATCAACCACCACCTCAAACTTGTTACTCAAGGTATCGTTAATCTGTCTTAAACGAGTTGGAGAGCACCAAGAACAGATATCATCCATACTTTATCAAAAAGAACAAAGAATCAAAATCTAATTACTATATTTGAAAAGGAAGTGAAAAGCATAATATTTATTAAGTATGACAAAATGCAATTAAAGTATTAAACCACATAAGCCTAACCCTCCATCATTATAGAATTCTTTCTCACCATCCCAAACTTATTATGAAGGGTAAAACTTCTCTAACGAGGATTTTGAAGAAGATGGGCCTTGGAAGAGATAAATTTGTTTGGATTTTGATGGAGTTTTGAAAGAGTGAGTTTTTGAAAGAGATAAATTTTAGATTCATGGAATTTTGAAGAAATGAGGATTTGAAAGAAACAAAAAAATGATTTTGGATTTGATAGGAATTCGGAGGTGAGGATGGAGGAGAGAGAAATAGGATGAGTACAAATGTAGTAATTTCTCTATTTGGGTTTTGATACATGTAGTACCGTATTATGAAATATTGTGGTGGATATCAAATGCAGTAATTTCTCTGTCAAAGATAGTAATTTACCAATCAAAATGTGATACTTAACTGCTAAATGCCTAAATCTAAATATTTTCCTGCCAAATATAGCAGTTTTACAGCCAAATATAGTAGTTTCTTGGTACATGACGTAGTGAAATACTATGGCGAACTTCAAATATAATAACTTCCATGTCAAATGTAGTAGGTAATGCTAAGATGCAGCAATATCTTGGATTAGAGATCGCATAAAAGGATAAAGAAAGGATTCTTTGGAGGAAAATATCTAGGATTAAATATGATTTGTAGGGAATAGAATGTCACGACCCACCCTCAACACAGACGGTATTGTCCGCTCTGGCCGAAGCCGCACAGTTTTGTCCTTCGAAGCGAACCGGACTCAAGAGGTGGCCGCCACGGATTCAAGAGGTGGCCTCCGTCCATTGGCATGGCACTTTGTTCCGTGTGGCACTTTATTCCGTGAGCAAGAACCGGGGCCCGACATCTTCCCCACCTTTGAACAATGGTTCGTTCTCGAACCGCATACCTACTATTGAGAGACCAACGCTCTGAAACCATTCCGTCACGCCCCACCCCCAACACAAAGAGTATTGTCCGCTCTGGCAGAAACCACACGCTTTTGTTCTTCGGAGTGAACCGGCCCCGACCAGAAGCCACTTCCCAGGAGGTCACCCATCTCAGAACGTCCCTAGCTCGAGCACACTTAACTCCGGAGTTTTCAAGCTCATGTAGTGACGGTTCACTTAAAAGATGTCTCTATATTGAAGAGTGGTATCATTCCATTTATAGTATAGGCCTGCACTCTTTCAGAATGTATTCCGAAAATTCCCCATGGGCTCAAGAGGAGGCCCCCAAGGACTCACGAGGTGTCCCCCACGGATTCAAGAGGTGGTCCCCGCCCTTTGGTGTGGCACTTTGATCCGTATGACACTTTATTTCGTGAGCAAGGACCGGGATCCGACAGAATATCACTGGAGCAAAAACTTCGCAAGTCCCAAAAAATTAATTTATGTCGAACATACCCAGCAAAATTTAGTAACTATTTAGTTATAAGGGAAAATTGGATATGGCTCCCTACATTGTAAAGCAATAGGAAAAACTCCCTGGGAACAAAACTACTGAAAAACTCCCTGGACCTAAAAAGTAACAGGTTTAAGTCTTTAAAGTACAACTAGTCACTTTTACTTTTAATATTCATGTATTACTCGTGTTAATTTATGGTAGATAACTGCTAAATTGCTACACTTATTAAATAGCTATTGCATTTGATAAATATGGCAGTTATATGCTAAATGTGGCACCTATATGCTAAATGTAGCAGTTATTCGCCAAAAATTGATAAGGGCCATATGGGAAAATTAAAAAGTAAAAAGTGACTAGTTATACTTTAAGGACATAAACCCATTATTTTTGGATCTAGGGAGTTTTTAATGAGTTTATTTTTGCCCAAGGAGTGTTTTCCTATTGGTCTCTAGACCCGGGAGCTAGACCCAATTTTCCCTAGTAACAAACGTAACGGGTATAAATATAGCTGTTTAAGAATAACTTGTCAAGAATGCAGCGTGAATTGTAAGCTCTGTTTACTATTCGCTATCACATCATTTAATGTAGAAAAGTTATGATAAACCATGGAACTTAACTAAAACTATGCATACATGTAGCAGTGTCCGTGGTAAATGACTAAGTGCAGTGCATTACCTGGAGCTAACTTTTTTCCCAAAAAGTTCCTATCCATAGCTTTGTGATGAGGCGTAAAGTTTGAAGAGTAGTATTGAAATATGGAAAAATACAAAATTGCTTCTGTATAGGGAGGACTTATGCAGTGGAATCTATAAGTTAGGGAGGTTTAGCAATTTTGTTTTAGCAAGGGACCTAACCCTATTGCCGTTGGGTCCTAGGGTCCTAAACCCATATTTCCAAATTTCTTTGGTCACAAATGCATTTATTATTCTAAAATAATGCCTCGCATAAGAAACAACTAGCTCCACAGTTATCATGATATGAACCATTAGGAATGACAAGGTACAAGTACCAGTGACAAATTACCCTGGAAATAAACGAGCTGCCGTCCTATATGAAGACATTGCTTGATCAGTCTCTTGCTGAGCAGCATATGAATTTCCCAAACCTATCCAAGCAGGTGGAAATGTTCCATCCAGGTTTGTAGCCTTACTGCATAAAAAATTACAAATTAAAGGGGTAAAGCGGCAGGCTAGGTAATTGATTCCGTTCAACATATAATACTAGTTGAATATGTATTATGAAGTAGATGAAATAGTACAGGAACAATGATGGTTACAACATGTAAGAACAAGATAGCCTTAAGATGTCATTTCCAGCAAAAGAAAACAATATAGTATAAAGCTTTTGCAATGTTAAATTTAGGACTTTAAAAGTAAATTGAACTGTTTGAACAAAATATTTACTCACAGTAGCAATCTAGCTATAAAACAATAAAAGAATGAAAAGGCAAGGGAAAAAAAATTCCACCTAAAATCCAAGTATGTAAAGCTAATACAGAAACTAAGATAGTAAGCTTACAGTGACCAATTACAATGAGATAGAGAAAACAAGTTTATAATTGCGTAATGAAATAAACTTAAAAGGAATTATATTGCAATGACTTTTATTTTACACAACTGATTAAAAAGTGAGAATTATAAAAGTCGACATTAATGGCACTGCTATTACACATAAATGAAAACAGCTACAGGCACAATAAACAAAACAGAACCATAGAAAACTAAATCATTTTTCTATGAAGCCTACAAGGGAGTGGGTGGTTGAGGTTTTGCAGTTTACTGAAGAATATTTATTCATCATCGCCTATCACTATATACGAGTATGTATGCTATGAAATTTCCACCAAAGAATCCATATAAAATGGCAACTGAAGTACAATGGCTTCCCATCTATATCATAAGTAATGGTTTTTGCTGACTAATAGACTGTCTGTGTATCAATAAAGTGTGCTGGAATGGCATAGCGACATCATATGCATAAGTCGGAGCTATCTTCTACTTTAAAATGATGTATGCAAAGGCCTAGATGATTGTTCAGACTGACGGCAGAGTGGCATAAACAATACAGAAGAACTATCGGAATTCATCTTTTATCAAATAGACAACTGATGTCCCAAGGAACCAAAAGATCACAAGCAAAATCTAGCATACATGCAAGGTAAGCAAGATGTTGTGGTTACTCGATGACCCAGTAGTTTAAGTCAAAATATATATTAAAAAAATCAAACATACATTCTCAAGACATACCTTTAATCAAGTGAGATGAATGCAATAGGTAATTTCCTAATCTCTTGATTTGATCAAGGATAAATGTAACTTTGTTGGCCTTAAGAGCAACTGAGCAAGAATTGCAAAAAATGGTATTGCAGGCTCTATGGCCTTTACTCTGTGTTGTCAAATCAGACAACATATAGGATGACCATGTGTTCTCCCAGCACCAGCAGGGTTGGGTTTCGAGAGTTTGGAGCCTCACTGAGGTTTCCAAGGCTTAGGCACCCACTATAACAAGATCTTCAGGTAAAATTTCCGTCCAAGAATTTAAATATCTTAGAACTAAAATAAAATAGAAATATCAAGCGTCATCTTCAGCAGAACATTATGGGAGCATCTCTGTGCAAGTGTTCCCAGAATCCCCACAAACACAAAAACAAACATATAACAAAAGAAGAAAGTTGCAATCCCTTACAATGAACTGTATATTTTATTTGTACCCAACGATTACAGGTGAAAGATAATTTTAATCGCTGTCCAAACCAGACTCCTTGTGCTCAAGTGCATTGCAATCATAACAATTCTTAAGGTTTTAGAAATCCGCTACACCTTTGATCATAGTCTTTAATAAATAAACACATCATTTCAAAATTAAGAACCTGCAAGATTATCTCCAGAATATTGTAATAAAATGTAAGGATGCAGAACAGCATATTACTAGTGTAAGATTTGCACTAGCCAGCAAGAGAAACGTTACTTCTCAAAAATTAGAGACCAGTAAGAAGTGTTTGACCATATTGAGTGAGTAATGAGGCAAGATGACTATATCATTATTGTAAGAGAAAATTGTCATTGCCGCAAATGATTCTTCATAATAATAGAAATGCAATAACTTTCTCAGACAAGATAAATAAAACACATTTGCATGGTACATAAATTTACCAAAAATGCCTTCGTGCTTGGTCATACTTCTTGATACAATAGTAGTAGCATCCAACAGCAAACCAAGAAAGAGCTCTAAAAGACAAGGTACAAGAAAAATCTGGTCAGAAACAAAAAGTGAGAGTACTGGAAAACTCCAACATAAATGCAAGAAATAACAAAAGTTAACAATAATCAGAGCCGCGCAATATCTTGAATGCAACATAAATTACAAAATGATCTCACTTTAAAGTCTATGAACTACACTTTTTATTCCTATCTTGGATAAAGTAATTGTATTAAAGGGAAAAAAAATCAGCAGACAATGTTGCAATAACTCAGAACTACAGCTACAAATCCTCCCACAGCTAATATTCGCAGTTCTACCTCTTTCCCCACCAGCTCCCCAAAACACTCAAGAATGAACGTAATTGTAACTGTAATCTCCTTAAAATTGCAGCTCCTCACAATCTAACATACCCGAATTTTAAGCTGCTTCAGTTTGACTTTGTGCAAAAAAATTCTGTTGGAACATACTTTTATTTCTTTCCTGTCATAGCTCCAAATAATCGCCCAGGAAACTATTCTAACCAAATATTGGACCTGCTCCCTCGTTTTGAAAGACAAGATATGTGGAAGAAACAGCTTCCCTTAGTAAGCCCTAACTTAGTTTCATACTGCAGCACTACCAAATGTAAGCGCTGTACAGACATTTCTATGAACACACATGCATAGTTAGGATCATACTACCTGCTTTCTAACCTTTGGATTGCTTTGGGATGTATGCAAACAATTATGAAGAGAAGTTCTCGTTTATTTAAATATTGACATAATTGTTCACACAAATCCCAATGTGCATCCAATGGCTAAGAAGATGGTAGAAGTGAAGCATCCAATGGCAAAGAAGTTGATAGAATGTAAAGCATCCCTTTGAAATGTGTTTACATAGAATCTCCATTCCCCATGAGCATGAGGACCTCAAATACCTGCCCCTGTGTTACTTTTTGCAAATACACCCTTCATCGGCAGCAATTAACAGAAAATACTCTTCAATCTACAGCTTCATAGCTCATCACCTAGAATGACTTGGTCATCGAGAAATTCTAAAAAGGTTGTCATGTAGTTGTTCAGGCTGAGTGAAAATTCAAGAGAATAAAAGTGGTTATATCAACGGAAAGATCCTCTGGTGGTATAAACTATACCCTGTCTAGACTCTAAGCCCACACTTGCATGTAGAAAACTGTGGGCGTTGAAATGATGAATGCAGAACCCGCATGATGATCTTTGAGGTTCCTCGCTATTTCTCAGTTCTTAGGAGATGCATAAGAAACCCCTTTGATTACAGTCCATCTTATATAGGTATAGGTTCACTAATTCAGAACTCAAAATATACGCAACACATCAAAGAAAACATGTAATGCTTTATAGGTTCCTAAAGACCTTGCATGACAAGGACTTGTATATTATACATGAGTTTTCATGAAGCATCAGTGAAATGGCATAACGTAGGTGTAATAGATTTAATGAAATGGAAATTTCTGAAATTTTTGAATTGCATACTATCCAATCCTAGAAATAACTGTCACACTCAATTAATATTTGTGAAAATGATTGAAGCAGCTAAACAAACAGCGAAAAAAACTCCAATGCTCACTTTTGAGGATAATCCTTTACTAGACTACCAGCCGTAATATAGAGCTCGTTAGAATGGCCAAGCTCCATAGCAGCTACCAAATAGACTAATGTGCATTTCAGATGGTAAGGATCTCTGGCTAGAAGCCTGAAATTAAAAAGAAAAAGAATGAAATAATCGAAAGTGTCTAATAAGTAATAACTAATGGGAACCGTTGATTAGAATTTCCTTGGAAACTTACGAAGAGATGAGCTCGAAACACTTTTGATGCTCTCCACATTGATGGTAATATTCCGCTTTACAAACCAAAAGATCAGCATTGTTTTTCAGTGCCAGCGTTGAAGATGAAGTTGAAGACACAATGGCACAAGTATCTCTTTCAAGTTCTGTAAATTTTGCTTCTACAACATTCTCTTTTTCATGCTGGGGATTGCAAGAAACAAAGTGGTCACTAACTGCATTTGCAAATAACGAAAAAAATACTAAATAGTATATTATTCTTTTTAAATCGTCAAATGTATGCTCATTGTGCCCAATGTATACCTTCTTTATTAAACATGAATAAAATGTTGATAGCCACCCATCCTCTTTCCCAAATTGCAGAGACGACAACAGGCTCGATTCTGAAATAACCACTATATTTATGCTAACTGAAGGATGGATTATGGAACAAGCAATTATTTAAATATTTTATAGAACTGCAAAAGACATCATTTCAAAAGAAATATTTATGCCTTCTTCCATAATCCTAAAGACTGCTTTATGATATGATCATGTGATACCTTCCTCACATGTTAGCATGTAATTGTCAACCAAACATTCCAAAGCCTGCAACACAAGAAAAATATAAGTGTGTAAATAAAAACATGTCCTCCGTATAAGAGAAAACAGTATTTTGCATCGTCACTATTCTGAAATAGCCATTAAATTCCAACCCCGCGAGAAACAAGAAAGGCTTTCAAATAAAGCCTTAAGAAATATCAAACAGACTTGGGCACAAAATTCTTCAAGGGCAGTCGAACACTGTTATAATATTATTATGTTGCAGTTAACTAACATTTCAACAGAACTAAACATTCAACAAAAAGCACAAAGTTAAGAGTATAGTGCTGCTTTCAATTTTAAACTTCAGAGCCTAAAGTTCTTGGGTTTTTTTTTACGTTATATTAGTAGGTGGCCTACGCTTATTCCCGCAATGTTGTAATTAATATTTGAATTTTTTCCTACATGACTAGCATCAACAAAAACATAGTCATTTGCATTTGCTGTCATCTGGCACCATTCAACTGCATAATAAAAACTAGTTAAAAAATCAATGGATAAAATCTGAAATCAAAAGATTTAGGAGGATTTAAAACCTAGATATAAACACCATATTCAACCTTTATAATATAATGATACAACCTGCAATTTAGGTTAGCAGAATCACCCTACAAGGATACCCAGCCCATCTATTAACTGGAGCGCATCATATGAATTGGTTTCAGTTCATGACCCAATTTATTACGACCTACATTTCTATGTTCATTATTTAATCCCCCTAAAATAATAAATGGTAGGACCAAGTCCATTGTACTTAACCAATGGTCTACCGTCAAAAAAAACAATCTAAATTACATTGGTGATAAGAATAATAATATAAATTTCTATGACATGCTTCCAAGTTCCCTCATCTAAACAATCGTTGTCTTCATATTAATCCGCACAGATGTTTCCAAGTAATAAATGTTTTGTTATATGTTGAGATGTGTGGATTAAAATAATTCCACATTGGAAAAACTATGAGCTACATGAGTATAAGATATAAGATGAAACAAACATCAACAAGGCATGAATCTTATTTTTGGAACCCACTTATATCAAAACCCGTGTACACCCACTCTAGATAAAATATATACTTTCACCACCTCGTTCTTTCAAATATATATATATATATATATATATATATATATATATATATTATATGGTATCGAGACCTCAACAATACCTCTGAGAGAAGTAGTGTACAATCACAAAAAAAAGTGTCTCTGAGAGACCCAGCTCTACAAGTGTTGTACTTGTCACGTGACAATCACACCGAGAAACAGTCACGTGACAATCACACCGAGAAACAGTGATGGTTGCGCGTAAGGGGGAGTATTGAGATGTGTGGATTAAAATAATCCCAACATTAGAAAAACTATGAGAGGTATATGGTACAAGATATAAGATGGGGCCAAACCTCAACAAGGCTTGAGTCTTATTGTTGGAACCCACTTATATCAAAGCCCGTGTACACTCATAGATAAAATATATAAACGCCGTCCTCGTTCTTGAAAATATAATTAACTTTAATACTATAAAAACATATTTATTGATTGAAACCATAACTATAACAATATACAACAGAATTGAGTGCTTTTACTACCAATCAAGATATTATGCAATAAAAGTATATACAGAAAATAAGAATGCTTGTAAACCCTCTTGGTGCTGACAATCCAATTAATTACCGGTTCACACATTGGATCAAGACAATGTTCTAAATTTCGGATGTCGGTGTCGCGTTGGCCCGAAAATTTTGATGTCGGATATTGGATATCGTGAAATGTCGGGTGGGTTTATCAAATATCGGGCTCTACATTTTTGTAATATAAATATCATTTATATAACTTATTTTTTGAAAAAATATTAACTTAATGCAAATTTTTAATTTTATTAAATTTATATCTTCCTCAGTAGCTCGGTGGTAGAACGGCCGTATGTTAATTACTTAATGTACAATTTCCAAAACCTAAAATCCGAAAGAAAATTACCCAAAAATCTTTCTCCACATATCGGAAAATGTCGGGTAAAACGGCGACATCGGGAAATTCCGGCCGACACTTACCAAATATCGATAACCGAAATAATTCTGCAAATCTGTGTTGTTTTCTTCCCATAACCGACATGTCGCCGACATTTCGGCGATGTCGGCCACCATTTAGAACATTGGATCAAGATAATCCATGTCATATCGAATATGAGATGACGTGGTGTCATCCGCATCTACAACAGGCTGACATGGGAGAAAGCAGCAAATATTATTGTTTCACAGCATCAATACTAAGCTATCAGCAAAGCCACTCATAAGGGGAAAAAACAAGATTGCCAAAAATACATAACCAGCTACGTGAAGATCCCAGTTTCTAGATCCAAGGTTAAAGAATTGTCTGAACCCTATGCAAACTAATTTAATGGCTTATATCGTACCATCAAGATGAAAGAAATTTTATAGCATTAGCTGGAGTCTGCCTTCTTTATATATATATATATATATATATATATATATATATATATATATATATATATATATATATATATGTTATGATCTAATGAAATTTAGAAGGATGCACATTGTTATGAATGATGTTATATGAACTAAAAAGAGGTCATGAACTCATGATGCACAACGATTTGTTTAATGGCATCTCTTCACTGAAGTTGCCTTCCTCAGGAAAATGGTACAGGCTCAATTAGAATTAATGACATGGGCATTAGTTTGGCTCTCGGTCTCCGAGTCAAGTTGAAAATAACGTAGGGCATAGCATAACATTCTATCCTCAAAAAGCGAAAAAGCGTAAACAGCGTATCGCATACCGTAGGTTACATAATTGTTTAATATTTTAATTAAAAATACAAAACTCTGCATACAGCATAATACAAAAAATAGGGGGGAAAGATAATTCAAACTGTCCAGATACTTGCTAACATTACTTATAATGCTTGCTACATTATTTCATATGTTCATTATGCTAATTGCTACATAGTTTCATGCTTAAACAATTAGATTATTTCTTTTCAAGAGAAAAAGAAATATTGCAACAGTCGAGAGCAAGAAGAAGACCGACGAGAAGGGAATTCACAGCCAAGACCCTAACAACAATGATACAAACTCAACCCTTGTACTTATAGAAACCCGCTGCAAATGCAATTTATTGTCGATGGGAGAATGGGGAGGAAAGCAGAGTTAGAGAGTTGAGGAAGGGCTAGAGAGTTGGGGAAGACGAAGAACGTAGTCAATTGAAAAGGGATTCATCAACAATTGGAGATCGAATTTGAGAGAGCGAGAGAGAGGAAATACTGTGTTGAAGTCGAAAGGGAAATCAAAGAGGAAGCTGAAAGGGAAGCCGAAGAGGAAATCATTTGTCAAAGTCGAAGAGGAATCAAAGCGGAAGATGAAGGGGAAGTCGGGATGTCAATTAGAGAGGGAATTCGAAGGGAAGAATTGAGCTGCCGCTTGACTTAGGAAAGATAAACTATCAATAAAATGATCCAGGCCTTTTAATTTTATTTTTTTAGTTATGCAGTGTTTTAAAAGAGCATACGCTAGGCGCTAAGCCATATCGCCGTAGCATAGCATTTGCTTTTCTTATTTAAAAAAAACCCCAGGAACATTGTTTTTGCTCTTTGCATCTGCGCTTCATAGAAAAATGTCACCACTACGCGTTGAAACAAGTATTTAACGTTTTGAAACGCGTTATTTTCAACTTTGTCTCCGACCAAACCTATTTGGGATTCCCCTAGATCATTTGACGAAAAAAGGAGGAGGAAATTAGTCAAACTAATGCATTTTCAGAAATTATTTGACCAATAGAAATTATTGTAGTAGCCTAAATGACAGGAACACCTCTGTTGTCTATAATGATAATTGATGCAGTAAGGTTTGTCTTTAGATGTCTTGCAAAGTTTGTTATGATCTGGCTATTAAATGTCTTCACAATATCACCATCTGTCTTATGCCATCGAAATGGGTTTGATGTGCAGAACAAGTCAACAGCGTTGAGTACAAGTTTGAAGACCTACACTAGACCTGATGTGAAACCTCAATGAGTGGGTGCGAACACCTGGCCAAGACTATACTAAGCAAGAGAATACCCAGTTATAAAACCTTGATAGGCAGGTAAACCTTCCACTATATCTCCTCTGCAGTTTAAGCTAATGCAACCAAGGAGAAAACCTTCCAGTTTCCTAAGACTAAAGTGAGAGTCTAGAGAAAGGGCTAAGATGCATTTTGCTTCATAGCTGACAAATGCCTTACATATGGAAACTTGAGAAGAAATATTTGAGCTATGAACTATCATGGCATGTAACAAAAATATGTTTAGAAGCATTTAAAGAAGAAACTTATGAAGCTTGTCATCTTTCTTATAGAAAATAATGAGAACGCGTTATACATGTGTGTCACTTCCACCCACACTAGTAAATAATCACAATTAAAACAAAGCTGCCACATGATCAACAACCTGCGCTTACCTCATAACATAAGGGATCAGCCTTAACAGCCGCCTTGTACCTTTAAGAATCAAAACAAAAGAAGAAGAAAATGTAACCAATAAGCACCTTGGAATGTACAAAGTCATCCAATTCCTAATATATAAAACATAAATGTACAAAGTCATCCAATTCCTAATATATAAAACATAAACACTTTAATGAAAATAGTTAGATAAGGAACACATGTGGCATATAATAAACAAGCTTTAACTCTTTGAAAAGTCAGATGAGCAAAGTTACACAGCACAACATACGACATTACTAAAGTCTCAATTTGAAGTTATGAAGTGTCCCCTAGATAAGGAAGTGAAGCAACATAAAGAGACCAAAAAATGGGAAATTATTGAAATTGTATTTTGACATGAATAGGGAAGGAAAAGGAGGATGTTTACCCCTTTTTGGTGTTGAGAATGTGGGTTTTGGACCCACAACACATGGGACCACACAGATGCAAATGGGCTTTTAATATAGTGAGACTCCATCCAAAAGACTCAAGCATTATGAAGGTTTATCCCAACTTATATCTTATACCCATATGCATCCCATACTTTTTCCAATGTGGGACTATATTAACGACATTCTCAACACTCCCTCTCACGTGAGGGACGAACTCAACCTCACATGAAATGAGGACTTCACGTGCAACGAGAACTCAAACCTCTTGTGCAACGTGAACAGACAAACACCCGAGCGCTGATACCATGTAAAACTCAGTTTGAGCCCACAACACATGGGCCACACATGGATGCACATGGGCATTTAATATAGTGGGACTCCATCCAAAAGACTAAAGCCTTATAGAAATTTATCCCAACCTATATCTTATATTCATATGCATCTCATAGTTTTTCCCATGTGAGACTATGTTAACCACATTCTCAACATTTAGAACCTCTAACGAGTGAAAATTTAAAACATGTAGGAACTGAACAAAACAAGATTTTGAGTTTTGAAAGTTTGATCAGAAGATCCCGAGGTTCGAAACTTCCAATAAACGTAAGCACTTACTTTTAATTATACCCTGTTGTCTAACGCTAAGCCTACACGGGATATCTTGTTAAGTTGGTCTAAATCATCACATATAGAAAGATCATAAAATATACTTGTAAAAGATATAGAGCATGAAAATTCAGTCTTTCATTAAGAATTACATTATTTTCTGATGTAATCTTAGAATTCAACAATCTTAAATTGTACAGGGAGTGAAACTAGATACTCATAAATTCTGATTATTAAGTAATAGTCAAAGCATTAAGAAATTTAGTGTCAACTTTGACATCGGTTTAGAGCCTAAGTGGATACTTCCCATTTAAAGACCCAAGCCTGGCACTATTTTGGGTATAGGAGGATACCTCCAAGTGGGGCCCACCCCCATGAACATGGACGGGTACTTGCAAGTGGGACCCAACTCTATTATGATAATGGGCGGATACCTCTTTTTGCGACATCCAACTTAAGCTTGCAAAGCTGGAACTTCTCTTGGAGTTCTCGCTAGGGTAGAGCAGATGCCTCTTTTGAGGTATCCGACTTAGGCTTGCAAAACGAAAACTTCTCTTAGGGTACCGCATGAGCCAAATAATGGCGGATACCTATTTTGAGATATCCAAAGTTGGGGATTTAGGGCGGATACCTCATTTTGAGGTATCCGAGGTTAAGGGCGGATACCTCATTTTAGGTATCTGTAATTGGACCTTTTGTGTTGTTTTCAAAGTTGTGAAACACAAGTGTGTGTATTATGTTCACGAATTCGTAGAAAACAGGGTTGGTTCTTACTCTCAAGTTTTATATGTCCATTCTCAGACTGTTTACGAAAAATAAGGTTTTGGCATATTCCCAATATGAGAGAAGGGGGATTTCCCGCTTCTCAAGTTTGGGGACACGGAGTTTCCTTTGTGTCCAATGTCTTATGCCAGAACATGGTCATCTCCAAGTTCAAGTTCTCCTTGTTCTTTGAACCTAAAGAGGCCGCAAGGGACACTTGTATCAAGAATTCATTAGAGTTCTTTAAATGGACCATCATGGGCCATAGAGACAGTGAGGAAGAGTGGAATTTGGTTCCAAGTTCTCACCTTGCTTTGCTAGGTAAGGAGGAGAAGATTGATGGAAAATCTTCAAGAGAACTCAAAGTCATAGAGTAGTGGTCAGAGTGTTCTTTTGGCCTTGAAGGGGAGCTTTTATTGAAGGGGGGAATAGTTAAAAAACTGTTTTCAAGCATGTAGAGTGGGGGAACTAAGAAGGAACGAGGGGAGTACTTCCCCCATTGCTCCTAAGGTATGGCCTAAGAGCCTAGGGGATACCTCCAAAGAGGTTATCCATCGCCGCCATTTAGGAGCAGATACCCTAAAGTGGGGTATCCACTTTAAGGATTCCCGTCGGGGATATCCGCTTGAGGGTATCCACCCGGAGGCATCCGGTTGAAGGTATCCGCCCAGATATCCAGTTTGGGGTAACCGCCCGGGGGTTTCCCTTGGAACTCTTCGCTCGTTGGTATCCGCTGCTTCAAAAATCTGGGCTGGGGTGTTGCCACGCATCCCTCAAGGGACCGCTGGCCTCCTTGACCCCAGCCCGCTGATCGGGCAGCGGTACCCCCAAAAACTCTGTGAGGCCCCGCAAAATCCGAAGCGGGTTATTTTGGCTACTGTTTAGTTTCTTGGGTATTTATTCAAGCATCATTTTTTTGATGTCAACAGGGGAAAACTAATAACCAAATTTAAAAGCTTATTGAACTTTTTCTCATTAAATGAGGGTCCTCTATGTAACAAAACAACTCCATGAGAACGCTCCATGTGAGATTTGCAATATTATGACCAGTTGACAGCCTATATCGACCCTCAGAATCATCAGTGACCAATTGTTGACAAAGTATTATGGATTGAGAGTGTGTGCCATCAAATCAATAAAGGGTTAGCATGTAGTAGAACTGACTGTGGATTATAACTCATGCAACAAAAGATTAATAAATCAGCTTACTGTTGTCCACAATATGATTGCGCAGCTTTAAAATGTATCTCTAACATAATCTAATTATCTTTAGGCTTTTCATGGCAGTACCTAACACAGGTCAATTACAATGTAGAAACACAAACTTATTGTCATATATTCAACAAATAATTGATAATATTGTTATCTGATTTATTTGTCATTTAATTTCCACCAGTAACCAAAAAGAAATCAACACCGGTCAGTAAATGTTTCATCATAATACTGCCAGCCAAAAGTAGATGCCTCAAATTAGATAAAATTTGTAAGAGGGAGATTTGTCAGTATTGCTTACATATTGTTTAAAAACAACACTTGAATGATAACTGTGAAATCCCCTTATTTGAGATAAAAATTGCTTTTGGATAGTATGTCAGATTTGAAGTATATTCTGAAACAAAAGCCCAATCAACTGATAGATCTCAGAAAATTGTTACTATCAGTTATCTCGTTGTAACCACTTCCTATACAGTACAACTGAGCAAGCTATGCTGGGTGTGATTCTCTTTCAGAATTTCATCAAATTTGATGTAAGAAAAAGACTTAAAGGTCGGTTCAATTTAAAATACACTAAGCTCTCTCCAACGAATTGCCTTCCCACCAGCTGAAACTTCAATGACCATAACATACCAACAGCACAAACAAGTTGGTAACCACCTAGATCTGAAGTGAGGTGACTGAGGTCCATTTATGGGAAGGCTAGCTGCTTGTTGCTCAGAGTAGATGTATGACTGAAAAACTATTGATCCTTCCATGTGGCACAGGGCAATGCAATAAGCTAGTTCTATCAATTAAACTGGTAAGCTATGAGATTTTAATCAGTAGAATGCTTTGCCTGTAGGGATGGGAACACACAATTGCAAAGTCAACGGGCAGGGTTTTCCATAAACTTCTCCCTGGTGGTACCATGTTTAGGTTATACTGTGAGTTTATGAGCAAGCCTCAAATCCAAAAAACAACGATGTGTCCTGTGTTAGTTTTGCACAAGAATCTCTGATCGGTGAGGAAAGGAAAAACAATTAAGTGCACAAAAGTAAGACTAAAGAATAATATTAAAAAGCATGATCATATGGGCTAATGAAAAATGCAAGTTTGGAACTCACCATAGTCGAGCTTGAGCACGATTTCCTAGTGCTTCATATGCCTTGCCACGCAGATAACATATTGCTGACATGATCTACTAATGGAAAAGGGATTTTTGAAGTCAATATCTTGAGGTACTGATGGTTTATGTTCTAATAAAGGAAGAAAGAATAATGTGCAGAATGTTGTAAGAAGAAAGAAAAAAGAATGAGCACAGTTTACATTCCAGTACATATGCAGGCTATTACTACTCAATTAAAGCATTTGAACTCAAGTCAAGCATGTTAATATTAATATTGATCCCTATTTTATGTATTGTTTCACTTGGGCCTTGAAGATGTTGTGAAATCCAACTAGAAGTTACGATGTAAAAATAGATTTTTTAGCACCTGCCATGTTAAACTTGATGCTAACAAAACAAATGAAAAATAGAAAAGTGAAGAAATTGTACCCTTGTCTGGAGGGGGGAAAGAGAGAGAATAGCATAGAACTAGCAAATTATAAACAGGGCTGATCGATAGACAAATATGCATCATTAAATCAAAGTCTAGAAAACCTAGTCAGACGATCTTTATTATACATATCTCCTGGGCTGTGGTACAACTCAATTTAATTCAGTTGATAAAAATTAGCTAACTTAGGTTGCAATATCAACAGTCAACTATCGACGTTGTAAAAGCTAAACATAATAAAATCAGCACAATCCTATCTACTAATACATATAAAAAGCATAAATGAATTTAAAAAAACAAAAAAACATGTTATCTCAGCGAGTTCAATGACCTCTTCGGTATTTTCTTCAGAATATCAGCTGTCCCTGCTACTAAACTCCAGTATAAATCTTGAAGATAATAATTCGTGTATGGTTTCTTATTTTTCACTCATAATGCTACCCAAAATTCTCATTTTCATCTAAACTTTTAGAAATTGCAATAAATCATTGTCTTAGAACAAACTTGGCATCAGATACAACTTACATTTATCTCATGATCTTCGACGTCCTTGTCCAAATACATTGCACTGTCGTGAACGTTCCCATGCTCATCAACCTTAGCATCCCCAAGCATCGTCAGACACTGATGCCATTCTTTCAATTCTTCCTATTTTTTAATAAAAAATAAACATCAGAGCCAACTCGATTCAAATAGAAACAAAATCAATGGAAAAATTTAGATTCATACGAGGCATTTAGCAGCGAGATAGCGGAATCTGAGATCCCGCAGCACGATCTGAGACGAGTTGAGGATGTGCAGAGCGCGGCGAAACTGGCGGCCAAGGAATAGCGCCTGAGCTTGCATGTAGATGTCGGCGGCGTCGGCGGTGGCGGCGGCGACCTTGTCGGAGAAGAAGATGGCAGCGGAGTAGAGGTGCTTGCTCAAGCAATCGCGGACTATGGCTCTCAATCTCTCTACTGCCTCCTCCTTCATCTTCATTGATTGATTGATTTTGATCTTTGATGGTTTGAATTCTAAAATGGAAATGGGAGGGAAAGGTGCGAGCTTTGGGGGATTTCTTGGGATTTTAGGGTTTATGTTGCGGGCAGGTATGTGTGTGGCTGGTCGGCAGGTGTTTGTTTTGGGCCTAAGCCGAAAAGTAAAATCATAAATTGTCAAAAACCCTTTCAGCCCTCTCAAAATTTGTTAAAATAGGTTCGGGGGCATTCTCAACTTGTTCAAAATTCCTGGCCCAATATGCTAATCCTTCTGAAACCTTATTAAAACCTTGTTAAAATCCCTATTAAGTTGTACTTATAATAACCCATATGAAATTAATACTATGATGTACTTTCTGGCATCCACATTACCAGATTGATTGATTTGATAATTCAAGCAAGTGCTTAAAAATTACAAATATGGATAATTAGATATTACATATAACTGCTTAAATATTACATGTAACTACTAAGAAATAGATATTATAGTCGAGTGCTTAGATATTACAAAAAAGTGCTTAGATATTGCAGGCCTTGATATTACGGGCAAGTGCATAGATGTTACAAGCACTGCTTAGAGTGGTAAGGGGAGGAAAGGATGAAGGAACGGGGGAAGGAGCGACAGAGGGGAGGTGTTGTGAATGAGGAACGACGAGAGAAAAGAAAGAGAAGACGAAGGAGGAGCGAAGAACGGTGAGAGAGAAGGAAGAGGAAAGGCGAAGGAGTGGAGAAGGTCAAAGCTTAGTTAAAAGGAAGAGGGGGTTTTTGATAAATATTTTGAACAGTAAATCTATTGGATTTTTTGACCGGTTTGGAATGACCTTGTTTTCTTTGACCGTTTACCCAATCATAAACCTATGTCTTATCTGGATATCCATGTTGGTATTTTTTCTAATAATTTACAGGCTATAGATTTTATTGTAAAAGAAGAGAAGAAGGAGATTTGCATTCCTTGAGGCTACACAAAAGTCTATAAAGGTAACAAACCCACGAGAAGGAAAATCTGCGTAACAAAATACGCAAGGAAAATCAAATGAACGCAACAAAACAAATCAAAGAGGACTTGGATCAATTGACTACTTTGGACCCGCTAAGTAACGGCCCAAACCGCTATATGGCGGCCAGATCAAAGAGTCAGCTTTCAAGATTTTTTTTGGTTTCCATGTTTATCAAAATAATTACTTTTACCTAATTGTAAGCCCTTTAACCTATAAAGGGTGGAAATTCCATGGCTATCTCTCTCTTTTCGTCAACTTCTGAAAGCATTGCAATTAGGGTTTTGTAAGATTTTACTTTTATTTTATTTTCCGCAATAGTGAATTTTTTTTATTTGCTTTTCTTTTGCCTTCATGCATAGTTAAATTTTCATGCATCTAAGATTGATGAATCTAGATTGAAAGTATATGATAATTACTTTGATGAATACTTTCTCTTGTGCTTAAATATAAACCTAGATAAATATAAGATCAAATCTCAAAAAAATATTGCCGAAAAATTTTGATAGATTATGATGCGATGACAAAAATATAGTCTATGCTCAGGCGAAGCAAAGGTTGAGATTGGTATTGTATCGATCAAGAATGATAACTATTTACTTAGATCAAGTCTTACATCTTGCTAATAAAATTTGATGGGTTATGATGCTAACCATATAGCCTATGCTGAGGGAAAGTGAAGATTAGGATTGATATGATATTGACTAGGACAATACTTTATTAATAGTTATGAATGGCTATAGATTGATAGATTATGCCGAGAACCAAATAGTTTATAGTTTATGCTTTCTAAAATGATTGATGGATCATGTTGGTGAACAAATAGTTTATGCTTTCTGCATCAAGTTCATAATTATTATGTAGTTGATATAAAAAAGAAAGAATCATGAAGTTATTAGCACGATGTATAGATCTATAGTATTCAATACCTACTTTAATTAATCTATTTCATTTCAAGCAAGTAGCCGTTAGAAATCACTCTTAAAATCTCTACTTTTAATTCGTTTGAGTATAACATTAACCGTTAGAAATCACTCTTAAAAATATTTACTTTTAATTCGTTTGAGTATAAACCATATTGTAATGTTTTCCATGCGGTCATACTTGCATATGCACTAATAAGCTGTGCACTTGCAGTAATTATTTAAAACTTCAACAACTATCGATCTACTGTTGTCGACGTTGTTGTCATTATGATTGATATCATCCATCTTCATGGCAAGTCAAAATAGAAAAACTCACATTGGGTTTAGGGATAATCAGACTCGAACTGATGACTTTCACCACGTCAAGGTGACACTCTACCGCTGAGTTATATCCCTTCCCGGCCCCATCGAGAAATAGAACTAACTAATCCTAAGGCAAAGGGTCGAGAAACTCAACGCCACTATTCCTGAACAACTTGGAGCCGGGCCTTCTTTTCACACTATTATGGATAGTAAAATAATGGGAAAAATTGGATTCAATTGTCAACTGCTCCTATCGGAAATTGGATTGACTGTGGATTCGAGCCATAACACAGGGTTTCATAAAATCCGTACGATTTTCCCGATCTACCACTTCAATCAAATGTGATTGTCAATATTGCTTTCGACATCTCTTATGTCATCATCATCACGTTGTTCGTTGTTACCCTAAAGATTATCGTTTTTAAACCATCATCTACCTATACTGTTGTTGCTTCCATTACATTCTTTTTACATCGTCGATGTTGGCATTCCAACAACAACCACCACTGAACCTTTTATCCTAAGCATATAGGATAGGCTACATGAAACAACATGAGAATTATGCCGGGTCCAGCACATAAATCCCCTGCCTCCACTCACTCCTATCGAATAATATACTTGCATTGAGGCCTTTGGCAACAATATCTTTTTGTATTACCTCCATCCACATTTTCTTCAGTCTCTCTTTTGCCCTTTTGATATTGCCTATATCGATAATATCAATTCGTCGAACCGGTGCTTTCACAGGTGTGCGTAGCACATGACCAAACCATCTTAGCTGGTTTTCCTGCATCTTTTCCTCCATAAACGTTACACCAACTTTTGCACGAAATTTTTCATTTCACACCTTACCTTTTCAAGTGTTACCACATATCCAACGAAGTATGCACATCTCCGCTATGTGCATCTTCTGTGTATGAAACTTCTTATGTGCCTAACATTCTGTACCATATAATAAGGCAAGCCTAGCTCTCCAATAAAACTTCTCTTTTAATCTTAACGGAAAGTTACAATCGCACAAAATCTCTGTTGCATTTCTTCATTTCAACCAACCAGCCTGGATCTTTTAATTCACATCGCTATCGATCCCCCCATCTCACTATCGATCTTCCCATCATTTTGGATGATGAAGTCTAAATATCTAAACTGGTCGTATAATGATATCTCTTGCCCATCCGGTGTTATACCACTGTGGTCTCGACTTCTCTATATGCTAAATTTGTATTGCATATATACTGTCTTAGACCTGCTCAATCTGAACCTCCGAGATTCCAACGTTTGCCTCCATAACTCCAACTTGGTATTAACCTTTGCTTTCGTCTTATTTACCAGAATAATATCATCAGCAAATAATATACACCAAGGTACCTCACTTGGATAGTTCCGATAAACTTATCCATCATAATGGTAAATAGGAATGAACTAAATGCAAATCCTTAATGCAAATCAATTGTAATTAGAAAATCACTCGTTAGGTCGCCGCAAGTTCTAACATTTGCCACTACTTCATCGTACATGTCCTTGATTATGTCAATGTACTTAATTGTGACTCTCTTCTTCATCATTGTCCCCTATAATACTTCTCTAGGTGCCTTGTCATACGCTTTCTCTATGTCAATAAATATTATATGCAAATCTCTTCTCCTCTCCCGAAAACGCTCGACAAGTTGACGAAACAAATAAATAGGCTCTGTCGTTGATCGTCCAGGTATGAACCAAAACTAGTTCTTTGTTATTTTAGCATCTTTCCTTAGCCTGTTGATTTTTGCATTTTAATGCATAATTATATAGCCATGGTTATCTTTATTTTGTATATTTATGTTGTTCCGGATATGTTTTATCGAATATTAATGATTACAGGGCTCAAGTGAAAAAGTACTAAAAAACGTGTTATGTGCGTTGGATGTGGACTTTACAAAAACAGAGCTAGGGTGCAAATTATCAAAAACAGCGAGTGGAACACGATACCCAAAGTCAAGATGAAGCGACACCAGAAACTTAGAAGCCTAACCCTACCAGATTTCGACCATGACCGAAATTACCCTTGTTTGGCCGAATTTCGGAAAGATCTGGGGATCAAATTTTAAGGGATTTTTGTGTAACCTCGTATCTTCTGTAACTCATGCTTAGATTTTTCATTGCCCTTATAAACACTGTATAAACACCGTTAGGGTTGAATATCTCTCTTTTAGATTCAAGCTAGGGTTTTTATTGGAAGATCAAGACAATTTTTAAGTGCTCTATTTTAATGTGCAGATTTATTATTATTTTAATTTGTTTGCATTTAAGATGGGTGGCTAATCATTTATCTTTGGCTAGAATTGCTCTTCTCTATTATGGTTAGATGAGTTAATTTTTCTTTTTTTCTTTTCTCTGTGTTTCCTTATGAATTTCTCTTGATTAAAAAGTTCAACCTTTTGTTATCACTCTAATAAACTAAATCTCGCGATGACACATTGACTCTCTTGAATAGATTTAGGGAAAAATGATAATACCGAAAATCTAATTAGTTTAATGATAACTTGACAAACTAGAAAATTAATTAGGGGAGGTAAGATGGTATTTTTATCAAGGAAATTCAACCTAGTTAATTAGGATAATCTAGCTTACACCGATAAATATAATTTAACTCATAAATTGACAGCTTGGGGGTTATTTTATGAAAAGGTAAGTCTAGATTATTTGTGATTAATTATAATTAAATGGTTTTAATTGTTTTCTATATGATTTTATATAATTGATAGGATACATCTAATTGTATGAAATATGCTTAATTAATCGTTTGATATTTCAATGCTATATTATTTTACCCTATACTTTTATATAATTAATAGATCATTAATTAAAACAACAAAGTAGAAAAAAATAGAATCATATAAGCCAACCATAATAGTTAAGGTAATTCAACACTCTAGGATCTCTTTATTATTCAAAACCCGCCTTTTTAATTTAACTTGCTTTTAATTTACTTGTTCTTTTATTTCCTTGCAATTTAATTTTAGTTTTAAATAAACTATTTATTTTACTTGTTTTAGAAATAATTAGAGTTCTCAACGCCTCTCTGTGGATCGATCCATAAGTATTACAACGTTATTACTGTGCACTTACGGTAAAATTTAGAGAAAAAATAAATCTCAATCAAGTTTTTGGCACTGTTGCCGGGGAGACCGGTAGAAATTCTAAGTAATTTTAATTCAAGTTATTTTATTTATTTTGTTTTATTTTATTCTGCACTTTTTCTATTTATTTTCAGGAACTCTAAAGCAGACTTAGGGAGCTTGGAGCTTGCAGAGGAGACATGAATTTTCTTAGAAGCAGATTCGACCAAATTTCCGCTAAAACCTATTTGTGGCCGAAATTTTGCTACTTCTGAAGCTCTGGTTTTTTCATCTTGTTCAGAATTTCATCCCGTATTTGTTGGATATAGTGCCCTCAAGACAATTATTGTAATTGCAGGCATGCGATTATGATAATTGAGGGAGGACCTATACAGGTAAAACAATCTTACTCAAAATAATAGTATGCTATCTGGTTTGTCTTTATCATTGATGTGTACATATTTTACTTGTTGTTACGTGTCGCTAATATATAATGATGAAGCCCGTAGATTCTTGGTTGACTACCAACATTATGATGGCGATCATATACGTGAGAGCTGGATAGTCTATAAGCACATCCTTAAATGTCCCTGGTCGTGGGTGTATCGAAACTGGGTATCGATATTCCGGAGTAAACTAGTGTATACGTTTCGAGACCTGTTCATACCATAATATTGCATTATTATATTCCCCATTCTTATGCATTTTACAATAAAATAGGTACTTTTGACGCATGTCTGCTACATATTACAGGTTACAGGTTCTTGGACAGAAAACAGTGAAAACGATGAAAAGACGATGCAAAAGTGGACTTTGACCAACAAACAGAAGACTCTTGATCAAGCCTACATCAAAGATAAAATTCACAAAGTACAAGGCAATGCAAGGTCCAAGATTACAAAGCGAACGGTTAAAAGTCCACCGCAATTGTTCACTGGAGATCTGGAAGAAATATAGAAGCCGTATTGAATAAAGATCCAAAGAAATAAAAAGCCAAAGAAGCCCAGAATTAGTTCCAAAATTTCCAGACATAAAATTTTCCCAAACTTGAAGTCTAGTTTGACTAGGTCTTCCTAAGGATATTTTGGTAAATGCAGACATGCGAATCAATTGTAAGCTAGGGTTTCCTATCCTCTATAAATTGGAACTCTAAATTATTGTAAACCTTATGCCTCCTTTTAATGAAATAAAATTCAGATCTCTTTATGGAGAGCATTGGTGTTTCTTTCCAATTCAGAAATTCAGATCTGACAACCTGCGTTGATGATTGGAGAGATGCATCTGTAAGTAGATTTAATTCCTTACTCTAGTTTAGATTTAAATTCTTTGCCCTAGGTAGATTTAATTTCATACCCTAGGAACTTGTTTAGAGTTAGCTTTGGGGAAGGATTTTGAGAAATGAGATCTCTCATCCCTTTCTTACCCACCACATATTTACAATAGGACTCCATGCATACACGCACACACCGCGCCCTACGGCATCCTATCTTTCGAGGTAGCGGTGATACCGTAGTGTAAAAACCCGGTTGCACGCGTTTTCCATGGAGGTTAGGGTAAGGATCTCTAAAGGAAGGACAAGAACTGTCACGCCCC